>CM070736.1:6229544-7429544 GCA_036346245.1 Bonia amplexicaulis | reverse complement strand
TAAAATTCCAGAAAATTTATAGAAAATCCCTGGAGACATTTTACACTTAGAACAAATATTTTTAATTTATTTTGACCATTTTAGCACTTTATAAAAATATCTTTGGCATCAAAATTGATTTTAATTTTAAAATCTTCAAAATTTCTATAAAATATTTTTAGACTTTATAAAATATTTTCAACTCAAAATGGCTCTTTTACTTTTTACAAAAATACCTTTTGGCTTTAAAAGCTGATTTTAAAATCTCGTAAAATCTCGTAAATTAATATAAAATTTTGGGAAGCTTGGAAAAGGCTAAATAAATCTTTTTAGCTTTAAGAAAATATTTAAAACATATTTTCTTGCTTTTAGGCTTTAAAACAAAACTCTAAATAACTCCAGGTAAATCCAGAAAATCACAGAAGATCCAAATAAAAGCCAGACGCTTTTAAATACTTAATTGAAATAGTTTCTTTACGAAAAATAACCAATAACCTATTATTTGACAAAGGTTTTATATTTTAGTCAAATTGCTTTTTAAGAAAAACCTTTTTGAAAAGGCCAAAAACAGGCAAACACAAACTCTCAAATTCAAGCAACCAAAGAATACTTATTTTTTTTAATTGAATTAATTTTAATTAATATATTTTTTTTCATTACTGAAATTTGAAAATAACAACGGGGTTGTTACAAACTACCCCCCTTAAAAGAATCTCATCCCCGAGATTCGCACGGGCTAGCAAAGAATTAGGTGTGGATCTTACTCTGATTGGCTTGAGCGGAGATCTGATTCAGGCGTCCTTTTTGCGGCACTCTTCTTGCTGTTCGGAGGGTGTTGGCAGTCGAGGTTCCCGATGTACCATTCTTCACTGCCTGCTGCTTCTTAGGACAATTGTTGGCGTAGTGTCCTGTTTCATGGCAGTTGAAACAAGTTACTTCGGCTGCGGGGTTCTGGTCCTTTGGTGGAAAGCCAATCATCGAGTTTCTTGTCTTGATGTTGGAGGGTTTCGGTACTAGCTCTTCTACTATTGGTGACGGTTGGAATCTGTTGACTTGCGGCAGGGTTCTTCTGACTTTGGAAAAGTTTCCAGAGTGCATGTGCTGAGTAGACATTCTTCTTTTCCGATTCTCGATCTCCACATTCTTGCTTTCTTGGCGGATGGCCTTGCTGACCAACTGATGAAAATCTGCATAGTCACTGGATATCAATTGTACGGAGATGTTGTCGTTCAAGCCTTCCAAAAATCTTTCTTGCTTGTCTTCATCATTGGCTACGTCTTCTGGTGCATAGCGAGATAGCTGATTAAACTTTTGTAGATATTCATTCACTGTACGGCTTCCTTGACGTAGGGCTCTGAATTCTTTCTTCTTCAAGATCTTGGTTCCCGTAGTGATGTGAGCTTTCCGGAAATTTCGCACAAATTCTTCCCAGGTAATAACTTGAGGGTTGGCATGAGAGTCGGTTAGGGTATCCCACCATTCTGATGCTGGTCCATTCAACTGATGAGTGGCAAACAGGACTCTTTCATGGTCGGTGCACTGCAGAATGTCCAGCTTCTTCTCAATGGCGCGGAGCCAATCATCAGCATCCATCGGCTCTGAGCTGCTTGAGAAAGTCGGAGGCCTTATCCTTAGAAACTCTGTCAATCTGTTATGGGGAGCTTGAGCTGGTGGCTGATGCAATTGCTGAGCTGGGTTGTTGATGGCTTGAGCTAGAAGCTGAATCAGCTGAGTTTGATTTGCCATTAATTGAGCCCAGTCAGGTCCGACTTCTGGCGGAGGCGGAGGAATTGGAGCAGACTGATTTCCTTGTTCTTCGGCGTTGGCATTGGTGTTGCTGACAATCGCATTCCTTCTTGTGTTCACCATCTGCTTGGAATTTAGATGAGAGGAGACTTAAGACAAAGGAGGGAAAAGGGGTTGTTTGCACAATCCAAGAAAACACCAATCTTTAGCAAAATCCTTTATTAATAATAGTAGTTACGGCTGTCGACAAAAGAGGAAACTTGACAGCTCATAACTTCGTCTACTTTCTAGCTTAACAACTTATCCTAAAGGGGTAAGGGTTGTCTTGGAGTGATCCTTCGAGGTCGACGGCACGAAGCGCGATCCTTCGATGCGAAGATTGAAAAGGTGGCAGAGACGAAGAACTGCTTTTTGATCGGCTTCTTGCTTGGCTCTCTCGAAAGAGTATCCATTCCCCTTGAAGCGGAGGCGCAGACTTCCATATCTTGTTCGCTTGGTGAGGAGCAAGGTGAAACGATGTCCCAATATCTGATCTCCATGTCGGTCTACTTGGTGTACGAAGATGACTCGTCGCTGAAAACCCAAACGGCGAAGTAGTCGACGAAGGCCTAAACTCCATCCATCATTTGGTGCAGAGTCCATCTACAATTATTTGAACAAGAGGAGAGTTAGAAACTTTGTAATGACATAGGATGAGAAAGAATTGAGGCATAAGATAAGCAAGGATTGAAAGGTAAGAATAAGCATATCTTTTCAAAATTTATTAGTTTAAAATAAATCCTTAAGGTCCAACCATTCTATTCTATCTTCGGTCACGTCCTAGAGTCATTAATGCTCTGATACCATCTCTGTCGGGACCCGGAGTTGATGCTCCGGGTCCCGACATCCTCCATAGCTTTGGCTCGGACTTCCTCTCCTCCCTCTCGGTGTCATCTTTATTTTCATTTGCGTATAGGCATGAATATAATTAAATAAAATATTAGTAGCTCTGTATCTTTAAGTATAATAATTAGAGACCTAATAAAATTAGAGTTCACCTGGAAATATTTAGTGCGACTCAATAATTCTTTTCAGTCAAATAATATTTTTAACTGAAAAACGCTACACATGTCTGTATCCGCATCATCCTACCCCTCTTCAAGAAAAGCTGTCCTCGACTTTTAATAGCCTGAAATTATACTAAACAAAGAATACAATGTGTATGTATGGTATATATATATTTATCGTCAGCATTTCTCCTGTTTAGCACTTCATAAGCATCTGAAGGTGTGGTAAACACAAAGAACAACACATATGCATGGTATATGTATGAATCAATTATTGTGTCATTCTTATTGTTTTGCATAAACCAATAAGCACAACAGCAACCATAAGATGTATACATTGCAATATTATTATTCACATCATTCTTCCTCCCATGAGAAAAAGGCGTCCTCGACTTTGCTAAGTACATGGACAAGTCATTAATGGGGTAAACCAAATTAAGTTGTTCAAATATGGGGGAGAAAATTTTTAGTGTCTTCCATGCTTCAATTGTGCTACTCTGATTATTTGTACATGATTGTATATTAAAGGATGAACAAGTAGGCTTAAGAAATCTTTTAAAATATGAATCACTATTGTTGAAATTCTTCTCATTGTGATAATGATATGACACAAAAGGTTGTTTATCCAAAATATGCAATTTCAATTCAGCAAACTTATCACATGTAATGCATATTCGGTAAACATAAAACTTGTCATCTACACCATAATCTCTAATTAAATTGAATTTATATGTGTAGGCATAGATACTAATTAGTGAGTTTAAACATGAAATTTCAGCAACATTCTCAATTACACTAGATAGCTCTTTAGGATCATCAAACATCGATATAGTACAAAGAATCATCAGGAGATATTCTCGTAAAAACTTCCTTACGGGTAATCAATTCCACTTTATATAAATTGAGCAAAGAAATTTTAGAACATGGAATTTTTATTCGCATTTATGAGTTCTCACAATTACTCACTGTTTTACAAGTAATTTCAGTACTTATTAAATCATCATGATGTAACAACGGAACAGCAAATACTTCATCTTTAACTGTGGTTATCTCCTCATTTTTTATCTCCAATGGTGACGGTTGTTGAACATCTGGCTTCTCTTCTTTAATATCAATCTGCACAATGGGAGAAACAACACTAGAAGTAGACATTAATGTGTTAATTTCAAAATCAACCTCACTTTGTCTAATATCCACCTCTCTCTTTTCTTTTAGTGTATCTCTCGCACACTCAATTTGGATGCTCTCAAACTCACATATGGCGGGATCACATAGCTCACTCTTTTTAACACTCTCACTTAATTTGGCTATGTGGCTTTCATTCTCACATGGGTTTTGACGCATCTCAAATATTGTATGTGTCGTTGGGGCAACACAAGATGTCTCCTTACCGAAGGGAAAGTCCCATGCTCGGTCATCTTCTCATATGGCACGCTAGTAGAGGCATAAGTATTGAAGTATGGACATAGATGGATCCATGATGTACACCCCTCTATAAGTCTCTTCTCCTCCTCAATAGCACAATTCACAAGATCATACTCTACTAAAATATTTTATGTTGAAATGCAGCGGCGATCTTAGAATTCAATGCTCCTTTGAAGTATGCCATCTCTTTTAATTCACTAGTGACTCCTGCATAACGCAACGCATCTTACAGCTGAAAATAATAATCTTGAACATTATTACTCCCTTGTGTAATACTCTCCAAATGATGAAGCAATCACCGCTCATAATATGATGGCACAAACTCATTTCTCATGATCACCTTCAAACCTACCCAAGATTTAATGAATCGTTTTTCAGATAATTGTTGCCACCAACTATAAGCACAGTCTCCAAACTCCCTCGTGGCACGCATCACTTCTTGGTCTTTGAAAAGTTTATGAAATCTAAACACTTTGTGGTATGGGATAGATCAGGCATAATAATTTGTGAAGTCTCAATTTTGATTTCTCTACTGATGTTGTTGTGGCGCTAGGGGGGCAATTATCGACTAGGTGGTTAACCTACTCGACGGTGAAACCTTAGCGTGTGAGATCTGGTTGAGATGGAGCATTGTGAATGCCTTGTTGTGATTTTCTTTAACGTGAAGATTTTCACATCGTGTGGGTACAGTTGTACAACCTCTACAGAGTGTAAAACTATTCGAATAGCCGTATCCTCGGTCATAGACAATGCTCGGTGATTTCACACGAGGGGTAGAGTTTTCATAAAAACCTGGTTGTGTTAAGTTGGGAGGTGAATGGTTAGTTCACTGGTGGTTCATTTCATGAATCTTGGTTCATGGGTGATTCATTGGGGTGAATGGTCAGTTCGCTTGGGTTTGTCTCAATTCCTTTGATTAATTACTTATTATCATTTTCAGAGTTAACTTTTCAATCTATTTATTGTATTTACTTTAAACTGCTGTTTTCTGCAAAAGTTAACCTTTCAGCCATCCTTTGGTAAGCCTGTCATACTATATTGCATTCTTTGTTACAAATGACTTGCTGAGTACCCTATGTACTCACGGCTTCATCTACACTTGCTCAGTTGAGGAGGAAGGACCAGATCAGTAGGAGTTACTTGAAGGAGGGTACTTCGATGAGTTCGCGGATTAGGACTTCGCTTCCCAGTCGATTGCCTGTGGGCATGTCGAATGGCTATCGTGCTTATTTTTGTTTTCCGTTGCTAGTTTCTTTAGGCCTTTAAGGCTATTAATTGTAAGCTTAGCTATAAGGTCGTACTTTGATAATTATTAATAATATTCGAATCTTTTCTTAGTAAATCATGATGTGGATGATATTACATCTTTGTTTACACTATGTGCACTAACGTGATCCTGAACTAGTGCAGAATACACAGAAGAGTCCGAATTTGCATATTCGGGTCTCGACACCAACTACCGTGGCTTCTGATGCCGAGTTATCCTCCGCTAAGATCTGTGCCAACTTGATGGCCTGGATGAAAGAGTTCATGGCCAAGATGGAGGCGAAGGCGCAGCATGTTGCTGCGGTTTCTGAGTTGCCATTATCGTCGATTGCAACAATGTCCAAGATACATGAGTAGTAAGAGGCGATGCCTACCACTGCAATAGC
This sequence comes from Bonia amplexicaulis, assembly GCA_036346245.1. Classification (NCBI taxonomy): domain Eukaryota; kingdom Viridiplantae; phylum Streptophyta; class Magnoliopsida; order Poales; family Poaceae; genus Bonia; species Bonia amplexicaulis. The sequence goes on along the minus strand of CM070736.1, from coordinate 7,423,696 downwards.
AGAACTACCATCACTGTCAATAGTGTTGGTCCTGTTACCGACTTCACCAATGACGACTCCTCTCCAGGTTTCGCTATCCTTGGCTGCATCTCTGGTGCCTTCGCTAAGCAGGAATGTTGTCGCTGTCCAGTGACGGCCTTCTCTACGTGGTCAGACTACACCGTGCCTTAGAAGATGCGGAGCGCAACGGCTGTCACGTAGGGGTTAGCGACGTCGTCGCATCTCTCCCACAACCGTTGCATCTTGGGGCAAGAACGATGTCGCTACTCTACGTCGTTTTCCCTTACCACCGGCGACTTCTGCGACGTCAGCTAATGCTAGAGGGTTGATATCCTCACTGTTGTGCAACGAGGTTTCACTGATTATCTTCCACGCTACACGGCATCATCACGGGCTCTTGTCGACATGGGGTTACGAAGGACTTCAACCATGGCCGTCACCTGACAGCTCGAGGACGAGTTGTCTCGCTATGAGGGGTGTAATATTATGGCCTATGATTTGGCGAGGCACTACAGCAAACAGACAAACAATACTGTGTGCACTGTTCACGCGAACAGTAGACGCACGCACTATAGCAGACTTATTAGGAATAGTTGTATGCGTATCTTCGTATTAGGAATAATTAGATATATATCTTTCTATTAGGAATATAAAGATGTATATCTTTCTATTAGGAATAGATATCTTAATATTTAGATATTATGGATATGATATTATCTTTAGTTGATTGGTTGCATTAGATTGTATTAGTTTCCATATTGTTATGGGCTACTCTCATCTATATAAAGAGAGGAGCCGCACTATTCGTAAGAAAGCAATGAATAAATAAAGGTTCTCCAAATAAGCATCAGAGTCTCTCTACCTCATTAGGGAAAAGCCTTGCTGACGGTTAGATGAGGGCGAGTGCCCTATCTTCGGTCTTCGGACCCGTACCCAACCACCGACCACAACACGACTATCCCACAAACACTAAGGTTAACAGGTCAACATCTCAACTTATTGTTTATGCCTATATAATTCAGAGTTGTCTATGAACTTCGTATGGTAATCACTTTGCATCTTTTTAATGTATAACTTATGTAGGCTATAACACTTTAAGTATATATTCCAAGATCACTTACACCAAAAAGAAAGAAATGAAACTATGACCTACTTTGTAACAGAATATCACTACATTGTCAAATTTCAGTATGCATCAATAATTGAATGTACCAGTCCAAAAGGCTAGAAGTTCTCAAATGCATTGAGTTTGGGAAAGTACCTCAAATGTCCAATCTGAATGAATACTGCCATGGACAACTAAGTTTTCTATATCATAAAATGTAGGACCTAATTGTTAGAACATGCATTTTAAGACGTATCTGGACTTATATATTAGTAAATCCCTTGAATGATAGAAATACTTAGTGACAGCTTCTTTTGAAAACTGAAAAAGGAAATACAGAAGATCCATTCTAGTCACTCACATCATACTTGTTCCATGCAGGGTGGCTTCATGAGGAAATAATCTAGCTATGTGCTATTGTCTTAACAATTCTGCTCACTGTTTTCTTCTGCCTTAACAGGTGAGTGGTGGGGTTTCTCCTTTTTTTCTGGTCCAATGCAAATTGTGCGACAATGAGCCCTATAAGATCTTTGAAAATGACATATGTTTCAGGGAAAGCGTCTCTAGTCTATCTCATTCCAGCACTACGTCTCATGGGGCTACATGGGCGTTGGTTCTGCAATACAATTGGGATCGTACTGTACGAAGATAAGGGCTACTTGGGAAGCTTGCTGATTCAAAGTTAAAGCTCCACAAATTGAGATAGAGTGACCGGAGTCCCCTTCAGGCAAGCAGCATCTGTCTAACTACAGTATGTATTCTACATACTTCCTTTTCCTGCTCCATTTGTAGTTGGTACTACTGTTGTCTTAGTAGGTGGATCTAATCCTAAGTAAAGTTAAAACAGGAAGTCGAAAAAAGTGACCTTTTTTGCTGTACAAGTCAGCATCTAATTAGCTATAACAGTTCGTTGTTTGACTAGTGCTGTCAAAGTTTGTCACGAAGTGCTACTTCGGTAAGGCCTTCTCTTTTTTTCTTCGGTTTCATCGGAAAATTAGGATAATCTCGTTTCTCTCTTGAGTCTTATCTCGTTTCTATGGTCTTGCAGTATGCTGGGCTTAAAACTAAAAACACGCCTATATTCTTGTAAGATCATATGATTCATTCGTATTGACTGCCGTAAAAACGAAGTTGCTGTGAGCGTATACTCGCAGACGGTCCATACATGCAAAAAATATCTTTCAGTAAGCCGCATCTCCGTACCTTATTAATCCCATTTTATACAGTAAGGTCCCTGGCATCAACTTCCTTGTGTTTGTTAATCGTTGTGCTCTTAGTTGGAGCATATTCCCTAGCTGTGACACATATATTCATTCTTCCAAATTTGTTAACTTCAGAATGACTCTTATCAAAGGAGCTACATTATGTCTCGGCGGGCTTTCTTTTTGTTTTGAAGGAAAAGCATCTTGCTACCAGTAGCACCTTTAATTTAATTCATAAATAAAAGGGACAAAACAACTTTCTTTAGGGACTACTGCCTATGCCACACAGTTCAGCAGTACAAAGAGTCCGTTCGATGCTCCAGTCTTTCAATGGTCAAATGGGCAAATGATATGTGTGAACTTGTCGAATGTGAATAACTCTTGTAACAGGAGAAAGGGCATTCCATCTTAGCCGTTGGATTAGGGTTAGATAAGCTAACAATCTATTTATTAATCGGTTTTACTAATTACCAAGTGTTTGTTTTTGTAAGTCCCAACTCCGAAGATGCATGATTTTTTTTGACTCGACATCCCTGACAAAATTGCAAAAGAATTGTACACCTCAGTGCGTTTTTTCTGTTGTGTCTGATGTTAACTTCAGCGTAAGCGATTGAATGAACGAATCCAACGTCGATAAGAAATCCAACTCCTCTTCTTAGTGGTACGGCGATGTGGCCGGTCCGTCTTGATATACACCATCTAAACACACTCTTTGTACATCTGAATCATCTAAATTCTCGATTTGACTACTTGTCGACTTGTGAAACAGTGCAATGGTTATATGAATGGAATCGAGGCGAGTTGTTCAGTGCATAGTACTGTGCACTAGCGCTATACCCCCTCTTATACCACACCGCTAAACGTACACTTCCAAACACACTACCATTCGTGAGAAGTTCCAAGGCTTTTTCAGGTCCGAGAGCCATGTTCCGTCATTCCTCCTGCCCCTCTTCGGCGCCCTCCTACAGCGACGCCTTCATGCATTACGCGGCGGGGAGCTTCTCCGCCGGCGCCGCCTTCCTCGATGGCGGTGATGTCGGCGCCACGTTCCCTCCATTCGCCGTGGCGACCGCCGCCTCGTCGTCACCGCCGTCCTACTCGTCGCTCCCTTCGTCCTACTACAACATCCACAGGAGCATCAGCTCGCACTCGCTCCCGCTCTACCTCCAGCTCGCCGACGCCCTCAACGGCGGCAGCGCATTCTTCTCGTCCTCCTCCCCGTCCCCGCACCAGCTGCCGCTGCCGCCGCTCTCCTCCTCCCCGTCCTCATCCTCCGGCGACCTCTTCGAGTTCACCTCATCGTGCCCCGTCCGCCGCGTCTTTAGCACCGGCGATCTGCAGGTACCGCAACAGCCCCGGAACCTACACAATTCTGAGCTCCATGGAAATTGGAAACATAACTGTTGTTTCCCTTGGCTTGGCTTGTGCTGAAAAAAAACAGGGGATGAACAGAACATCGCCAGTGCGGCCGCTTCCGTCGGACGACAGCTGCGGCCAAGACGGCGGCGGGCCGTTCTCGCAGAAGGTCGGGCGGTACAGCGCCGAGGAGAGGAAGGAGAGGATCGAGAGGTACCGCGTGAAGCGCCATCAGAGGAACTTCAACAAGAAGATCACTGTACCATCCCTTCTCCACGAACAGTGCAAATGCGTATATTGCATATTTGCACTCTCCATCCCATGTCACTCCTGTTAACGTTTGGTCATGCGCTGGTTTCGCCAGTACGCGTGCAGGAAGACGCTGGCCGACAGCCGGCCGAGGGTGAAGGGACGGTTCGCGAGGAACGGCGAGGCGGAGGGGGAGGCCGACGAGCGGGAGGCGTCCGACAACAGCTACGACTACTGCCGATATAGTGACCCCGGCAACCACAGCAGCGAAAACAGCTGCCTCCACGGCGCCCAGTACAACAACGACGGCACCTGCAGCAACGGCGCCACAGCGTTCGCCGGCGGCAGCGACAATGGCGAGTGGTGGTGGAGGGTGCCGGGAGCCACCGCCGCGGCGGCCGACGAGGCGGAGCGGCAGCGGCAGGTCGGCTTCGACGTCGACGAGGAGCTGTGGGCCACCCTGGGCGACATGCTGTCCGTGAACCTGGCCTCGTAGGTGCCAGTCAGCGAGACCGATCGGCCGAGGCGTACGTTGGTGGTCGATGGGGTCCGGCAAACGAGCACGAGCACTAGCTAGCCCAGGGTGGCGGCTGCCGGTGCGCAGCGCAGTGAGGAGGTCAGGTTGGCGTCGTTGACCTTCCCTTCTGTGTTACTGTAACTTTTTTTTTTGAAACGGGGTGTATTATTGTAACTGGTCAGGGTGGCGTCGTTGACCTTCCGTTCTGTATTATTGTAACTTTTTTTTTTTGAAACGGGGTGTATTATTGTAACTTTAGCCAGAAACATCATGAAAGTTGAAAAAAAAAATCGAGAGAGAAAGAAATCTTCCCGTGCGGGAGGCTTGAGAACAACTTGTGTTCCGTGAGTTCCGAGTTACTTCCATAAAGCTCGAATTGCCCCCCCTAAAGTGCATGCTCCTCTGTACAAACAAACCTGAAATCCTTGGTGCTGCATGCACAATTGCAAGCTTCCGTGCTCGGTCTGTGTCCGTCTCGCTTGCACTCTGCGAGGGCTTGCTTGTATCTATGTATCTTCCCAGTCGGTGGCGAAGACAGAATCAAAATCAAGTGTGCGCTCAAAATCTCAATGGAAAAGGCTAGGTTGACGTAAACAGAATATTTTACTTTTGTGTAATTCAAATTTATATGTAAATAGAAGAGAAACAAAGCAAAAAAGATAAACATAACATACCACAAAAAGTGCTCCTGAAAATATATAAATATGCTTCCAATTAGTAGAGATCAGTTATTTGCATATCAAAATAACAAAATTAGTGATACAATAACTAATTGTTGATCGAAATAATGAACAAATAAATAAGTTAGACCAACAAGACATTGAAAACATTAGGCTGACCATGCAACAAACAAAATCTTGCTCTTCTGTCTGTTCTCCTCGGTGACGTTCGATGCCGCTCGGTTGGGCTGAAATAAGCTAGCTTATGGCTAAAATTGTGTTGTAGCTGGCTGAAATTATACTGCAGCTGATGGTGGCTTATTTGACGTAACTAAATTTAAAAAAAATAAAATAGAAAAAACAGGTTAACCCATCAAAGATCATGAAATATTGAAATATATAGGTTTGTAGAAAAATAATTAGGTTCCATTTCATTTAGGACGGTCAAATATGCTTTCACCATTGCTTGAACTAGATGAGCACAACCATGCCTATGCATTATTCAACAGGCACTATAAAGCCCTTTTTCTGAGCAACTGAGGCACTGAGCATACATGTGCCATTCAAAAAGACTGTAATCTAAACTCGTTGGTTGTAGACATATCTTGACTATTTGGCAGATGAAAATGATGGGCTGATGCAAATGTTCCCCCTTTTCAAGGTTTTGGCCATAGATCAACCATCTGAAACAGAGTTATATTTTGTCCAGAGAGACTAGAACTAAACATTGTGTCCACAACCACTTCAAATAATCTGTCGAGGAGCAAAGCAACTGGAATTGATTCTCAACTTGTAACACAAAAATGAATCCTCCAGAAATACAAACCTTCACTTATGAATATCTCCTCAAAGCTGCTAAGGTACTTGTGCTACCATTCATCTATAAGAACCAAAACTGGAGCAATGTTCAGTGCAAACATGCACACACCAACAAGAATCATGATCACTAGATCCAAAGTTTCAAAACAAGAAGTGTTATTCTTTTTCTCCCTCAGATTCACAGCCCAAATCAGGCCTTCCTGCGCTAGAACAACAACAAAAAAATTTACCAACTAGAGTACAGATCGAGCACCAAGATATCTCTAGCAACGGCGCCAGGGATCCCAAGCCAAGATGATGAAATGCACGCAAATAAGGAATTTTTTTTGTAAATAATCTATTTTTTAATCAAAATTACAGAAATATGCATGCATAATTTTTTTTACAAGAATGACATCTAGTCGCTGAACTGTTGGGCGATTGAAACCTGTCGCCCAACGGCCGCGTGACATGGAGGCTATCTGTGGGCCGTTGGGCGACATAATTACAGTCGCTGAGCGGTCAGGCAACTGGGACCTGTCGCCCAACCGTCCGCCAATTGCAGTTCCAGTCGCTCGACTGTTGGGTGACTGACCTCGCCCATTTTTGCAACTGGGCCCCGACCACGCATGGGGATAAATGACAATTATTGTAGGTAGGTAACATTTATCAAATTTTGTGTATGAGTTGTATTTTTGTGAAAAAATGGGAGACAATATTGATTGATCTATTTATGATTTTCGTAGATTATAAATGGTAAAAAATATGTTAGATTGGTAATAATAGTTTGTGATTGTCGTATGTTGTTGCAGTGCAAGAAAATTTGTGAAATTTTATTTGAGAACGATTGGGATAACAGCGGTGGTAAGTGATATTATTACACAACTGGGAATTCATACATAGAGAAGAACTTATTTTTTCATGTTGTTAGACGCTTTGCTACGCGAAAGAATTGAATGGGAAAAAAACGAGGACAAGCGCTTTTGCGAATTAAAATAGACTTCATAATAAAGCTGGGTGTAACACGGCGCACAAGATTTGGTTACATGCACAAGAAAGAGCACCATGCACGATGCAACAAGCTGAAGTACTCCTACGATACATATGCGTCTTTTTGAAATGGAAATAAATTCGACATTCGGGGGACTAGTGCGGAACATCCCGACCTACTGCGTGGATCAGGACTATTTTTCCTTCCTTGCGAGCTCAGCATTGAACTCCTCGGTGGCCTCTTTGGCATTAGCCTCCATTTCCTTCTTTTTCTCATGTTCTCTCTTGCGAGCCTCGCGCTCCCTGCACGTGCACGCCTCGAGATGAGTTTTTGTCTCCCAACGTATATGCTCGTCATTACGACGCTCCTACTCCCGGATCTCGCAGGCCCTTTTAACATCCCACTCCTCGAAATCGAGAGCCCACTGGTCATGTGGTGTATCTCTAGGTCAATCCATTTGTAGTAGTCACATAGTGGTTCTGGGGACTGCGGATAGACGAGAGAGGTTGTTAGTGCGTACTTTAAAAGAGAAATAGTAGGGGGAACACACTGTAACTGGTCCTTATCGGCTGCCGATAGCTGCTCGTGTCTCGACGGCGGTCGGGATAGTCATAGAAATAGTTTGTGCAACCCCAATAATGCATACCCAGGCTGAGTCACTGCTTAGACTTGAAAATTTTGCATAGGTCCCTGCACTAACTGAGGGGTGGTGTCTCTCCCTCCGTCGAGTGTTGCGGCGAATACTTGGTTGGAACATTAAGATGTGGTTGTTGCTACAGGGGGCATCATTGTGGGGAGCTGACCTCCTAGCACGCTCTACTTGTTCAGCCTGGGTCGCCGCAGCCCTTGCTTGTTCGTCACGGGCCGCAGCAACTCTTGCTTGTTGGCGGGTCTCCTCCTATTACTTCATCATCTTGTTCTATTGCTTCTTCTGCCTCTTATCCATCTCGACGTGGCGAAGCAAAGTCTGGTGTAGTGTTGGGTTTGATTGTACAGTGTTCTCTCCCAGATCTGTTTCACCTCCCTTTATAAGGCAAAATGTTGGCATATGTGGTTATTTTCATGTGAGTAGCCTGCGAGATAGAGTGATGCTCTGTCTTTCAGAAAATTTCTTGGCGAAACGCTGTCCTGTCTAGGCTTCTCACCGCGCAAAGCTGTACCCTTTGGTCTCATCACTGTGCAAAGCTGCCCCATCCGGTCTTATCAATGCGCAAAACTGCCCCGTCTGGTTTTGTCACTACGTAAAACCACACCTTTTGGTCTTATCACTGCACAAAGTTGGCCCATCTGGTCTTGTCACTGCGCGAAGTCGCACCCTTTGATCTCGTCACTACGCAAAGCTGGCATGTCTGGTCTTGTCACTGCGTAAAGCTACATTGTTTGGTCTTGTCACTGCGCAAAGCTGCCCCGTCTAGTCTTTCCACTGCCCAAAGCTGCACCCTTTGGTCTTGTCACTTTGCAAAGCTGGCCCATCTGGTCTTGTCACTGCGCAAATCTGCCCAGTCTAGTCTTGTCACTGCATAAAACTACCTCGTCCGGTCTTGCTACTGCACAAATCTGCACCCTTTGGTCTTGTCACTGTGCAAAACTGACTCGTTTGGTCTTGTCACTGCGTAAAGTTGGTCCGTATGGTCTTGTCACTGCTCAGAGCTACTCCGTCTGGTCTTGTCACTATGCAAAGCTGCCCCGTCTGGTCTTGTCACTGTGCAAAGCTGCCCCGTCTAGTCTTGGCACTGTACAAAGCTACACCCTTTGGTCTTGTCACTGTGTAAAACTGCCTCGTCTGGGGCAAAGCTACACAAAGGTAGCACATGACTCAGTTCGTCATAAAGCACGCTGTCCCCCCACGATCTATAAAATACACGCCCTACCCCTTGATAGTAGGAAGAACTACCTTCTCTGTTCTAGAGTAACATACCATAGCAGACGCCGAGGGGCCAGTCTAACCTGGGTCACCAAAGGAAGACTTTCCGCTGGAAACGAGAGAGGACTTCGGCCCTAACAACCGCTTGATGCCAAACAGGCTTGTGCACCTGACGTGGGCGTGTGAACCTCCGGGAGCCTAGTGCATGACAACAGGGCGACGACACGTGCACCCAAGGCCTGCAGATGATGGAAAGCCTGGACCACCTCCTCTTGTGTTAACTCCACACCACTAGCAATCCTGTCCCCCATGGTGCCAGAGTCCCTCCAAATCGTAGCATCGACATATGCCTGCAAGGCAAACACAAAAGGGTCAAACCTATTAGTGGGATTGCCAGAAGCGAATATCTAGAAATATGATGTAACGTACCGCGACGTGAATGTCCCACATGAGGTACGCAGGCTACATGTCGGTTGGTGTTACGATGTGTGTTGGGGGCGGGTCGACAACATGTATTAGCCTGGTACATGTCTATTGGGCGTACCAGCGAAGGTATTCACCGTACGCGATGCGGTCGTTGGGGTGGCCTCCTGCACACAGTCCTACAACGCGCTATCCCACAAGGCTGTCCACGCCTCCATGTTTGTTGTCCAGTCCATGTCTTATTTTACTTCCTTTCTAGAGTGCCTGCCGGAGGTAACATTTGGTTACAAATCGTCGAACAAATAAACAACAAAATGAGAGAATCTGCGGTGGTAACTCACGTGTGGATGTTGTCAGGTACAAGTCACCCGACTGGTACTGGAATGACCTGGCATAGGCTGAACTGGTGCATGACATGATGTGCCACATAGTTCTCCACGAAGACGTTGAACACGAGTTTCCTCCGCATCAGCTAGAAAGCCAAGTCGCACCAACACAGCGAGGACAACCCGTCAAGAGTGCGGATGTCCAGTGCCTCAGGGGAGTAGGGCTCCCAGCGCACGTCATCACCTGTGAGCCGATTGAACTGCTCCACAAAGGGTAGATAGCATGTGTAACATGTACGTATGTGAACTGTACCTGCAAGGAACACTAATTGTTACATAGGACAATCCATCATACGAAGGAATTAATTGCAAGCAAGACTACGTACCCATCTATGGCATCAGAGAGAACCCATCATAGGCTGATCCACGTCGCCCCCCAGCTACATCTCCGCCCCCATACGGAGTGATGTCCTCGAACATGGGTTGTCCGAGGTTGAAACGATTGAACGAGCACAACTGCAGTAGCAGTGGACACCCCACGATGACCGAGTTCACCTTGGTCCTATCGCAAGCATCGCACAAGCCGTGATAGGTCGTGGCAAGTGTGGCCAAACCCCAGCTGATGTGGGGGCCTCCCTGTTGGCGATGGCCCTAGCGTGAGCGATATGGCGAGCGTCGATGGTGTTGCCGTTGTTGGTGGTAAAGAGCACGCAGCCAAACAACCATAGCAAGTAGGACTCCAAGTGTCGTGGCACCTACCGCTCGTCCACGGCTGGGTCCATCCGCTCCACCATAGTACAAGCAAAAAGTTATTAAGACCATACTGAGGAAAGGAGAGCACAGTGGATCGAACAGAAAGGGCATCAAACACGTACCAAAAACTAGTCAATTCGCATCGCAGATTATAGAAGTATCGTTGTACTGTAATTTACATTCCTACGACCGTTCGCCTATCATGACTAGCTACACTATTCTCATAGCGTAACCCATCCTCGTTCACACCGACACCGCTCCCTTTCCTCCAACCCAATAAGCATTAACTCCCTATCGGCTCTCATGCGCACCGACGCCGCTCTTCTCTCGTTGCTCGAGCTCTCTCCTACTGTAAATAATTTCAAATGAGTTTTGACAATTCACATAACATATTGATTTAAATGCCAAGGTACTAGTTCTAATGGTACACGTGAATTTTCAGTGTTCGAACGACATTACATTCATTCATAATTAATCATAAATGTTACATAATAACGTTTTTCCACAAAACGAACTATTTACTTCGTGCAGAAGTATTGAGTAAATTTTGAAAAACTATAATTTTCTATGGATGCTTATTTTGTATGTAATATCCACTAATTTTCTACAGTTTCTAATTTGCTACGGATACTAATTTTCTATAACTATATTTACTAAATTTTGTACAACTATAAGTTTCTACGAATGCTAATTTTCTATAACTAAATTAACTACATTACCTATGACTATTTACTTCATACGAAAATTGTACTATTCTTTTATACAGCTATAATTTTCTACGGATCCTAATTACATATTAAACAAATTATTTACTTCATACAAAAAATATTGACTACAATATACAAACAATTTTACCTCGCACAAGTAGCGAAACCTCTCATTCTTTCTCTCCCTTTCCTCTCTTTTTTCTTCTCTCTCCTTTTCTCTTCTTTCTTTCCCTTCTCCTTTCTCTCTTCGCGGTGCACCGTCGGCGAGGGAAATGGTCGAGGGCTCTACGGAGGTCGATGATGCGTCGATCGCGCCGGTTGGGCGGCGGAACTTGTAGTGGCCTAACCGCTTGGCAACTACAATTATGTCGCCCAACAGCCCACGGAAAGCCTCCGTGTCACGCGGCTGTTTGGCGACAGGTTTCAGTCGCCCAACGGTTCGGCGACTAGAGGTCACTCCTGCAAAAAAATTTACGCATGTATATTTCTATAATTTCAATTAAAAAATAGATATTTACAAAAAAAAATTCTGCAAAGAAGCCCAATGTTCACCACTTTCTCCAAAGCTAATCCACATAAGAAGTCCAGAGTGCACGAGAGGAGACAATAAATAAAGGAAACTTACGTATGATCTAACAAACGCCATGCCAGGATCTGCTTGGCGCCTCGGCTACCGCGCAGGCAGCCAACCATCGTGTCACCGGGCTCTGCTTATGCCTTGGCCCGCCGGGCGTTGCCTGCCGCCACCGCTAGGTGCATGCAACCTCTCTCATCTCCCTTGCATGCGTGAGCCTGGGTGGATGAACTCATGTTACCCATCTCTGTTTGCCCGACCCATCTTGGGGGAGGGGGTTCGGGTCGGGCCAGAGGATGGGCTGAAGCCTGACGAAGTCCACCTAGTGGCTCCGCCCCTGTTCCTAGTGGCACACTTGTTTAAAGTTCAAGCATTACAAGCTCAACTAGTGACATGCATGACAAGACATGACACGACAATTTGCTCATATTCTAGTACATTCTTTTTTACTACGGCTTATTTTTTGAAAGCCAGCAAATGCTGGATGATATATTAGAAGGAAAAAATAGAACTGGTCACAAGTGGCGCTTATGGTGGAAATAAAAAAGGAATAAAAGATTTACTCTTTACAAGGAATTAAGGGGGCGACAAGGTGAGTTAGACATTGCATGCTACATAGTATTGTCTGCCCTTTCAGTTAACTCCTTTAAATGTTTTGCTCCAGCCAACTCCCAGAGCTTGGCCTCGTCCTTAATTAGTGTTAAGATCTCACGTTGTGTCGAAATCTTATTTTGGAAGGCGTGTCTATTTCTTTCCTTCCACCACTGCCAGAGGACAAGGGTAATGAGTGTGTTCGCAGCCTTTGTTAGGCCGATCAGAGAGTTGACCTGCTTGAGCCACCAATATTCAATTGCCGTCGATTGGTCCCAATTTGTTGGGTCAATCATCGGTAGGTGTACCCATTTTGCTATTTGAGTCTATGTCTGCTAGATTACCAAACAGTCGATGAAGAGGTGTGTTGTAGTTTCAAGGTTTATATTGCACATTTGGCAGAAGTATTTGTTTGGCCATCCTCGAGATTGTAGTCTTTGAGTTGTCCAGATTTTGTCCTGCAGCACCAACCAAGCGAATAACTTGCACTACGAGGGCGCCCAAGCTTTCCAAATGATGGCTTGGTATGAGGTTCAAAATAATCCTAGGAACCATGCTCGATAGGTCAAGGACGTTGAATAAGCGTCATCGTTAGTTAGTTTCCATTGGATCTCATCCTCAATCTCTGGATTGATATAAAGCTGATGTACCTTGCCCATAGGCTCACATATTCGGTTAACAGGTCAGTGTGAGGCTGTGTTGGATGTCTCGTATCCAATTCATATCTTGGATGACATTTACAACTGATCTGTTTTTTCGCTTTGGTTGTTTGTACAATTTTGGTGCCAAAAAACATGGTGTGACTCCATCAATCCAAGGAGAGGTCCAAAATTTTGCTTTGTGGCCGTTTTCTATGTATACCATAGTGAACATTGCAAAGAGCTCTCTGTCCCTATTATTACAGGGAGTTGTAAGCTCTACCTATGGTTTTTGCGGCGATCTTGGACGAAAATTTTCCTGCGGCTTACAGCGTTTGGCTCTAACACGAGTAGTTGTGCGAACGAATCAAATATTAATAAGCCACTTTGAAAAAACTATTCCAACAAGCTGCTTTGAAACGGCGGTGAAGAAACCACTCTATTTATTTATTCGAAGGAAGGCATAAAAATACAAAGTGAAAAGAACAGAACAGCTCACTAGCCTACCTCCCAACCCGTGGGTTGGGTTGGGTTGTTCCGTTGCTGTGGGAGACGGCAAATGTCGGTGGGAGGTCAAACGGGTGCGGATCACTGTCAGTGCGCCGCTAGCCCAGACGAGGCGTCCGTGATGCGCTCCATGGCAATGTCTCTCGGCTTTAGGAGGGTTTAATGGCCGTCTCTCGGATGTTCTCATTGGCCTGCACGCGCGCATGTGACCTGCTCGAGTTAGTCCCCGGGTTAGGTTAGCTGTTCGGTGAGGATCGTGTCACCACCCTTCGACCAACGGATTGCGAATTGACAGCGTGCATTATCGGAAAAACACGCGAAATGGCTACAAGTACCACGGCACGACCTGCCAGCGATGGAACACCAAAGCAATCTGGGGCCTTACCAGTTGGACTATGGTTCGTTGGTGAACAACATTTGTCGTGTAGTTTGACGACAGGTAAATGCTACGGTGTTTCTAGCTTCGTTTTACCGAAACGTGACTTGCTTGCTGGGGAGATAGGGAATGGCACTCTTCTCTGATTCTTACATTTTAAGCTTGTGGATGTCCCTATAAGACAAAAGAGCAAGCATAGAAAAAAAGAAAACAGCGGCTCACAATTTTGGACAAAGATATTATCACGAACAGTTTACTCCGCAAGGAAAAAGAATTCGATTCGCACGCAGGAGTACCACCCTTTTGACCACCCAAAAGCAGCGCAAATTTTATCGCCGAAGAATAAAGCGGCAATTAATTGCACCTTCAAATGTAGCACGATAAAGAAATGTAGTAAAAGGACATGCAGGCTTCAGGCACCCAATTAACGAGAAAGAATTCAGTTCCAATTGTCACCTCTATCTTGAGTATATTTTGTCAAGCTCGATCTGGGAATCATCCATCCAAGAGCCAGAAGGAAGAAGAAGCAAAGAAAGGAAGAACCAAAAAAAAAAAAAATAAACCTTTAAGCCGATGGCAACGGGCACGATCGACGCACAGCACCGCTGCCCGGGACAGGATACCGTGAAGATGAGTCAAACAAGAATAGGAGCCCCGAGGGGCTGTGTTGGGACTCAATGATCAGAAGAGAAATGGAGACGCCTCTATGCTTTCCAAAGAGTTAACTAGTAGTACAAAATTACAGGAGAAAAGAGACCAATGCCTCTTGCATTTAGCAGAAGGTCACCTCTCCCGTTGCACCGCATCCGCTGTTATTTTGTCACTACCACACCTGATTCCTGGCAATCCATGGACCGTAAAAGTACGAGGTTTGAGTACATCTATTATAATATTAAAGCATAAGTAAAAAAATCACCATGTTTACTTTCAACAGGTAAAAATTACTAGATTAATCGGAGAGAAAAAAGAAAAATCTAAACCGTCGATTGTGGTGGGTCCAGATTATAACGGTGATGATGATTGAATAACCCTTAAATACGACTTTAATATTTAATTAAGATTAGAAGACCCCTGCGGTCGTAAGCCTCCATAGGCTACTTCTTGAGTAGTCTAGTCAAAGGTTCACTGTGATCTTGCACTCGGAGAATCGTGCTTTTAGGAGATCCCTCCTGTGCGGTGGATAGAATACGTGACTTATCCACTTAAAACGACACGTCGCTTCAGCCCTGAGTCTCTGACAACAACCGCCACATAGTTGTTCCCCACGTTCGTCTCTCTCTCTAACAACAATCGACGATTAGGCGTCCACTTTCTCTAACAACAACTACATACCTGATCGAACGCACTAGTTCCATAAGGCGTATTTTCCAGCAGATAATTGACGACCCTTTAATTGTATTTAAGGGGTGAGAGAAGTAGTTTGAGTGAGTTATATTCTTCCGTCCAGTGGAAAGAATATAGAGACAAGGGCTAGTTTTATACTTTTGTAAAGGTATCTTGTAACCAGTTCATAGTAACAAAGAGCATCTATATTCTCTCTCAAGGAATTCAATTATCTTTCTCATTATTTCGTAAGATCGATGACTCGATCGTCGACAAACGATGTAGATTTATTATATATATATGCCAATTAATTTGAGTTGTGAAGTTGTAATACATGGATAGAACAAATCCACATCGAACACCGTGGCAAGAAAGAAAAAATTGGACGAGTCAGAGTAAAATAAAATTAGCAATTTGATTTAGATACAAATTCAAAAGTAAAATCCTTAAATCACTTTAATTCAGAATGCAAATTAAAGAAAATTTGGAACCCAGCAGACTGGCGGACCAGGTCCTCAGCCCGACACTGGTGGGAGTCCACTATCAACATGCCTAGAGTCCCATGGAAGGTTGCGGCGATACTCTTAATGCTCATGACTTGGCAAATTTGGAAACGAACGAAATGCACGAATTTTTCGATCAACGGTGTCCACCCCAGAGTCCATGATTGTCCGTGTTAAAGAGGAAGCCGGCTCTTGGGTCCATGCGGGAGCCAAGAACGTGGCAGAGCTACCGATTAATCCGTAATACTATCCTTCTTTTACCACCCCCCAAAGGCCGTTGTGCGGCACCAGCCCTCTCTTTGAGCAGGGCTACCTTTGTAAACTAAACTATGCTTCTTCTTCTTCTTAATTTAATCAGAGCAACCATCCTGACCTAGTAAAAATTAAAGAAAAATAGCAATTGGATTTGTAGGTGAATTCCAACAAAAACTAATTGAAATTCGGAATAAAAAATAATTGTAATTTGATTTCTATACGAATTTCAAAGTAAAATCTCTAAATAATTAAAATTCATAATAAATAAAATAAAATTAGAATACGATTTATCTACAAGCTCCAATAAAAAAATAACTAAAATTTTGAATAAAAATAAAAAGTTATAATAAAGATAGCATGAAAGAGTACAATGGCGTCGGCCCATCTTGCGAGAATGCATTGATCTACGAGGAAGCGAAGAACCGAGGTAGCGATGGCGGAGATGAGGACAATGTCGTGTTGCTCATCTTAGCCATTCGACAAGGACAATATCATGTTGCTAGCCGGAACCGTTGAAGAGAAATGCCAGAGATGAAGGAACTACGGATCGCAACAACGAGTTGTGAGTGTCAGCATAGTCGAAGAAGTCAGTGGCAAAAGATGCTCGATGATGTGAAAGTCGTGGCTAAGAGGAGATAAAACTTTGCATTGAAGACTGGCTATGAACAATAGTAGACCATTGGGTAGCTAAGAGCGTGCCATCGCCAGTGAAGGGCATGACGTCACCGACGATGGTGAGAAGGATTTCCATATCGTTAAACAACGACTAAAGTATATATACCGGCATCAGTGAAGATGTGAGGTCATTGCGGTTAATGAGGAAGCCACAATGTTGAGTTAGCTAACGTCAAAGAAGAGGAGCGACTAACACACGGGAGAAGAGGACATCAAGTATGCATAACATCATCCGTGTGTATATATCATGCATGCATCCGTATGAATAGAAATATGGATGTATAGAAGCAGAGAAGCAAAGAGCTCAGTGTAGAGATGACACAACCATAGAGAGTTAGAGTACAGAGCTCAAAGTGTGACGGGTTTCCCTGGCAGAGATCGGTGACGGCTACACGTGTATACGTGTTTGATGTCACAATGGTCAGCATTAAGCAGTAATTGAATAGAAGTAGAAGATAACTATGTGGTAGAATATTGCATTGAAAAGGGTAGCAGCTAAGAGGGATCGATCAAGAATTAGGTTTGTTGTTGGATGTTGAAGCAGAAAAGTTATGGTGGTGAGAATAGATAGAAGACAAATGATTCGATGAGGCAGCTGTCGTGTCAGGGAAGATAAGTCGCCTAGGGTGCATCGATGTATGCATGAGCAAGGTACTTTAATACCATGAAAACTAATAAACTTATTTGTTGCACACATAATCAACATATTGCTTGAGATTAAAATAGAGGCACATAGCATGCACACATTTTGAACAAGAGTAATTAAGGGAGGAAGAATATAGATATGCAACTATGTGATCCATGCATGATGGAGAATGATTACGTTTGTAAGAATCCCAGCATCTTATTATGATCAATGATTTTCTTCCATAAAACCTCATACTTAAATTATGTTTATCAAGTTGTATTTCCCTTCAAGCTTCAATTGTCATTGCTAATATTTATGATGTCTTAAAAATATAAATAGCTTATAGGATAAGTAAATATATTCTCAAGCATCTAAGTTATATCTGATACTACTAACTTTGAAACAAATTTAGTCGTGCAAATGTGTGGGCCACCTGCTAGTTCATTTGTAAACTACAGTCAGAAAAGGTAAAAGAATTACAAATCAGACTCATCTACGTACATATGACATATTGACATGTGACAGCATAGGGCATTAACCAGGATTAATACAATTCAGACTCTTCTATGTGCATGCATATACTTTTGCATGTGACGACGGGATTCATGTGATCGGTTGCCTGATTAATTATGACTTGAAAGTGACAAATGCATCTTTGCGCTTACACGAGGTCTACATCTCCATATATACCGCGCTCTGCGATCAGTGATCGATTTTTTTATAGCATAAGACATTCTCAAACTCACCTGATGGCCATTTCAGTTTGTTTACTTTCCGGCACTACTACAGGACAGGTCATCACAGACGGTTCAAAAACGTCATCACAGACGGTTTTGCGAACCGTCTGAATTTATGGGTCAGTGATAATACGAGGTCATCACGGCGGTTTTCAACCGTCGTGATAGCTCAAAATCGCGCACGGATTTTTACTAAAACCGCTCGTGATATGGTGATAATCACGCACGGTTTTAACTAAAAGCGTCGTGATATTCGATAATCGAGCGGTTTTAATTAAAAATCGCTCGTGATTATCATGTACCTGACGGTTTTAACTAAAACCGTCGTGATATCGATAATCGCACGGTTTTAGTTAAAACCGCTCGATTATTCGATATCACGACGGTTTTAGTTAAAACCGTCATGACATGATAATCACGCACAATTTTAATTAAAACCGCTCGATTATCAGATATCACGACGCGTTTTTAGTTAAAACCGTCGTGATATTCCTTCTACCCTAAATCTATTCCTATTTATTGGCTAGCCTCGTGAAATGCTAGCCATGCCCTCTGAAACAAGCGGATGAACAAGTATATAAGGCATCCATAAACATCCAATACACATCACATTTCATTCACAAACATAAAGTATCCACTTCGCAAATGAATCAATTGAATTGAAATAAAATATCCATTACATCGCATTACAATGCAATAAAATTCATGGTGCACAAGTGGAGCGCCCTTCCGACTTTATGACTTGAGCCACCAAAAGTACGCCAACTCTCCTCGAATTCGTGAAATATCGGGCTGTTCCAATGCGGTTGACGGGATGTACGCACTGTGGATAGGGATATGAATGTACGTATATATGTAATGTGATAAGTATGAAGTAAATATGGAAAGATTGATAAACCTTGAATTGGTGATCCTCGAGGAATCGAGGAGTAGGTCCATATGGTGGCAAACATAGAATCCACATGTGTTGCCGTGTTGCCGGTGGCACCGCAAAAATAGAATGAGCAATAATTCAAGAGGCATTAATACGAACTGCTGCATAGGATTAATTAATGTGTAATAGCGAATACCTTAAAATCTCGAGTATGTCTCAAGCCTTTGGCCCTTGCTCGAGACACCCCATTTCAACGTACATCGCGAACGCCCACGTGATTCAAAAAGTTAACCTTAGTCAATCGGAATGAAAGAAAGAGTACAATATAGGTATGTATGGAGAAAATAAACTTACCTATCGATTACTTGGGCGACAACCGTGAAGTCCATTTTATTCTTACTTAAGGAATCAAGGTAATATACCTTGTTCCATTTTGGTACAATGACTATTAAAATCCAATGAAAGTTTTGATTGTAGGGCATAAGTATATAATCCTTATTGTGTTGAGCCCAGCCACGATGCAATGTACCTCTCGACGACGGACATATCCTCGTCGATGGTACTAGCGACCATGTGTGGGTCCAAGAAACCAACCGATGATGACGGGATGTTCTAGCTTTAGTCCGCACGTGTCTACATATACACACGAAAGCAACAAATTATATATGGCATTTATCGGTATGACATGAACGGAGACTGTGATTGTGCACACTTACAGCGTCCAGCATCGAATGAGTGAGACGTCGAGGCGTTGGCGTGAAAAGATCGAATAAGTCCTCGAAGGCGACCACGAAGACACCATCTTGAAAATTGTGATGGAAATGCTCCAACGCGAATTTGACAGTGATACCTGATCTCCGTTCGCCCTCTGGCTTATTGGACTGTTCCATGTACCACTTATGCAATTGCTGGCATCTAATTGGTAGGTGTTGGAGGCCCTTTTTCTCGAGCAACGGCTCGCCAAGCACGAATTTACGGGCCAATGGCAAGTACGAGCCAATATCATCATTGGTCTTCTGTGCTTTGCCCTTGCTGCCTCGGCTGTGGGTCGACTTTACGGTAGTCGACTTTAAAGGTAGCAGCGGGGCAAGTTGCTCTGGCGAGAAGAGCACCTGTGGAGATAGCACCGGTGCAGCTAGCGGTGGTGGAGACAAGTCTTGCAGTGGAGATGGCACGGTGCTCAGAGATCCGGTCCTCGCCACCGGTGAAGAAGCCTCAGGAGATGTCGCTTTTAGGCCTTTGGATGAATGTTCCAATGGCACGCCCTAGAGCCACGATCTCGTCGTTGGGCGGCTTGTGGCGGGACGACCTCAAAATTAACATGCACACCATCCACATGAACTTTTATGAAGCACTGGCGCTAAAGCTTGACCGTGCACCCGGCCCCGATACGGATCGATATGCCCGGCCCCAAGCGGCGTACAAGGAACGGAGGCATATCTCACTTGAGCCCGCGCCAGAGGCTCCTACATAACGATACAGAATTAGCTCATCGAATAGGCCTATCAATGGAGCAAGCATTCGAGAGATAATAATTATTACCAGGATGTCGTCCACAGAAAATCTGGCCTCGGTTTGCGTCGGATTGGACGCGCAACTACTCGGATGGTTGTGCGGGCTAGCTAGCATAGGAGCGGGGGCGGCCTGCTGATTTTTCGTCTGTTTCCGCACCTCATCTCGATTTTATCGGCGGATCACCCATTATCTCCTCTCTTAGAGTAGCCTTGAGCTCTTCTCGGCCGTGCGTCACGCTCGGCTTTGTTTCTCTTCTGACGCCGATACATTTGAGTCATCTTCAAACCATGTTTCCATGGAACGTAAAGCCCAAGGCCTCTCGACGACCGGGTGCTCCTTGTTTCTGTGGGCATGAGAGTATATCTTTCTCCCTTGTTCCATGGAATGACCCATGGGAAGATTCAACAATCAACGCTTCCTGCAAGAGCACGACATGTCATTTCACTTCGCACGAAGTTGTGGAGTAATTACAAGCTACGTAGTTCGATCGATATCTTACCAAGCGCCGAGACACTTGTCGGTGCGTAGGGTTTCGAAGGAAACATCCCCGATGTCGTTGTAGATGACCTTGCTCTAATCCAATTTCGCGCGGTCATCCCGGATATTGGCAAATGGCGGGCGATGTCCGCTAGGGTCAGCCTGCTCGTCCTCCTCCTCCATCTGCGGGATTTTACCCGCATACCCAGCTGTGCCAAGTCTGTGGGGGTGTGTGTTTTTTGGCTGGAGGGCCTTGTGCGCCGCACTTGTACTTTTGAACTCTTGGTTGTCTTCATCGCCTTGAACTCTTCCCATTGTGGTTCCGTGAATGGGTATTTTTGAAAGGGTGTTTCGTCCTTCTCCACGTAGTCCTTGACAAGCGTGCTCTTGAAGTTCTTCCATGCTTTGCATGCCCCTAGCAAGGCTTGTCGTTGCACGGCGTCTTGGTGTTCTTCTGGGATCTCGAACGATGCCAAAATTTCTATCACCAGCTCACGTTTCCGAGTCGCAGGCACGCTCTTCCACGAATCGAATGTGATTTCAATTCGTTGTCGTGCAACTATTCCGATCGTTCTTCTCCATGCGCTTACTGCTTTGGGAGGAAAGAGAGGGACCCCAGATACATCGACTTGTGTGATGGTAAATCGTCCTCGAGCTTCTTTGATAGCCCTCTTCCTTGGCGCCTTGATTTTGGAGCGGACGCCCCGGCGATGATGTTGAAGAATGCGCGGATGACATGTTGCTATTCGACAATTTGTGGGTCTATTAGGATAAAAATTTGCGATATAAGCATAAATATAATTCCTCTATAATTATATAAGCACACCAATGACATCAATCCATATATACAAATCATAATGAAAATGTAATCATATGAACCGAACAAATCATTCAAGATATAGCACATATTTACCAATGACGAATCAAAAGACACAAGTGATGATAATTAAAAGACAACAAGAGAGATAATTTAAAGACAACAAGTGATGATAATTAAAAGACAACAAGTGACGAGAATTAAAAGACAACAAGTGATGATAATATATTCTTCAAAGCTCACGATTAACAATAGTTGCATGATATGAGCATGAATCAAAAGACAACAAGTGATGATAATTAGAGCTCAAAGATTAAATCCTCCAATCTCAAAGATAAGATTTTAATCATCATAGAGCAACAACCGATCCCACAAGCAATCTATGTCCTTCAAGACAACGGTGAAGTGAAGTGAAGTGAACGAGAACGGAGATGGGGAATGGATTCAACCGAAGGGTAGAAGTAGCGAGGGCGGTGAGGAGGTGGACGGCGACGGGGTTCCAGCGGCGGCGACGGGCCGAGGAGGAGGACGACGACGGGGTTCGCGCGGCGGCGGGGCCGAGGAGGAGGACGGCGACGGGTTCCGCGGCGGCGACGGGCCGAGGCAGGAGGACGGCGACGACGGCGAAGGACGGCGGCGCCGACGGGCCGAGGAGGAGGACGGCGGCGGCAATAAAGGCGGCGGCGGCGGGGCGATGGGCTCGATCGGGATCCGCTAGAGCGACTAACCCTAGTGGGGTGCGCGTGGGGTTATATAAGACGAGATCACGACGGTTATAAACTAATAACCGTCAGTAATATATATCACGACGGTTAATTGAGAACCGTCGTGATATGTCGCTCGACAGTGGGGCCCACCGGTCGGTCTCGAAAAATAAAAGAAAGGCTCAACCTCAGCGCTGCGTGGCGGGGCTCGAACGCGACCGAGGGAGCCGGGGAAGGAGTGAGCGACGGTAGCCAACCCGCCGCTCGGTTTTATCTCACCCTATAGTGTGATTTTTTCTTTTGAGGGGTTGCGCGGTTCTCAATTGATAATGAGACGGTTCTCAATTGTTAACCGTCTGTGATATATTATCACAGACGGTTATTAATTTAGAACCGTCTGTGATAACCCGCTGTAGTTACCAACCAGCATTCATCAACATCACCTACCAGCATTCATCAACATCACCTACCAGCATTCATCAACATCTCCTACCAGCATTCATACACATTTTCTCAGATAAACATCAATTCACATATACATCACATACATGCATTGTTATATACATAAATGCAAATTCACATATACATCACATACATGAATTGTCATTTTCAACATTCACCTAAATATCACACATTTTGAACAATTGGGTGTATGACTCAATCCACTTGCTTAGTTCCTTTAAAATTAGCCCTTTATGATGATCAAGCGTGACGTAACTAGTTTCGTCACGTTGTTCATCATCGACCCTTATGCCATTTCCAAAAGGAGGTAACTCGTCAAATTGATTGTATTCTTCCTCATCCACTACATTCTCTACTCCGACAATTCTCCTTTTTCCATGAAGAACTACATGTCGTTTCTTATTTGCCGGGTCGGTTACATAGAAAACTTGAACAACTTGATTGGCGAGTACGAATGGTTCGTCTTTGTACCCGACACGTTGGAGGTCCACGGTAGTGACACCGTGCTTGTCAACCTTCACCGTGGCGAGATGCACCCAACGGCGTGAAATAAGGGGATCTTGAAAAGCACGTAGTCGAGCTCCCAAATCTTTTCTATGAATCCATAGTACGAGCTTCTCAACCCATCGGATCGAACGCATCTATGCGGACACCGCTGTTCTGGTTAGTGCTCTTTACATCCTGATCCTGTGTATAGAATGTATACCCATTTATATCATACCCTTGCCATGTCACAACTGTAAATGTTGGTCCTTTTGCCAACCATGTCAACAACTCACTTTACGAGCTCCTAGCGATTTGGTCCTTCAACCATTGGTTGAACCGAGTGTTGTGTTGCCTCATGATCCAAACATCGGCGCTCCGGATTACATTGTCAAGCACATCCTTGTCTTTGGTCAACATAAGGCGCCACTTCAGTCATGTGTTGCAAGACTATGAAATGAGCTTGAGTATACGCGTCCATATCTGGAGTGATTGATTTCCTTCCGATAGTTCCGATACCCTTCAGCCTCCCCTCATGACGAGATTGAGGCACACCTATCGGTTGAATCGAGCCATATAATCGACACAAAACTCAATGACCTCTTCGCTTGCATAACCTTCGACGATTCTGCCCTCTGGTCGAGAACGATTCCGTACGTAGGACTTGAGAATTCCCATGAACCTCTCAAATGGGTACATGCTACGTAGGAATCTGAGCCCACACATTTTTATCTCCCACACAAGGTGAACAATGAGATGGACCATGATATCGAAAACGAAGGAGGAAATACATTTCAAGATGACATAGAGTCATCACCACATCGTATTGCAGAGCATCTAGTCCTTCGGGATCGATGACCTTCTGAGCAATTGTGTTAAAAAAATAACATAGCCTCATAATTGTCTCTCGGACTCTAATCGGTAAAATATTTCTAATTGCAATAGGGAGCATCTGTGTCATCAGCACATGACAATCGTGAGACTTCATGCCATTTAACTTCAATTCTTGCATCGAAACAAGTTTCTTGACGTTGCCAGAGTAACCAGACGGAACTTTGACACCATGCAAGCACTGGCACAGTTCTGTTTTCTCCACCTTGGACAGACTGTAACACGCAGGGGGAAGGTATGTTCGTCCATTGTCATTGCATGTCGGTGCTAACTCAGGCCTGATGTCCATTTCAGCCAAGTCAAGCCGTGCATTGACGCCGTCCTTTGTTTTATCACGAATGTTCAGTAAGAGACCAATCAAGTTGTCACATACATTTTTTCACGTGCATGACGTCGATGCGATGTCGAACATCTAGGTACTCCCAATAAGGTAAGTCCCAAAATATTGATCTCTTCTTCCGGTGTTTTCTCACGAGCCCTCAATTTGCGTCCCTTTCCGAGGACAACATCTAAATCCTTAACCATATTATAAACCTCTTTTCCCTTTAAATGTCTTGGAGCTGAACCGTCTTCCTTCTCTCCGTCAAATTGTTTCTTCATCTTGCGGTATGGGTGAGCCCTCAAGGAACCGACGGTGACGCATGTAGACGGTTTTGCGTGAGTGTTTCACCACACTCTCGGTACCATCTAAACAGTGAGTACAAGCTTTGGCACCTTCGTACTTTGGCCCGATAGGTTAGCAAGGGGGATAATCATTTATGGTGCGAACAATAAAGAGCGCAAAGTGAAGTTCTCTCGTTTGTACGCATCCCATACCTGCACCTTCGCTCCATAGTACTTTTAGATCTTCCACCAATGGTGCTAGGTACACATCAATATCATTCCTGTGTTGCTTTGGCCCTTGGATAAGTATCGACAAGAAAATATATTTTCGCTTCATACACAACCAAGGAGGAAGGTTATAGATGCAGAGTCACGGGCCATGTGCTATGTCACGCTCATGCTACCGAAAGGATTCAATCCATCCGTATCATCCGAACCTTATATTCCTTGGTTACGCATCAAGTCGCAAAACTCCTATCGATGTTTCTCCATTGGGCGGAATCGACAAGGTGTCTTAGCATTCCATCTTTCTTGCGCTCATCCGAGTGCCAACGCAGCAATTTTGCCTCCTTTGGATTTGCAAAAACCTTTTCAAACGGGAATTATAGGAAAATACCATGCCACCTTACCAGAGGTCCTTTCTTCACCTCTGTTCCCTCGTAGTCATCGATTGATTGTTACGTTTGTATCGGGATGCGTTGCACACCGGACATACATGCATATTTTCATACTCTTTACGGTACAGGATACAGTCGTTCGGACATGCATGTATTCTTTCTACTTCAATTCCCAATGGACAAAGGACCTTCTTGGCTTTATACGTGGTTTTAGGCAACTCATTTCCTCAGGAAGCATGTCCGCTAAAAGACCCAAAGTAGCCGTGAAACTTTGTCGGTCCAACTGTTGCTTGCCTTTAATTTCAACAGTTCAAGCACGGCCGACAACCTCGTGTACTTTGACCGCAACACGTGAACAAAGGTTTCTCCGAGTCCTCCATCAAGCCACGAATTTAACATACTCTCTCATCATAATTCTCTTCTACATCGCGAAGCATCTGATCCAGATTGTCATCGTGCAACCTATCCGTATCCGAACCACAATCGACATCATCCGGCGCCATGTCATTCACTTCACCGGCGATGTCATCCGGCGGCATATGATCATTCACTTCGCCATGGTGGTCCAACACGTATAACCCTTTTGAAACCCCTCCGAATCAAGTGCGCTTCAATTTGCCCTCGGTTCTTAAACATCTTTAAATTCTCGCAGTCAGCGCATGGACAGTACATATATTCCACCCCCTTATTCAACATATCCTCCTCGGCGGCTCTTGTAAAAGTAGACACGCCATTAATATACTCTTCACTCACACGGCTCATGGCATACATCCGACTTGGTCCCACGTTACGTATATACATAACAACTCGATCAAGATTAAAATTAGCTTAACTAATTACTACTACATATATACCGCCACATGTATTATATTGAGGTTTAATTTGCTAGCTCAAATCATATTATAAACACAACAACTATTATATAACCAACAATTTTACAAATTAACCACCTTCAATAACACTCACCAATTACTTAAATCTAAATTGTAATGCAATTAAAGAAAAATAAATTATCTTACTAACCATATCGATCTAGAGCTAGCCACCGCAGAAAGTATGAATTGAATGAATCTTCAAAGCTCAATCTCGCCTCTTCCCACCAAAATAATCGGCCTCAAATCGCTTAGGCTCGAGCGCAGCAGATGGCTCTGATCCGGATCGAAATGAAGACGAGGCGGCTCGGCGCATTAAATGCTTGTGGCATTATCACCGACGGGTTTTATTGCAAACCGTCGTGATCATTCACGACGGTTTTATATTAAAACCGTCAGGAAAAGTCGGTTATCGCAGACGGTTCTTAATAAACAACCGTGCGTGATAACCGACTTTTCACGCACGGTTGTTTATTCAAAACCGTCTGCGACGTTGACAACACAGACGGTTGTTTATTAAAAACCGTCTGCGATAACCGGCTGTGATAATGAAAAGTCGAACGTATCTCTTGTGTTTCGTAACGTATCTCCTTCGTTATCTGGCGTCTCTTTGGTATACGAACCGTCATCTTTGAAGGTTATATATGCGCCAGTTCTTCTACATACGTCGTGTCCTCTCATCATTCTTACTACCTCTCTTCATCATGACGTCTTTGTCTATTTCATTAAAATGTCTCTTGTTCGACTTCGATAATCTCCTTCCTCTCTTCTCTTCATCGTGAATTGTTCGCCGCAATCTTACACAAGCGCCGCAATTCACGATCGAGCCGCTTCTGGTCACGCCCTCCTCTCCTTCCCCAATCGTCTTCCATCCGTCACCGCCTCGACCATCCGCCGTCGGCGAGGCGTCTCGCTGCTGCTCAAGGTGGAAACAACCATTACCCTCGTTCTACTATACAACGTGCGCAAAGCCGAAGAAGCAGTTGTCGCACTGCATAGGCTGATGGATAGCATTGCCGATCAATTAGATCAGGCAGATTCTGAGGAATCATACCATGCTATCCTCTACGAGATAATGACGTACGCTGAGCGTTTGCCAGCGCTGGAGGAGGAGGTGCTGAGGACAACGTCAATGTTAGCGGCGTTCGAGAACTCGGCGGCCCTCCTCCAACTCCCAAAGGCGAAGAAGAAGCACGAAGCCCGTAAGATTAGAATCGAAATGCTTTATCTGCGACATTTGTAATAAATCTCCTCCACTTGATATTAATAAAATTGTCTTTTATTTCGATCCCCCGTGTCTTTACAAATTTGAATTATGATGACGGTTTTTATTACAAACCGTCTGTGATAATTCCAGATTATCACAGACGGTTTGTAATAAAAAACCGTCTGTGATACTAAGTATCACAGACGGTTCATAAGTAACAACCGTCTGTGATAGTTCCCCGCCTTACTGAGATATCTCAAAGGGGATTATTACCCTTATAGAGTAAGCAACACCGAGTGAACCACCGGCTATCGTGCGATCTCTCCCCTGCTCCCTCGGCGTTCGAGCCCCGCTCACGCAGTCACCGAGGTCGAGCTATTTCTATTAAATCCGTCACGACATGTGGGTCCCACCTACAAAGTTCAAAAAGATATTTCAGTTCTTGGTGAGCGGTAGATCGACATGCCGACTTCTCGGTGGCGACTATCCATCTGCCTCTTCCCACTTCTTTTCTTGTGGGAGAATTGAAGTGGGATTCTCCCACAAGAAAAGAAGTGGGAAGAGGCAGATGGATAGTCGCCACCGAGAAGTCTGCATGTCGATCTATCGGCTCACCAAGAACTGAAATATCTTTTTTGAACTTTGTAATAAAATTGCCTTGAATTTTGCAAAAAGAAGGATTGTCGGAGTGGACATCACATCTCGACGATGAGTCGGCATCGTCGAGGAACATGCAAATACAGAGGCAAGCACAAAACTCAACAACACATTCGGATCGATCTATTACGGGATGACAAGCTAACAAACCCTTCGTGGCACGACGGTCCACACTAAACAAGACACACTTACGACACTTACGGCAAGAGTGTGTTCTTTAGTATGAACCGGACGTGCGCGATGGAGGTGCTAGCTCACGGCGAGGGGAGATATGCGCATAAGCTAGCTAGTGGATGAACTCACGCGTGACTAGTACCGGTGGAAAGGTTGATGGGAGTTATTAATAAGGGCCCGCCGTGGGAGGAACCGGTGCCAGCCATTCGATGTGGAGAGAATAGACGGGTGAGATCGAAATCCTGTGTATACGCCAATTATTGGTGACATGTGACTATTACACACCAATTATCAATGAGATGGGATTATCACAGACGGGTTTTTACTAAAAACCGTATGTGAATTATCTTATCACAGACGGTGTTTAGTAACAAACCGTCTGTGATAATTTGGGATTATCACGACGGTTCTTAATACGGACCGTCAGGATATTAGTATCACGAGACGGTTCATAGGTATGAACCGTCGTGATACTTTTTTTCGCCGACGCCACCAACACAGGCGGTGTTCAAATTAAAACCGTCTATATTACTATCTGTCGCAGACGGTTTTATAAAATCGTCTGTGATTTGCCGTCTAGTATTAGCCTTTCTGTAGTAGTGCGGCAAGTAAGTTACAATTAGCAAAAGGAATTATTAGGCTAGGAAGGGCGCGTTAATTCTCATTAGATTTTAGAGCAAGCAGCGCCATGCATCTCTCTCTAGCTTTGGCCAAGGCTCTCTCTTTCCCTCCCTCCCAAGGTGGGAAGTGTGGCTGCCGATTCTTTGTCGGCCGGTAACCAGAGTACTTTGCTCAGATAATCTTGTTAACTATCTACGATTTCAAGTGTAATTAGTACGCTTTTTTCGCACAAATTCTTGTGCAAGTTAAGTCGTTCATGGATATGTAATTGCTGTTGCTGAATGTGCTACTATAGAATATAGGTAAAATGCCGCCTTCTGCACCTGCTAACCTGATCTCTCTTTTTTTTTCAGTCAACGCCGCGCGACAGTTGATGTTGGCTATTGCGCTAATCTTCAGGTAGACTAGCTAGCTTAGCTCCATGATGATGAGAATTGGGAAGAGAATATGGCAAGCAATGGTGTTAGGGCAAGGCATATTTTGTAGTAGCATACAAAATAATTAACAAAAGGTATTTACAATTAGAAGCACCAAACCACTTTCTCTAGTGGAGGACGAACAACAGAATCATGTGAGCTGTTGCATTCCCTCTCTCTATATATTATGTAAATTACTTACACAATAAGTTAAGGCGCAAGAACCAAATGATGGCCTTGCTTTTTTTTTTTGGATAAATCAATCATAAGCAAAACACATGGCACGAAAATCTAAAGTGCACACTTGGATGCTATTGTTGACCCTAGCAAGAAACGTAGGGGAGCAGCCCACCCTAACCCCTTCACCAATTAGCAAGCTCTTACTTGGGGGTTTAGAACAAAACCAAAATGATATGATCTTTGCGCACTCGAGCGAGGGATCCTGAATGGGAAAGTATCATTAATTTGTCCAAGGACGGAATCAAGATTAAGGACACTGAATGTGAGAATAAGGTCAAAAGGTTTCACAGAAATTCCTTCTAAAGGGGGAAGGGCACAGTGAAAACATATATGGAATCATCTAGGGAAGAAATATATTTACTAAGTAATGCTCTGTGAAAACATGGAGGAGAGTTTGTTCGTAACTGGTAATAGGAGTGGCCGTTGTAGTTCCCACAAATGGCAGCTGTAGGGCATGTTCTTTTCGACTGCGGCTTTTGGCTTTTGGCTGAAATTTTTGAATTTTGGCTGTTTACGGTACAGATTACGGAGAGACAGATACTCACTTGCGATTTTGGATGGTACATATATTGGACTTTTAATGTGTAGATCGTTTTACCTGTAGACCCCGTCTTGAGAAAATACTCCGTTTGAAAGTTAGGTACTGTAGCAAAAGCCAAAAACCGCCGGCTTCGGAGGAAAAGAACAGGCCCGTAGACTAGCTAGTGGTGGATCCTTGCCACTTGTGAACTGTTAATTATAATAATATAAAATTAATAGCTTAAGTGTTTTTGGACATGCATGACAGCAGCTGAAATGTGAAGACATCAAAGTTTTTGTTCCGATGGTCAAATGACTTCTGCGGACAGAGTTTCCCAAGTGCGAGTAATGCATGATCATTATGTTCTCATGTGAAAGTCTTTACCATCACAATCACAACGTGCCATCTAAAATATGCTTGTCGTAGTGTCAAAATTCATGGCATGCAAACTAAGTGCTCGCATGTTGCATTCGATCTCGAATAATTCGTACCATATATTCTAAACTTTTAAAAATAAAATAATATGAGTTTTTCCTACGTCCATGAGTTGGTTGCCATTTAAAACTCGAAAATTTCACTAAATCAAAGTACTAAAGCAAACATATAAAATTCATCGTACATAAATAATTGAACTTCAATTTTAAATTGTGTAAATGATTCTCATCCTATAAGCAACCGAATCATGCGAGTCACATATATATGCATATACGTAGATGATCTATTCTTCATAGAGATCCTTGTAACACCCAGTCTAACCTCTAGGCCTGAAATACTATTACTATCTTAACATTTACTATTTACATCTATTGTTACTAGAATTCGGCAGCAACTCCTCTATTCCACTCAATGACATGGTAAACACACATGCTTATCAGTGAGTGTTGAGGCAACTATTTCCAATTACCAACTATCAAAAGAGAGGCATAAACCACACAACAAGAAGCAGTTCCAATAAAACACAATCTTACATCTAACTACCAAAACTCGACATTAAAGTTTGATCATGACAACTAGAGGTGATATGTGAATTACTTTTGCACGTGAAAATATATGTGTGTTATTCCCACCCATGCATGTCGCCTTCACCATACACCTAAAAAAATAACAAAGTAAGGAGTGAGTCCAAAGACTCAGCAAATACATAATAAAATAGTGACAACAACAATAGTAATTCAGTAAACTCTGTATCTGAGATCTGTAAACACAAACTCTTTAACTGTCAATAAACACATATCTGTAAAACTGTAACATAAACTCTGCAACTGTTCCATTGTCTCCTGTCTCTTTCATGCAGTGCAATACAATGCAATGTCATGTTCACATGCACCTTCTGAGCTCATACCGATATAGTTGAGTGTTCATCTGTCGATGAACCACTCTTGCCCCCATTCCCTTTTATACGGGGTCTCAAACTCTACTCCTGTGGAGTGCCTACCAAGTAGGTCTTACACATGAGCACTCCAGATTAGTCATATAGTTTTCTCACCGACCTGGCACATCCAGACTAGCTATATGACTTACTCACCGCCTTGGCTCATATGTAATTTATATGATGTAACATTTTTTCAGCATTCACAATCAACTCTACACAAACTCCACTCCCGTAGAGTGCCTACCGGAGTAGATCTTTATATTTTCATTATTGTGGGATGCCTACGCGAAGTAGGTCTTTATTCCACTACTGCGAGATGCCTACACGAAGTAGATCTTTATCCCACTACTGCAGGATGCCTACACGAAGTAGGTCTTTATCCCACAATTGCGGGATGCCTATGTGAAGTATGTCTTTATATGAGCGCGCTACATGACGCGACACTCTTTCAACACTAACAATCAACCAACAAACTGGGATATCATTTCATAAAATGATGTAAAGCATGGAATGGAAAAGTCAATACTAGACATTCATCATAATCCACTATTCTATCATGCACTTGTCTGTTTATCCTTGTAGGCGATGTGTGGATGGCTCCAAACTAGGATCTCCACCTATACAAGCATCATCCCGTATTAACATACCATAGAAATACACACGCATATTTATGGACGACATTAATTCTATGTGCAAAACTAACATAATCAATCATAGTCTCACCGGACACCTTTTCCTGGTCCCGGTGCTCAAACGACCATACTTTAAAGATGGTGTCATTTATATTCACGAATGTCATTCATTTGCGCACGCTTAATATTTTCCTCCACTTTCTTTATTTTCCTCTTTGTTTTCTTTTTCTTCTCTTTCTATTCTCTTTCATTCAGTCGAACAAGCCTTGCCATCCACTGGCTCTTCCCCTTATCTCTTCTTCTCCCTCTCTCATTTCTTTTTCTCTCCACCCGGCTGAACGGCCTTTTCTCCTCCCCATTACTCCCCTTCACTCCCCCCTCTCTCTTCCCCCAAATCCTCCTCGATTGGATCTAGGCTCCCCGGGCCGCCGCTGCCATGGTTTTCCCCTCTATTTCCTCAACCTCGTTGGCCACCACAGAGGTTGCCGCTGAGCTCTCCCAGTCACGACACCTCCGATGTCACCCCATCTACTCCCGCTGTTGCCCCTCTCGAGCCTGCCAACCACGACTTGCTGCTGGCCTACTCGGGGCCATGGCTCCGGCTCCTACCCCCCTGCTGGCTACCCCGACCGACTCACAACGGCCCCCAGCTTGTCGCCATGGGTCGGCCCTCGCGCCACAGTCATCCGTCGACCGACCACGATCGTCGCTCAGCCTACGGCTTCCTGCCTCGGTTTACCACCTCTGCTTTTACCTAGGATGGTCCACTCCTCCTCCCATTACTATAAGCACTTTTGTTTTAGATTATACTTCCACCTTACTCTATTCGTGCTTACACTCGATCTTGGGAACACCTACGGGTGTCGCCGCAATGGAAGGTGGGGAGACATGAGCTAGGGAGCATGTTCTCCCCTCCAAGGGTGCACGGCGGAACCTACGAGCTTGTCGCCGATGGTGTATCGTGGCTACACTGGCTGTGGTGTGCTTGTGCTGTGACTGTGGCACTAGTAAGTATTCATGAATGATGGGGAAAGACCTACTTGCTTGCCGATCTATCGTCGGCTGGCTGTCTTGGTCATTACCCGGTTGACTCGGAGCGATCCCGACGTTGTCGAAGATTCTACGCCTCCACAGCCGTTGTCTTCCCCTTCTTCTTTGTCCCCTCACCTCCGAGATCTCTCTTCCTCACCTGTTCTCTATGTGGCTGTGAGGGTGTAGGTGGTCACTCGACTGGTTCTTGTGGTTGTGGCTAAAGTGAAGAAATGAGGGGTGACTCTTTGCTTTCGCTCTTTGCTTTCGCTCTCAGCTGAGGAAGTAAAAATGGAATGGCCTTCTGTGAGCCTGCTAATATTTTGTATGAGGTTTCAGCCATGGCAGTTCTCTCTCTCCTTACTATGCCATGCCAAAATGCCCTTACCTTATCTTTATCTCAGACTTGGCCGACTGTTTTACTGGGTAAAACTTTTGGACCATTGGTCCAAAAGAGGTTCTCAACACTGTGCTTTGGGTTTTTATACTGCGGAAGGTAAGTCGGTACAACATGGACATTGAATTCTTTCTTCTGCCAAATGATAGTGCCCACTTTAGTGAGAGGCACCGACCAGTCCTGGATGGTCTGGGAACCTCAATGAGCGCTATTTCATTTAACATTTCTAAAGCCGAAGGGTTCTAATGGCAAAACCCCTTCTTAATACTTTTATTCTCCCTTGGATTGTTCTCAATTTCCACTTTTCCTTCCTTTATCTTTTTTTACAGGTATTACAATCCTCCAAGCTACATGTAACTTACACATGAACCCATCCATATAAGATACTCAGGGGTCAAGGGGTAGACGGTGAATCCACTGTCACCATCGAGTGGACCTTTTAAAGGAGTAAAGATACAATGAGACGTAGGGTGATTATTAAGATAAACAAGTAATACTTATGGATGATACTAAAAACTAAGCACTATTTTTTTAGAACATCAAAAGGGCGAGAGCCCTTCGGATTTCTTTTATTAGAAACCGGGTCACAAAAACCAAGCACTATTGAACTCAAATCCATGAGAACTAATGATCACAGGTGGTCCTGGATTGTTGTTCCCGGTTCATTGCAGAGAACTACATTTCACATATCATTTTGGGGATATATATATAGCGATTGGTTGTAATTTTTTTAGTACTGCTAGAGCAACTAGTAGCTCCTTTGCAAGAACGAGCTACCACATCACTTTGTTTTTTCTCAGGAGACAACCACTCTCATCATCGTCTTCCTCCTCAGGTATAGCTCTCACCAGCTCCTTTCCACGACTCAGACAATCCTAGCACCGAGCTTCATCTTCTACTTCTTCGATGACGGCTGGTGGCAGGGTTAGGGTCACTGGGTTAGACGAAGGATTCAGCATGCCCCTGGGCTGTGGTGGCGGTGCAGCGAGGCGATAGTGACTCCACCGACCACAGGTTCAGAGAAGGGCAGTGGGCGGCATGACGATGACAACGGGATAGTTAAGTTGAGTAAGGCTTATATGGTGATAGGTAGGGAGTGGAGGCGATGCGGCGAGGCACCATTGGCCCTGGGAGTTGGTGGTGTGCAATGAAGGGGTTGACGTGGTGGCTGGCAAAGGTGCCAGGGGTGGTGCAGGAGCCGCGGAGGAGGCACGCTGTTAGGGCGGGGGTGGTGGTGGTGGAGGAAGAAGCTGGGGAGAGGAGCTAGAGGGGGGGAAGATGGACGTGGCAATGACACGCGCACAAATGAAGACAACTGACTAGTAGTGCGTTAGTAAGTCGTGTCTTTTTATTATTATTTTGAGGTGAGAGTTTCCAAAAACGAAAGGCTGGACCCAACCCAATCCAGGAAGAAAAAAGCCGAGCCCAGTTAACAACCCGGGCCACAAGTACCCATCTCCAAGATCCACACAGGGCCTGGCCGCCTGGACCAAAAAGCAGCAGCACGTCCCAGTGAAATACTTAAATTAAATCCCCTCCATCCTCTAAAAAAAAGGGTTAAATCCCCTCCATGCTGACTCAGGCCGGCTAACGCGGTGCTCCACTCCCCAGTCCGGTCCCAGTCGGCCGGTCCGCCTCCTCTCCCAGCACGGCAACGACGACGGCGGTCTGCTCCCCTCTCGCCGTCCTACTCCGGCGTACAGCCTAACTCCTCGCGAATCCAGCCCTCCGGCTCCACCCCGCCCTTCTCATCCTAGGGTTCGTGCGACCCGGCGTGCTCGGCACCCGCCCACCCAGTCCGGGGCATACCAACTGCACCTCCGAGCCGTGCGAGCACAGGAGCTCGCAGAGGCACCGTTTGCCTCCTCCGCCTCCGCCGTTAAGCCCGAGGTAAGTAAATCTGTCAACTATTTCTTCATATCTGCTTTTCGCCCCTACATTTCGGCCTTAGGTTTGGCTTTTACCCTAGAGATTTATTCTGTATCCTCTGTAATATGTTGTGTATGCTGCGCACGCCGTCTGTTCGACGAAATGCCGCCTGCAGTTTCTTTAGGAAGCCAATTACCTTGTGTATCTGATTGGATCTTATGGGTTTTCTGATGAACTTAAGGCTGGTGCCCTTTGCTCTAGAAGGAATCTCTATGGGTTGGATCTCAGAGACGGTTTAGATGGTCTAGATGGTAGGTTGAAATTTCGGATGCAGACTTGTGCCTAAATGACCTAAACAATGGAGGGGGCACTGTTAGCTTCAATACTTTTCATGAACGGGCTGGATTGTTGATTTAGCATATGTTGGGAGCCCTGGCGTAGCGATGGCATGTTCATATTGGGAGTGATATATGTATAGGAGGAGAATGCAGGTTCCTCTACAATGGTAGCTACAATGTAAATAATAGAGACTATTGTTTTAGGCTGTGCTCGGAAAGCCATACTGGAAGGAAGTAATGTTGGTATAAGAAAGATTGGTACAATACTAACAAAATGGGCTCTCTATCAGGTCAAATGAAATATTTGAACTGAACTCTAGTTCTGTCCACAAATGGCACATTGCTCCTTGAACGATGAGCCGATGATGAAATTTGCTCTACATTTTTGCTTTCTTGCAAGATTTATCACATATTTAGTAGTCTGATTGGCAAAACTCCAGGGAATTTTTGGTGTTTTGTTCAATTTATGTCATTGCTTTGCATTCTTTCTTTCCATGAACATTGCTTATTTATTTGATTGGAAAATGCTAAGAGAGGTGGGTTGTATTTGTTTTTTCAATCCAATTCTATTTGTGTGTTCAGTGTGGCAGATTGTCTAGTTCTTTCATTGAAAATGTCTAACGTACTTCATGTCTGATACTCTGATGTGATCAGAACTTTTAGATAGTTGTTTCTCATGCAGATTTAGGAAGCTGAATTCTAACGATGCTCTGGGTTGAATTATTACGAGCTAATTTTTTGGGCAAATATTTTAGCTAGTATTTGTGTTCTATCCAGTATGCCACCTGTGTGAAGCATCGGTGCTTCCTAGGTGTTTGCCAATGCCTTTTATGTTTCTACATGTGTAACATGCCTAACTCATTTAAAACATGCATTTTAGCTTTCAAGTGCTTGGTTCATGGTTACTTGTTCTGTGAACTCTTCCTTGAACTTCTGCTTAACACTTGCTTATAATGACTTGTTTTGTGGATGTTTCCTATTTCCTTTCTGCTGCATGCTGTTTGTAGCTAAATCTAAGGATAATTGGTGCAATATCAGGTCATGGAGGGGGTTCATGGCATGCAAGAGTCAGAAACTGCATCTGTCATGAAAGTTGCCAGAGAGCCTGCCATCATTATCAATGGTGTTCCAGACTTGCCTCCTGATTGCTCATCTGGTTCACAACCTGAAGTTAGAGACGCTGCAGAATCTCAAGTTGATCCTCGTTTTGGTGAATGGTTAGAAGGTCGGAAAGTGAGAAAGCTTTTTGGAGACAAGTATTATGTGGGGAAAGTGGTCATGTATGACAGTCAAAGCAATTGGTACAATGTTATTTATGAAGATGGAGACCAGGAAGATCTTGAGTGGCACGAACTGGAGGAGATTCTGCTACCATTGGACATAACCATTCCACTCAAAGCACTTGTTATGTACAAATGCAAACTTCAGAATACAGGTCCCGAGAAACGTAAGGTGGGCAGACCAAGAAAAGTTTATGCTATAATGGAAGGCAACATGAACAAAACATCAGATATGGTTCCAATATCCCGAGGAAGTGATGCTATGAGCAATCAGATGATGAGTGGAGCAGCAAAAGGAGAAAACACTCAAGTATGCCTGAATGCTAGTAATCAACCTAGAAAAAGGGGCAGGCCTCGAAAGGATAGAACTATGTCCGGTGATAATAGAACTATGTCCAGTGATAAGCAACCTAAAAAAAGAGGCAGGCCTCCAAAAAACAGAAGTGCATCTGGAAATCCTCTGAGTGCAGGAAGCACACCAAGTTCTCTGGCGCTTGTGTCAGTGCAAGATGCAAGTGTTGCAACTGATATGCAAGCAACTGATATGCAAGAAGCTTCTAGGATACAGAACAGTGTTCATAAGTGCACTACACAGACAGCTAAGGCAGAAAAACTGAAGAGAGAAAAACTGCGTGTTCAAGGCGCACCACCTGGAACTCAATTATTCTAACAAGCAATCTCACTCTTTCAATATAAATATCTCTAAACATTCCAGAATCTATGTATGATGGTGACACTAGCTTTTAACATACTTTGTACAACCCAGCGTACAACAAAACATGTAGCGCTATATTCGCTATCCGAATGCTATCGTATTTCTTTTCCTATACAAGTATATCTGCAATCTGTTTAAAATTCTTCTGGTATGGCCTTTAGAAGTTCTCCTTGTGGAAATGGAACCTAGTCGTGGTTGTCTGGCTGAATTCTTTTGAAAGATCCTTAAGTTGTTTCGTGAGCGTTGGAGATCCACAATAGAAAACACCTGCAGATTTGTCTACATATTAACTATTGTACTGTGATGTTTAAATCTGTCATCACATGATGTTTATTGAATTTAGCTCACCAATACGAGAGTTCTTGTGGGCATTGGCCAAATCAGAGAACACCTTTCTCCAGTTCGGTCTTGCAAAATGTGTACGAATCTGCAATAGATGAGTCAGAAAAGGAAGCAAGAACATATGGGAATTCTTCTTCAGGTAGAAAAGGGGTAGGTGGGCAAATACCCTGCTGCCGGAAACGATATCCACGCCATTTTTGGCATGTTGAAGTGACTGAACCATGGCAATCAGTGCTGACCTTGCGTCGCCTTCTTCATACACGCTGGTTAGGTAATTGTGCATCTCTATGACATTCTGCAATTGCCATATTTTAGCTTACTTCCCGTTTATGTGACCGAAGTAGAGTATGTAAAGATGAATAGAAGAAATCAGAGTTAGATAATACATTGTGATCGCTCTCAGCAACATCATTCATGACTCCTTTGAACCATTCGAAGGATCCTTGTTCTCTGGTAACCCAGTAGAAGTAAGCTCTTCCTGGCCCATTGTTCTTGAAGCTGCCCATCTCAGAACCGTGTATGCTTTCCACCTCCTGTTCCATCAACTCATTTCAGTTATCTTCTCTCCTATAGTTATATATAAAATTGGGAATACTTTGCACTGAAGAAGAAATTTACTTCGTTGGACTTTATGTTGTTCAAGAGATCTTTCAGTATGCTGATGAAAGGAGTGGCGCCGATTCCAAGACCGATAAGCAAAAGAATGTCGTATTTCTTGTAATTTTGCGCTGGTGCACCATATGGGCCATCAATAAGGACCTTAGGAAACCTAAAGGAAACGCAATAAAGATAACCAGGTTAGTAAAAGTTTATACATTGCAGTAACTACTCAAAACCAATTGAGTTTTAGGTTGTTAAACAAATGAGCGTGCAGCTACTCACCTAGTGTCCTCTGTCTGAGCGTCTGCCACAACTGTAGTTTCAAGTCTTGAAAGGGTGGCCTTCTTGGAAGTAACTTGTGCTTCGCAAGCCTATATGAATACTAAATTTAATTCTTCATTTTTTGGTAATCCACATTTCTCTCCTCTAATTATGTAATAAAGAAATTTAATGTTCTTGTATTGCAGTTTGTGTTGCCTAAACTAACCTTGCCGAACAGGTTCCTGAGTTCAGATGTCCAGTCGCCTAGTGTACGGATATGCACGCTCAAGTAGTCATCTCCGGGTGCAGAAGTGATGGAGAACGGATGCCTTCAAAGATTGATAAACTGTAAGCGAGAACCTCAGATAAATTATGTCTTGGACATGTATGCTACAAGGATGCATTGATACCATTCGAAAGGCGAGACATCAGGACATTTTACGAACAGGTACATCCCACTCTTGTACTTGAAACCTGGCGGCTTCTTCATGTGAATAGAGAGCACATTTCCTGGATAAATCGCAGCCTGCATCGTACGTGACAACATTGATTAATAGCTAACAGTTAGAATGAACCAAATCATGGTGTTTCCAATGAACTGAATCATGCTAGTTACTACCTTGACGATGCTCACGCGGTAGTTGTTCTCGCGAACTTTTCTGATCGTTCTCTCGCAGGCATAGAAGAGGACAGGGACTATCAGGTACATCCACGTCTGAGTGAACAATTGCGATCATCACCATCTCATTTAATTTACTGATCACAACATTGAATTTACAGGAAAGAAGTATCTGCAGCTAAGGAATGCGTCCGAGGATTACCGTCTTCTTGTACCACTCCCTGGTGAGGAATATGAAGTAGGAATGCACCACCAGGAGGACATATGCGAGCACCAGCAGGTGGTGGGCGTACCAGAAGGCATTGAAACCGGCCAGGTGGTGCAGCGGCGACGGCAGCTTCACGACGCTCCGCCTGAAGGAGTGCGTGGCCAGCGTGAAGGAGAAGGACATTATGATTATCATGAGGATGCCGGTGACGCCGGGGGCGCTCGCCAGCAGGTCCGGGTACGTCGGCTGCCTGAAGTTGAAGTTCGGCCCCAGTGTGGCCATGAACTTATCCCTCGAGCAGGTGATCAGCCTCGGGAAGTCGCAGGTGACATGGGCGAGCGTGTGGATCGCCGTGGCGATCGCGATCGACAGCGCGATGACCTGGCATTGTGTTCACAATTCAGAGCACAAGGATTCAGTCAGATGACGCGCGCCCTTACGGTAGCTAACCTGAATGCGTGGTTCGGTTCGGTTGAGCTCTCTGTACCTTGTGGAAGTTGATGTTGTCGTCGAATGGTAAGACCCGGCTGAGCGCGGTGGACCTGAGCGTGGTGAGCGTGTTCCGGCAAACCGGCAGGAGGATGAGCGCCATGTTGAACTTGAGCGTCTCGGCGGCGCCCTTGGCGATGCAGACGCAGTAGCCCATCACCTGGAACGCGGCCCGGCGCTTGTACTGCTCGAACTTGTACACGAACAGGCCGAGGCTGACGGCCAGCCACAGCGTCAGGAGCCATATGCGCTTCCAGTTCTCGTGGATGAAGTCCACCGTCTTGGAGATGTGCCGCTTCAGCGGGCTCCGGTACCGCGAAGGGATCATCGTTCTCGCCAGGCTCGACGTCGTCCGCTTCAGCTTCTCCGGCGCCTGCGCGCTCACCATCCCGCGCAGCAGCGTCTCCAGCTGCCAAATCTGCATTGAAGCACACACGCACACGTATTAAGCAACCTGCGCTCATCACGCCGCTTCGTCAGCAAGAAGCAGGATTCAGAAGTACTACCTCGATGTAGCCGCGGTCGTCGGGGTCTAGCTCCTCCATGATCAGCGACGCGTAGGTCGCGGCGTGACGCTTCAACTTGGCCAGCTTGTTCGCCGATGCGCTCAATATAATAACCTACCGGGGAAAATGGTACAAAACCCAGGTTAGTTCTTCGCAGAATCTTAGAAGAGTAGATCCAATCCAAGCAAACTCGTCACCTCTTTGACCTCATCTTCCGTGAGCATCCCATCGCCGTTCTTGTCGCACCTGTGCCACACGCAGAGAGGGGATTTCATTTCATCAGTAGGTGATTGGTTCCTGTGTTTGTTGGCGTGGAAATTAACGGGGGACGGTGAACCTTTACATGTCAAAGAAAATGCGCAGCCGCGAGTCGAAGTTCTGGTCGGTCATCTCCTCCCAAAACTCCTTGAGCTGCTCCTTGGAGATGCCGTCGTCCGGCTCCAGGTGCCTCCGCCTCGCCAGCGCCACGAACAGCTCGCCGGCGAACTCCTTGGAGTCCCCCATGCCTTGAATTGAGAAGCAGGTCCATTAGTCCACCATCAATCGTTTTCCCGATGGGAATAGTTTCTTTTCTTTTGACAGAACATCATCCAAATTAACAAATAGAAATGATTTTACTGTTATTGTTTCATGGCCTACTTGCCACAAGCATAAGTGCATAACCATAAGCGTGGGTAAAATTGTACTGGTACTTGGATTTTTTTTCGTTCCTGGTTACTGTTCAGGGACCATTTCGGACAACAAGCATTAATTTGAGGAGATTCTTGAGGGCCAAACAGTGGATCTCAATTCTTCTTACCAAAAAAAAAAAGAACAAACAGTGGATATCAGTTGATGCCCTGCCAACTCTTTGGGCAAATTGGCACAGTTGATGGCATCATCAAAGAACTGTTGCAAAGCGTAATGAAAAAAAAGAAGATGCCTCTAACAAAAGACTCTCATACTCATTGCCTGAGAGATTAGCGGTTCTTGATAGCGACCAATTAGCATTCTGGATCGCACCATTAGCGTGTGACCAATCGACGAACAGCCAAGCTAAACTGAGTTGTAGTCGGTACTCACCTATGCACTTGCCGAAGCTCTCCTTGGCGAGGCGGCCTCCCTTGTTCATCTCGTCGAAGCGGCGCTCGACGGCCTTCCAGCCCTCCTTGCCGCCGGACGTCTTGTCGAGGAAGCGCAGGCCGCGCAGCCCCATCTGCGCGCTGGACTGCATCCGCGTCATTCGCCCCGGCCGCAAGCCCATGCCGGCCACCCCCTCCGGCACCTTCATCGACACCCGCGACGCGAACTGCCGCACCCCCGACGCCAGCCGCGACGGCTGCTTCATCAGCCCCCGCGTGAACCCGCCGCCCGGCGGCCTCGGCACTGCCGCCGGCTGCTGCAACCTGCCGCTCCCGTCGACGGTGATCCCGTCCAGCGGCGGCTGGTCTGCGTGCCCACCGCCCGACGACGCCATCCCGCTCGACAGCCCGAAGAACACAATGCCGCCCGCCGGCGGCTCACCTGAAATTTGCGGTGGGACCCACCTGCAAGGGGGGTGGGGTGGATGTACTAGCCTACTACTAGTAGTTCTTTATAGACGGGGAGGAGGAAGACAAATATGGCGGGTAACATGCGCGGATGTCCCAATTATAGCCGTTGAGACGCCGCGACGCTGTACTACCAGTCTACCGCTACCACCGCGCGCATAGATAGATTCTACCACCGTCGGATGCGAGATCTGCGGCTCACGTATCCCCCGGGCGAGTTGTTGGCTTGGCGAATCATATCGTACCATCGTGTCTCGCAAGTTTTTCTTTGGGAAGGAAAGCCATCAGGACACGGTAGTATAGCAATAGCTTTTATATAGTTTTAGCCGGTTTTAAGAAAATGTTTGAAAAGTTTTATGTCTAAGTGAGTTTTATGTATTTCTAAAAGATTTCAAACCAACGTTTCACCGAGTTTTAGGTTTTAGAATTTAAGTTTTAGTTAAAGAGTTTCAATAAATTTCATCAAGCTTTAGCCGAAGAGTTTTAACAAATTTCAGCAAAATTCAACAAGCTTCAACCAAAAGTTTGAAGAAGTTTCAACCAAAGTTTTTAAGTTTTGGTGAGCTCCCCTGGCTACGAAGCCGACTGATGCTGCCCATCGCTTGATCCATCCATGCTTGAGCTTCGCATAAAGCCTCCATCTATCTCTCTTCCCTGGCTTCGACCCGAACTTCATGCCAAGCCGCTGCTGGATACGGCTGTTCAGAGCTGTGTCGCCGATGAACCCATCCGTCCTGAGCCATGGTGCCACCGACCATCACCAGATTCGAATAGGTGAAGCACCACACCACCGCCCTGTGCCAGATTCATAGCTAGAGGTGAAGGAGAAGGGAATGGCGACATTGAAGGTGAAGGAATAGGTGGAGGGATGGTCTCGAAGACGAAGGAGGAGGGGGAGGAATGTGCTGGAGTTGAAGGAGTTGGAGGGGTGGCGCCAAAGGTGAAGTGGGAGGGGAGGGCTGCCCTCTCAGCCGGATGCGAGAGAGAGATTAAGGAGGGAGAAAGAGAGATCAAGGACGTGTGATGGAAAAGGAGGGAGATGGCTCTTATTTTAAGGGTTAGCTTAGGACGTGTTGGATTTGATCGGACGGTTCTATCTTATACCAGTTTTGTAGTTTTTCTCTTATGTTTGTTCCCTAGTGGCTAAGGTCCGGGGCGGGTAGGGGAAGACTGCCCGTCAGATGAGGAGCGGACGATGATGAGAGGTGACTTTAGGTGGGGTAATGTGGTGCCTTCTTCTCTCTCTTATTTGCCGGAGGCGGTGTGGTGGCGCTAGTACGGTAGGGTGGTGTCCTGGGCCCGGACAAAAATGCATTAGTTATTGCGTGTCGTGTGGTGGTGGTTGTCGCTGGTAGAAATCGAAGGGTTGAACACAAAAGCCGGATCACTGCCCCATTTCTGTTTAATTTCTTTTTGAGAGAGAATTCTGCTTAGCATACATCTTGATGAGCACTGAACTCTCAACAGGACTCATACATTCATAATATGCAATGCATGACCATGGTTAGGATGGGGCCACATGTCAGCCGCTGTTTAGTGATCCAACTAAGATTGAGGTGACCATATACATGCCAGGCAGCCAGCCTCTCGAACAAGATTATAT
This sequence comes from Bonia amplexicaulis, assembly GCA_036346245.1. Classification (NCBI taxonomy): domain Eukaryota; kingdom Viridiplantae; phylum Streptophyta; class Magnoliopsida; order Poales; family Poaceae; genus Bonia; species Bonia amplexicaulis. The sequence continues at coordinate 7,380,000 of CM070736.1, read as the reverse complement.
ATACGATATGGTGTGAGACAAAACCGAATTTAGCATTGTTGCACATCGTATTTATAAAACTAGCTATATGCACACCATATTTACAAAAATGTCACTTGTGTCGCCCGATGTGCGGGCGGTAACGCCCACGAGGCGACACATGGCGACACCGCTAACGGCAGGTGCCTGCCATCCCCGCCAGCAAACGGCAGGCAAGCTTGCCATCCAGTGATGGGGTGGCAGGTGATTCTGCCTTAATTTTTATATTTAATGTTTGTTTAAATTTTTAAATATATCAAATAAACTCAAAAAATTACCAAAATTTATGTACAGCCTTTCTATACAACGTACTTCACGGTGTAAGTTTTTGGTAATTTTATTTATTGTGAATATTGCTCAAAAATTCATAAAATTTTGATATTTGTACGAGTTTTTATATATAACAAACAAGCTCCAAAATTACGAAATTTTATGTGAAGCCTCCCAACACAATCATAGTTATTGTGTAATATTTTGGAAATTTTATGTGGCCCACAGAAATGCCAGTCTGTCCATATTGTACGTCGTTGCCCGCTCCCTCCTTCGGACATGTGTTGGCTTGACATACCGCCCCCTCGCCCGCTGCTAGTCTATCCGTGCTATACGTCGTTGCCCGCTCCCTCCTTCGGACATGTGTTGGCTTAACATATCGATCCCCCTCGCCCGCTCCCTCACCCGCACAAATGGTAGTCTAGCCATGTCGCCCTGCCTCGCCCACTCCATCGTGCGCACATATGTCACTTTTACCATGTTGTCCCCTGTCGCCCGTGATGGTGCATGTCGACAACGTGTCCGTAATTTCTGGTGGCAACACACCGGATTCTCTTTTCGCTCGCTTCAAATACAGAGCTCTCGCAATCGCTTATCGTTCATCTAAACTGTGTTTCGCTTCTTGTATGAAGAAGAACCTTCTGTGTCATATAGTAACATAGCATGGCAGACACCGAGAAGCCAGTCGGAGCGGGGTTGTCAAAGGAAGATCTTCCCCTAGAAAGGAGGGAGAACTTCAGCCCTAACTACTGCTTGATGCCAAATAGGGGGCTCAACCGGTATGGACACAATGCAGACACAGGGAGGACGCAGTCATGCAGGTCATCGAAGGCTATTTCGATGGCATACGATGTTTCTTCTGATGCCCAAACTCTAGGGTACAATTAGCCAATTGTTTATTTTATTTTACTGCTAATAGAGCTTTCATGTTAACCCTCCTTTTTAGTAGATGGTGAAATACGACGTCGTCCGCTGGATCGATCCTCCCCATGAACACTATGTTGTGAGGTACGTGGATACACTGTGGGAGCGAATATTAGAGATGGAGGTGCGGATTGACAGTTTCAATGAGGAGAATGGTGACCTCTGGCAATAGATGCAGCGCGAGAGGGGCAACAAGGAGGTCGTCAACATAGGAATTTCATATGATCCCACATATTGTTGTGCGAACCCTAACTGCATATGTGCTTACTACTACAACGACGGCTAGCCACGTCCGAGGCACCCCCCACTACAACCTCTATGTGGGTACCACTAGGCACTTTCTACCAGTAGGCACCCACAGAGAAGCTTGTAGTATGTAGCTCATGGTTATGTTCAATCTCATAAAGCATATAGCTGAATGGTGTATGCGTCGTTGCGGTTGCTATTTTTGAGTGGACTGTTCAAATGTTGCGTCGCGTGCATTAAGCTAGAGGGGTCGATATGCATTGAACAAATATTGCCAATTACATCTCAAATGGGTACAAATATGAATTAATACGATACACTAAAAGACGCAAGATTATGATATTGAGTGGAGACTAGACGAGCTCGGTCTGTTGGGGCAATCCTTCAATGAGTGCCCGAAGGTCTTACATATTCTGCATTTCATTGTGCGGGTAATGCTGGTACATTGGCTCACATCCATGTCATTCTAGAAGTGTCGTGTCTGCCGACGTTCCTTCATAGTTATCTTCAACTCCTTCTTGGGGCCCATTGCAGCATGTCCGGCCAAAGATCCCTGTAGTTCATGTCCAAGCTGTAGGAGTGAAACTTTGCACTCTATGTACTGAAAAGATGTTACATGTCATAGTACTATGAGATGTACGCCTCAGACATCTGCCTCATTTGCACCCATACCTTGTACACATGCGAGCATAGCTTGTGCAAGAGTGTTGGCTTGTTACAGGTGCATGTTGTCACATCACCCAAGATGCATGTTTATTTCATTTCACCTCTGGCATGACTGTTCACATATTTCTGCCGAAGCCTGATCTCATAGTTCCTCTTTAGTTCTATATGCCTCTGCATGTTCTCGAACCATTTCTTGCCTTCGTCTATTTGACGCTTGGCTGTAGTGGCTCTATTGACGAAATAATCGATAGTGCGAGCCCATGTCTCCTCCATGATCGCGGTGATAGGGAGGCACCGCACGTCTTTCAGGATGCTATTGTACACCTCGGACATGTTGGTCGTTATAATTCCATACCTCACACCATCCATGTCATAGAGAAGGGAACATTTCTCTAATTCAGGAACATTCTGACAAATCCACTCGGTGAAACTTATGGCACCGCGGGGTTGCTCTCCCTCCGTAGTTCGCCTTTCTAGCTCTATCCAGATGGATTCGAATTTTCGTCTCTGGTTTTGCAGACACAATGTCATGAACATCTTCACAACTTCCTAGCTGTGGAACCGTGCAAACAAGTTAGATGCAAGATGTCATATGCACCATCGGGTTCGCACGTCGTTCCACTGGTGAGAGGGTTTGGTCCCATGTCGCATGGTGCTCAGCGTGACCATCAACCCAGCATTGTGATCCGTGATGATGCAAACATTGGGTTGGTCGCCAACCACTGCTTGCTTCACGTTCGCCAGGAACCAGAGCCAACTGGATGTGTTCTCACTTTTCACAATGGCAAATGCCACTGGGAGAATCTAGTCATTCACGTCGGCCGCCACCTTGGTAAGAATAGCTCCCTTGTAAATCCCTGTGAGTAAAGTGCCATCCATCGTGAGCATAGGACGATAAAACTTGAAGCCCTCAATGGCCTAGGCAAAAACCTAGAATAGCCAGTCCAGTATGAAGTAGTTGGACCTCCGTCAGCATCTGGACGCTCAAGCATGTTTACGTACGTGCCAGTGTTTGATTTGGCTATCTGGTGAAGCAATCTCGGCGCAAGGTTGTACGTCTCTTCGTACGTCCCGTATATGGACTCGATGATATTGTGCTTGTCTCGTCAGACCTTACTGTAGCTGACTGGATAGCCAACCAAATTGGTGGCTTCTGACATGAGTATCTTCAAGGAGAAGCAATCAGCACTACCATGCCATCCTACCGCGTTCTTAATGAGCTATGCACTTGCTTCTCAAAATGATTAACGGTGCACTCTCAATTTTGAGCGACGACCGCGAGAATGAGCTTCTGCGATGAGTGACTGAGATGACCAATGACCAACTACGACATGTTCGTATTTATGACTGAGCACAAAGAGAAGGAAACTCGATGCACTCACCCCGTAAATAAGGACTCCTTGTCAATGTGCATCACTTTGGGCGAGGGGGACGGTATGGTAATACTGACAAATGTGGAGACGAGGGAGCGGGCGAGGGTGGATGGCACGAGCATAACGACATTAGTACGGATGAGGGAGCACGCAAGACGGGACGACACGAGCTGAGTGACAATTGTGCGAAGCATGTAGTGGAAAAGAAAAGATAGTAGTATGAGGTCACGTACTTCAAAAGATCATCGCATATCGCTAATTACGATAAAATTATCACGAATTAACATGGCAAATTTGGAGCACATAAAATTCCCAAAAAAAGACACAATTAGGTCGACTGTGTTGGGAGGCTCCATATAAAATTTTATAATTGTTGGAGCTTATTTGTTATATATAACAATTCCTACAAATATCGAAATCGTACGAATTTTTAAGCAATATTCATATAGGATAAAATTGTAAAAAAATTACACAATGAAGTCTAATGGGCACGGTCTAAACAATAGATTTCCTGTAAGTTAAATTGATGATTAAATTAACCCAAATAAATATAACAAATTCGGTCTACATAAAATTCCCAAGAAATTACTCAATAACTAAGACTATGTCAGGAGGCTTCACATAAAATTTCGTAATTTTTTGAACTCGTTTGCTATATGTATGAATTTTTGAACAACATTCACATGGATAAAATTACCAAAATATTTTCGTAATTTTTAAGTTCATTTGATATATTTAAAAATTCAAACAAATACTAAATGAAAAAAATTAGAGCAGGTAATTAAGCCGTAATAAGCCGGTTTAATCACTGCTGCCCCCTTACTGGGGTTGCACAAACTACTCCTGTGACTATCCCAACCGCCGTTGGGACACGAGCGGCTATCGGTACCCGGTAAGGACCAGTTATAGTGTGTTCACTTGCTATTTCTCTTTGAAAGTATGCACTAACAACCTCTTCCATCTACCGTAGTACCCGAAACTGCAATGTAGCTACCGCCATTTGGATCAATCTAGAGATCCACTCACTTGACTAGTGGACTCTCAACTACGAAGATTGGGATGTCAAAAGGGCCTACAAGATCTGGGAGGAGGAGCGCCGCAACGATGAGTAAACCCAGCGTATATGTCGGGAGATGAAAACTCATCTCGAGGCGTGCACAAGCACCGAGAGCGATGCTCACGAGAAAAAGAGGGAATGGCAGCCAAGGCCAAAGAGGTCGCCGAGGAGTTCAACATCGAGATTGCAAGGAAGGGAAAATGGTCCTGGTCTACGCAGTAGGTCGGGCCATTCCGAACTAGTCCACCGAAGGTCGAATTTATTTCCATTCCAAAAAGATGCACATGTATCGTAGGAGTATTTTGATTTATTACATCGTACATGATACTGTTTCTTATGCACGTAACCAAACCCTCTGCGCCATTTTATTCCCAAGTCTATTTTAATTCGCAACATCAAATCGTGTTGTCTTTTTGTATGCAATTCTTCGTGTAGCAAGCATCCAACAACATAAAAAATAAGTTCTGGAAGTAGGCACGAACGCATCTTTTATCAGGGGTATTGTGCAACATATGTCGATCCTTGTGCCTCATAGTCAATATATTAGTCATTTTTTCTAGGATGCAGTATGTATCACATCTGGGACAAGGCCTGGAAATATTGTGTGGGTGTTTATAATGGATATGTGTGGGTGATCAAAGGGGTCAAAATTGGAATTAAAGTTTGCAAGGGATTAACTTTAAAATATTTTTTAAAAAGGGATTGAATAATAAAAAAAGAGGTTCCAGTAGCCCAACTATCGGGCGACAGGAGGTGCTGTAGCCTAGCGGTTGGGCGACAACACCTGTCGTCCGAGCGTTGGGCGATTGCATCTCTGTCGCCCAACGGTTCATCTACTGCCTTCATATCGCTCGGTCATTGGGCGACAGGGGCCAGTCGCCGAACGGTTCAGTGACAAGAGGCTAATTTTGTAAAAATAAAAACATATGTATAATTTTGTATTTTCGAATAAAAAATAAATTATTTAAAAAAATCCTAGAAAAGCTGCAAAAATGCCACTAGGATCAGAGAAGCATTAGACATTAGCACATTTGCCGGGCAGTCTTACAGTACGGTAGATCGAATCACGCGAGGTAATTAATACCTTGCTTGGGACATGAATGCAAGTTTGCAGTCAAGCATCAATCTTTTTTCGCGTGAAGATATCCCAAAATACCCATCTGAAGTTCGTGGGCGTGCACTGCCTATCAGGTAACCTCGCCCTTTTTAAGCAACAAATGTGAAAGCCATTCCCTGAACTTTTCAGAAAGGTGCCAATGATCTGAAATCTTGTCTGCAATTCTTTAATGGGGCAGGCATCTTTATGATGTATCATCGCGACGCCTAAACAAAAACTCCTACCAGGACCAGGAGAGCTTTTACCTAAGAATGCTCGTGTTTGCCATCAAGTAACAACCGGACCCTAATCAACACATGACAAGTCAAGAACAAAAACAAGTACAGTAAGAACGAAGTCCTTAGATTGCTTGGTCATTAAGAGTGCTCGTACAGGATGGTTAGCTCACCAATTTTCTTGACCATTGCCATCTAGATGCCAACAATATTTTCCTCAATGGCAGCCAGCAAATTGCCATTTGCACATATGAAGTTTAGGCCATATTTAAGAGTGTTATGTCTTTTGGCTGATCGCGAGAGAGATTGAGAGAGTAAAGAATAATTACGCTGAGAAACCATTCCATTCAAAGAAGCTCATGTAGTAGTGACTCATACAAATAGTTTATAGAAAACATCTTGATAAACTATTCCATTTAAAAATCAGCTTTTAAAAGCTAAAAATTAGAAACTATTTAGAACACGATCTTATCAACAACCTATATGCTTAAGCTGTCGATGGGCATTCACATCCAACCGCCAGACCGACGATGCCCATCATCAGGGTCGCTCTCGCGCCACGATGCGACACCTGAAATGGCCAAAAGGCGGGGGGGATTGCCAGTGAGATCACCGCGAGCCGGGGGAGCTCGCTGTTGTCAGGGCAATCCGGAAGGGTGCGAAGCTAGAGGCCTGCAAAGAGCAGCGGTTGTTAGTCGCACGTGCCACTGCGATCTTTCCCTCGCGGAGCTGTCGATCGGACCGGAAACTTTCCGAGGTGATTTTCGGGGGGCCTACGTCCGCTTTGCCCTGGCCGCCAGCTCGATCGACATGACAGTGAGCTTCCGGTGGGTGCACCCCTGCAGCAATGCTGCTTTTCCTTTCTGCAATCAATTGACAAGGAGGTTTTGGATCAGTTCTTTTTTATTATGGCTTATAATTTTTGATTAAAATTTTTGAATGTTAACTGTTTGTGATAGAGATTACGGAGAGAGATACCCGCTTGTGATTTTGGTTGATACAGATGTTAGGTTTTTAACGCGTACTACAATTAGCTTGTAGATTCCGTCTTAAAAGTACTTTATTTAAAAGTTAGGTACTGTAATAAAAGCTAAAAACCCTTTTTAAAAGCTGTAAAGAACATAACCTTTCATACTTTTCATTTAGGTTTGTTTTTTTGGATCCACGTAACATCGTCTCCGGAATTAAGAGCCTATGATTATGGACTCCGATCTTTGACAAGGGTTCACCAGATTCCCCGGTTACGCGGTTGGTTAGACTCCATAAATTCGTAGCCCATGCAACGTCGTGCCTGCCACTAAAGAAATGGAGCCTGGAATAGAATGTTCGGAAGCGCAATTGTTTATACGCCAAGATTACACGGGCCAGGGGGGAAGAACGGTTGACATGTACCATCACCGCTCTCCATCTCACGCGAATTGAGATCGCGCTCAACGCACGTCCCCCACGCCGGTCGAACCGAGTCGTCGCAAATTTAGTGGCGAAAAGCTGGGGTGCACGTCGGGACGCGCGGGAGGCCAGAGCTCCTCGCCGACTCCTTGTTCAACCACTCCACCGAACGCTCTCGTTTTTAACAAATTTTTATGCTCGGTACGGGACTTTCCTAAGGTATACGAAAATGCAGATGCGTTCCTGTTGCTGTTTCCTGTGTCATGTGCTCCGATCAAACAGCTCTGTGGCAGTTTAGTAAACAAACTATTATTATACTTTAGACGCGCAGATTAATCCCTTTAGGTGCACTAAGCACATGGCCGGACCCCTTTCAGATGGCTGTTTGTTTGCATGTTTCCCTACCTAAAGCCTGAACGAGGCATTTATTCTGCACATCTATGTATACGGTAACAAAGTGTTCAGATGATCGGTAGGAGAAACAGAACCAATCAATATTATGATATCTGACTCAAGGCAATGGCAGAGCTAGCTCCTGCTTCTTTTTCCAAGATCTCCGAGTCTTGTTATTGGAAGCTCTTTGTTTTCAGAGATTAACGAGCACTAGTCTTGCAGATGGTCCAGGTCCAGGTGCAAAGACAAGTTTAGTTCCTATGACTCTATAAGAGGTTTGACAAAACCACTGTGATTGCACTGTGCGCATTTATCTTAGCGATAACAGTAAACAATGCAAGCTTATATAGGGGTGCAGTAGAAGAGGCTGTACAAATTTGACAAGCATTAAGAGGTGGTGTATCTTAGTCATATAGGGAATGTGGCCATGTGTGCAGTTGCATGGTTCCTTGGTGGGATTTTGGCAGGATTCATGAAGTGGGCACTTCCTTGCTCGCACATCAGCAAGTTGGGACAACAGTATCCTTTAGAAAGAAAAAATGGGACAGTATTATCCAATCATTTTTTTTGGTATTTTGTGTAGTAGTGTCCCATAGGTGTATGTCTTTGGTCAGATGATTTCATGAGTTATCTCTGGTCAAGCGGACAGTTCATTTCTGTCTGCAAAACCGTGTCAATTTCAGAGGATTTTTTTAGAGGAGAGCAGGATACAGTCAAGGCTCCTGGCATTTGTAATGGAACCTGTGTTCCTTTCATTTTTTTTTGGTGCTTTCCCTGTCTAAAATCTGAACGTACAGCAAGACTTATTTTCAATTGGTCATGTAGCATGCTGAAATTTATCGGGTAACGTTGCATCGAAAGCGGATACTATTCATGGCTACCATTGTTTGGATGGATAGTACCAACTCAAAACTGCTGTCCTCTCTCTCAACTTTGTTGAACTCCATTTTGAAAGCAGGCACAATATTGCATCGATTAATTTACACCGTTGCTGTTGTATTCGTATGTCCAGTACTCTCAGTTATGTACTCCCATCAGACTTTGTATCGTTTTTGTGCGCATCATAGTCACTTGAAGACGTGCGTTACTTGTTGAGCTTCATCGAAAAAATCTATTCCTAATGGTGGTACATATGTCTACATTGAATCGTAACAACCCAATTTTTTTTTAAAAAAAAATTGTTATATCCATATGTAGAGAAATAGCAGATACACCGTGCGTACGAACTGGGAACAATCAATGACATGCTGGTCCCTTAATTTTCCTAGTCAATTGGTACTTGCGCCTCATTCTTTTTAGCTCATGTTTTTTTCTAAAAAAATATATATAGAACAATTTCTTCGCCGTCTTTTCGAAACGATTTATTAGGACAATCTTTTTAAAATGACTTATCGAGACTGTCTTTTCAAAACGGCTTATTGATATTTCATTTATTCGTACAACCGTTTATATTAAAGTTGAAAGCCATAAACTATAGTTATAAAATATAAATCACAGCCGAAAACAGAGCACACGCCCTGAAATTTGGTACGCACGAGACAGCGGTGGATATGGCATATTCTGTACTAGCTCACCACTATTTGGAGGACATTTTCCACGAGTCCATGCACCTCTACGCGGTAAACTAATTAACTGTCAACACCACCGCAACAAACTAGTCCTTCGAGAAAGCCATTTGCAACCTCTTCAACATGCAGTAAACGTGCACACACACAAGATTACCCCTTACCATTTTCAGGTCAAACCATTGCATTGGGCCTATTCTAAATTGTTGTGGTTTTATTATTGACCGTAACAATCACTAAATGTCCTGCACATTAAATAACGTTGCAACTGTCCTGACGAGGATATAATAAACCTCAAATTATTATATCATTATATTCTTTGAGTATAACCCTTATCAATAAGGGAGAGGTTTCACAGAGTAGTCGTGAGTTCTTCCACAACCACTCCTCAGTCGTGAGTTGTTCTACGACCATTCCTTAATTGTAAATTTTTCTATGATCACTTCTCAATTGTAAATCTTTCTACGATCATATAGCCGTAAGTCCTTCTACGACAACATAGTCGTAAGTTGTCATGCGACCACCTCGTGGTCGTGAACCTCTCTGCAACCAGTCTATTTATGATTGGCTTGTCTACGATGATCTACTACATCGTGGGTTTGCTTGACAAGGTAGTTAGAACATGTGTTTATTCTTAATAACCACGCATGATCTCTCTCTGACAACAACCGCCACACGACAAACAGGCCACCATGTCTCTCTGACAATAACTCCCGTCGGACGATTATCACCCGAAGCGTTAAGATAACGGCCGCTACTTCGCCAACTATATAAAGGTTAACGTCGGAGAGAAGAAGAAGACAGATGACACATGAGATCAGATCGGACACATTCCAAGCCAAACATAGTGAAAGGCATTTCACATTGCTCTCTCAATTGTAATCAAATCTCTGAGTAATAGCCATACATGACGTAGGGTTGTTATTCTCCTAGGAGAAGGTCAGAATCTGTATAAAAATTATGTGTCTCTCCTCTGCGTGATCGTAGTCCAAGTCTTCAAGAGTTTCCCCCGACTCCAAAAAATCATACATAAGATCGGTATTAAAACACTGACATGTCCCAAGCATAAGGGGCATACACTTGACTCTCATCAACAAAACTGATGAAAACACGCACCACTTGACACCCACGTTAAGATTCTCACAATGCATGGACTTCCGCCATGACTAATATTTGTATGGACTCACGCTATGGCTACCACTTGCATGGACTTCAGGCATGACTAGCACAACCAAAATCAACTCAACTCATTCAACATCCAGGAGGCCGATCCGACCGTCAGCCAACGGCCGGCCAAACCGCTACAAATTGGCTGAGACCTCCTGGTAACAGGAAACCGGCTTGACCGCAGTACCCATGCCAGTCAAACTGCCTGACGACTTTCGGTCGGACCACCTCCCACGGCCAGTCGCATCGAACACTGGTCAACCGCTGTCCACCAGACAGCAAAACACAGAGAACAAATAACATAAAATCAAACTTAAATGTCGACAACGAAGCACAAATAAAATTAAATATTTATCACATAACATGAGGCTGCCACGTAATTATCTTACAGTGACCCATGAGAGCATTCAATTCACACCAGGTAGACATGTGGGGCTCGCCATCCGCTCCGCGACCTGTCCACTTCTTTCGCTCTGATTGGATTCAGCCATGGGAAGATGGGATCAGATGTTTGGTCAGGGATTCTTCCATTGCCTCCAGCCGTCTGGTTGGTAGACAATGGAGTCCGTGTCCGTACGTTCCTTTGAGGACTCCAAGTCTATGGATCTTATGATCGAATAGAGGTGCGAACACGAAGTTCCTAAGCCGAGAAGAAGACATTTTGTTTCCTTGTAAGTACCGTCCTTTTCATCAGAAAAATACTTTGTTTGGCATACGCAAGGAATATCAGAAACACATGCTAGAGAAAAAAAAAACGTTGCTTTTCTTGTTGCATTTGGCAGTAACTTCTGCTAGTAGATGGGAGTGTGTTTCTGATGAGGGAATTTCCACGTAAGCAGCTTTAGAATGCTTGATCCTGTAATGATGGTCCGGGTAACGACTAACGAGTTTATCGTGTGTGTCGCGTCTCGATCCCGCTTTTCACCGGATGCTTTCTTTAATTTGATGGTTCCCCTTGGCATCAAAATAATGGGTGTGTACCGGTCTGATTAGACCCCTCCCATACAAAGATGATGTGGAAGTAATGAGGATTTTGATCCATTTGTTAGGCAAAAAAAAGCTTCGATTAGGACTTCGATTCAATCCTTTCTTTTCTTAAAAGAAAAACAAGGCTAACTTGGATTCAATCCGATTCCTTTCAATGCGCAAGGCGTGCATGATTGATGATACTGGGTTGATTGAACTCCATCGAAAGACATGCACAATGCGTATTACAGCTCTAGACCCTTTTATCTCTGGTGGAGGGCTTTGGTTTGTCAATTCGGACTGTTTTTTTGGTATTTTACATGGTAGGAAAGAAGCCATGCTGAATTATTGTGGATGTGTTCAGGATACTTTTCCCGAGAAGGACATTTTGGGACCTCCTTTCTGTGTAGACGAGATGAACTCGATAAGAACTTCTGAGTGACCGTTCAGACAACTTTTTCAGTACCCATCCTTACCTGTATGCAAATTTGAGGAGAGTAAATAATGAATAAAGATAATAACCTGGACAATTCAGTCAGATTCCGTTGTAGTCTAGCTGGTTAGGATACTCGGCTCTCACCCGAGAGACCCGGGTTCGAGTCCCGGCAACGGAATATTTTTTTGGCTCTCTTCCGTTCTAACGCTGTTCTGTTTTCTCCCTTCGCATCCTACATTCCGAATAGTACTTGTAGAAATCGGAAATCATCATATACAATACAGTCGGTCATGAAGCAAGCAGGCAACGTGAAGTCAAAGGTTTTCACCATGCCACGCTGCGACATGACTTGCAGCAGTCGAGCCACGCTGCAACTTGCGGCATCGAGAAGGTTTTGCTCTAATAGCCGAAAAGCCAGAACCTGAACGAACGTTGTCGCCGAGGCGATACGTGAAGTCAAAACGTTTCCAGACTTTATCTTGTCTGCCAGCGATTTTGCTGTGCACTAAGGTTAATGGAATCCTAGTGTTCCATCTAGTTTCCACGGAAGGGGTCGCCGGCCAGGGGCGGATCTGCTATAGTTTATGGGTGTTCAGCTGAACACCTAAATTTTTTGACAAAAAATCTAGTATATATGAGGTATAATACATATATATATATATATATGTATAGTTAGGCAAAATCAGCTGTTTATATCAACAATTCGGCCCGATAGGCCGAGAGAAACGCAGCAGCCCGTCAGGCCACGACCGCGCGTGAAGCACAGCCCATCTTCTATCTGCGCGGCCTGCCTATCCTCCGCCCCCGGTCCCGGTCCCCCCTCCCCCCGATCCCCATTGGCAAATCGCGCGAGCCACGGACCTCCGCTCCGCTTAGCCTCGCTGCCGCCCGCCCCGCTCCGCCCGCCGATCGCCGCCGCCTTTGCCCTCCGCCCGCTCGCCTCTCCACGACGCCGCCCGCCTCGCCTCCGCCCGCCCGCCGCCGCCGCCCGCCCGCCCGCCTCCGCTCCGCCTCGCCGCCTCGCTCCTCCTCGCCACCTCCGCCTCCGCTCCGCCGGCGACCGCGCCTCGCCGCCTCCGCCCTCCGGCTAGATCTGGGCGCCTTGCTTGTGCCGACCTGCTTCCTAGAGCCGGACCAGTTCGCCGCCTCCCCGTCCTTCTGCGCCGGCGTCACCACCGCCGAGGAGTACGCGGCTGTCGTTGGGAACGAGTCGGCCACCGCCTGGACTCCGCTGCTGCCCGATCATCCCCGCCGACCCTCGCCTCCTACTTCAACAAGGTGGCCGTTGTTTTTTTTCGACTTTGGGTTTGACATGTCCGCACGCATATTGTCGACAATCGTTATCTCACATGTTTCTTAAGTGTGGCGGTGAAATGGATCCGGATTGGGCTATTTGAGCTCGCAAGGAGTTACTATATCGAGAGGGTATTCTAGCTTATGATGAATCATATGGTTTGCTATCATGGGATTGGTGTACAACTAGAATCCCCGGATTTATTAAAAGGATCAATTCTCTGCAATCACCATTTCAAGGTTTGCACCTCACCTATCTCAGTAATCAGTATTATTCTTACCTAGCAACATTGTCAGAAACAACTTTTGAGATATACAGAATTGTGCTATTTGTTATACATTTTGATATGAAACCTTTTGCTGAACCAATACATAGGCCTTCACATATTTCATTATTTGGATAGGACCTAATGGAGTCTTCAACAGATTACTATTCCGGTTGTTGAATTGTTGCCAGAAATTCGATGGCATGAGTTCTGGATCAATTAGCAGTATGTATGAATTGATTTAACCCTTGTAAACTGATCATAAAATGTAGCTTCTAAAGAAAACACTTTGATAAAACATATAGATAGACAGGCTGGTTTGCAAGAAATATTTTTACAACTTCGAACACCCATTCTAAAATTCCTGCGTCCGCCACTGTCGCCGGCTGGGGCTCCTCTAACGCGCGCTGGGCGTCGTGATATTATGATGTGCGCAACCGGCGACTGTTTAGCTGCTGGCCGCCTCCTCCCTGCAATGGCGAATCCCTCCCTCCCTGAGATTCCAATCGGTTACAACTTACACGGCCCACCGTGGCGTCGGGGTCACCGGCTGCCCAACGGAGAAGAAGTGCTGCCCAACACCGGCCCTGTGCACTCTCGCGAACATCTGCATCAGTAGCGGAGCCAGAATTTTGACGATAAGAGTGCGAGCTTAAGACATATCCGTTCTAAAATAAGCTCAAATGACATAATACGGAAGTACAATACAAGTTCATAAATTGGTATACCGAGACTCAAATTAACACCATAGAACTCTCCAAAAGCATATCTTGCAGTCCTATAATGTTCTAATCATATCTTATTTGGACAATTTACGAGGATTTAGAAGCATTATTAGCACTACCGAATTGGCAGCTAGTTGACACATAAACATTAGGAAACGATCTACCAGCATTCAAGAAGCTAATCGACATCGAGGACTCAGGTGCATAAAAGAGCTGGGCGTTAAAAAATAAGGCACAATAAGTTGGCAGTGTAGGGGACTTGACGAGGCAGGTGTAGAATAGCTGCTTGAAGAGCTCCTAGCACTTCTTGGTCGATCGATTAAGGAAGTGAGGATGGTTTGGGCACTTGCGTTAAAAGGCTTGACTTATTGCTTATTGGGCCTAATGAGCTACCGGGAATATGTTAGTATGTTTAGCGTATACTTTGTATATTAAGGGAGATATATATCAATTTTTTGCGCAAAAAATTTATGGTGCAACTGCACCCCATGCTACAATGTGGTTGCGTCACTGATATATGTGAAGATAGGTCATGTATAGGATGCGTTCTTTTGGGTTGCGGCTCTATCGACGATTAGATCATATAGTAACTTTTGTATCTCTGGATATCGTTTTTTGGTCCATGTAAGACTTCGCTTACGTAATATACTAATCATTGGATATTATCACACTCAACGACCTGTATGACACTAATTACTTGTGGTGTCGCGGCCAGGTATAAGAGCAATATTTCTTCTGGTCTTGGAGAGACTAAGACCGGAGCAATCAAAAGGTATTTTTTAAGCTCTTCAAAGGCATCGTTTGCTTTTTTAGTCCATTCAAAACTTACAAGTTTCTGAAGAAGTTTAAAGAAAGGCAATCATTTTCACCTAACCGTGCTATGAACATAACTGGTAGGGAAACTTGCCCTGTCGGTTTAGCAGTAGATCCTGGGACTATGCCATAAAAGGTATACTTCACCGGCTTTACTTTTGACCTGGGAACTTACATTTCTTCTAAAACTCTTGTAAACAAAATATTAAGAGAACTACCACTATGTAGTAGAACTCGAGTAACTTTGTAATTATTTATGGTAGATTCTACAATAATAGGGAACCTACCTACTCAAGTTGAGGGGATGGGGCAGTCTTTCCGACTGAAGAAAATAGTTATCTCTGACCACCTAGATGGCTTGATAGTGATCGGAGTTTCGGTGAGGTTCATTTCCCGCTCCACAGTCTTTAGATGGCATCTGGACTCGTAGGAGGAGGAGACACTGAAGGTCATGTTGATGGTGTGTTAAGGCTCCTGATATTCCATCTCTTCATCGCCATCCTTGTCCTTTTTTTGAACTCGGTTCTCCGACCTCCTAAATGGAAGGGAAAGGACCCTTACTCGAGTAATAGTCTTTCAATTTCTTCTACCAGGCATGGCAACTATGTAGTCCATGCCCTATCGCTTGATGAAGTGGACACCAATTCTTATTTTTTTGGACTCGCTGGCCGAGGCTTCTGCCTTGTTTCAACCGAAATAGTACTTCTAACCCTTAGTGAATTTCTCTGGAGTCACAAAAACCTCCTTAGCGTTAGGTTTGCGATTTTTCTTACCTTTGGGAAACTTCTTAGGCTTCTTCTATTTCTTATCTAGGCCGAGTTGAGAAATTTTCTCTATTCGATCAATGACCTTTCTCAAGATTATGCTGACTTTGATTTCCTCTAAATATTATACTGAATTTGCTTTGAAATTTAATTTTATTTGCTCTCAAGATTACGCTGACTTTGCTTTCATATTATCACATACTTTTATAGTTTTTGATTTTCTGTTAATAAAAAACCAAATTGTGGCATCTAAAAATTGTTCGGGCATTGAACAAAAAAGAAACAGTGATGGACTGCGATGTTGTGCCTATGACGGTATGTCACTTGCTTTTGGGACGGCCATGGCAATATGACCGTTCCGCTGTTCACGATGGGCGTACAAATCGATACACATTTCGATGGAACAATATGGATGTCATCTTGAAGCCGCTTACACTGCAACAGATTGTCAATTCTTCCATGCAGAAAATTGAGATGCACGTTGAAAGTGCGCAAGAGCGAGAGAATCATCTGAGTAGTAACAAGAAACGTGAGGGAGAGAAGAATTTAGTGATGTTAGCCACCAAATCAGAGATGAGAGAATTCAGCGAGGATCCTAATTTGGTGCACGTTGTATTGTTGTACAAAGACACATTACTTTTGACTAACGACTTAACTTCTCTTCCTAGTGGTGTTGTTCGTATTTTGTAGGATTTCAGCGACGTCTTTCCAAAGGAGGTACCAGCTGGGCTACCACCAATCTGCATGGTAGAACATAAGATCTTCTTGATTCCAGGAGCGTCGCTGCCGAACCGGTCACCGTACCGCACCAATCTCGAGGAAACAAAGAAAATTAAGAAACAAGTATAAGAGCTTCTCTCCAAAGGTAAAATTTCAGGCTACCAAAAGCCGAGGACGGTTTTTCTTGAAGAAGTGGAGGATGATGCGGATACGCACATGCTTAGCACTTTTCAGTCAAATACATTATTTCACTGAAAAGAAGTATTGAGCCGCATTAAACATTGTCAGGTGAATTTGTTTCTTAATGAATTTCCTTATATTCGTGGGAACGATATAGTACCTTATGCTAAATTCTTGTTTATTATTATGTTTGAATATTATGATGATTCCGGGGCCAAAGTAATGGAGAAGCACAAAGTGGGTAATCATATTTGCTACCAAGAACAAAAGGCTCACAACCCATTGGGATGGAAAGAAGAAAGCCAAGCAGCTTATGCAGCTGATCAAGGAGGAAAGAAGCACATGCAGTGAGAGAGCAACAGGGGAGAAGCCCAATAACTTAAAGCCCAAGTTTTGGACAGGATTTTGAAGGCCAATTCGGACCTCCCACATGCACAACCAAATTCAAACTTGGATTCAACTCAGAACTCAATTCGGATTCTGTTCGGAACAGCCCAACAGGCACATACTAAAATGGCCATAACTTTTACAAACGGAGTCCGATTGATGTGTTCTTGTACTCTATGGAAAGCTCTTGAAGTTTACTTTCAGATGGATCTGGTCTCACCTCCAAATTCCCTACGAGTCTGTCAGAAACTACGAAACAAGTCACATCACTTTTTCAGTCCGAGTCAAAGTAGGCCTAGGGCTTTGTAATCGAGTCCTACTCGGCCTCCAAGTGTTTGGCCGACTCTCTACCCCTTGTATCTCTTTAAAAGACAGCCGCCACCCTGTAAAAGGCAGACTAATTTATGCATAAGATTGAAACATAGCTATTACTTGTTCTTTCGACACCAGAGTTCATGCGAGGACTTTGAGAGAGAACTAGTCGATCCATTGTTTTGTTCTGCAATTCTGGTCAAGCCGTCGTTCCATTGGGAATTGAGGACTTGGCGTTCGTCGTTTGTGGTCTCGCGACGAACAATTATCTGGTGTGTTTTGGGCGTATTCCAAAGAGTTGAGAGTTCGTGCATTGGCGCGAGTGTTCAACTAGCGACATCGTGTACTTCGCATCAACTATCCATGGTTCCTCACTGAGAAGATTGGGCCCTCCCCGTATCAATACGAGAGATATCCGTCCGTATATATCCATATGTCAAGTGATATGAGGAAGTCTGTTGTGACTTCACTTAGGAACAAGATAACATATAGCCAGATTATCACATCTAAACATGCGGGAGTACTGAGTGTTCTTCTTTCAATATCTCAGTAATTAATCTCTCCATATTCGTTCTGATTATATCATATTGTCCAATGTCCTGTGCAAAGAAGCGAATAATTTCCGTCCGACTGACCGTCCAAAAGATTATAGAACGGATACGAAATGGAGAAATGGATATCCGATATTATTCGTGTTCAACTCCGACTCCGAGAAAAAATATAAAATAGAATACAGAATAAATAATATCTGTCTATATCCGCTTCAATTGTATTCCAACTAAAATCGGATGCGTAGTAGCCTTGAAGCAGCCAAAAATAACAGACCGTAATAACGGATGCGTGCTAGCCCGGAATCCTCTGCCCCTACGTGGGGATTATCCCCAGATAAGTTCCGTCTGTGCTTGCATAGCCTAGTGACGAGTGTTTTGGCACAGCCCACATGCGTCGTGAAGCCTTCCATGCCCCAGTGCCCTTTACAATTCAGTCCCTTCTTTTCAAGGGAAAAAATAGAGATTTAGAACACACTCCAAACGGCGTCATCGTTTTTTAGTTTCTGGTTTATTTAAGTTAAAAGTCACTAAAAACGTATTGATTTTTAATTTTGATTTATTTTATTTTTTGATATTTTGTCTTTGTTTTTTCTTGTATTTCTTTGCATTATCTATTGTGATATAACGGTTTTTTTCTTTTCTTTTTTTAAAACTAACAACCATTATAATACAATTTTAGTCAAAAATCATAAACCGAAGCGCACAAAGAAAGCCTGAAACCGGATGGAGCGGCGCCTTAGATCCAATCCTTGCAATGTGCAAGGCACGATGCATCATGGAAGTTTGATTGAACAAGAAAGGCACGCACTATGTTCCTTCAATTCTACAGGAGGGCTTTGGTTTGTCAACTTCCGAGCGTTTTACGGTGTTTTGTATTGCAGAAAAGAGCGATTCTAAGTTACTGTGAACACTTGTGCAGGATGCTTTTCTTGAGATAGACATTGCCGGAAAACATAAGTAAAACTTGTTCAGCTTCAGTGAGCACCATCCGTTGTAGTCTAGCTGGTTAGGATACTCGGCTCTCACCCGAGAGACCCGGGTTCGAGTCCCGGCAACCGAAAATTTTATTTTATAAATATATCTTTTTTCGCCACCGCAGTTCTGCACTTTTGCCATGATGTATACTTGCGTCCTACTACTCTCCACTTCAAGAAAATCTCAGAACAGCCATACACACACGATCATGATTCATGGAATGGAGTAAAGAGGACGCAGCGGTTCAACTTGCGGTAGCGAAAATGTTCGGTAATAGCCGAAAGCCGCCAGGGCCTGAACGTTCCCGATACGTGGAGTCGACGTCTCCGACGACGGAACGGCTTGCCGGCTAGGGGCATGCCGCGCAATCAGGGGCGGAGCCCATCTGGGGCTAACCGGTGTCACAAGACATCGGTTCTAAATTTTTTTTTAGCCTGGATCATCACCACCGGTCTATGTGTGAACCTGTCTGTCTAAAGCTCCATGTACCTGATCTCTTGCTCGAGGTCCTTATGGCTACCAATGCCTACCTTCGTGTTACATATAGGCCTCCTTCGGTGGCTCCATAGCAAATAGGCGTAGTACTACTGGGCCGTTCCTCTCTAAATCATCTTGGGCCATTTCTCGACTTACCCACTTCACGTACGAGTACTATGGAAAATCTAAATTTTGCCATCCAAGCAAGAAAATGACATATGCAATTCAAGCAAGGGCATGACTATATTTCGGCCCAAATTAAGCCCATAATATATAGGAAACCCGCTGCATCGCAAGACGTAACATGCAAAAATCATCTGGATAGATCGGAATAGGATTATATAGGTGTCGGACTTGTACCGATATGACAATTGGATCGCATATCTTATATTTTCAAAAAAGGAAAAAAATCGAACGCATACGCTTGTATTACATCTCGAATATATAGCAGACGTATATTCGACCGACCGGCGTGTGCGTAGTACATCTCGGTCGAAACAAGAGAAACATCGATCTTCTCTCGGCGCGCGCGTGTAACAGCATATGGATCCGGAAAACCTCCTGATCAACCCGGGCGGCGGCGGCGATGATATAGAGACGCCGGAGTCCCACGAAGAAATCCCAGGCTGCATCTTCGTCTGCCTCCTCTGCTTGGCCGTCACGTTTTCCGCCATCGCGGCTGTCGCCATCAGCTTCCATCCCGGTCTCAGGGCTCATCCGGTGTGGGGATCCATCGTGATCGCCATAGGCGTCCTGGGCCTCGCCGCCGCTTGCCTCTGGTGGGGCGTACTCACCTTCGTCAACTTCTGCGGCCCCTAGCCAGCTACGCAAGGCTCTGGGATCGATCTGGCTATGTAAGTTCGTTGCTGGCGCAGGCACAAATAGCAGACTATGAACTCATGTATCTGCGCTTGTTTTTCCCTTGTTCTATATATTTTAGCGATAACAATGAAATGCATGCCTATTTCAATACCCTGTGATCAGTGGCGGATCAAGGATACCCTGTGATCAGTGGCGGATCAAGGATTTCGTCACGCTCTAAGTTATGGAGGATTAGAGACTACTACTACCTAGGCTAGGGAAAGAATATTGTGTCCCACGCCTCGGACTAAAGCCTTCCGCACATGCATGACCAGACTTCAGTTTTGGGTCTCATAGGTATACGTACTTGTGGTAGGAACTACCTTTAAAAATAGCGTAATAAGAACTGTAATCTCAATCACCAAATTGAACCCAATGGGCAACGGCTAAGCTTAATAATTCTCATTATCCAATTTTAATGGTGATTCTCATGTGTGATTCATTTGTATGAGTAACCAGGGTTCAGAAAACTAGCGGTTTCCTGTTGGTAACTGCATGGTTTTCTTGAACCGAGCCCATTGCGTTTTGATTGCCTTTCTTGCAAAAATATGTCTACTATTACTTGCTAGTTGTATTACAACCATCAAAAATTTTAAAAAAATGCTCACTAAATATATAAAGTAGTTAGATTTGTCATATACAAATGTTATTAGTAATTCATCACCATAGCACTTCAATATCATTATAACTTTACTAATATTTATTGTATATAATAAAAAAATGAATGCTTAAAGGTGCCTACTGAAACCATGTTAATGTCTAAAGTAACAAGTAGAAACGAATAGAGGTAATAAAAACATCAATTCCGTGCTCTATTTGCATAGAGGTAATACGGCATGTAAATTGGATCCGCAAGGGAAAAAGATTATATGGGAGAGGCCGAGCCTTGAACCCATCTATTAGAGGCCCTCCTCTAGATTTTGCCATGCGACACAACAGAAATCTCGAAACATCAAATAATTATTATCCTCACCCATCTCCTTCCCACCCCCCTCCTCACCCAACCTCGCAATCTCGATGTGGGTGTTGCCGACTGCCGTCCATGGTGGTGAGCGTGCGGCTGAGCACGAATGCACGATCATCGTGGCCAAGGCGTAGCTCCGCCGTGTCGCACTTGGTGTGCACCACGTGGTTGAGCAGGCAGGCCGCCATGGCCACCTCCGCAATGGCGCACACGCGTGCTCGATGCCGTCGTGGTCAAGCTCGAACGCGCCATAGAGGCAAAGAACGAGGATGTTGTCAGCACCACTAACATGGACACGGAGCACGAGGACTAGTACGAGGGAGCCATGGGCCTAACCTCTGGTTTCACTTAACCACAAACAATATATAATTATCATATTACAGCAAAGCCCTATAAAGAAGCAACGTTAACTATATCGCCTTGCAAACAGAGATATGAAGGCTTCTTCATTCCGTTGCCAACATCGGTGACGATTTCACCGAGCATGGAGGATGAGGTCGGCGATCACCTTGAACGAAGCCCATTGGGGATGAATATAGCGGCCGGTAGGAACCCTCTCTGAGTATCGCCGGGTATGAATGTGATGGCCGGTGCAGACCTTCGGGTGAACAGGCCAGAGGTTTCTTATAACGGCCAGCTCGAACCTACAAATAGACGGTTGGCATCGCTTCTTCACCAGGCAGCCATCAAAAGAAAAGGCCTCCTTTGAAAGAGGTTGAAGGTGATGGCTCAGACTGCTTCCTTGAGGATATTTTCCTATTCTTGCCACCTGTTGCGAAGAAGCTGATGGTGTTTGCAGGGACTGCCTCTGGGCTGAAGAACTGACGACTTGCAACGAGTGGAAAGGAGACCAGAGGGGAGGAAGGGGGAGAAATACACAACGTTCGAAGGAGGCAGCACGTTGGCCAGTACGGAGATTGACTCCACAACAACTCGAATGCTTCTTTGGAGGGAACTCACTAAGAGCTATGCGCCAATGACGAGGAAGACCACCACCGAGAGGCAAGTGGACGGCGACATGACTGAGGGAGTTCTGCTACTGTACAAGAAAGGATAAGGGAGCCTCCCGCCGAGCCGCAGACTCGCACTGCCGTTGGGACGTTGGGTTGTAGACGCGCACCACCACTGGGCCGCGCGAGAACCGCAGCCCGGCCACACCCATGTAAGAGTTGGACCACAAACGAGTGTTGGTGCTAGGACGCCCGCTCGCCGTAGCCAGACCACGCACGCTTGAGTCCTCCAAGCCGTGCGCACCGCCATCGGGCCGCATCCGAGTGCCACTGTCGGGCTGCCCGTTCGCCGCCATCGGGCCGCACATGAGCGTCCCCTTTGGGCCTCACGCACGCTGCCACCAGACAGTGCACGAGCACTGCCACCAAGCCACATGAGTGTCGTTGCCAGGGTGCACGCGCGCTGCCGTTGGGCCATAGTCGGTCCAGTACCAGAGAGAAGCGCGAAGCCCATCTTAGCTAAGACAACGGTAGAGAAATCTTCCGTACTCCTCAACTAAATAAAAGAAGAAGAAGATAATTAAACACTTTTAGTATTTACATGTGGTAGCCATGGGTGGGACCCTCTCGACGCCGATCCCATCGGCTGGCGGAAAAGAGGGATGGGGCCAAATCTAGCGAGAAAAAAAGGGAGAAAAGTGGTTCTAGCTGCGGAGAACGAGAGATCAGGAAACCATATAAATGATGCAGATATAAGCACAGCTAATCCTACGTACGTACTGGCTCTCTATGAGTAGCATAGTACTGCCGTACATTACCCTTCTCTGTAGCATAACATGTCTACGGAGCCTGGGGACTTGAGAAGTTTCACCGCAGAATAAAGGCGCTAGTGATGCTGAACCGGATATTGTCTGCCAAAAACACACCCAGGCACCCAGCCTCCCTCCCTTCTACGAAGGAAAGGAGGAGGAGACCGGCGTGCCTAGGTGCTCACTTTCTTGTCAGGACGGCTGCAGGTCAACAGGTACCCTGTCCCCTGTTTTTTTTTTTAAAGCAGGAGAGTTCCCTTATTTCATTAACGAAACACAATTGATTACACACTCCACAACGAGACGCAACGCAACAAAAGAAGATAAACCTACGTCATCTCCCGAAACATTCAAAACGATATTTATATAAACCTACGTCATCTCCCGAAAATTCAAAACGATATTTATTAAAGGGAGTGAGAGGTATTAGATACAGATACTCTAGAGTTTAGGTTTTTGTCTATCACACTATCTTCTTCTACTGTTATATGAGAGAGAAAAGAGTGATATTTTGGTTGCACCTTGTAATCATCAATGAGTATGTAAACTTCATCCTCTACTAAAAATAAATCAAAATTTTGTCTAAATCATGTTCTTGTTTGCATTATTGCTTGATCTTAAGATAGATTTGTGATTTCGTATTCGTGGGGTTCTAGTCTGAACTCTTGCTTAAACTATCTTGCTAGGATATATGATAATAGATTTAGAAGACCTTATACTTTAGATCTTCATAAGCAAGAGATCATTTGAGGTTTAGAATTTTGGTGTTCGTATAACGATGTCCTGAAAACTCATTGGGCTCCATACTGAAGACCACTTCCTTGATTTCTTCCAAAGTGAAAGGTCTGTTCAAAAACTCATTATCGTAGTCACTCATCTGGTTTTCAAAAGGAATTTGTAAATCCATTCTAATATTGTCTTGTGATCCAAATAATTTCTTGTAGAAATCAGTAGCATAGGTTGTGAGGTTTTCCTCACCAACCTCAATAACCCCTTCATCATGTTTTAGCTTATAAACATTATTCCTTCTTTTCCTCCCATTAGCCTTGGCTATGAAATTTACTACTATCCCCTTCCAACATTTCTTTTTCACTGAATTTCCGAAGCCATTTAATTTCCTCTTCTTTAAAAATATTTGCCAACTTTTGCTCCATTTGCATATTCTGTTGTCTTCTTTCTACCTTCAACCCACATATCACAGCTTCTCTGTCAATCAAATCAATATTAGCAATTAACTCCTGTTTCAGTTTCCTGATAGTCCCTTCCATATTACTATCCCATCCTTTCAACTGTTTCCTTAGCAATCTCATCTTATATTGCCAATTTTCAGCTGCATTTTCACTGATATCTGGCATCTCCCAAACCTTCCTCACCAGTTCATCTATACCTTCCCTTTGCAACCAACACAGTTCAAATTTGAAATTATATTTGTGAGGTACATTACCACCAGTTTCTAAAAAAGGGGCGTGATCTGATATAGCTCTGTCCAAAGCTGTTACTGTGACCATAGGATTATTAGCTTCCCATTCAGGGCTTATTAATATCCTATCTAAATTCTCATACAAAGGATCATCTTGATCATTAGACCAAGTAAAAAATATTCCACAACTCTTAGTACTTTCAGTCCATGGTTCTCTACCACTGCATTAAACAGGAAAGACCACTTATTCCTTTCCCTAGGCTTATTTCTTTCACTCTCTCTTCTGATAATGTTAAAATCTCCTCCAATGACCATTGCAAATTTGTTAGCATTCGAATTCTGCACTAAATCGATTTAAAAACTTTCTTTATCTTCATCATGCCGGCCCCCATAAACTACCACCAGATTCCATTTATAACCATCCCTCTTTTGCTTGACCAACATTCCCACATGAAAATCACCTTTTCCCATCTCCTCAATCTCAAAAACTGAATTTCTGACACTCAATAAAATGCCTCCAGAACTTAGATTTTTTGGTTTCTTGCATATCAACAAAATCCACTTTATTCTCCAAAATTATCTCTCTAAGATACTTCCTCTTTTCTGGACTACCTAATCCTCTACAATTCCAGAATACACCTTTCATGGTGTTAATTGTTTTAACCCCTTTACCCTTTTTTTAACTTAGGCTTCACCCTACTCAGCTCAGGTGAAGTCCATTTCTTTTTCTTCTTACCTAGTAAAGCCAGCAGACAAGCCTCCTCTAGGTCCTCAACATTATACTTTATAGTTTATGGCTTTTTTTAAATAAACAAACGGGATGATTTCTCCATCGCTTTTGAAACGGCTTATCGTGATAGCCTATTCGAAGCAACTTATCGGCATTTGGTTCGTTTACATAAGTGTTAGGGCCAAAAACCATCAGCCACAACCGAAAAAAACCGCATATCATCCTTGTCCAAAAGTAAAAACTGCAAGGACTTAGATCCAATCCCTTCCAAGATTGGTTCCACCTCCATGGTACCATCTTGAACAGTACTGTCCCCTACTTGTTGGACGGCTAGTTCAATCCTTTCAATGGTCTCGTTCTTTTCGACTATGGCTGATGGTTTTTGACCCTAAATGAGCACTTATACAAACGAACTGAATGTCGATAAGCTTATTAAAAAAGATAGTAAAAAAATTATTCTGCTTATTTATTCGAGAAAAACTATACATCATAAACCATGAGATTAAAAAACGGTGAATATATTTTTCTTTCCTCGTCATCGCATCGCGTTCGCTGGATCACTTATTAATTTTCTACAGAGACAAGAATCATAAGATAGGTCTATGATGTAGGGCCTGTTCTTTTTTGCTGCGGCTTATGGCTTTTGGCTGAAATTTTTGAATTTTGGCTGTTTGCGACAGAGATTGCGGAGAGAGAGATACTCGCTTGCAATTTTGATTGATACAGATGTTAGGCTTTTAACGTGTACTACAATTAACTTGTAGATCCCGTCTTGAGAAAATACTCAATTTAAAACTTAGGTACTGTAGCAAAAGCTAAAAGTCGCTTTTAGAAGCTAAAAAGAACACCTCCGTAGTAGTACGATTGATCCGATGGTCGCATCCGTTAAAGGGATATGACATGACTGGTTGACAGATAGAGTTGGTTCAGGTTGCCAAATCGAACACTTGATGAGATGGAGACAGTTCATGCCGTTCCGTGAGCAGTCCAAATGTAGTAGCCGTTTGAATTGATTGGGAGCTACTTCTACACGCACTCGGAGGTCAAGGAGAAAGGTCAGGCAGAACAGCCCATATATGAAAGGACGAATCAAGAACTGCTAGACATTTATGGATTTTTTACATGAGGTTCCATGTAAAGGAAAATCACAGCGACAACCAGGGAGTTTACAGCAACTCAGGCATTAGCTGAAACAAGGAAAAAAGCTTCATGGTGATGAGAGTCGGGAGGTGAGTGGCGGCACGACAGAGGCAGACTGGCAGCCAACAGGGTAATCAATCTTAGCCCGCTGGAAAATTGCAGAAACTGCACTGCACTGCTAGCTGTTCCGCGGAGAAGCCATCGCTATTTTGGCCCTTAACACCATGGCAATACTGTATTTGACCCTCTATCGTGTGTTTTGCCGTATTTGGCCCCTTGCGCGGCTGGGGAGCGCACGAGGGGAGGTGGCACAGCGAGGGGAGTTGGCGCGGTCCGGAACCGTGCGAAGGAGGTGGCGTGGTTGGGATGCGCGCCAGAGGGAGGTGGTGGCTGCGTCGCCGTCCACGTGCTCGTCGTCGTGCCGACGCTACCGTCCGTGCGCTCATCATCGCCCTCCCCGCGCGGCCTTGTATCACGCCACCTCCCCTCGCATGGTCCCCGACCACGTCACCTCTCCTCGCATGCTCTTCGGCCACACGAGGGTCTAAAGCTGGCAAAACGCATGAGAGAGAACCAATACGATATTTCCATTGCGTTGAGACCAAAATGGCCATGGCTTCTGCCGTAGATGTCGTCTCGTCGCCCCTAGGACCTGTTTGTGGCCCTACTCTCACTTGATCCATCGCCCCCGCCGTAGGAGAGCACGTATCCATCGTTCTAGTCCAAATCTGCACACCTTGGATCCTTTGTGGCCTGCTGTCCACCGTTCTTTTCTTATTTTGCTACAAAGTTACCGTACGGTCTGCACAAGCCCTCTATCCTTCCTCATGCATACATATTGAGATAAACCTACGTAGAAAAATATCTTTTTGTCAGAATTTATTTTGGGAATTCAGCTCTAAAAAAATTTAGCATGAAATTATGTCATAAAAGTTTTAGTGTAGCATCATTTATGTTTTTTGGACGATCTTTTTATGTGTTGTGAATGTGGTGTTATATTAGAAAGATGGACATATGCATACAAACATAAGTTAGTCCACTAGCACTCGTCTAGGATTGCAGATGATAGAGATGGATTTGCAGTCTCATGGTGCGTATGCGTGCTATAAATGTTAATCCAATACACTAGAACATGTACTTAAGCTAGTATTATTTTAATTGTGCTTCACTAAAGTTAATTCTTTTCTCACAATAATCCTACCCATTTTGTTACAGTAAGTTGGATCGGTGGCACCACTGTTAGAATTGCCATGGAGTAGGCATGTTGGCTTGGCTTGGCAGAGGCCAACTTAGACCTAACGAAAAGTTGCTCACTTGATAAAAAAAAAAGTATTATGGAAAGCTTGAAAACAAGGCCATAGGACCTTGATCTACACTCTACAGACATGAGCTTGCCCAGATTATAAATTTCTAAAGGTGAAGTTAGACATGATATTCCGATTGCCCAAACAAGAAGCTTTGGGTTATCTTATCGAGCTATAACAAACTAGAGGCAATCTATTTAAGTTGAAGCTATTGTACCAAAAATGAAGTCTGCAATCTATTTAAACTTAAGCTAACACAACAAATCATAGGCACTCTAAACTTAAGGTAAGATAACATTTTTGTAGCTATAATACTGCAATTTTATTTTTAAATTGGCAACTAGCTCAAAGTATTTAGGGCTTATTTGGTACACATTTTTTATCCACAAAAAAAATCACAGAATTCCCTTAAAACCATTAATATTCCTACGAGAAAGAAACTAACGGGGAATTACCGTGACATATCAACTCGTCCACAAGGATCTCAGACCACAGATACGAACACAGCTTCCCCTGACACGGAGAATCCGGCCAACTCCCACGTCGAAGCAAAGAGAAACCCACGAGGGGTGGTCATTCCCGAGTCCCCATCTCTCCAATCTCCATGCCCCAAAGAAACCCCCCGAAAACCAAAAAAACAAAAGGAAAAAAGAAAAACGAGTTAAAGACGCTCCTCCAATTTCCCATCCCCCCCGATACACACAGTCTCATCACGCTCCCACGCAGACCAAATCTCGAATCTTAGCAGCAGCGGCGGTAGTAATCCGATCGGCACCGACTCCAACCACCAGTAAGCTAAATCGCACTCCGCTTCGCTCCCTCCCCGTACGCTTCGTGTCGGCGATGCACGCCTCGCCACCGACGTCGCCGCCGGCGAGCTAGGGGTGTAGGAGGAGGGGGTGGTGGAGCTGGGCCCCGACGCCTTCGCGGGAGATGAAGGCCAAGAGCCTCCCCTTCATCGCTTTCGAGCACAAGCGGTTCGTTTCCCTCTCCTTCCCGCCGCGCGCGCACCTCGGCGTCGTGCTGGGTCTATTACCCGGTTTCGGAAGTTTTCCCCGGAGTTTTCGATGTTTCTGCTGCTCGTGACATCCGCTTGCGTGCAGTTTGCTGATATTTTTGTTTTTTTTCTTTTGTTCGCGGGGATCTCGATCAGTTGCGAGATATTGGGGCCAAATTTGGGCAATGCAGCCCCTAGATCTCCGCATTTCTGATGCGATTTAAAAAAAATGTTTGAATTGCGCTTTTTCGATGCTTGCCCACGGAAGGATCTGCTGGGTTTGTGTGCATGTACACAGTACATCGCAGTTGGAGCAAAATCCGCTTGCGTTATGTGACAATATCGAATTTTTGTAAGACATGATTAGTTAGACAAAATTTTAGCGGACATCATGAGTTTTAGCAAGATCAACTCACTGATATGAATCTGGATCGATCCCGGTCTTTTTGTCACAAAAAATCACGGTTGAAGCACGGAATGGTTCGCTTTTTAGTGGCATTAGCTCCTTTCTGTTTCTGATGCCTTGGGGGTTGGTTCAGGGACGCCTATGGTTTCGCCGTGCGGCCACAACACTTGCAACGGTACAGAGAGTATGCAAACATCTACAAGGTAGAGGAGCCACCTCTGGCGATGCCTCCATTTTGCACCATGTTGTTTGATCTTGCTGAGTTGCATATGTCGTGGTGCTGGATCTGCAGGAGGAGGAAGAGGAGAGGTCTGAGAGATGGAAGAATTTTCTGGATAGGCAGGCTGAGTACGATGAATCATCTGGAGAGGATGCTAAGGTTGCACCCTCCATCGAGGATGAAGGAGCTGCAGGAGATGCTGGCAGGTTCGAACTGTCAGATGAGAAGACAGTCAAACAGCAGAGGCAACATAAGATCCAAATATGGTCTGAAATTAGGCCCTCCTTGGGATACATTGGGGAGATGATGAGCTTGCGTGTCAAGAAGAAACGATCTTCTGCTGACAAGGACACAATGGATGGGCTCCATCCTGTAGACACTGAAGAGAGCAAGCCCTCAGAGGACTCCGATGATGAGTTCTATGATGTAGAGAAAGTTGATCCCAGCCAAGAAGTGCCTGTTGCTGACAGTGCCAATGCTAATTCAGGCATGAATAGAGGTGCAAGTCAAGAAGAGTATTATCCTTGGAAGGAAGAACTAGAGTGCTTAGTACATGGTGGGCTGCCAATGGCTCTGAGAGGAGAGGTGCGGCTTGCATTTTTTTTTAAAAAAAAGGAATTTTGTTCTATTAAACCAATGACCCGTTTTCTTTATGGTGACAGCTATGGCAAGCTTTTGTTGGTATTGGGGCTCGTCGAGTGAAAGGGTACTATGAGAGTCTCCTTGCGGTGGACGGTGAAAGGGAAGACAGCAAAGGTTCCGATTCTCCGACTATGGAATGTGGTGATGGAAAACCAAAAGCATCTCAAGCATATTCTTCTGAAAAGTGGAAAGGGCAAATAGAGAAGGTAGATAGATCATACTAGTTGTCTTTACTGGCTTTTGATCTCATAGATGATACTAATTGTCTTTACTGGCTTTTGATCTCTTTATTGATAAATTTTGTATATCTGGAAATCCGGTGCTGAGAGGTCATATGTTACTTTGGGGCCTTTTTAGGATTTGCCTAGAACATTTCCAGGCCATCCTGCTCTAGATGAGGATGGCAGAAATGCTTTAAGACGCTTGCTCACAGCTTATGCTAGGCATAATCCATCTGTTGGTTATTGCCAGGTACATCTTTCCCTTAATCCTGATTCATATTGCTTTTTCGTGTCACTACATGTCATTAGCTTCTTGGGAACCCTTACGCAAGACCAGTCTGTTGCATTTTTCGAATGTAATATCAGTTGAATATTAATATTTTGAGTGCAAAAACATGGCCCAATAGGCCAATACTCAAATATACCCTTTGAAGTTTCCTAAGTGAAGTTGACCACTGTCCTGACTCCTGAGTACATAATAGTTTTTTCATAGAGGTTACTTGTTTTGTTGCCTTAAGCTAAAGCGGCAGATGGTATTAGTATGCCATTTGTCTATTTTGTGACTTCTATGGAGTTTCTGTTCAGAAGCCCATTTGCTGGATATTGAATTATTGATGGATATAAACTTCTGACAAAACTAAAATGTGCCCTTCATAGTTGCTTCTCTTGTTGATATCTCTAAGTTGTTTTGTCAACAATAGCTGAATCAATGGCTCATAGGGCATTATATATCATTCTTTTTCTTTGCAAAGTGTAGCTTATGTTGCTATAGATTTGATTTCTCACCGTGTCTCTCTTTTTATTACCCACTTGAAGATTTTTCGTAATGGTATTATGCAACTTAACGGTTTGTGTTTCTCTATTTACAAGGATAGAGGTGATAGTCCATCTCTCTAGCAAATTGTTTTGGAAAAGAAAAGAAGCAAGATTCACTTTTTGTTTCCCCCTTGTGGATGTAAAATAGTCTCTAGTTTTATTTCATATGCATGAAGAGAAAATCATCATTTTATTTTTCCTGTTTGGGGCTGTTTTAGTTTACTCTGAGCTTTGTATTTGATATGCCCAAATTTAGACGCACTGTTCTTATCAGTGTTATCATACGTATATTTTTCTGGTGTCACTCTATATCTTTCTGAAAATCATCAAAATGTTCTGTAAATGCACATAGGGGGTCAAATATACTGTTTCAAGTTTTTAATTTGGAACTGTATTACAAAATTTGTACAAATAAAGTCCTTCCTTTGGTATTCCATAATTACGATTCTGCTATGCGCAATAATATAGTTGTCATTTGTCAAGCATTTGCACATGCATATTCATGGACCCTATTCTTAGCTGAGACTAATCGTATGAATAATGCAGGCAATGAATTTCTTTGCTGGTTTGTTCCTTCTATTGATGCCAGAGGAGAATGCATTTTGGTAGGTTTTGCAGTACAACATCTTCAAGTACCTGCATTCTTTTAAGTTACTTTTGTCGATTGCATAGTAGTGCAGTTGAACTATATAATTTGTTGAATGTGTTATGGGTTGGCAGGGCATTGACAGGCATTATGGATGACTATTTTGATGGTTACTTCTCTGAAGAAATGATTGAGTCTCAGGTATTCCTATGTTTATTTTTCATTTTAATGTTTACATGCATGTTGTTTGTTGAGTGCTTAGAACCACAAGCTGCTTTGTTTGGTATTAAATGAGCTGCATTTTGGTTCTCCTTAGGTGGATCAGCTTGTTTTAGAGGAGTTGGTCAGAGAGAAATTCCCAAAACTAGGTTTGTGATTTATTCCATATATAATAGATTATTTGTACCACATGACTCTGTCAGACATATTAACTGCCCAAGTTTGACAATTGAGGACTTGCATGGTTTTTCTGCAGTAAATCACTTGGATTACCTCGGCGTACAAGTTGCTTGGGTTACTGGACCATGGTTCCTATCTATTTACATGAACATGCTTCCCTGGGAAAGTGGTCGGTCTTATTTTGAATTATTTCAAATATTTACTTTTGTTGCAAAAAGATATACTCTCAACTCCTAGCTTAGCTAAGTTGATGCGCTTCCTCCATAATGGGACCGAAACTTATCTTTATCTTCAAGTTGCCGTCGTTCTTACTGGACTTGTAATGTCCTGGGGCTTTTAGATACATCGCACCATATAGTTTTTGGTTCAGTAAAATGCCAATTAATGTCTCATTCACATGTCCCTGTGGTCCACTTACGATACTCACAGCAGATAGAGTTTCTGAATCACAAACTTTGGAGTGGCTTCCAACTAAAATTTTAGAATCTCTTGGGTGGGAAAATATTTGTTACAACCTTTAAATAATAAAGGCAAAGGTTAACAATATCTAGCCAGATGACTAGTTGAGAGTACAAGGGAGGTGAAGCAAAAGCAAGTACAACCGAAGAAAGTGGCAGAACATCCATGACCATCCCTTTCTTATTACTTCCTGAGAGGATTGTGGGACATCTGAGAACAAATGAAAAATGATTCCTTATCATAATTTGTTATATTTTAGTGCTGGCTAGGTTTTGTGCTATCAAAACCACATGCATGGCACTGAAATATCAATAATGGATAAACATATATTGTGGCCTTTTTGGATTTGCGTCAAATTTTGGATGTACAATCAGAGGCACAGTTAAAACTCTTAATCCTTTTCTTTTTAAACTACTAATGTTTCTAGTTAATTATTAACCTATCACATAATATTCTTACCATTTTATTACTATTTGAACATTTCAGTTCTTCGTGTGTGGGATGTGCTTCTATTTGAGGGAAATCGTGTGATGCTTTTCCGGACAGCCCTTGCACTTATGGAGTTGTATGGTACTGGGGTCGCTCTTTTGCTTTATTGTTACTCAGAAAAAAGAAAGAAAAATAGCAAAAAAATTATATGGGGTCCAAATATATGTTATAGTTATCTCGGGTGACTGGATGGAGACTTACTGCTAGTCCGCTACTGCTGATTGCAGGTCCAGCACTTGTGACAACAAAAGATGCTGGGGATGCAGTAACCCTTTTACAGTCTTTAGCTGGTTCCACTTTTGACAGCAGCCAGCTTGTTTTATCAGCTTGCATGGGATATCAAGCTGTAGATGAAGCAAGGCTGCAAGAGCTGAGAAATAAACACCGGCCATCTGTTATATCTTCAATGGAAAGCAGAGCAAAGGGTCTTCATGCCTGGAGGGACACCAGTGGTCTTGCATCAAAGCTATATAATTTCAAGCGTGACGCTGAACCATTGGTGTCAATATCAGCAGAACAGTTAGATGACTTGACAGATGGGGATATTAACCAAGAAATCAATTCTGGAAATATGGATGACATGTATCACGGCCTGACTGTCAACACTGAAATTGATTCTTTTCCTGATCCTAAAGATCAGGTACCATTTTTAATATATTAATTAACTGCTTCTTTCACCTCTAAATTGTAAAATGATGGTTTCATAAAAACTCAATGGAATAACTAAAGAACACAGATAAATAGAAATAATCCATGCATAAATATTTTATTAGCAAGGTTTTCCAGTCTATTTACATAAATTAGCAAAGTGCATACACTGTCATGCATACTTAGGATTTCAGGAAGGTGTTTGCATCCATCTTTTTTGCTGCAAATTTAATATGAAGGAGAGGAGATCAGTCAGATAAAACAGGACCTGTTGTCCTTGCATCCTTGCCGTCTTACTAAAGCAAATTGCTTATTTCTGAAGTAGATCACCTAATTATTTCTGAAAGCAAATTGCTTAGGGTCCAATATTTTACATATTCACCAAAGCATGCTTCTGTCGGGACTGTTAGTCTATTTACCCCATATTTCTCACTGTAATGATCTATACAAATGATACCAGCAGAATCTTCCATCTGTGGGGAATGGCAATTCCTGGTCCAATAGATTATGTAGGTGTTATAATTTGCATGGTTGTCACGCCCACTGAGAATTGCTGTTACATGTTTTGTATTTTTTTGGTCTGCTATAGCAAGTTTTGCAACCTCGTTACTTTCCACCATTTTAAACAAATCCGTATATCAACCTTGGGGTCCTTTTGTGTTTTTCGTTGGGGGTGCTACTGATGCTTAAGTAGTCGCCATAACTTTGTACTTAAAGCTTTTATGTTTGGTTGTATTATTTCAGGTGGTCTGGCTGAAGGTTGAGCTATGCCGACTGCTAGAGGAGAGAAGATCAGCTGTTCTGAGGTCAGTTTGTTTCAAATAACCAAGATTGTCATCCTTAGGTTACTTGAGTCATTTCATTTTCATATCCACGCACTATAAACAGATATATGCACCAATGTAACATTTAAGCAATCAATTATGGAACTTGCTGTCGATCAGGTAGCTATTTCCATCCTGTTTACCACTGGCAGGGTGGCGGAACACATTATTCTGTAGCTGGTCAACCCTTGTCTATTTTCATGGCCAAACCGGGTCAGAGCTTGCCTGGTTCTAGTGAAAACGGGTGTTTTCAGCCTATACATGGGCCAAAAGCCAGTCAATTTTGATAATTTCTTAGTGAAGAAATTAGTTAATCTTTCATGTTAATTATGAATATACTCACCACTTCCAAAAGTAACCCTAAATTGATTGGGCTATGTCTTCTGGTTTGCGAAATGGTCTTGTTTCATTCGACTGTTTGGCAGTAGTATAATCCGTGGGTCATGACCCCCAGGGGCGGAGCCAGGAAATGAATGTAGGTGGAGCCGGACAAATGCGACTACTTTGTCACGCTGTAAACTAAACATGAAATTCAATGTGCATGCTCTAGTATTCTCTTGTTCCTTTTTTTGAGCTGCCAAGCAAATATCAATACTGCAAAAGCTATATGAATATACTATCAGCTGCTGGAGATTCGCAAGCATTTTCAAACTATTGGATGTATTTGTGTATTGATGTACAAAAGATGGATGCATATAAAAAAATGCTCTTTCTCATCATCTGGGGTGCATTTATGGCAGTGGAATTATTTCTTCTGGGTTTGTTGAAGTACTCTTCTGTTTCGCGTTCTTTTTCATCTGCACCAGGGCTGATGAATTAGAGACAGCACTGATGGAAATGGTTAAGCAAGATAATAGACGTGAATTAAGTGCAAAGGTAAACATCGAAATATTTATAGTAGGGTGGCTATCTGTCTTATACTGTCACACATCATTTTCAGCTCTGTTTTGTTACCTTTTATTGCTGAAGTCATATTGCTATTGATCTTTCATACTGAGCCCAAAATTCGCAAAAGAGCATTTCCTTTTTTGGTAACCAAATTACCAACTAGAAAATGCTACCTAGTTATTATTAGTTGACCATACTAACTGGAAATTTCGCAACCTTGAAACATGATTGTTCTTATATTTGCCTTTTCATCTCCTAGGTTGAGCAGTTGGAACAAGAATTATCTGAGCTAAGGCAAGCTCTATCAGACAAGCAGGAACAGGAACAAGCAATGCTTCAGGTGCAGTTGCTACCTATATGCTCTTTTCAATAAACCTTTGTTGTTACTACGGCATATCCAGTTACCCACAAACTAGGTACTTTACTGTAGGTCCTGATGCGTGTAGAGCAAGAACAGAAAGTCACAGAGGATGCCCGCATCTTTGCTGAGCAAGATGCTGCTGCTCAGAAATATGCTGCACATGTGCTCCAGGTTTATTCAGTTTGAGCTATTATCCATGTCATCGTATTTTTATGTGATATTTTATGTTTTATCTGAAAGTCATGTAACATGTTCACATACGCCCTCCGGCCACAAAAGAATGTCATTTTGGATATCGACATGGTCCCCCAAACACAACTTGAAAGTTTTTTCGAGACAAATCTATGCATACCATTTTCACAATGATTTAAATCATGATTATCACGGTATCACGGTGACGTAGCAAAAAAAGCTATAGCAAATAGCGAAAGCTATCGCGGTCTCATGGAGGTTATGCTACATCGCAGTACTATCGAAAAGATGCTAATTCTATTGCTTTCCATGTTATGTAGGATACAATATGAATAGGAAAAAAATTATAACAAGAATGTGATACAATATGAATAGGAAAAAAATTATAACAAGAATGTCAAGCAAAGTGCAACTAAAAAGTTGCAAATTTACAACTTTCATGACATGTCCAACCTAAAATCTAAAAATATAAATACATTTTTTTCAAAAATCTAAAACATTTTACTTGATTTATTAGCATAAATAAAAATAATTTTGAAGCTTCAATTTTTTAAAAGTTGAATTTAATGTATAAATTGATTTTTTGAACACTAGAAAGAAATTCTCATTTCTTGAAATAGAATATAAAATGTAAAAGTATCTAAAATTTTAAGGTAGAGTTCAAGTACCAAATATTTGAACTCAAATTATCCTAAGATCAAGTTAATTCAAATGAAATTCTTTGGTTAAAAGCCGAATTGATTTTTTTACTATTTTTGAACATATGAAATACCTTGTTTTCAATTCTTTGTGTCAAAAACTAATTTTAGTTAGCTAAAAACTCTTAACTATACAATAACACATCAAATGATTGTTCACAAGCCTAAATAATTATAAAATGAAACATAGTGGCCGCTATTTCCGCTATCCGCTAACCGCTATAGCAATCATAGCTGTAAGAGCATACATCAGTGCTATAGCTTAGCATCCCAATGGTGAAAACCGCTATAGCGCCGCTATAGCCCGCGATTTAAATCACTGCATTTTCATGTGTTCAATCTTAATATTGAAGAGATGTCGATAGCCAAAGTTGAGAAAGTTTGACTGCACATAAAATGACATTCTTTTGTGACTGGAGAGAGTATAAAACAATTGTTATTTGTTGATAGTATCCGGGGGGACCGCAGCATGTTTATAGTTGCCTTTGCAGTAAATGATTCCTCCTGGTATTTTCATGACATATGCATTGCAACGTACCTGCACTTACATGTTATATCTGGGTTGGTTAAAAAATAATATTTCTGATGACTATATTTGGAGTGCTTGAAGTAGATGATTCATTCATCTTTATATTGTTTGAAATCTGTAAATCTTCCATTTGGAAACACAGAAACTCCAGTTTCATTATTGGTAGTATTTGGTCATGAATGTTTGCCATCACTGGCTGTTTGTCTGGGAATGACATGCAATCAAGTAAGTATGTGTCTGCTTGTTCAGTTTTAAGATTCGCTTATACATTCAACTTTGCATGCAGGAAAAGTATGAGGAAGCTATGGCTTCACTCACGCAAATGGAGAACAGAGCAGTCATGGCAGAAACAATGTTGGAAGCAACACTTCAGTACCAATCTAGCCAGCAGAAAGCACAACTGCCATCCCCTTCCCCTTCTCCGAGGTATCATGGTCTTGTTTAAGGGAGATTGGAGCATTTGCCCCATACATAAATATGGAATTTGATGATTTGCCCCATTTGTCTCATTGACATGTAAGCCTTGGACCCACATGTCATTGAGACATCATAGGGCAAATCATCAAATGCAATGAAAGGTGTGGCAAAAGATCAATTACCTCCTTGTTTAATGGTATTAGTACTAGATTTCTACTCACACTGTCAAGGAAATAATATCAAATTACTAAGTTATGGAACATCTTCGTTGATCTTTATTTTTTGAGACTGCTAGTATGTGCAATATAATGACAGTAACTAGTGAGCTTTCCTGGCTAAGGGTTATGTGAAAATTTCCAGTCATTTTTTGTTGTAGTATTCCAGTGCTAACTTGATACTATGCCTTAACTTTTTTTCTAGGACACCAACAAGAGATGCATCACCTGGCCAATTGAACCAAGATTCATCACAGGAGTTCCAGCCTAGAAAAATAAGTTTGCTTGCACCGTTTTCTCGTGGGTGGCGTGACAAGAACAAGGTACTTTCTTTTGGCATGTGGATTACAGGGTCGACAGGAGATTACATAATCATTTTTTCTATGTAGTAAAGCTAGCTTTGCCCAAATTCCAAAGTGGGGACATCACAATATCGCTCCTGTCGAAGGATTTTCATTTTGGAAAATTTTGTTATGCGCACACAGCTGGTGATGGGGTTTACTTCAGTAATGTTATAGCCTATAAGCAGCTTCTGTCTTTACCTAGTTTTGAGGAGTCAATGGTGAGGTGTGGTACTAAAACTTTCTGCACACCTAGAACCTATGGGGTCAACTAACTGACCCCGCTGCTTTTTTCAAATCAGCCCTATTTCTATTGATATTTTACATAAAAATACATAACTTCAAATATTTCAAAGGAGTCAACCCCCACAAGGTTTCAGTTCTGGGTCCGCCGCTGCACCTACTCACTCTTAGCTTCCGACTGACTGCAAAAGTAGCAAAATATTTTGCTATCTTGTTCCTGTATAGTATTGTGACCAAACAATGTGATCCATGAAAGGTCCACTGATGAGTCCTCTTCTAGCAAAAGCTCCTCTTCCACTCCTTGCCATTACCCATGTGCATTCATTTTAGGGCCTGTTCTTCAGGCCACAAGCCGACCGGCTTTTGGCAGCTGCTACAGTACCTAACTTTTAAACGGAGCATTTTCTTAAGACGGAGTCTACAAGTTAAACGTAGTACACGTTAAAAGCTTAACATCTGTACTAACCAAAATCGCAAGTGAGTATCGATCTTTCCGTAATCTATACCGTAAACAGACAAAATTCAAAAATTTCAACCAAAAGCCATAAGCCGCAGCCAAAAAGAACAGGCCCTTAGTCTTTTGGGGTCATCTTGATGGTGAAGAACCAAGATAGCCTAAGTTCCATGGCTCAAGAGGGTAGATGAAAAATGTGATTTCAGGTTCTGAAGGCTTTATGGTGGTTAACCTATCCTGAATCAGGCTGATAAATGCGATTGAAGGGACTTGCAAGGGGCAACACAGAAGGCGGAACTTGTCGTTACCTATCTTACCTTTTTTTTTAAGGACGATATTCACTGTCAAAATGCATGGTTTCTGGGGTGCTCTTCTGTATTTTGATATGTCATATATATGAGCTTACTTGTGATGCCTTTTCCCACTTCTAGGAGTATTTGAGTTAGTCTATACAATCAACATGAATTGTTCTGCCTTTTCTTATTTTATGTTATTGGTGCCATGGATTCTTTACAGGGCAAACAGAACAGCGCCGATGAATCAACAAATGGCAAGCTTAATAACAACAGTGAGCAAAGGGTTGAAACACCCAAGAAGGATGATGAAAGTAAGGGAGACACTCCAAAGGTGGGTGAAGAGAGAGTGGAAACACCCAAAAGAGATATTGAACCCAGATTAGAGACGCCCAAGATGGCTGGCGAGCTCCCAAGTGTCGAAATGACCACAAACAATATGAATGGGCAGGAAGAACAGTTAGAAGAAATAAAATTGGATTGATGATAACAAGCTCATCCTTCAGCTGATCTTCAGCAATGTGGCTAAATAATGCCTTGATTTTGAAAGGGAAGCCGAAGTCATGACATACGAATCCAATTTTTAAATTATAAATTGCTGTATTTATTTTACTCTTTTCCTTCCCCTTTCCAGCTTAATTTTTGTCGTCTTTTTGCGGCCACCTTCTTTTTAGGTTTATAGATTCAATCTTTTCAACCATAACTTGAGGGAAGATAATAAGTTATGTTTTTCCTATTCAGTGTGACGATGGGTTATAAGTTGTCGATAGACACATGAAAAATGTACCAAATGAATGAACACTCCTGTGCAATTTATTGGAAGTATCACGCTCTCTATAACTTCTCGGGAAGAGTAATGTTGGCCTGTGCATTTCTGATTGCTTTTCTATTCTTATTGGCTATTGCACATTTGCATACGATCTCAAGTGTATTTGAGGAAACATGTGAGAAGGTTTAGAAATTTTTATGATAAATCATTGTCAATATATATTAAGTTAAAATTCAAATTTACGAAAGACCTGGATTTTTTTTGTCTAGTTGCTTCAGATACTGGCGGTCAAACCAGCCTTGTGGAGCGGTTAGACCGGTCGTACATGGCAATTAGACCGGTTGTACATGGTAGTCAGATCGGCAAATTTGAATTTCGGCTAAGAGTTCTGAATTTTAGGAAACTTAGCATGGATAGATTCAATTTGTCCTATGTTGGTATATTCATGTTGAATGAAATATGTTTAAGCTAACGTGGGTTAAGTTGTAGAGAACTTGTGTACAAAAATGATTTTTTTGTCTTTGGATGTGCAGAGAAACTTGGAGTTAATTATGGTCAACGACGAGGACTAGGACTACGCTCACGGAGGAGTCGGGGTCCAAAACGATCAAGGATGTTGGTGAGATAGTTGAGCTCAAGCATGACACAAGGAATACAAGAAATGTTAAAGGGGAGGTTCGAGTGATGGGTTGTACCAAGTGGCTTAGTCGGTCCAAGTAAGATGTGATCTGGTGGGAATCGGAGCTAGAGAGGCTTATCGATGCATGGCAAGCTATTGGTGCATCTATATGTGGTAAGTATAGCGAT
The DNA here is from genome assembly GCA_036346245.1 of Bonia amplexicaulis. Taxonomy (NCBI): domain Eukaryota; kingdom Viridiplantae; phylum Streptophyta; class Magnoliopsida; order Poales; family Poaceae; genus Bonia; species Bonia amplexicaulis. The sequence goes on along the minus strand of CM070736.1, from coordinate 7,339,643 downwards.
TGCTTACAAGAAAAAGAGGACCAAATCAAGGCGAAGGTATTTTGGTAGTTGGCCAAATACCGAAAATTTCGTTAGATCAAAACCATGGTGCTTGAATGGCATTTGGGAAAGCAATTTAGGTAAAGAAGATGATAAGAAGATCAAGTGAATCAAAAGCTAATGACCTAGCAGGTTTGAGGTTATGTGTTTTTTAAAATTGTGCATGAGTTAAGTGTGTGTATAAAACCCGTATTATGCGGGTTTAACAGGTCTTCCCCAATTGTGACAGTGGATAGTTTCCATTTAGGTAGATATGGGAATGTTACCCCATCTATTTAATGATTTGGGGAAGGAAGTTTGTAAGCTAACTATCCTAACTATTTCATTCTTAAGTTCTAGGGTTAAGATTTGAGAGAGAAGAGTGAGTGTTATGGTGTGCTCTCTTGTCCTCCTTATAAAGTGGTTATAAAATCTTCATCTTAAAGTAGCAACAGATCACCTTGTTCTTCTCTCATGAAGTGTTTTTGTTTTAGTTAATTTGCTCCTGTTCTGGTTGGTTCTTTTACCTTTTCTCTTTCCTTTTTAATCTTATTGTGTGCCAAAGACGTGTAAATGATGGAGATATCTCATGTAGATCATATCCCATTTATATAGGTACTGTGGCTTGCAAGATTTTGAAGTTGTCTGGTTCTTTCTTGGTTTAGAACGTTTTTTTATGAATCTTGATCCGAGCTTCAAATATTTGGGCGGTCTTGCTTGTTGTAACATGTAGGAACTCATCTAGAGTCATCTTGGCTGTTCTTAATCTACAAGCAATTTGTTTATCAAGTTTTTGATATTCGTTCGATTTTAGTGCAGCCTTGTATGTTTTGAGAAATCGTTGGAATTTAGTTAAGATCAATATGATCTTTTGGATGGGATAGGTTTCTGGGATCTTTAGAAAGATGGGTGCAAAGTTTCACTTTATTTGAACATGAATTTAGAAGTTTGCACTAAAATTGGTTTTGACCCGAGTTGATTTTCTAGTTTGAGAATAGAGGAGTGGTCATACCACTCAAATTTTTGCGTCCATTTTGTTTTTGTCACTATCATCAGCATCTATTAGTTTGACCACTATAATTGCTTGGTTGATCATCATTTCCTTGTCATGTTTTTCCATAAAGACATTCAATACCTCTGTCAGCTTATGGCCCCATTTGTCAGCCCATCTAGGGGTGAAAATGGATCAGATACGGATCGGATAGTGCCTCAACCACATTCGTATTCATATTTGTAAACGAATACGAATATGAATTCAAATATTCTTGAATATGAACACAAATCGAATATTGTAACGAATACAAATTCGAATCGAATACCTACTCAATTCGGTCGGATACTGATATCTTCATAACTTATATGGTACGAAAGCATTAATGGCATTTTATCCTCGTACAATCATGCTTAATCATTCTAGTTCATTTACTTCACCTAAAAAAATACGAATTCACATTCAATTAAAAAACTTATCCAACTAATTAGTCATGTGTAATAAAATATGCATATTTCTTCGTCGAATACGGATACGAACAGTTCGGATAAAATAACATTTCAGATGGTAAAAGTTCATACCATATTCGCATCCATATTTTGTATGCGAATTCGAATATGAATACAAATAGGATAGAAAATGTTAATCAGATGAAAAATATATACCATATTCCCATCCTATCGAATACTATCCACTTTTCACCCCTACCTATCGTATCTCCATTTGCCTCTCTTTTTCTATTTATATCTTTGCCACACTCAACCTTGCGGCTGCGGAGCATGATGAGAATGGCGACAAGGGGTGTTTGGAGGCGCGGCCACAGGAGAGAGGTGATCTCCTGGAGCCACAACTTGGTTATGTCATCGCTGTCAGAGAAGGTGGTCTTGATGACAACGAGGTCACCACCGATGCAGATGATGGCCTTCTCGTCGCTATCGGAGAAGGTGGTCTCGGCGATAATGAGATCACCACTAATGCGGACGATACCATCCAATCTCTCCCAAAATTGGTGCTTCCTCCTCCTTCCTCACCGCCTAGCAATCACCATAGCCCCCTCCTTCCTTCTTCTTCTTCCATGGTGGCACCGAAGTCGGGGTTCGTGATGAGCTCGGAGGACCTCCTACCACTGTTGGTGTAGTCGGCGATGAAGCGCGCACATGCCCCAATCTCGTTGTTCCCCATGGGCATCGTGGGGCTAGGTGTGAGCAACCGCGTCTATGTTGGTGTCAACCTCGAGTTCTAGGACCTCCGATGCCGACGACGGTTACGCACCCGAGTGGCGCACGGTGGCGTCGCTCCTCCTTCGCCCCTTCAGCCCCCATGACCTCCTCCCCAGGCACATCCTCCACGTCCTCAAGCTGCACAACAACCCCCTCAGTGACCCTATCGCCACCATCGCCAATGGCTTCACCGGTGGTGATCTGGAGGCGCGCCTAAGGAAGGCGGCCATGTAGGCGGTGCACATGTCGCACCAATAATGGAGTCTGTGGACTACAATCAAACATTGGGCCCCGTCCAGGCGGCCATTGTGGCAATCACCATAGCCTCCTCCTTCATTCTTCTTCCATCCCGACGCCTCCCTGTCGTGCGTTCCCACTCCGACCCCGTTGCCCCGTATGTTGATCCGCCATTCCAGAGCAGCTTCAACCCCACCATACATGTCATCACTTTCGCCTCGTTCATCTGATCATCACCGCACTGTCGCCCAAGCCATCCCATGTCCAGAGCTCACTATCCACAAGCACCGCCACCACACCATGATGGCCACCGTTGAGGGAGGCGGCACATTCCAATCGTGACACAAGAGCAAAGGCTCTGGCGATGTGGCAAGAAGCAATGGAGGCCAGTGGCTCTAGCAGCGTGGTGGGAGCAGAGGCTCGCATGGCGTTGCTCGGTTCGGTGGGACAGAGGGGAACGAGAGATGAAGGTGAGCAACCAAGGACAATATGGTCTTTTGCCCCATCTGTTATGTTGATTGTTGCTTTGACTAACTAAAGTGGCAAAAATGATATGGACACAAAAATTTGAGTGGCAAAGATGAAATGTGGATATTCTTGATGGCTTAACCAAAATTATGCATATTTTCAGTGGCATAAATAAAATTTTCTCAATTCATTTTGCATGCCATGACCGTTCAGATTTTTACCATTTAAATGGAAGGCAGAGGAAAGGTGTGTCCAACTGAAAGAAGTGGGGGAAAGTTGAAGACAAGCTAAGATTTTCCAGTACCTTTTTACCTCGCTCGTGGCGTTAGTTGCCAAGATTGTTGGTAGGAGGTAACTAAGGATGCGTTTATATTAGATTTTGCTGGTATTTTTTTTGTTTTTGCTGATGAATAGTAATAGTTTGTAGATAGAGACACTCGTATATGATTTTAGCTGATATAAATAAAGTCATTATAGTATGTACTACTACTAACTAGTAAACTCCATTTTAAAAAGACACTTTATTTGAAAGCTAAGTACTGTAGAAAAAACTATTTACTATAGAAAACTGCTTTTAGAAGCCAAAACGAACGAACACTAAGACCATGGAAGCAAGAAGGCATAGGGTGTGTTCGGGCGGGCCTCTCGCTTTTGCTTTTCATTTTTTCTACAGTAACTAGCTTTTAAACACTGCGTCTTTTTAAGGCAGGGTATATAAGTCGATTGTAGTATACATTATACCGAGTTTAGCTATACCGGCCCAAATCACACGCGACTTGTTTTCTCTTCGTACTGTCTTTCGCGAACAGCCATAATTCAAAACCTATAAGCTACATAGCTTCTTCTTTTTAGTTTTGAAAAGCTACTTTTCGGTTTTTTTATAGTAACTAGTTTTCAAACGGAGTGTGTTTTTAGGACGATGTTTACAAGTTTATTGCAGTACACACTGTAGCGACTTCATTTATATCGGTCAAAATTGTATATAAGTTTCTGTTACTCCGTACTTTTTCTCACGAACAACTTAAAAGTCATAAATCATAACTAAAAGTCATAAATCGAAGTAAAAAAACAGGCCTGCAGTAGTTGCATGGACTTCCAAGGGAGCCCATTGGCTCTCCAGCCTTTTATCTTAGCCATTTGATAAGTACTACTTCGAGTGTGATGATGCAATTAGGAAGTACTGGATCGCCACAGTACCCCATGTTCCAGCAGTCGGGCAGTGTTTGATCCAAGAGGGTTTGCTTGTGCAGCCTTGATGGCGTTGCGCAGATATGTTATCGCACGGCGACATAACGTTGCTTGCTGTTTACTGCACGCGTCAGCCTTTTCTCTTTTCCTTTATCATCCTTCCTTGTAAAACCAACGGAGGGGCAAAATTAGGTACTTTTCCTTCGCCGTTCCATGCATCAACGTTACGGGAGAACAATCGATGTACCATCCTTTGGCCTGTTTTTTATATACGGTTGATGTAGCTAATAGTTTTTTCTTTGAATCAAGTGTGCGCACGAGCAAACTGAATACCGACAAATCAATAAATTATTTTAAAAAATTACTATTTATTTATTTAAAAAAACCATAAAACATCCAACGAAGATATTTGGTACCCCGGCTGGCATGTGCCTCTCGTGCATGCGTACAGACAGATCAGCTTGGCAAATTCGGAGAGATGTCACATCCTACGTAGATCTCTCGTGCCCCGGCTGGCTTGACCCCAGCGGTCCAGCACCACGCCAAAACAAGCGGGCCACCTGAAAGCTCCTGATCTCACACGGCACGGGGGGTCACTGCTGATCACTAGTTCACACAAGTTGCTCCACGTTGCTATCCATTCCCACTAGTTATTACCCTTTTAGCCTGCTGACGAGGAGTCTTCCTCGAGACATTTCCAGGTTCCAGTTCTAGGTAGGTATATACTTACTTCAGAAGATGCTAGTATTCGGGTGTGCTTTGGCATTAACCATATGCGGCCGCGGCTCACACTCCGACGAGTGCAGTGCAGCCATCAATCAGTGCCCCTTCCCCACACCAGGCCACCACAAAAGCAGACTGTTGAATCATAAAGATCTTCTTATCTCAAAAGCTAACCAATAAAATAAGAAACTTCACTTTAAATTAGATCTCTTGTCATTCCACAACCAATATAGGACTACTTTAACAATCTCCCTCTTCACACATTGATGCCCCTTAGCACTTCAACGTCTCTTCATCGTACACCGACGGTCCCTCAGGTTCACAGTTCATCAAGCGTTCACACACTAGTATTTATTGGGCCAGAGATATTAGAACCGAACTGATACCACTTGTGGGATGGTCTTCTCACCCTCAAATCTAACCAATGAGGTTAAAGTCTTCTTCACTTTTAAGTTAAATTTTTTATTTTTTTTATAACCAATATAGAATTATTCTAACAAAGACAACCAATCGCCATTCTTGGGTGTCCCAAACTTGCTGTGCGCACGCCTTAAACACGTCCATTTTTGCCATGTGATGCATGCTTTTTTTTTACCCCGACCGCATCTGCTCCTCCCTCCTGTCCTGCTCCTGCAGGTAGGCCAAAAAAGGAAAGAAAAAAGGAAAGCTAGTGGTACAGTGCTACCATGTGACACGGTCTGTGGGTGTGTAAGTCCAATAATTTGGAGCCGTCTCTCGACCAGTTCTGTCACTGATCGATGGGTCAGTGTGTTTCTGCTATACTCTGCCGTTTTGTGTTGTATACCATAGATTTTGTTTAGATTCTTCGGTTCTACGTAACAGCGCAGTTGCATTAGCTGACCCGAAAGCATGACCGCTACTTAGCAGCGAGAAGGAATCTAGTCCGAGAAAAAAGGGGCCGAAGCATCTGGCACCTGGCCACCCTACTAGGGCATATACAGTATAAAATGTTTATACATAAATACTTAAAGAAAGAGAATATAGCCATATCATCAAACATCTATGTAAAAGCTATTTTCTCCGATGTAAACATCTCTTCTATTAATGTTTAGATGTTATATTATTTTTTAATTAGATATAGTTATAGGGTGTTGATAAACATCATCCAGATGTTTTCTTCCTAACTATTATCCAGATTTGTAACCATTGAATTAGAGATCCAACAGCCATGTATTCTCCCCCACCCCCTTCAAATAAAATCTCCCTCTGCTCTAAAAAAAAAGGGGCCGTTGGATCTATAATCCAACGGTCTCAAATCTGGATGGTTGTTAGGAAGAAAATATCTGAATGATGTCTAGATACATCCATAGTTGTACAAATAAATACTTGTTAAGCATCGATGTTTCAAAATAAGAGTCTTACTTATCTTATGTGGCAAAAAACCAGTTTTTAATTACTAATCATCTCTTTAAGTGTTTGTATTGTATGTGCTATTAGGAAACAAGTCGTCCAATTGCCATGAGATTATTTTCTTAATCTTCTAATTGTCATGTGTTTAATTGCTCCCTAATATGGCTGGTTGGTCATGTCATTGGTCCTTCATGGATGGTTCTCACTTCGGAGTGAGAACTGAGAAGTGGCTGCTCGCACTGACAGCAGAAACAAACAACCACGTGACTCAAAAATGAAGTCAGCTTACTCTCGGACAACAGCCGACGGAGGCAATAAGTAGAACGCGCAAAGAAACGCAACATGTCTAAAAGCTTCTGCTATAAAAAAGTGCTGCCCTGCACACTCCCTCCCAAAGCCAGCTCTTGCCTCCACAGCATCAAAGGCCACTAGAAGCACAAGCGAGAAAGAGAAGCGAGAAAGAGAAAGAGGAGCAATGGAGTACGGGTACCCCTGCAACGGCGGCTGCAACAAGGAGAGGAGGCCGCCGCTCAAGAGGGGGCAGCTCAAGTTGCAGATAGCCAAGACTCTGGGCAGCCTCGTGGTGCCGGGCACCAAGAACAGGGATCACAGCTTCAGAAGAAAAGCAGCAGGCTGCAACTGGTCGACCTATGATGATGTACGGCGTCGTGCTTGACATAGGGACTGTGCAGATTGGAGAAGAGGTAGTTGTTGGTCTCAAAGTCCCGCCCCCCCCGGCGGGCTCGCTTTGAGGTTCATAGCTCCCTGGAAAGCTGATTAGATCTCGCTTCATCGGCAGTTACATTGTTGTTGAGTGAAGAAATGGGGCGAGGGGTGTGCTCTTTGTAGTTTCATGTTAGTTAGGAGTAGTGATGTGCAACATAACTTCGATGATGGTAATGGAAGTTTTGATCTGTTAACTGTTCTTTTTCTGAGATTGATGGGTCTTTCCGCCCTTCATTTGCTTGTCCAACTCCGAACTAAAGTCTACTCTACTTACGGTGTGCCTCTGTCTCTGCTCCATGGGCCGTGCCTCCACGGTGCACACGGATGTGGTACAGGTTGCCACCGGCCGTGCCGAACCGCCGCCGCTGATGACGCGGCGGCGCCATGACCTGAGTCGGGGTTGTCAAGTGATACGACGATTGAGTAGCATGCTCCCGCCACGGCACCACCACACCACTACACCACGCTCTTTTTACATCCATCCCTACTGCTGCATTCTCTTTATCCGATTGAGAATTTTTTTTGAGCCATAGGGTAACCGATTGAGAAGTTAATGTCGCTCAAACAAAAAAAAAAAGAAAAATCAGAAGAACTTTAGATGGCTTTTCGTGATGCTAATCAGGCTATTTATGGATTTCATATTGAGTTGCAAAATATTAGGCAGCGCGGGTACGACTATCAGAGATCTCAACAGTGCGAAGAAAATTCCCTCCAAATCGCTTCAGATTTGCTCAAATATAATACTCGTCCAGTACGAAGTGTTGGGGCACTGGAACTAGAGACTGGTACTCGTTGCAAGAAAGCTGGTAGAACAGAGGCCTAGCTTCTCTGAAAATTCGTCGCTCACATGAAAGCAATCTAAGACGATAAGATGAATGGAATTAATAAACCAAAGTAATGCCATCAGTCCATCATTAATCATCATGTTAACAGACTAGCAACCCGTATCACATCGCCACATAGGAATACCACTACTACAACTCTGGCATGGCGAAAGAAATCGGCGATTAATGAAGTCTAGCTAGATCTTAGGAATGATATGCGCAATTATTAGGATCACAAGTTGGGCTAAAAGAACACTCAGCGATAATTCAGTGCGATCTATATAGAAGCTCGGGGGAAAGCGCGCATGTGATGCCAAATTGCCCTCCACTTGTCGACTGAGCGGTCCATGAAGATTTGAGCCATCAGCCAATCGAGTACTGATGAGCAGGGGCATACAACAGTAATTTATTATCGACCAAGCATCTTTTATATTTACTCCGAGGGGCGCTATACATCTTACTGTTAAATTGTGTAGGTTAGATGTGTTTCAGCACCCTCACAACTCACAGGGCACAAACCTTAGTACTGTAGCATGAGCATGATAGTAGATACAGGGCATGTTTGGTAACGGCTGCGGCTTATGGCTTTTGGCTGAAATTTTTGAATTTTGGCTGTTTACGGTACAGATTACGGAGAGAGATACTCACTTGCGATTTTGGATGGTACAGATGTTGGGCTTTTAACGTGGACATCGTTTAACTTGTAGATCCTGTCTCGAGAAAATTCTTCGTTTGAAAGTTAGGTACTGTAGCAAAAGCCAAAAGCCGCCAGCTTCGGAGGAAAAGAACAGACCCATAAGGTACCTCTTTTTCCATAAGAGAAGGTAGAACTAGAGAGAGTTAACGACATGAGAGAGAGCTTGTGTGTAAAAATAAATGGATATATCCTCTTCATACCTCTCTTGGGGGACTTATATACATGAGTAGGGTAGGATGAGAAATTCCCATCATACCCCTTAATAATTACAATAGGTAGAGATAAATTGATACATTTCTTTATACTGTTGGACCTATATTATTGGGTCGGCTGCAAGGCCTAATCATTTAGGGATGGACCACCCTCACAACAGTACTCCCTCGATAGCAAGAGCGGAGGTCCCGAAGGGCGAGCTGATGTGACCAATTGGTCCAGCCTGGCCCTGCCCCCCGTCCCTCGGTAGCAAGGACGCAGGTGTCGATGGGCGAGCTGATGCAGCTGGTAGCCCCTAGCCCCCGGGGGGTGTGGACGCTGCAAACCTCCCAAAGCAGGGTTGTTTCACCGATTTTGACGTGGTTGTGGAATATCCCGGTAGGGGCTGAGCCGACGCTCGGAGGTCGCTCGTAGACACAGGGGAATATCCCGCATCGAAGGCCCGGGAGCCCCGTCGGGTTGGTGCCTCCGATGTGGTCAGTGCGCGGATGCGGACGACAGAGTTCGGATGACCATGAGTTTGTCACGAGGTGATCGGAGAAGACCTCACGACTACGCCGCTCATAACGTGGTCGTGGGCGTCGACGAAGGTACGACAACAAGATAGTTGTAGAAGTGGCCAATGACTACATCGAGGAAGACATGGTCGTGGGCGTCTAAAAGATCAAGTTCTATTTAAGTTGGTTTTGGTGATAATGGTAAACACTATTATGAGATTTTAGTGATAATGACAAATGCATTTAAGAGACTAACTTTGTTCATTGATTATAATATTACTTAGTCTCACATGGATAAAAAGGTGAAATCATTGAGATATGCATTTGAAATCATATTCTCGTATACTAATGTATTCCTTGGATCCAGAATATAAATTAAACCCCATAGATAGTCCAAAATAAATATATGCATATGTCTTCATTGTACACACTTGTATGCACACATTTAGGGGGAGTTCTCTCTGTGTTTTGAGAATTCATAAATATTGATCTATGCTTCCTTTAATATGCATATTTAGGATCTTTACTTTAAAATACATTCTTGAGTATATATAGCTTGTGTAGTTTATATCTACTTATGTGCAATCGGGTTGTCATTTAACCTCTCCATTATGTGTTAATGGTTGAATGATTAATGACAACCGGATAAGTAAGATTAACTTAAAAAGCTTATCTTAGAGTATACATTTTTGTGTACATGTTGTATACTCAAAAAATCAATCTTTATCTCATTGTTTGTTGAGATTATCATGAATTATCAAAAAGGGAAGATTGTAGAATCTAATCCCTCTATTATGAGTTAATGGTGAAGTTTGGTAATTGATGGCAATTGTTTTGTGGACTAACATTTTTCATGAGTTGGATGAATAGGTTAGGTGCCACAAATGAGGATGGCTTGGGATGATTTCATGTGTTGAAGATCATCAAGTCTAGATGGAAGATGGTTTCATGTGTTGAAGATCATTAATAGAAAGATGCATCATGAGTTGATGCATGTTCAAGAGGAGATGAACGTGTGTTGATCACCAAGTCAAGTAAAAACCATCATGTGTTGAGAGAGTTGAAAAAAGAATGTGCTTTGCAAATGGTTGAAGCTCATGTGTTGAATCTGTGCAACATGGTACTATGCATTACAAATGTGTTTTGCAAGTGCTTGAAGTCCATGTTTCTATTCTTTGTGATATGAGGCTTGTATTTGCAAATGTGTTTTGCAAATGGTCGAAGCTCATATATAATCCTTGTGGCATGTGACTTAGCTTTGCGAGTGTGTTTTGCAAATGTGAGAAATCCATGTACAATTTCTTGTGTCATGATTTTAAAAGTGAGCAAATGTGTTTTGCAACTTGTTGGGAATCATGTGTGATCCTTGTGTGCGTGATATGTAGTTTGCAAATGTGTTTTGCAAAATCTATTGAGATATCTGCACTTCTCAGGAAAAATCGGAACTACCGCTGTGAGCGTGCGACCGGAGGTCGGAAGTACCGGCTCTGTATGAGCGGTACTGGCGGTCTGACCGGCATGATACTTGCGGTCAGACCGGCCTGTGACCGGCGATCTGACCGGCCTGAGACCGGCGGTCTGACCGGCTCGCGGAACTTCCGTTCCTTCACGCGGAACCTTTTTTCCAGAGAGTGACTCCACGGGTTTTCTGAGAAGTAGTCTGACCGGTGTGATTTGCAGTCTGACCAGGCCTGTGTGGGCGGTCTGACTGGGATTTTCTCCGCAACGGCTATTTTTTTTACTGTTGGCGAGGTGAGCGGAAGTACCGGTTGTAGGACCCGGATTTTTCAACCCAGAATCCTATGTGATTTAGTGCACTATTCCCTGGATCAGTAGATAGTGCTCACGGATATAGTACTGAACATCAAAATACATATCATGCGGAAGCGTAAATATAATAGTAGACTTACTCATGGGCCGATCAGGCCGAAATCAATAAATTACAGCAGCGGAAACGAAGCACATAGGTGGGACCCTTAGGACATGCCCACAGGCAACTAATTGGGGGTTCGCGGCGTAGTCTTTGACATCTTCATCTTCTTCACCATCATGACCTAGTATACTGTTGTAGCGTAGCGATATGACTCCTAATTTTGGATTAATTGTGAGAGCGAGGGTGAGCACAAACCACCGTTTTCCGCAAGCCAACACACAGGATGCAATTAGATAATATGCAAGGCTTATGAAGAAAAGGCTTTGGTTATTTTATTTGCCATAATTTGCATTTAAAATATGATACATGGAAATTGCCTAAGACCTAGCAGTTTAACTTAAAACATAATGTGTGAAAGAATGCAATAATAATAGCGATCCAGATTCCATCCATCTTTACATGGCTTCTGCACCATATGCTAACCTTTCAGCGTTATAACCGCTTACCTTATCATTGGGGTGACACCCAGTGCAACACAAATCAGGGCTTTCCACTGCGCTCCACTTTTCCAATTTCACCCACAAAGTTTTTAAAATAAAAGTATATCTGGTTAAGTTCCCATGTCCGCCCTTGACCGTGGGCACGGGTATTCGAAGAGTTTTCACTCTACAGAGTTTGTACACTTTCACCACAAGAGACAATCCGCTTGTTGCTCCACACAATTCCTTAGTTATGTGGTTGAGTAGATCATCACAGTAAATATTCAAAACATCTAGGCCCTTTTGTCATCTCACCCTATGGGCTGCTCCCACTTGTGGTGGGTCCCATACATTGTATGGGATGTAACCACGACCACTAGCGTATTCGGGTTCCACTCCTCACAACGCTAGTACGGTTGGAAAATTCACCCTCCTCTCGGTGCCCCTTTAGGCCTCCCATTGCCCTTCCATATCCACTCCTATCCACTACCGGTGAGATGAGTCCGGGGGTTTCGATAAATTTATTTAGCCAAGTTGCAATTTGCAGACTTGTAGTTGTACTGTTTTACACAGAAGGTCATGACACGATTCAGTCCTTAGGGGTACCTGGGCGGTTCTACCACAATCCACACACCGTGTTTCCACTGCACCACACACCAGCCCCCACACCATCCGCCCAGATATTTAAGCAAGTTCATGTTTTTGGGAGCATAAAATAATCATGTCAAAATATACCAGTCATTTCCATCGTGACTTCCTAAATCAGTTTCTCATGATTAAAAGTGATGTTTGGGGCATTTTGGTGCCCCCGAATATCTAAACAGTGCTAAGCATGGCGTATATCTAAGGACTTATTTTTGAAAGTTTTACCATTATAATTTTGTTAGGGTGACAAGGTTCAATTATTCAATGTTCCAAAGAAGGTATAATACTAACAAGTCAAACAGTGGCATAAACTAGAATCTTCAAAAAATATATATTTGCATATGAAATAATAGCATGCAATTTGATAGGTTAAACAAAAGTAATTTGCAGAAATTGTAGGTTCAATATGATCAAAGTATTGACTCGCTTTGGTCACCGGTGTCTTGGTCTTGGTCGTCGAAGTTTGCTTCGGCTTCAGCTTCTACCTCCTGGGCCTCGTACGCTATTTTTCCGACACGCGAAAATTCGAATGCAAATTAGCAAACCAAATAAAATCTCACAAAAATTCAAATGAGCTTCAAAAATCATGGCTTCGGTTCCATTCGGTAGATATTGAATTTAGATGAATTTAGAAATCTGCTTCACTCGATTTGGAGTTAAAATGAATAAGTTATGTACTTTTAAAGTTCTCATTTTAATTAAATATGAAAATAGTAAAACTCCGACAGGTGGGTCCCACTTCTGGTTTTTAAGTTTTTCTTTTGTTTTTATTTCTTTTACTATGTGTCTATGACAGGTGGGCATTTTCAGGGTATGGCCCATGTGTAAGTGAGAGGTTTTACCTTTTAAACCGGTATTAGTATTAATGACTCATTAATCACGTTTTAACAGTTTTAGCCGACGGCACTGTTCATCCTCTTCCTCCGGCCGATGGAGGAAGGGGTGGCCGGGCGTGGGCATCCCTAAAATGGGTTGCTCGCGCCCGCTCCTACCTCTGTTCGGGGTCTTGCTGACCAATTTGGCCGGAGTGGCCGCCGGCAGCGGTCATGGCAACGACGGAACAGGGAGGAAGAGGCTAGGGCAATCTAGGGCACCAGACTCCAATTCACTACTACGGGAGCATCTAATCGTGGGCAGGAAGCTACCTTGGGGTCAGGACGGCTCGGGCAAGTCGGCGGCGTGCGACGACAGAGGCGGAAAAGGGGGAAGCGTCGGCGATGGTGCACAGACGATCAGGAGGTCGGGCGGTGGCCGGAGGGCCATCGGGAGGTCCTGAGGAAGCTTCGGTTGGTGGGAACTGGAGTGGCGCGGCTCCAATTGATGGCGATTGCTTCGGTCGGCGATGGAGAAGAAAGGGGCTCGCCGGTAAAATTTGGTGCACGAGAGTTTGATTCGGGAGTGTGGAAGACTAAGGGAGGTCTAGAGATGCGAACGGAGGGTCGTGCGGCTTTTATAGACGGCGGGGCGAGGCTGGCAACGGGCGACGGCCGTGCGGTCATGTTGGGGTAGGCGGCGGTGACTGGACAGTGCTGCGGCAAGATTTTATGCGACTTGCGCGTGACATTTTAGCGCAAGTGCTGCAGCTTTGCACCGCTCTAGCTGGCCGGCAGAGTTTTTGTGCCGCATGGTCGGGCGATGCAACGGGGCGGAGACAAAACCGCGGGCGGTGGCGCTTTCCTGTGGATGCTCCGGACGCGGCGAGGTGACAGCACAAGGAAACCGTGGACGACGCAGCAGAGTCCGTGGGCGTCGGTGGCCAGCGTGGTTTGGCGACGTGCGGGCGATCGGCGACGACGAGCAGAGCTCAGGCCGAAGCAGGAGAAAGGAGTGGGGGAGGTGGAGTAGGGCCGGGCCGTTTCGGCCGGCCTGATGTTCACTTCTTTCTTTCTTTTCTTTTTATTTATTTATTTTATATGTGTATATATTTATATATTTGGTTCATTTTGCTTGCTCATTAAATTTCATACTTCTATTTCCCCATTGCTAAGCTCAACATGTTGTATGAGTAGTATGTTGCATATTTTGTCTTTTTTATATATATATATATATATATATATATATATATATATATATATATATATATATATATATATATATATATTTACATATATGTATTTTATTCATTTACCTTTATTGTGATTTACTCTACTATGCCCAAAATGGAATCTTACATTTTAATTCAAGTTTCTCCCTCTTTTTGATGGATCATCTTTTCAAATTCGAATTTAAAATTTTAGATTTCCATTAACTCCATATTTCCTTTATGGCTTACTAATATTAGTTTTATTTTTCACGACTTTCTTCAATTTTTGGAATCTCAACCAAATTTTAAGAAACACCATAAAAATCCAAATTCCAAGAGAATACACTGCAAAATAATTCAAGAGCTTCACATTTTCAAATTTTCAATTTCCGGGATGTTACACCGGCCTCTGGCCGGCTGTACTTCCGTCTGTCCTGATTTTTCAGGAATTTGGCAATATTAAGTCACAAGATTGCAAATGGTCATACAACAAATAAGAATCCATTTATAGGAAGGTTAGGGGTAAACAACATCTCTTGCAATATTAAGTCTGTTTGGAACGCATGATTTGTTTACTATCAGAGTAGAAATACACTATTTTTCAGCTTAATTTTCTATAAGAATTATGCAATCAAAACGCAATCCTAAGCAATATCCCAGATATGGCTTGCTATTTTTTTTTAAAAAATAATTGTTGTAACTTGTACATGGTCATATGATGAAAGATGCGAATTTAATCCAAAATCTATCGTTTAGAATAAGCGAAGTAGTGACACGGCGTAAAATGAAAGCGAAATAAGCTGCTAGCTCGGCGGACGGGTCCATACATCCAGAGGGCTCACGATATATCCACGTGGCAGACCAGTCCACCGTCCAATCCCTCACCTCAATTCATCCCTCCACATCAGGACCATAGTTCCATCACTCAGCACGGATCTCAAAGCAGCAAGCCCCACAAGAAAAACCCTAGGCACCAAGCCCGCCGCACATAAATACCTTCCCCTCCCCCAACCCTCTCCTCTATTGCCGCCGCCGCCGCTGACAGCTCGCGCACCCCACCTCGCCGCCACCGCCGCCTCGGAGATCTACAGAACCCTTCTATCAACATGGGGTAAGCTCACTGTCACGCTCTTACGATGGATTTTCTATGGTTGTTTCTTGGCTAGGCTTAGCGATCTGGAATGGTTTGGTCTGGCTCCATCTATCAGGATTCGTCTGCCTTGAATACTACGTGATTTAGAGACATGCCGCAAGCTTTCTCCTTGTTTTGGTGTTAGATTGAGCAAATTGTGTGTGAGGAAACCAAGCTTATTGACGGTCCAGTGCTGATCAGATTATACAACGTCAGCGCTAAACATACTCATAAGCGATATTAATCCGTTGCTGCTGTGTAGTCATGTTTTTCTTGATCCAAATACTTGGATCTGTGAGGTTATGCGTGGTAGCATACACACAGTTATCGTCTATATTATTTCAAGGGATCGTCCTTAATTTAGTAGTCAAATCTATATGTGCTAAGCCTATGTTTTGCTAGTAACTGGTTCCAATAAAGTTTTGCAGCATTTCAACTCGTGACTATTCTGTTCATTTGACATAACAGTTGCTTATGCTCAGTGGTCAGTATTTTGGATGACATATTGCTCTTTAATTATTTAGCCCTTCCTTCAGCTTTGTCTAGTATTCATCTCGTGGCCATTTATTTCTTGCTGCATGGATTATATACTTAGATTAATGTACTGTAGGACAACGACTCTTTTCTAGCATGCTGTTATATAGCCATGTTTGGATGCAATGTCAACTGTTATGTGGTTGACCATAAACTTGTTATGTTATTTTGCTTTAGTTGTGGTAACCGTGATTGAATCCCATTGCAGGAAGACACGTGGTATGGGAGCCGGGCGCAAGCTCAAGACCCACCGCAGGAACCAGAGGTGGGCTGACAAGGCATACAAGAAGAGCCACTTGGGCAATGAGTGGAAGAAACCCTTTGCTGGGTCATCGCACGCCAAGGGCATTGTCCTGGAGAAGATGTATGTAGATACACATAATATGGTTTTCTCACCCTTTCCTTTGTGAGCGTAAGCTAATGTGTGATGACTCCACTGCAGTGGTATTGAGGCCAAGCAGCCAAACTCTGCTATCCGTAAGTGTGCCCGTGTGCAGCTCGTGAAGAATGGGAAGAAGATTGCTGCCTTCGTGCCAAATGATGGTTGCTTGAACTACATTGAGGAAAATGTATGTTTGTCATCATATGATTCTTTTAATGCTTCCCTGTCACCTGTACTAATTCCCTTGTTCTTGTGTCGTTGTCCAGGATGAGGTGTTGATTGCTGGATTTGGTCGTAAGGGGCACGCCGTGGGAGATATTCCTGGTGTCCGATTCAAGGTCGTCAAGGTCTCAGGTGTCTCTCTGCTAGCTCTTTTCAAGGAGAAGAAGGAGAAGCCAAGGTCTTAGATTGCTGTTGAATCTTGGTTGGCAGGCATGGAGTAGACAGTATGAATCCTTTAGATGTTTGAGGAGGCTTGTTCCTTGCCATGTTTACAGCACACTCCTTAAATTGAAACTTAAGATTGTGTTGGTGAAAACTATTTCTTGTCAGACTTAGCTTCTGTTAAGGGAAAGTACTATCATGAACTTTTGGCCCCCAGGTTTGAGATGACAGTGGTTTGCTTCTCCTGAGATGCGCGTTTGTCTGAGGCTAATGGTTTTTGGATGTGACTGGTGGTTTTTATCTGCGTTTTTCAATACAGCAGCGGATGACGGAGGCGCCGACGTGGATGATAAGTATGGTTTTAGGTTCGAAAAGTTGTTTGGAGAATTCACTTAAAAACGTTGTCTCGTTTTGACGATTGGTTTTTAATTTCAAAGAAATCAAAAGTAAAAAAGAACAGTGCATTTTTTTTCATTTGATTGGTTTGTGTACGAGCTTTGAGGTTATACTGTTCAGATATTATTTCCATTCCCTGGTTAATTGCCGTTCTCACCCTGTCCCTGATTATCATATACTCCCTATTATAGCTCGGGGGAGTTCCTGGAGGGTAATGGCGGCCATGTCATTGATATTATAAAAAGTCCTTTCTTTGGAATTATGTATGGATTTTTATTTTTTTAAAATTCCTCCTTTTTCATAATTATGTATGGATCTTTACTTCGATTTTTCATATATAGACCCCTACATCACAGCGTTGCTTAT
The DNA here is from genome assembly GCA_036346245.1 of Bonia amplexicaulis. Classification (NCBI taxonomy): domain Eukaryota; kingdom Viridiplantae; phylum Streptophyta; class Magnoliopsida; order Poales; family Poaceae; genus Bonia; species Bonia amplexicaulis. The sequence continues at coordinate 7,322,256 of CM070736.1, read as the reverse complement.
ACCCACATGATATTTAGCGCGGCGTGACTGCCGCGCTTTTGTAGCTAGTAATATTGGAGCTCTGCCCCTTTCGAAAAAAACATAATATCGGAGCTCCTGGTGGCTGGTAGCCTTAGCCTTTTGGATTGTTGTGCTACATGAATCAGCGTTTACTTTTCCGGATTGTTATAATGCACCATTCACAGAGATCTTTGGTTCAATCTCTTGCTCACTAGGGTCGCTCCATGAGATTGTGACATATGTTCGTCGGGACCAAAATTTAATTGAGGTCTTCGCCCTTTATTTTATTTGAGAGAAGTTTCTCCCTCAAGTCTTGGCGGTGTGTCGCCGTTGGTCACCCCTCCCCCTCTTCCTATGATTTCTACTCCGATTCGTTATCGGTTCAAAGGAGATTTAGGAACTTGGGAAGAGCCCTCACGGGTGCATTGCAAAGGTGGCTTTTTTCTACTATAGATGATAGTTTTTAATCCTAACACGAGCGTTTATGCAAACAAATCGAATACTAATAATCTAATAAGCCGTTTTGAAAAGGCTTTCCCAATAACCTGTTTTGAAAAAACAGCAGAGAAATCGTTCCATTTGTTTGTTCGGAGAAAGCCATAATCTATAAGCTAAAAAGAAGGAAGCCAAATCCATGGCATTGGCTTTCGAGATACCTCCTCTAGTGCAGGATACTTTTAAGGCTTGTTTGGGATACCTATTTTTGACCGAAATCTATATAAATAGATCAAAACTTTGAACTAAAATTCTGACCAATTCATATGAATCCTGATCGAAAATGGGCCTCCCAAACAATGCCTTACCGGGTTCTCCTATCCAAGCAACTGCTGGCTATCTTGAGGATAGAAGTCGATACTTCATCTTCGGTCGAACCCTCCGGTGATCTATGCCTCCCATAGTCAGGAATTCAAAGCTGAAGGCTTATACATCTGCTTCAACCTTCATAGCTCCACCTACGCTGAAAAGCCTATTGAGATGACCACTGACTAGAGATCAATGCGTCAAGCCAAAAGAAGCATTTTGCTCCTCGTTGTGGCCGGTCATCGGTGTCAACCGTCATCCAATGGGCTGGTCCTTGCTGAGGTCACTACTCCAAGGTGTGTGTTGTATGACGGGTTATAGGAGGTGAGAATAGAATTGAAATATGAATCGAGATAAATTTAGCCGTATGATCAAAGGATTGATGGATAGATTTATTTTACCTTATATCTTAATTCTATTCTCATCTCTTAAAATCCATTGTCCAAACATCTCTTATACTATCCGTTAGGTTTATTTCTGCAATAAAGCCCGGCTACTGAGGCTAAGAAAATAAAAACAGCCAAATAAAACTAGAATTTAAAACCCAATCACAAAATGGCACCTGAACAATCCGGGTCCCCCGGCAGGAGTGAGAACTCAAAACCTACTCACAGCTGGCACGGTTTTAGTGTAGCAGATGGAGGTCGCCCTGGTGTTTTCCGCTGACTTGGCTTCTCCGAGTCTGTCGGATGATCCCATTCCCTGACGGCCTCCGTCCCCGTGGGTCGTGACCGACGAACGGCCCGGATACCCGGCTCACCCCATCGCACAGGCCCGGGCCGCCTCCCCTTCTCCAGCGTCCGATGCCCCATTCCCCACCGCTCCTCGCCGCGCCAACCACCGTCGCCCCGGCCCCCCTCCTCTCCGCGCGCGCGCGTTTTTTTTATAAGGTACGGATCGAACGCTGCTCGCCACCCGTCTGTTCGTGCGCTGCTGTCTCGTGTGCTGTGATGAATTCGTAAATCGGTGTGGTGCGATGGATCTAGGGTTTTGGAGGGCGGGCGGGCGATGGCGGACGGCGGCGGGAGCCACGACAGCGGGAGCCCGAGGGGCGGAGGCGGCGGGGGAGGGGTGAGGGAGCAGGACCGGTTCCTGCCTATCGCCAACATCAGCCGCATCATGAAGAAGGCCGTGCCGGCCAACGGCAAGATCGCCAAGGACGCCAAGGAGACCCTGCAGGAGTGCGTCTCCGAGTTCATCTCCTTCGTCACCAGCGAGTGAGTTTACTCGGTAGCGTAGTCTTTGGCTTTCTCGAGCCCTCGATCGGATTGATTTTGTTGGGTTTGAGGTGTGATTTCGCGCTGTGGTTTGGGCGGCGGCGTCGGTGCAGAGCGAGCGACAAGTGCCAGAAGGAGAAGCGCAAGACCATCAACGGGGACGATCTGCTCTGGGCGATGGCCACGCTCGGCTTCGAGGAGTACGTCGACCCCCTCAAGATCTATCTCCACAAGTACAGAGAGGTAATCATGGCTCGTGCTCACTGTTCGTTAGTATAGATGCGAATTCTCTTGTTTTGTATACCCATCTCATGTCGCTTCTCTTTCTTCCTTGCAATTTTGGGGATGGGCGGTGGTAATTGCAGATGGAGGTATGCGATCTTCAAATCCCCTCCTTTTGTACCTTTGGTACTGCTGTTGTTTCATTGTAGTGTTCTCCGTGAATGCAAAACTTTTGTTTTTCTTTCTTTGCACTAGTTTAAGTATAACCCGACAAACCAAAATTTGGAGGCAGAGGCATGTCCTCAGCTGATATATTCATTGTGTTTGCAGTGCAAAAGCTATGGCCGATGCTTCGGCACGAAATTTACATAAACTGATTTATACAATGAGCTATGACCTATAATGAGACATAGTTGGAGCTTGACAGGAAATGTACATAACCTTTGATACGCTGTTGTTTCATTGGAATGTTCCCCGTGAATGCAAATGTTTTCTTTTCCTCAGAATTAGGAGGCATGTCCTCAGACGCTCAGCTTGATATATTCAGTGTGTTTGCGACCTTCATATATCGTGTAGGAAAGGTGCCTGCATTCACCTAGGCCATCAGAGTTCCAGTTTCCAAGCAATATACTCTACATGCTAGTTCTTGCTAAAGGAAGGTTTCATAAGTTCTCTCTAATACTTGTTACTTTGTTATCTATTGCCTCTTTTTTGTTGGACTGCTTTGGCTGCCTCATCAAGCTTCTGTTCTATCTTGTGTGGTTGCTGTAAACAAGTTACTGCTTTATAGTACTATTTGTATTTGCACATCCAAGACTTAGTGAATATTATCATAGTTCTATTCCTGTTAATTCGCGGTAGGGTGATAGTAAGTTGTCCTCAAAGGCTGGTGATGGTTCCGTAAAGAAGGATGCGATTGGTCCTCATGCTGGCGCCAGTAGCTCAAGTGCCCAAGGGGTTAGTATTTGTAACTTGTATTGCTTTCATCCCAGCAATGTTTGAAACTGACTTACTCTTGTTCTCTTTAGATGGTTCAGCATGGAGCTTACACCCAAGGGATGGGTTATATGCAATCTCAGGTAACCTATCATAGCATCATTTGTCAGTACAATGCTATAGTTCATCCTTGAAGCTAAACATGATACAAAACTGTAATGCAATTTTTGATAATTACATCCTTTAGCTGACACCTACTCTCCCTTTACACACCCAGTACCATAACGGGGACACCTAAAACTGAAGATACTGTCAATTTTTTGCAATTGTTATTGCTCTGCGAGGTAATTTTTTTGTACAGATAAGCTTGCCATACATGGGGCATTTTTTTTATATATTAGACACTTTGTTCTGTTGCCTGTTCTGCTTTTCTTTTAAAATATGGTTCCCCTCTACATCAGCAACTTTTCAACAAGGGAGCTTAAGATATGTTCAGCTGCCTGGCAGAAAATTCTCCTGATGCTTTATACATGTTTCACTCTCTCTCTCTCTCTCTTTTTAAAAAAAACAAGATACATGTTTCACGCTTATTTTCTCTGATCTGACACAACACTCCTTTTGCTGCAGTGGTTATGTCTGTTAAGGAAGTCACCACACATTAGGTCCATGTTTACTGGAAAGGTGTGAACAGTTGTGATGGTTGCCTCTCAGTTGTAAATTGCTTCCATGAGAACAGTTTCACCTATAGTTTAGTGCTTGTTTTTATCTGTTATTCAGAATAGCTCAACCATTGGTATTTTGGCAATATTTTGCATTCACATATTTGCATTAGGAAGCATAAATCTATTGCTAGTGCCCCAGGCTCTACTAATGCTGGTTAGCTTATAATTCTGCAATGATCATGCCCTCTCGAATGTAAGGCTCACCAGATGGGCACGGGCCTGTCTTCAGGATGTGTGACGCAAGGCTGCTGTAATCTGCCTTTCCGCTGGTGGCACCAGGCAACCTATACGAGAAGCTAACATGATTTGACGTCAACCAGGTCCATGATACGTTGATACGTGATTACCATGCAGAGCTAATTACAACGGTAGTCTGTGGCATTGACGCCGATGTTTTCTGGAGGTGCATCTACCGTTGGTCACGCGGACGGATGCAGTTGTTGGACTGTGGGTCTGTTCTTTTCGGCTGCGGCTTATGGCTTTTGGTTGAAATTTTTGAATTTTAGTTGTTTACGGTACAGATTACGGAAAGACATACTCACTTGCAATTGTGGTTGGTACAGATGTTGAACTTTTAATGTGTAGATCGTTTAATTTGTAGAGTTTGTTTTGAGAAAATATTCTGTTTAAAAGTTAGGTACTGTAGCTGCATGGCCCACAAGCTGCCATATTGTAGTATGTGGCTGCACACCAGGGGTCGTCGTCTCAAGCTGAGTACCACAGAGGAGGTGGCACACCAGCAGTAATTCGGCCATGAACGCGCAATGAGCCGATCGACCGTTAGTAGTATTTTGTTTTGTGTAATTAGCCAGTCCATGAAACGGCATTTATTTGGCGCCCGCTGTTTCCAAATGTTCTGTTCAAAAGGTCTTTACACGGTCCCAGAACATTCTACTATCTGCTAAGCTGAGCCGGCAGAGTAGCTGCAGAAGTAGCCTGAGCTTCCGTTGCGTTGTTTCCAGGGGGTGTTCCTGTTGTCTTATACCGATGTTTTTTTAAGTGTGTTTGATAGTTTTTAGTTAAAAATAAATAGTAATAGTTAAAATAAATAGTTTTTAAAAGAAAAGAGCGAGTAGCGGAAAAAATAAAAAAGGATATGTACGTAGGACAAAAACGAAAAAAAATATAATATGTGATATTCTTATGATCCTTTATCTTATCATCAGACATCGGGTCTGTTCTTTTTAGCTGCGGTTTATGACTTTTGACTGAATTTTTTGAATTTTGACTGTTTACGGCAGAGATTGCGGAGAGAGGTACTCACTTGCAATTTTGATTAATACATATGTTAGGTTTTTAACGTGTACTATAATTAATTTGTAGATTTTATTTTAAAAATACTCTATTTAAAAATTAGATATTATAGTAAAAATTAAAAGTCATTTTTAGATGTCGTAAAGAACAGGACCATCATTGAACCGAGAAATGGAGAAGATGCTGCACGAGTGATATTCGTTCTCTCCATCACGCAGTCTGTGGTTGCAGTTGCGAGAAGTGCTCCGCAGCCCGCGTTGCATTGATCACGCAGTTTGTGATTTGCAGTTGCGGGAACGCATTTTGTGCTGCGTGCAGGTGTTAAGAGTTCAACTTGTATTTTGATTTTTTTTTCTCCAAATCGGTATTCTGTCTCCTCGCATGTGCTATTCCATCCGGTAGATGTCATGAAGTTTTGCATGCCATCGCTCAGGAATTGTGAGAGCTGATCATCATGTTTGTTTTGTTAATTCGGTCTTGTTTTAAGCTTGGTCTTTACTTGAACATGTTGTAATTAATGCTCATAAGTAGTCTAGGTTGTTTGTGGTGTATTTCGTGCAAATGTTACCTTTGACATTTGAAAATACAAACTACATATAAATTCGAATAAAGGGCCCTTGTTTTGAGTTTGGCCAAGGGTCCACCAAACATCAGGACCGGCCCTGCACGGGTGTTCCTTGTATAACGAAGTGCCTCGGATTGCCGTTACCGTGGTGTGCGATGTTAATAACTGATTAAATAATTAATCATTTCATTGGTCCTGCCAGCCAATACATGAGACGCAATTCACAGACAAGCGAAACCAGCGGCGTCTAAAAGAATAATCGTAAGATCAACTATTTTATATGAATGGGCAAATAATATAATGAAGTAAATTGCACTTTGCATCGAATAACTTATCGCTTATTTCACTTGCACCAAGATTAAGCTATACTTTCACCTTACACCTAGACCAAATAAAATTTTACTTTATATTAGACTAGCCTTATTTAGTTTAAACCGACTCTACATAATGATAAATCGGTATACATAATTTTAATTGCTCTGTTCATTCCATTTGATTGTTTTGTTTAGAACTGAAATTGATTGGCTGCAAAATGAAGTTTTATTTGATCCATCCTAGTACAAAGTAAAAGTATGAGCTAACCTTGTTGCAAAATGAAACAAAGGACAAGTTACCTTTCGCAAAGTGTAGTTTACTCTTAAATAAATGTCATGCCTTTCTTACAGCATTAGCACAAGAAAGATAAAAAAAAAGGTGCGTTTTTTCATTTATAAGTGGTAAGGGACTGTCACTTGAATAAAATGTAAAAGCTAAAAGTAGACAGCAAATCTACATTTCTATCTTTTTTGTTAGCAACTATAATCTGCTTCTCGGCTGGAGGCACTGTACGATAAACCTGCCCTCTACAATATTGCCGTAAACTTACAAAATCTCCTCCCCCTGCGCTCGCAATTTCAACCACGATTGCATGCCGTTAGGAAGAAGTCCGGCGGTCTGACAAAATGCTGTGTACTGGGGAAAACCCATCTTGCTCGTGAAATTTCACTCTTGTGCTCCAAAAATTGCGAGAACCAAGTTTAATCTCTTTACGTGCTGCATTTTCTATGCATCAGTCCTCGTCGTCTGCTAGCAGAGCAAATGAAAATGGTTTGAATTTGTAGCCATCCCCATGGTAGAACTTGTTCATAAACTCAACCCAGTGTAGACGCAGTGCATGCAGGAAGGCGCTCAATGTTTCCATCATAAGCAATATAAAGGCAGTAGCAAAAGCAAAAACTAGAAGCCCCACTAACTTCACGACAAGACTGTCATACCTGTCAAACAATACAATAAATAGTTTAAGAAGGCAACTGTTGCACTTTCAGCATCATGCAGGAATCACAAGATTAGATGAAGTCATGCATTTCAAGGTAGTCACATCAAAAGGCAAACATCGTTGTACAAACAAAAAAGTTAGAATGCAGAACAGATCTACTACATGCAAAAACTAACTGTTTGCTTTGTCAAAGCCTGAAAGACCAAAAAACGAAGGATGGGTGCTTACCCCCAAGCAAGTAGCAGCAGCTTCTCATAGAAGACTGTTGATAGCTCAGAATGCGCCAAGCTGAAATTAAAATAACATTACACGGAAGTGATAGAACCAGCAGAAATGATACCTTACAATAAAACATCACAAGAGGCTAACCTCAAGGCCCAAAGTCGAAGATATGATGCAGTATTTGAAACAGCACCAAGTACAAACTCAATGGAATGTATCATCTGATGCACAAAAACTTCACTAAAATTGAAATCATCATGACGAGACCGGGCAGAGTCAGGTTCAGAATCTGGATCCATTTCAGATGTCCCAAGGAAGCGATAGGTGTGACCTTGAAACCTCTGCATCCAGGTATGGAAGATTAAAAAATTTACTAGATATCGTAACCATAACCTAGTTTTGTTGCTTACTCAAACGTAAAAGATTTTCCTAAACTTGTTAACCAAATAGCATCGTTTACAAAGAGGGAACAAAGAAAGATCATCTCTTCATTCAGGATGGCAGCATAACATCACAACTCTAGTTTCATATTTTTAAATTCAACTGCAACATAAAGAGTACTACACTGGTAACAAAAGAATTGGCAGGAAAATATAGGGCTGTGGAACCATGTCTTTTTTTTTAAACGAGGAACCTCTGTATTCAGTAAAGCACCAATGTTATATTTAGATCTTTCATTAGTAGATACGAGAACAAGAACCAGAGCCAGCCAATCCAACTCTAACCCAATCTAAGCCTTGTAATTGCAAAATTCAACCAATGAAGCCAGTCAGTTTTTGTTCAGTTTTGACTTTTGAACCATGTTCCAGTTTCTAAATGGCAGGCCCATCATCAACAATTCCTCCAGCATCTTAACACTGGGGGATCAGATATTCTACTATACATTCACATGGTTGGAGCCCAAAAGTTCAACCTCCCTGTCGCTGGGCCATACATGTCATGTTTAATTGTTGAGAAGGTGGTATATCTCGTGTTATTGAAACTGGACCGGACCGGACCGGTGGTTAAAACCGAAAAAACCAGAACTGAAGCCCAGTCCAGTCTGTTTTGCTATTGGAGCGCCTGTTCGGTTGAGTAACTCTGAACCAGAGAATTTCCAGTTAAACAGGCCAGCTTCGCACTAAACCGCTTGTAAACCAGCGACAGTTGGACCGAAGGTCAGCGAATCTTGTGCATGAAGCAGGAATAGTTGTCAAAAAACATTGCATGCAGGGGGTTTTGAACCCAGGACATGAGGTTTGAGGACTTTGAATGCCTTTGCTGACCACTGACCACATGAGCAAGTTTGTTCTTGTGTTTGGTCGACAACTATCTATTCATGGAATACAGGACCAGCTGTTGTTGGACCGGCAAACCAGAAGCCTGAGCAGGTCGATGACCAGTCCGGTTTCAATTACTATGGATATATCACAGAGCGTTTGCACAATCTAACTTTTTTCTTGTAAGAAGAGAATATCGATATCCTGGACATCTAGGAGTGATAAGACAACAGATTCGAGTTCTCCGTCCATTCTTTTCATAAACCAAAGAAGGTTTTGGGTTAGGTTGCTTGGCCACTCACTCCAGTGGAAGCCAACTTCAATCAGGAAATGATGCCACCCTATGAGTTGTAACAATTATCTACTCATTATGCCATTATATGAAAGACAAACCATGTCAATACAACACAAATGCTCGCAGAGCCTATGATAATGATTATTAATTTAGTCATGCAGTCTCAGGACATGGCATCAAAAGCAAATTCTAGCACAAAAAGGAGATATGTTTGTTGCTTTCCAACAATAAGATTTTCCATAACAATATACCTCCTTATGAAGTTTCTTCAAGATAAAGGGCTTTGGGAAGAGCATCCATGGAACAGCTACAATAGCCAGAAGTAACAAAATTATCTGAAAGTGGAAAATTGTTAGGCCCGTATGCAAAGGATGATGCAAATACTGGAGCATTTATTTTGTTTTGTTAAAAGGTAATAGAACCTGGAGTTGCTTCTGACCCCAAAACAGTTGATTTTCTCCAAGATCTCCAGCAGGATCAAGGAACATATATATCATCACATGATACAGATCAGCTCGAGAGCCCGTGCACCACTTGATGAGAATCAGGAGTGCTAAGTAACCAAAGAGGCTATTAAGAAAAATTATCTGCGGTACGAATTGATACCTGAGGAATCCACATGGTTAAAAACATTGTCCCCCTCCCCCTCTAAATTCTTGCATTGAAAGAAGAAAAAATGTGATGAAAATACATTACCTTATATCAAGGGCATTTCCATGATACTTCGCATCAAAATAACTCAATACAACCCCCAAATTCATCTGGGAGACACCCATCAGTATAGACATCTTCATCTTCAAGGAATTTAGAAAGGGTAGTTCAGACCGACTTCCACGCCAACTTGGGTCCACTCCAAAAGGATAAGGATCACGGACTTTTATGAGACCAGCAGTATGTGCATCACTGAAGCACGCAGGTTGGATATTAGATATTCAGGGATAAACATTTGGTACAAATGGTCATTTGACATTCAAATGTGTTATAGCTGAAGACTGCTTCCCTGATCTACCCTTGCTACCAGATGATAGACAAGAAGGTACAACATTTCATCAAGTAACAGCCATTAAGAAATAGAAACAACCAAGTGGATATAGCTCTCTGGACCTTTAACAAAATTGGCTATTACAAGGCATGCCCAGTAAGATGAGGACCAGGAACTTTACTAGTCCAGATAATGCACAATTGAAATCATCTGAATTCTGACGTGACCGGTGTTACGGATGCATATCATTTTAAGAAGATATCCTTGCATCAAGAGCGAACAGATGTGTATATTTACAAGTATGTTGCAGATAGCTCCTTGGTAGTTCAAAAAAATAAATGTGTATATGCTTTCAGCACTTAAATGTATTTCTTATTTACAATGCACATACTAAACAATGGCTGCTTTTCGTGGTAAGAAAATACAAAAGGTACTCCTTACCCTATACATATGGAATGTACACAAGAAGTTGATTAACTAGCAAAGTAGTATCTGTTGCACTATACTCATAAGAATAATGAACTACCGAAAAGAACACACTGCCACACTGGTGCATGTAACCAGAACGCCATCCCCACCCCAAACAAAAAGGAAGAGGAAGAGGAAGAGGAAGAATGAGAAGTAACCTGGGCTTAATTGAGGTATTTAACTGAAATCATAATTTTTCTGCATAAAAAATAAATAATCATCAAATGGTAAGTACAAACCTGCAGGTTTTTTCCTGACATTCATACGCAGATTTGCCAAATATATGGAATGGAACTGAGAAGAACTCGTTGTATATAAGCCCACAGTATATTGAGAATAATGCCATCAGAAGAATAACATAACGCCCACCAAATGCCATCTCCATAAAGCTATCGAGTTTCTGAAATAAGTAAGGGACCAGAGGTTAATGGAAAAGGTTGAATGCATTAGTGCAGGCAATTTGAAAAATAAATGATAAATTGCAAAGTTAAATGTGACCAATACCTTCCAGGCACGATCAGATTTACAAGATATTCACATGCACAGAATGTGATAAATGGCTTGACAAGATAAGCACTGGTGGAGTCAGAAATATATTTTTCACTGGGGTCCCTTGCATGCAGAGACATTTCAGTGGATTCCCTCTATATTGTAAGAGGGATTTTCTTGACTCTTATGCAAATATACCATAACTAAATGTGCTCTCCACAAAGTTTTCAGACAGAGTCCTGTCACACCACAGGCCCCACATGCCTCTACCTTCATCGGCAATGTGATTTATGCTCACAAAAATATAACTGATGATATTCTTTGAGACCATCAAACTTTCTCCATGATATTTAGGGGTACAACTCACTTGGGGTTTTCCAGTGGGAGCTTAATATTTAAACTTACAGCAGACAATATAAATTTAATACAATTCAGTGATACCCCCGCTAGTAGTCATGAAATATCATGACCTACAAACGCACTTCACAACATAAGCATATGAAATAACATTACAAACACACTTCACAACATAAGCATTTAAAGAAAACCATAGAGAATAGCATACAACAGAAGGGAGCAAAAGTAAGAAGAAGAAAGGCAAGATAGCATACAGGATAAGGTGCAAATAACCTAATTATGGGTCTATTCTTTTTTGCTGCGGCTTATGGCTTTTAGTTAAAATTTTGAATTTTGGCTGCTTGCGATAGAGATTGCGGAGAGAGAGATACTCGCTTGCGATTTTGGTTAATACAGATGTTAGGCTTTTAAAGTGTACTACAATTAACTTATAGATCCCATCTTAAGAAATACTCTATTTAAAAGTTAGGTACTATAGCAAAAGCCAAAAGCCGCTTTTAGAAACCCTAAAGAACAGGCCCTATAACTGCACTATTCAAACAGTAGTACATGGCATCTGTAGAATCTATCAACTATACCGTTCTACAGTAGTAAGTAGTAACACACTTTAGGATTTGTATGTAGTGGTTATACAAAAAAAAAGAACGAAAAGGTTCAAGTTTAGCCAAGAATACCTTAGAGGAAAGTTTCTTCTCACAAAGTATAAGAACAAGAGCTCCTAGTAATAGACATATTCCATGACCCCAATCTCCAAACATAACAGCGAAAAGAAATGGGAATGTAACAACAGAATATACAGCTGGATTTGTTTCTTCATATCGAGCAACACTGCAATAAGACAGATTCGTGATCAACTCACTATGGAGGGTTCATGATGAAAATATCATAACATAGGGGTGGGTTCTCTTTCATCAGAGAATGATAACCAAGGATAGAATAAAATGAAACATTCCCACATGTAATCACATCAACTATAGATCAAGATAATTTCCAAGGTTTCATGAAGCAATCAGCCTTGTATGGTCACAATTCACAAAGGTTAACAGCTCTAGGAAAACACTGAACACTAAAACAACCTAATCAATTAAATTTTAAAACAACTCCAGCTCAACCTCAGAACATAATCTACTGTCACCTAATGATGTGTTATCTCTTGCTCACCACCCCTCAATGCCAAACCAACGAGGGATAATTCATGATATACCACTAGAAAGAATGACATAGCCTGGAATACCACTCCAAAGAACTTTAAATTCAGCATATACCATTTCCTCTATTTTATTGCATATTAAAGTCTTTTCCCTTTTTTGCCATGGGAAAGGACCTTTTTGCCCATGTGTCCAATGTTTCATGATTTCAGGAAATATCACTCCTCTGGTTCGATCGTTTCCTTTATTCAAACAAACCCGATCAAAGTCACTTTTCTGCCTTCTTTATTACTCAATAACTGGACTAAATATGCCACCCGAGCTCAAAGTTACAGCATGGTGGATAGCAGTACAAGTCACACGATCAAATTAGGCGACTGATCGGTTCGGTCGAACCAGAGAAAACGGTAGGACCAAAGGAGTGGTATTTCCTGGAATCATGGAAACATAGGCACATGGGCAAAACGGTCTTTTACCATGCCAAAAAAGGGGGAAAGGTTTTAATTTGCAACAAAATAGAGGAAATGGCATATGTTGAATCTAAACTTCTTTAGAGTGGTATGTTGTAAAAGTCATTCTTTGGAGTGATATTCCGGGTTACACCATTCTTTCTAGTGCTATATCATGAATTATTCTAACCAACAAACCCTTCAAATATGGGACAGCAAAGTCTTTGTGCAGAATCAAACACATAGTACACCCGATTTAGTCCAACTACTTTGCTCAAGATTTAACCCTCAAACTCAACATTCAATGAATGATTGGTTTATACTTTATACATGGCTTCCAAAAAGTCCAAAGTGTAACAAATAAAATCTTTGATAGAAGTTGACTTTTGTAACAAGATACATACCCATACGCATCAACGATCTCCTGGAAAGCATTAGTAAATTTATCAGTCCGGAAATATGTAGGCGGTGAGTCAATAGTGTCCATCTCATGAAATATTGTTCCAACTTGTGAGTTGCTGTGAAGTGTTGCACGCTGCAAAATATCATTGATCTGTAGCACAACTTAGAAGTAAGATATCTGTTCTAAAGGTTTTTCTAAACGAAATGAGCAAAACAATATGACTTTCAAATAAATGTAACATTTCTGACCTGAGATTTAGCAAATATAGGACACCATCCTTCCCCAACAAGGCATTTCTTTGTGACATCAAAGTTCAGCATGTTCAATGTATCATATACAGCTTTCTCCTTTTTTACCTAAAAGGAACACGAAAAAGTTATGATTCAGAAATCCACGTACAGACGTACTAGCACAAACAGGGACCACAGTTTTTTGGGGATGACAGTACGCAAATATAAAATGAGAAATTGGTATTACTTGATTACCATGATTGTCCATCTCCATAATTGTGATCCTACCGACTCAAGTGCTTTGTTTCTGTGCTGGATTCCAGCATCCAAAGTGACTTCTAGATCAGAGAGACGTGCTGATGCCTGCAAAAAATTTATAGAACGTACTTCAGCAGATAGTATTAAGACATTACATCGTGATAAGTAAATGATTTTCTCAAGTTTTTAGCAAATACTTTAGCAGAAAAAAACTATATGTGTGCTAAGTGGTGAACCGTGAACATCATCCAGGCTATACTCAAGTTTTTACATCAAACAAACAAATAGATGCATGCTACAAAGTACCTGCAGATTCAAGCCAAGATGGCAGATAGGCAATATCTCTATCTATAATGCAGGATATATAGGAATTTTGGCACTGAAAGAAATCTGTAAGGACAGGCAGCAGTCCCTCACAATCCCATCCAGATGGCTTCCAATGCATTTGGAAACTAATCATTTTGTGCCTGGAACATAAATAGTTTCTTTGACTAATAAATAGTAAAAGGCGCTTAAGACCCCCCAAGAGAAAATAATAAGTCGCCAAAGTTGAATATCATACAAGTCTCAAGCTCCCTCCAATAAAAATTCAATAACTACAGTCAAATCAATCTTTGCATTTCAAAATAAACAAATGAATTAGTGTGCCAAACATGGAATTAAAATACCTCACGGAAAATCTGTCTCTGCTTAACCATCTCCTCGGGAACAGGGTAGCAACTTGCTCCAAATGAATCACAAATCTTTAGTATCTTTGCTTTAGCTTGCTCCCCAGAAAAGAAAACTACGAAAACAGTTTTCTCTACCTGTCAGAGTGAAATTGAAATGTAAAAATATCGTTGAGAAACTTCGGAGTTTTCGAGGTACCGAATGAACTGTCACATGCAAAGATGAATTTCAGTATTGAAATATTCAATTTCTTTTTGCCATAAACTCAGTTGCAGAGAGAAAATAAAGTGAAGCTAACACAAGCGGTAAATAATTTAAGGCATGTTTAGCAATAGCAACTCAATATACACAAGAATAAGAAAGAGCAAACCATGAATCAAACCTCTTCACCAGACATGGGATCGGTAACAGGTTCCCCTGCAGGCGCCTGATTGAAAAACATATTCCCCCTCGTAGCTCGGAAAAGCATCCTCTCAAAAGCCAATGCTTTAGACTTCAAAATTATCCCACTAACAAACCTCACTCCAGAATTTTCAGAGGCCCTTTGATGTAATCCCTGAGAGCATTTTTGTGTTACAATTTAGTGGAAAATTTAGTGGAACAATAGAGCAACATTAACTTATGGATGAGAACTAAAATAAGACCTGTTCAAGCAAATAGGCATTTCCCTCGTACACTTCCTTATCATATATGTTTTCATCTAGCTCCCGTTCAGCTGGAGATGTATGATTACGAGAAGAAGCAAGGATGCCACCTGCCTGCAAGAAGTTATTTGAGAAAACATGGAAAGAAACATAAAAACGGACCAAATGTATTATTTAAAGCATGGTCAATATTTGACTGACATATGATAATAATTATGGTAGGAACTTATGATTGCCAGGCAGTGTTACAGTTCATAACTTAAACCAGATAAAGTGGCTACTCATCAGCTACAAATAGCATATTTCTTTTTTGTGGATTTCCATTTTTCCTGAATAAAGTACCCTAGGGGACAAGGTGCCAGAAGCATACTAGTGTGGATCTTTTATCCGAAAATAAATGGGAGAATTAATTCCATGTTTCACAAGAATTGAGATACAACCTTTGACAAGACCAGCTTGAATTCAAGAAGTTCATTGTATGTCTGTCGCAGTTTCTCACTATTTGTATTCATCTCAAGCAGCTCATGCTCATGCTCACCCAATTTGGCCTGGAAGAACAACAAAAGCAACTATTTGTTTTTCCCTTATAAAAAAGATATTTATTTTCCCTTTAAAATAGCTGTTTGTTACAGAAATAACAGAATCCCAAAGGAATAATTTGTTATATAATGTACCTCTAGCTCCTCCAAATCAATATCAGGTTGCAGTGCAGGTCGAATAGAAGATTTAACACCTGCCTTGTTGATTTGATCACTGAAAAATCTTAGTTTACGTGACATTTCTGCACATCGCTTTACCTGCAGGGGAATTGAAACGGATTTATCAATATGAACCTACATAAAGAAAAGTTACAGAGCAGCAGATTTTTCATTTCAGGTGGGGGTTAGGGATGCGGGTGTGTATCTGTGAGCACACATTAAAGGAAGCAACAGTTGGAAAAAGTCTCAGACCATGATCTCTGCATCACTCTATTATATTATGCTAAAACATAAAAGCAAGTACTAGCAAGGACTGTCTCAATTTCCTGTCGTTTATTGAAGTGTCGCACGGTGCCATTAATTCATCAGGTAACTTGATTGAAATTGCATACTCATGATATCAGCTATCAAATGCAATGGATATATTTGATTCATTTCCCAATAAGAGTCTCAGTGTGATCAATCATCAATATGCTGCATTCTTGTTGTTCAGCTATTTCTTTCTTTTCAAATGGTTTACAAAATCAAAAGGCAAATAGAAGTAACAGTTTAGTAACTGAATTTGATATATCGGACTAAATTCAGTTTGGCTCTATAGGTTTACTTATTTCCATTGTTCTATAAAAGAAGAGGAAGTTATTGATATAACAACAATGAAATACTCAATCCATGATGCTTGTTTATACTAGTAGTGAACTATCATACTTGAACTATGTTCATAATTTAGTTTAACTCCTTAAAGTCGGCAAACTTAGCCAATCATATATATTTCACCAAAAAATGACCAACAAAAACACAGCAGATAGCATGACTAACTAAGCAAGTTGCTTTCTATTTAATCTTTCTTGTCTTGCATTTTTTTTATTCCAAAAATCTAATCTGATAGAAGAAAGGTCGTCCAAAATGTTTCTCAATATGACAATTTCCATGTGTTTATCTTTTTAAAAAACAATTAAAAAAAGATAACCATCTGACTGTCTTGACCGTTGAACAGTCCCAACTAAACGAAGGTGATAGCCTTGATATTGAATCAAATATCTTGTGTAAGAGTAGATCAGATGAGTTAAAAAAACAAAATAAATAAAAATATGGGCTCTACAATACAATACTATCCAAGATAGGGCATTTGCATAGCATTCCATAGAACATATGCACGCAAAGTGAGGTAATAAACATAAAATTAATTGGAGGATACATAAGTTGTCATACCTGATTGACAAATATACGCTGAAAAGGACTCTTATCCTCATTCAACTGCAAAAAAGGGATAAAATAAAAATGGACAGAAATTGAACCAATATAGGAGTTAGCACCAACAAAAATAGAACTTGTAAATTGAAAGTAAGCACTGTCTAAAACTTTCTACGATGATGTCATATTACAAAGTTTTCTACTATGACACCACAACAACAAAGTCCAAAATAAAATCTCTCTTTCATCATATATGGGCACCAAGGCGCAATTAAAATGGAGTCTCCCCAAGCCACCTAAGCCACTTCTCTTTCCTATTTCCTCAAATTTCAGGCGAAAACCATTAACAAAGAAAATGGCATTCTGAAGCCTTCTATCCTTCTCATTTTTCCTCAAATGGCATTTCAACAAGCACTGATCATTGGTTATTTAGTTCTCTTTTCACCCTCTTCTGCGCACCTAAATGTCATAGTAACAATGCTGGGAAATCAGTTTTTTTTCTCAAGATATTATTCAATCTAGTTAGCCATTCCCACCCTGCACCGGCTAAGGAACAATAAAAAGGAGGCGCTGAGGGACCAATGTTACTCGCTGGAGTCTTGCTGTTGGTGATAGCAAGATCCTTACTCTCATGGAGAGGATGACACTTGGAGATGGGGCAAATTTTTCTATTTCTCACACAATGCCACACCAACCTGAGGGGTTGGGGATACATATTTATATGCTGCCAACCAGCCAAGCATATGCTAAGATGCTGTCCTAGATGCTAGTCAAGGATGCTAAAGCGTATCTTGTCCTAGATCTTGCCCTAGATGTGTCAAGGATGCTAAAGCGATCTTGCCCTAGATCTCGCCCTAGATGCTAGTCAAGGATGCTAAAGCGATGTCGTACAAAGACCGCAGATGAGGACTTATTCATCATTCTCCCCTAAGTCTTGTGCGTCGTCTTGTGGGAAAGTTGAACCATCCCGATCCTAGAGCGAGCTCGAGGAATTTGACCTCCCAAGAGGCTTGGTGAGCGTGTCCGCAAGTCGATCCGTGGTGTTGATGTAGCTCGCCTTGATGTCGCCTTCATCCAAGCGACCTCGGATGAAGCGGTACTTCACCCGGATGTGCTTGCTCTCGTTCGTGGAAAACGGGTTCTTTGCGAGCCGAGCGGACTTCTTCGTCCACCCCGAGTGCCACCGCCGTGTCTCGCCGAGGAGATCACCAAGCGGTCGAGCGAGCCGAGCGCCGAGTCGAGCGGTGGAAGTCGCTATGTACTCGGCCTCACGGTGGGACAGGGCCACCACCGCCGCTTGATCGATCGCCGCCTAACGAGGCACTTGCCGAGGAAGAAGAGAATCCGCTTGTGCTCTGCCGGTGTCGATGTCGCTGCGTGCCGCCGTCGCACTGGCGAAGCGCGCCACGGACACCTCGGGTAGTGCAAGCCGTAGTCGGAGGTGCCCGCAACGTAGCGGAGGATCCTCTTCACGGCTGCCGATGCTCGTCGTCGGCCATTGCATGAACCGATCGACGAGCTAACCGCGAACGCCAACTGGACGCGTGTGGACGAGGTAGCGAAGGCGCCCACGATGCGCCGATGCGTCGCGTCCACCTCCTCCGCCGCGTGCTCTCACGACTCGACTTGACCTCCTCCATAGGAGTGTGGGTGGGTTGCGGTCGGTGAGCCCGCCACTCGATGGTGCGCTTGGCGTGGCGGTCGACGGCGAAGGAGATACCGGAGGCGCCCCGTGGACCTCGATCCCTAGGTAGAAGGAGAGGAGCCCAAGTCGCTCATCCGAAGGCGGTCTTCATCTCGCCTTGAACGCCGACCTCGGCCTCCTTGGAGCCGTGATCACCAGTCGTCGACGAGACGCCTACCGCCAGGCGTTGCCGCCTTTGCCCGCCGGCAGAGCTGCACCTCGTGTGCGCTCTGCTGAACCCCATTTGCTTGAGGTGGAGTCCGACTTAGCGTTCTGTGCTCGTGGTGCCACCGCGAAGCCATAGAGGCCTTCGCAAAGTGAGAACCTTGCCTCCTTGCCGGGATGACGAATCCCGGCCACGACGGACGTAGGCCTCCTCCTTCAAGTCGCCGTTGAGGAAGGCGGACTTGACGTCCATGTGATGGACGCGCCAATCCTCCCTGGCCGCAAGTGCTGGGAGAAGACGAACGGACTCCATGCGCGCGCGGGCGCGCGGCGCCATCAAGTCGATCCTCTCGCCGCATGAAGCCTCGTGCCACCAAGCGAGCCTTGTGCTTGACGATGGCGCCGCTTCATCCCGCCGCCTTGAACACCCACTTAAGGGTGATCGCGCGGTGGCCGGCAGGAAGATCCGCCACCCCACGTCGGTTCCGCCGACGGCGTCCATCTCTCGCTTCATCGCGACACGCCGCCGCCGCCTCCTCCGCCTCGGTGAAAGGCGGGGCTCGCCGCCGTCGCACGCCAAGCGCAGCCCTCGAAGTCGTCGCGCCGCGCCAGCCTGTGGACGGCAACGCCGAGGATGTTGTCCATGGTACGATAGCGCAGAGGCTCGTCGTCGTGGTAGGCGTCGACGCGGTCCTCGTCGTGAGACAATGAGTAGCGAACTCCACCATGCGCCGCCGTCGTGGACCCGTTGCTGGGGCCGATCCGGTGGTGGCCGCCGGTGCGGGAGGGTGGTGGCCGGTGCGGGAGGCGTGGAGTGGCCGGTGGTGAAGAGCGGGCGTGGCCGGTCGAAGGTGGTGGAGCACTCGCCGGAGCCGGTGGCGAGCAAGGTGTCGAGGTGGACGAGCTCGGTGAAGGCAGCCGCTAGCTCACGGCTCTCTCGAAGTGGACGAGTCGACAACAAAGTCCCGAGAGTCGAAGTCGAACCGCCGCCCACCGCCTTGTCCCACGACCGACCTCGCTTCGTCGAACACAACGCCACGCGAGACGCGGACGCTGTGTGACAGGTCGAGGATGCGGTGGCCTCGAGCCTCGCGTAGCCGATGAACACTCTCGAGTGCTCTCGCCGCCGAGCTTCTGATGTGGCCAAGCTCCTTGGCGAACGCGAGGGAGCCAAGACCCGCAAGTGGAGACCACGGCTTGCGCCCATGCCAAGCCTCGACGGCCCCGCTGGCCGAGCGCCAGTAAGCGGCGGTTGAGGATGTAGCGGCCGTCACCACCGCCTCTCCCGAAGCAGTAGGCATCCCCTCGCTGAGGAGGGCCCGAGCCATCCCCACAACCGCTCGTTGCGCTGCCGACGACGCCGCTCGCTGCGCGGCCGACGGTAGCGGAGTAGCGGCGTGAATGCCCTCATCGGTGTGAAGACGACGCGATTCGGTGTCGTGAATTCGCCGCCGTTGTGCGTGTGCAAGACGCGCGCTTTAACAAGACTCCGCCTCCACTGACTGCGTGCGCTGATGGCGTCCGCAGCCTCTCCCTTGCCGCCGAGGACCATCACCACATGTAGCGGGAGAGGTCGTCGACGAGCGGCAGGAAGTAGCGTCGTCTCCCGATGTGGCGGTGTCACCGCCACAAGTCCCGTGCACGAGCTCGAGCCTCTCCTTGGTTCGAAACTTCGCCCATGGGAAAGGGAGTCGCCCGCCGTCAACACGCAGACGCCGCAGCGCGCCCACATGGTCAAGGCACGGCAGCCTCGCACCATTTCCGCAGACCGAGCCGCCTGAGGCCTCGGGTGAAGGTGCCCAAAGCGCTGCGTTATCGCCACGCCTCGTCGTCCCGACGAGCGGCGAGACAGAGGGTTGTGCCATCTGACGTGAAGAATGTAGAGTCGATTTTAGCCTCGGTTACCTTAGCAAGAAGGCGGCGAAGGTCCCAACCGCAACACCCGTGCTCGATCTCGACCATGAGCCGTTCTCATCCACCGTCCCAAGGCGATGATGGAGTTCCGCAGATCGGGGATGTAGTAGACGCCGAGTGAGCGATGTGCTCACCGACACGGAGGTGAGGATGACGGAGCCGACGCCTTGATTTCCACGCCGGAGGCGCCCCAAACTTGACGGAGACTCGGACGCTAGAGTCAAACTCGCCAAGAACTCCGTCGACCGGTCATGTGATGGGCGGCGCGGTGTCGAGGCACCACCCGTCGATCTTGTTGTTGCCGAGCCGTAGCCAAGGAGGGCATGTGCTTTTGGCTCATCAAGGTGGAGTAGAGCCATCGCTACGCGGTGTGCGTGAAGGTAGTTTGATGCTCGCATGAGCAATGAACGAGCCTACCGCCTCCTCCTCTCGCTCGCTGCGACGTGGGCTGGCCGCGTCGTGGTATCGACAATCAACCGCCCAATGACCAAGCTTGCCGCAGCTTGTGGCAAGAGTCGCCTCGCTCGGCTTTTGCTTGCCAATGGCCGCCTGGCGCCCACGGTCATCACCCCAAGACGTCCCCGCCCGCTCAGGCGTCTTTCTTGCGGCTTTGCGCGCTGCCACGCTGCGGCCGCTCGTCGTGGAAGAAGGCTCCCTTCTTCCCGTCACCTGGCAGCGACCCACCGCTCCCGAGCGAGGAGGAGCTTCCGCCAATGGTGACGGGTCCCAGAGGCGCCGTGGCTCATCGCCGCCGACGACCTTGAGGCGACCCAACGCCTCGATCGTCATCGTGAGAGGTCCAGCAGAGACTCGATCGAGCGAGCCGATCGCTTGTACTTCTGGGACGCAGCGGAAGAGCTTTTCCACGCCTCTCTCGCCGTAGGTGTCGCCGCCGACCGCGCACGGCACCGCAGCAGAGTGTTGAGACGGAGAGCAAAGTCATCCACGCCCTCACCGCTTGAAGGCGTGTGCTCCCACTCCGCGCGGCGCTGCGCAGTAGACTTGCGCGCGCGCGCCGCCGCCGATGCGCGTGCCGCGATGGCGTCCCAAGCCTCTTTGGCGCCCGCTTGTTGGTAGCGAAGCGCATCTAGGGCGGATCGCGGCGATGAGAGCATCCGCCGCCGTCGATCCCGGTCGTAGTCGACGCCGCCGCACGGACCGCATCCCACATATGCCGCACTGAGCTTCACCTCATCACCGCATGACCCACTCGACGTAGTTGGTCTTGGTGAGGTAGGCCACCCGCCGCCGCCGCCGGGCCGACGCCCCGACGACGACTGGTACTCGTGGTGACCACGCGATCAACCAAGGAGAGCCGCGTCGCCGTGAAGGCCGCGCTCTCCGTCGACCCGCACGCCGCCGCCGCGCGTGCCTCCTCCAGAGCGCCGCCATGCGCTTCGCTGTCTGGGCCGCCGCCACGCCGCGGGCGGCGCGGCGCGCCATTCGCCGCCGCCTCATGCCGCCTCCTCCGCGGTTCAAGATCGCGCGTATTGTCATCGCAGAGATGGAGCTGCTGCTTGCCTATGAGAACCTTGACCTCCGCTGCCGCCGCCTTTGCATCTGCCGCCGCCGCCGCTACCTCGCTCTGCTCTTTGCCGCTCCGCCATTGCCCGCCTTGCCGCCGCTTTCATGCGCCGCGGCCGTCTCGCCGCCGCTTCGCTTCTGCTGCTGCTCGCATGGAAGTTTCGGCTGTCTCTTGACGACGCCATGCTCGAGGCGGCCGAAGGCCGAGATCGCCTGCGGACATGGCGCGCTCGGGGGGCATGCGTGGAGAGGGTCGCCGACGAGCCGCCTGCCGTCTCGGAGAGAGTGAGTGGGGATGCCGGAGCCGCTGCTGCCGCTGGCATGGGCTGCTGCGGTAGGAGAAGGAGATGAGCAGGAGATGCTCAGCTACTGAGGATAGTATGGCTCGATACCACTTGTTACTCACGGAGTCTTCTTGTTGGTGATAGCAAGATCCTTACTCTCATGGAGAGGATGACACTTGGAGATGGGGCAAATTTTTCTATTTCTCACACAATGCCACACCAACCCGAGGGGTTGGGGATACATATTATAAGTCGCCAACCGACCAAGCATATGCTAAGATGTTGTCCTAGATGCTAGTCAAGAATGCTAAAGCGGATGTTGCCCTAGATGTTGTCCTAGATGCTAGTCAAGGATGCTAAAGCGATCTTGCCCTAGATCTTGCCCTAGATGCTGTCAAGGATGCTAAAGCAGATGCTGTCCTAGATGCTGTCCTAGATGCTAGTCAAGGATGCTAAAGCAGATGCTGTACAAAGACCACAGTACAGGGACTTATTCATCAACCAAGACACCAAATGGCAAATGCAAACCACTGTCTTCCATAATTACTTTGGGGGCATTTGTATTAGCTTCTGCTGATGGCTTTTGACTGCGGTTGATAGCTTTTGGCTGAAAATGAATAGTAGCGGCTGAAAGAAGTGACTTTTAGAAGGAGAGTAAGAGTAGTGCAAAAAGTGAGGGGGTGATGTGTGCGTGAGACGGAAGCGAGGGGAACGGGGTACGTGATTCGCCTGTGGCCCCCTGACTTTCCTCAGAGTGAGACGGAGCGAGAGGAGTAGAGAACCCACTTCGAGAAGTCAGTTGTTCATATTGACTTCAGGTTTCTCCAAATAAAAGCCAGAAGCAGAACCTAATACGAACAGGACCTTATTGAGGAGGCCATCATGAAATGCAGCTCGCTATAGAGCATAAACAACTGATAGGTACCATCACCAGGGATTCAAGATCAATGGCATGTTCACTTGCAAATGAAGTCATGGTGATTCATCAGTGAAAACTGGAAAGGTATATCAGATAGTACAGTCACAAGAGCATGGGGAAAAACTTTTAATTAAGAATCTGCCCATGCCTTTCGGATAATCGGCAGTTATCACAAAACAATCAATTCAATTCCTTTTCACATCGTTGGAAAAAAGGTATTGTGCAGTCAAACTCAGCATTCAAAAAGTTTAAAAGACCCAGTTCACACACACACACTTAGGAGCTGGAGCAAATATATAATTTTAAAGACCCAGTCACAATATAACAACAATTTTCCTATTCGCTTCACTACACCAATTCATCAGTTATAACTTTTTTCTCGAAAATGCAGGAGATTTGCGTTTCATTCATTAAGAAAAAGAACGTTACAGGTTACAAAGACCCAAGAAAGGACCGGGCGCTGAAAAATAAAAAACACAACTCCGAAAGCCCACAAAGACAAATGTCCGTGGCTAACACACCCAACGCCGGCCAGGATGCTGATCGCGACTAATAAGCACTAGCACAAGTTATCGTCGCCACCCATCGCACCCACGACCCGGCTGCTCCGACTTCACCGCAGCACGCCTCATGGCAGCCTAGCCATGACCAAGGAAGGAAAAGCAACGTCGAGAGGACAACCACGACCAAATGCCACAAGCCCCTTCGATGTGTGAGGTACAGCTCTAAGACGACACCACCAAGGAGGGACACGACGTCTAAGGACATAGTCATCGTCAGATCCTTCAAAGAGCCAGATCCAGGGTTTTCACCCAGAGCTCAGCACTACACCACGCGGCCAATGGGTGGCCAGGCTTCGAATCCAGCACTATGGCCATGTCAGGTCGAGCCGCTGGCGTACGACATGTCCTACCAGCCAGCTTCCCTCTCTTCCTCAGCTACAGCGGCCGGGCTCGTTGTCCGACCCCATCGACGTCGGCCTCCTCCTCGACGGCTTCTGGTGATAGCGACAAGGTGCAGAGAAGCTGAGGTGGTAGGCCCAGATCCGGTCCAGAGGTGGGCAGATCCGGCCGCCCGCCACAGAACTAGCCGCCTCAAGTCGCCGCTCCACTCCGGTCACCGGGCTTCAAGCCGCCGCCCCGTTCCCTGCCACATCCACCCACGCGTGGCCCTCGCCTAGCCCCGCACCGACGCCGGCCGCCCACAACCCCTGCGCTACAACCAAGGGGGGTCACCACATCGACTCTGGCCAGATCCGCCAAGGAAGGGCAGATCCGGGCCGCTCCGGCACCACACCATCACGAGGCGACTGCAGGAGGCCCCGCCGCTGGCAGCGGCGGCGAGGAGGGAACGCGGTGGTGAGGGCTAGTTTGGGTTGGGGGGGTGACGCTATCGGTTATAACTTGCTAAAATGCAAAAGTGAAGAGCATTGTAACTATCCATGAATGTACCACCAACAAAACGGTAAGCCGCCTCCTTCACAATTTGTTTGTGTAAACTGTCTCAATATATATGCCAGCTAGAGGATCAAAACAAGCTAAAGCATAACAAATCAGCTCAAATGAGAGGCGCGCCAAACCCCGGGATCCAATGACACGCAGATCAAAGACTGACCCTCCGACCCGAGCACAGCCAAAAGCCAGATCCAGCGGAGCCCGGAGAGATCACAATTCACGAGGCTAGACCAGGCAGATCCGGGAGGAGAGGCGGGGGAGCGAGGGGCAACGAGAGAGAGAGAGACTCACGTCCTTGAACTGGAGGAGGCCGAGCTCGCCGAGGTAGGTGACGGCGATGCGCGCGCTCTCGGCGGGGATGATGAGCTGCACGAAGCACATCTTCTCCGAACGCAGGTGGTCCATAGGGGGCAGCCGGTCGAAGACCCCCATCTCGTCGGAGCGCCCCCTCCCGAAGCTTCCAGGAGGTTCTCGAAGGCTTCCGAGCGTGGGGAGGAGGAGGAGGGCGTTGGTGTCGCAGATCTGGGGGTGTCTAATTCTATTGCTCCTCCTCTGTATTGTAACTGCGCAACTTCCATGACCCATGGAGAGGGCGAGGAAGCGGCTCGGAAGGCGGCCAGTGTCTGGCTGGGCCGTGGGCCATGCGTCCCTAGGTGGGCGCGTACCGGTCGAAGTTTCGGTCGCGCGTCCAGCCGCCCCCGGCTCTGGAGGTTTTCACGGGAGCGACCCGGACGGTTCCGCGTTTCCGGACTGGACCTGGTCATGTTGGTCGGGACCGGATGTGCAAGGCGAAGCTGGCGCTCGCCCGGGGTCGGGTCCGGTCTTGTGGCCGTGTTGCTAGGCTTGGGTCCGGTTGGAATTGGGTCCGGCCGAATGAGTGATGGTGTGACGTAGGCCTATTGTGGCCTTATGGGGCGGAATATACCGGGCCGTATCGATCCGTTTGCGATTGGGTGGTCAAGCCACTTGGAGATCTTTGTATGGGGATTTTGAAGTTGCGGAATATACCGGGCCGTATCGATCCGTTTGCAATTGGGTGGTCAAGCCACTTGGAGATCATTGTTGGGGGATTTTGAAGTTGAGAGGGTGTCTTAATCGGCAGCAGCGCATGGATTTTGGCTAGAGTTTCTGTCTGAAACATAATAGTAAAGACTAGAAAAGGTAGTGTCGATGTTCTAATATCAATTTTATGTATGATTTGTTTGGATTCAAAAAAACTCTAAAAGATTCGGTGTATAATCATGCAGAGTAAAGACACGTGAATTTTTATACAGATTCGGGCCTTCTCCTAAGAGAATAATAACTCTACTTCCTATATGGCTATTACTCAAAGAAATTGATTATAATTGAGAATAATGCGAAATACCTAACACTATCTCCTGATCCAATGTGTTTCGATCACTTCCTCTTCGACGTCAACCTTTATATAGTCGACGAAGCGGTAGCCGTTGTCCTATACCAAAAGACGGCTCAACGCTTCATATGATAATCGTCTGACAAAAATTATTGTCAGAAAGATGTAATGGCCTGCTCGCCATGCGACAGTTATTGTCAGAGAGGTCGTGTGCGGTTATTAAGAGTAAACGCACGTTCTAACCGCCTTGTAAGACGACCCTACGATATAGTAGGACATCGTTAGACTAGTTGTAGGAAGACCCACTACCACAAGGTGATTACAGGGTAATTTACAATGGTCATAGATCTCTGAGTCTTATTCAGATCTGTTACGACCACATTGTGGTTTTCGACCGCGTGTGTTTTCTGTGCATACCTTGGTCATTGGCTACGGCAGTGTCGACCACACATTAGTCTTTGATCACGTACTTTGCGATCACGTCGGTCTTTGTCAACGATGGTTTACGACCACTCATTGGTCCTGAACTACGCTGGTCTTTCGACCACACATTGGACATGGACAATGTTGGTATCGACCACATTAGTCTTCGACAATGTTGACGTTTGACCACGTTGGTTACAACCACTGTGGTTTCGACCACGTTGATTTCGATCACGTCGGTTTTGACACGTCGGTGGTTACGACCGCGTTGGTTTCGACCACGTTGGTTACGACCACGTTGGTCTCTCCGTCCAAGTTTATAAGGCGTATTTCTTCTTGGCACATAGACTAAGGAGATAGTGAAATGACTAGATTATCCAGAATTATTATCTCTAAACACTATATTCAATACATATATGTAGAGAATAGCAGATAAAGTTATATATTTATTAGGGGTATAAAGAAAACATCACACTAATTTTGTATTGGAACATAAAATACGTTCTATATTTTGTGGACAAGGTCATTCAAAAAATACGCCATATAAATTTGGACGGGAGGAGTATGGTTAGCACTAATTAAATATGATTAACACTAATTAAGTATACATGCTAATTAAACGAAGGACATTAAATGCGACTTGTGTGGTCATGCCAAGCTCGGGTAGCTCGGTAGGTACCTGTCGAGCTCAGGTAGCTCAACAGGTACCTGCCTGCCGAGCTCCTTTAATTCGGAAGGTACCCGTCGAGTCTGGTATTGCCGAGCTCCTTTAACTCGGAAGGTACCCGTCGAGTCTGGTAGATCTAAAGAGTGAGCTAGATTTGCAAAAAATAGATGTCTCGTAGCAAAATCCACACTATTTTCAAAAACCTATTTGTCTATTTGATTATTATCACTCCTATGTACTGGTAACCAGTTGTTCAACTTGATGGGTTTCAAATTTCCATGCGTCTACATGGGTTGGGGCTTCTTTCACTGCTTAGGTTCCAGCCTAGCTTGTAATACAGGAGTAGCCAAGAAGAACCAGTCATTCTTGCGAGAAGTCCAGATTTCATGTTTTTACCCACATGATTACATGAACTTCATTCCTTCTCCTCAAACAGGCACCATATCATCATCGAGTCGAAAAGCTTGGGATTGGATGTGCTGGTCGGAACCGGCCCATCCGATTGGACGATCGTGATCAGCCCATGAAAACGACGTGCGATTTGCAAGCAAGATTCGTTATAACCAGCACTAGCAAGAGAGAAGATAACGAAGGAGAAGACCAGTGATCACTAGCCAGTGCAGCTCCAGTGGATCGAGCTGTAGCTAGCAGCGACCGAGTGATAATGATCCAACAGCGAAGCCCTTGTTGCTCCTGACGTCGACGCGCTACGTGATGGCATAATAAGGTCCCCTGTCACACAGGGATGGTTTGTTAAAGCTATTTGAAATGTATCGTTTTTTAATGTGTTTTTTCCTTATTTTATTTTTGCATTATTCATAGTATTATAACGATGTTTTTTTGTTTTTTTAATTAAACAACTTAGAAAAAATATGATCACAATTATAGTGTCATTGTAACTAAAAGACATAATACTTTTAAACAGTACTTAAATACGCCGTTTCTTTTCACCATTATTTCGACAGTTACCAACAATCACAAGTTCGCAACACGAGCGGGTGCCTATTGACTGCACGCGAGGCCGGGCGAGCGAGCGAGCGGACGGGCGGTGGACGGAGACGGGGGTAGCCGCCCGTAGGTGTCAACCGAGTCCGAGCAGTAGATACAACGGCAGGTAAGTTAAAGTACGATATCTGCCTGCGACTGGCCGCTGCTTGGTGTACGTAGTCGTGTGTACCGTGCAGATGTCCGCGTACTAGGTAGGCAATAGTAAATCTCCGTCGCTATCTAAGGTTAAGTACAGTCTTGATCATGAAATCAACGACAATTACGGGATCGGTCAAGTGCGTTTGCGTAATTATTCTAGCTCTGCCTTTGTTCTCCAGCAAATGTAGCCGGAGGTAGAACCATGCAAAAATGAGTAGTAGATTTCACTTGAGACAGTGGGTTGCGAAAGCGTTCGCTTTTCTGATTTCTGAAACTAGTCGCACGCGAGCTCGCGGCTTCACATGCCGTTCGTTCCCGTCCGCTTGGCGCCCACCCGGCCGCGCGCGCGAGGCGTAGCGTGCGTGCCGCATGCACACCGCGCTCGCGCTGGGCCGCGCGTGCGAGTCGGACATTGCCTGTACGCGGCTGCTCACGCGCGCGGGCATTGTGCCTGTACTCGAAAGTGAGAGAGACTTGTCGTGTTACGGGCGCGACCTGCATGGTCTGGTCTCCATGTCGCCCGAGCGTGTGACCGTTTCGTAACCCATGGTGCCTCCTCCGCATGCACGGCACCACGGAGGCGTTTGTATAGGCGTCTTCGGTTGCCACTTATGGGAGTTTATAACTTTTGATTCTAATATGAATACCTGTGTAAACGAATCTGAAGCTGATAAGCCATTTCTAAAAGTCTGTTCTAAACAACTTCGAAATAACGGTGGACAAACTATTCCTTTTATTTGTTCAAGAAAAAAAATCATAAGTCGTAAACTGAAAAGGACATGACATAACATCTGACTTCTCAAAACGACTTCTCAACTTCTCTCACTCCCGTTTCGCTTCGAGAATAAGATAGGAGTACGGAAGCATCACGCATTCCACTTCTATCGCTCTTATCTCGCGCAAGTATCCCTTACTCATTTTTTCTACTGTTTATCTTCTTTTTCTAAAAATTGCTTTTTTCAATTATTACTATTTATTTTCATACAAAAATCATCAACAGAAGTCAATACGCACGCCTACTGCTATACGAATGTGTAGTACTACTAGTACATCATGGGACTGTTTTTTTCGATTTATGATTTTTTGCTGTGATTTATAGATTTTGACTATTTATATGAGAGAGAATTCGAAAACAGAGACTTGTTTGTGATTTTGATTAATATAAATAAAGTCGCTACAGTATCTACTACAATTGATCTGTAGTTCTCATCTTAAAAAGTCATTTTGTTTAAAAGTTAGATATTAAAAAAATAGCTTTTAAAAAAAGAAAATAAGTTTTAAAGGATAGAAAGCTTCTACCTTTGATCGGGACTATACATACCGACGCAGCGTGCAGTGCTTTACATACTTTTTCTATGTTTCAGTCGTACTGATAAAAAGCAGCGCTCCAAATTGCCAGCACGGATCATTATCCAAGATCAACAACCTCAGCGCGCGTGGCTGAGCCCAACGGCGATATCAATACCAAAAAAGTGTCGAAAATCTCACAAAAATATCGAGAGAGAGAGAAAAAAAATCAAGTACGGATATAGAGGATTTCATTCCCATTGATTTTCTCCCCACGAGAGGACCTGAACGCCGAAATGATCATTCTTCCTCTCGCTGTTCTGTTCCCTGCAGCCTTCTGAAATTCTCACGGCTTGTGTCCCCTTTCCTCCTAATCTAAAGAGCATGACATCCTGCTTCCCTCTGCGGATGCCCCAGCGCCTGTGTCTCCCCCATGGCAATGGCCTCTCGAAGCACGATATGAAGGCCAAGCTACCCGAAGGAGAGGAGACGAAAGCCATCTTCCAACCCATTCCGATCTCCTGCCCCGGATGGGTGAGGTGAGGCTTCTTCTCTCACTTCCCATGCCCTCAACATCTCACATCACGCGCGGTTGCATCATGCATCGTACGATCCAATCAGCCCCAAATGCTTGCCACATCCCCATTGGAATTGGTTCAAAAGGGAAGAGCTAGTTTCGCCACTCAGCATGCATCCCTCAATGGAGTGATCTGTGATCTCCAACTTCGCTTTCCTCTCGTGTAAGCCCAGGTCTAACACCTACCTGCCTAGTTTGGCTGACAAGCTTCCTTGATTATCCAGATACAAGCTGTAAAGCTTTTGGGTCATCCCCAAGCTTCTTTTTTTTCTCTCATCGCCACCAATCATCTGAACCCAAGCTCATACATGTACATGTACTATCTAATTAGTTATTCTGAGATAAACCGAAGATAAAGCATCTGTGTTTTTCTTTTGGCTCTTCTCGTTCTCGTGTTAACGAGAAGGAGGAGTGTATTTGGGTGTAGTTGCCATACTGGCTAGCTCCGACTACTCGTGCACCATGCATGATTCAGCAGTGCTGACGCCGTTGCTTTTTTGTGGGGGAGTTGAGTAAGGGGAAAGAGAGAAAACAAAAGGGGAAGCCGTGGGGTGGTGGATTCGTGCTTGCTTCAGGCCTACTTCTCTCCAGCCTTAAGTTTGGTGGTTGCAGTGGTGCGTGTATAATGTGTTATCTTCCAAGGGACCGTGTAGGCCTATAGCAGTGATCATGAGAGCCATCACCGCCGGTGGCAAAGCTTAAAAGAATCGGATTGCTCACCCTCACCATGTGTCTCCCAGTTTAAGGATTGCCTGTTAGTATTAAAAACCACACTGCTGTCCTTGTGGTTGGAGTACTAGTTAGCGCCAGATTAGACGGGCGAGCAAGCAGCCAACCATGCTGCACCGCCCTGCACTGCCATTATTTAGTTGCTTTGTTCATGTGAAGGTACAAATATCTCCCTCCATCGCCATGGCCATAGCATAGCTTCTCGGCCTCTCTCTCTCTCTTCGTCTCTTTCTTGAGAGAGAGAGGGAGCTGACCGCTTTATTTTTTGTCCCGTTGCAGCTTTCTTTCTTATAGGTGGCCTAGTGTTGGTGTGGCTCTGAATTCTGAGATAAATATATAGCCATGCAGACAGCCAAGACAAGGTTTGTTTCGTTTCATCCCCTTCTATGCTAAATTCCATGAGCCGTTTGATGATTGCTGAATGCATGCATCGATTATTTCGCCGTGCACCAAACCCTGTGATGTTAGATTCTCCTCTCCATGCTCAACCGTTTAATCGGGATTTAGTCAATGGGCATGCATCGGTTCTCTTACTGCAAAACTTCTCTGGTGATCTGGTCTCCAATTTGGATACTGCCGCTTATAACTTTTGGTTGTAGCTTATTAGTCTAATAAATAGTGAGAATAGTGATCGATGAGCGAAGCCAAAAGTCACTAGAAAGACAAAAACAACAGGGCCAGCCCATGTTAGTATGTTACGAGTTATATCAGCAACTGTGTACCACTTCACAAAAGTTCAGAGGCAGATACTCTTCACCTGGAGGTAGTACTGCTTATACCCTCTTCTCAGGGGAGTTAAACAGAGGAGCTCTCAACAGTACAAGCTACAGCGTTGATTCCGCTAATTGCGATCTGTGACATGGAAATATGCGATTGGGCTGCTCTAAACTACACTTTCCTCCTTATCACCATCGATCTGTCTGGCTCCTTTTTAAAGTTTTGGAGGCAAGAAGATACTAAGTTTTCAAATCAAGGTGCATGTGACCGTGACTGTCTGCAGATAGCTCCATGCACAATGCCTGTCTCGTTCTTGAGCTCGGCGCCAAGGAGCAGCGGTCCACTTGTTGTTAACCACATCTGTAAAGCTCCCTCTCCCATCTTTTGATCCCGTGCTTGCATAGCGGGAGATTAAGTTAATGCCGCTGCCCTTTTCTGGGCTCCTGTCTCGCTCGGTTGCTCCACCCCCTCACTTCTTGTCGGCCTCTTTTCTCCTTTTGGCCTCGGACTATTTGTTCCTCCATTGCATCTTGTTTCTTTGCATCTGGTTTGAGCTGAAATCTTCCACCATTTCGTTCTTTCGGAAGCGGTTTCAGCAAAAAAAAAAAAAAAACTACTCTGTAGTTCACTTTCTCATCAGAAATTTGAATCAGTTCTACTCGATATTGGATTCAAGTCTCCCAAAGAAAAGCCTTTTCTTTTGCCTGCACTTGACATGAAGAGGGGCACTGAAATCTTTTGCCTGTTGTAAACATGCTGTCCTTAAACAAAATGCATTTCCTCAAGTTATATTCCAGCAATGCAACCATGAGGTAACGACGTGGTTTAGAGTGAGCTTGCCTCCCTTACGATTTTTGTGGTTTCTGATTCTGCTTGATTTGTTTTTGGCATGAAGGAATGGCTCCGTGGAGCACCCCACTCGGACGTCTCCCCAAGGAACCAACAAGACGACGAGCCGGCCGACCAGGGTGGCCGGCCCGGACTCCACCGCCGATAGGCCGTCGACCAAGTCACCCACCGGGCGAAGTCCGAAGGTGGAACGCCGCATGACGATGAGCGCAGAAAGAGAGGTAATCGGCACAAATCTCAGCTTTCTCTTTCGTAGACTTTCAGGGCCTATTCATAGGAAAAATGGAGGAATAGGAATTCCATAAGAATAGCAACTATTCATCCATTTGATTCATAGGAATGGAGTAAAGAAAAAATATAGGAAAATTTCATTTCCCTATGATTCCAAAGGAAAACCAGAGGAAAACTAACATCCATGATTCCAAAGGAAAAAACATAGGAAAACTAACATCCACTAAAACCTCTTTTTTCTTGCTACGCAGATTCTTGTGTTTTTCTATTTCTGTGTTCCAAACACTCAATTCTACAAAATTCTTTTGTTTTTCAATACTCTGTTTTGCACATGCATTCCTATCACATTCCCATGTTTTTCTTATTCCTACGTTTTTATAATCCTGCGAATCAAAGAGGTCCTCAGTATTGTCGTTTGGTAGTGGCACATCGGTTCCAGCATATGAAAGGAGATTTTTCAAGTTTCTATCCCAAGTTCGTTACAAGTATTTTAAAAGATCGCTAGCTGTTCTTAAATGCCACCGATTTTTCTTTTTTTCTACTTGTATCATTTTGCTGTGATTTGGCAATATCCATACAATCTTTCTATGTTGACACCCTTTCAATTACTACGGGTAGTTGGCTCTTATTCTGTCTCCCTCTTGATGGAGCACACTCTCAATTACAGTGAAACAGACAGGTATTTGGTAGCTAACACAAGTGCTCCGGGATATTAATTGTTTAGCTGAATTTAGCAAAATACTCCTCCATTGAAGCTTTTTGCTAGTAGAAAAACAGGTCAATTAAGATCATTAACAATTCTCCTAGTAATCATGAACTATGTGGATCAACCGAGCAAGTGCAGGTTAGGTAGATTTGGCAAACACTGAGGAAACTATTGTTTCAGATGTGGATACCATAATTGACATCGATATTTATTCTATGTACTGATTACGTACCTGAAACACCCAGAAGATTAGGCAAACTCGTTAAGCACATTTTGAGAGCACGAATATTAGTTCTTTCTTTGGTCACATACTTCTTTTTTTTCTTTTGGACAAAGGTCAGATAATTCTTACCAGAATTATCAACTGGATAGCCAGATTACTGCCAACATTTTGGCAACTGTGTTCCTGTAAGGGAACTAGGGAAAAAGGAAAGCTATCAGCAGCATTGTCACTAATCTTTCTGCGATGCATAACTTGCAAGCAAAACTATCCACTGAGTCCTACAGAATTATGTCACGATGGAAAGGGGAAAATCTCAGCTTTAAAATTACCACGGATGGCAATGCATGTCAGGAAAACCATCTTACCCAATAGGGCCAACACTACTGATCGCTGGTTAATCATGTTACTGTGGAAATCACGAGCTTGCTGATTGGAGTTCGGAGACTGTGGAACACCGCTAATCTTGTCGGCATTTATGTTTCTGTGGAATGAAAACACCAGAAAAGGAGGCCACCGACGAAGCTGTCGGAGCTGGAGTCCCAGCTCTCGCAGCTGCAAGACGAGCTCAAGAAGGCCAAGGAGCAGCTACTGTCCTCCGAGCTCTCCAAGAAGCGGGCGCTGCAGGAGGCCAGGGAGCACGCTGCGGCGGCATCCGCGCAGGTCCGCGACTGCGAGACGCAGCTCGCCGAGCTCTCCTCCGCCGAGGAGGCCCGCATCCTCAAGCTGCGCCGGCTGTCCCAGGAGCGCGACCGCTCGTGGCAGTCGGAGCTGGAGGCCATGCAGAAGCAGCACGCCGCCGACTCGGCCGCGCTGGTGGCGGCCATGGGCGAGGTGCACCGGCTTCGCGTGCAGCTCGCCGCCGCGGCCCGCGCCGACGGCAAGCAGGACGTGGTGGAGGCGCTGGCCACCATCGACGACCTCAGGGTCAAGCTCAAGGCGAGCGAGGAGGCCGAGGCGCAGGCGCGCGCCATGCACGAGGAGTGCAAGCAGCAGCTAGAGGCGAGCCGGGCCACCATCGACTCGCTGCTCACCGATGGCTCCAAGCTGATGGATTCCTTCAGCCTCGTGGTCACGGAGCTCGAGGAGTCGCGCGCTAAGGTCAAGGCCCTGGAGGAGGAGATGGCGGAGACATCGGGAAAGGCCGGCGAGCGAAGTTGCAACTGCTCGGACTCGGAGGCCGCCGAGCTGAGGTCGGCGTTGGAGGCCGCGGAGGCCACTTTCCAAGAAGAGAAGATCCTGAGCACCGTGGAGACGCAGTGCGCGTACGAGCTCATGGACCAGATAAAGATGGAGTCCGACCTGCGGCACGGCAAGTTCACCGCGGCGCTCGAGAGCGCCAAGTCCGAGGTCATCTTCCTCAAGGCGAGCCTCTTCGACAAGGAGTCCGAGCTGAGGCGAGCCTTGGACGCGGACAAGAAGATACAAGCCGACACGAGAACGGACACCGCGGCCGACGAGCTGAAAGAGCAGCTGCAGGGCGCGCTGCAGGAGAACGGGCAGCTGAAGCTCGAGCTGAGGCAGTACGAGTCCGAGAAGGTCCCCGTGAAGACGGAGGCCGACGCGGCGGCGGAGGCGGCGAAGAAGGGGGAGATGGAGGCCGAGCTGAGGCGGCTGAGGGTGCAGGCCGAGCAGTGGAGGAAGGCCGCCGAGACCGCCATGGCACTGCTCACGGTGGGCAAGGGCGGCAACGGGAAGCTCGTGGAGCGGAGCGAGTCGTTGGACGGCGGCAAGTGGGCGAGCTTGTGCGACGAGCTCGATGACGACGCGGCGGCCAGGAAGAATGGCAACGTACTCAGGCGGATCAGCGGCATGTGGAAGAAATGAGGCTGTTCACTGATCAGCTGATCAAGCAGTAGCGTGGCTCGATCGATCGTAGGGAGCTGTCGATCCTTTTCCCGTGTAATTGTTTTGCCGGTTGGTGTGGTATAAAAACATAGGAGTGTTGTACTGGTTGGGGTAAACGTGCTCATAGCTGTACTAAACATGGTGCGAAAGGTTGGAAGAGGTGTTTACTTCGTTAGTTTCAGTGGACAGTACGTGCGTAACCATCAAGCTCCATTGGGTCTGATTCTTCCTGATCCACTGACGAAAAAGGACACGCGCTCCGATCTTACCGTTTCTACTAGCGTGCAATCAAGTATTTCAGCCCGTCTCTTGTGCTTAAGCATCCCAGCCCATTTTCGTTGATCTTATGAAATATAAGGATAATCAGCCTCACAGAAGGATTAAAGAAGATAAAAGAAAACGATCTTTATCGCTATATTAAGATTGCAGCCCTGTTCTTGATAAGTGATTATAAAGAGAGTGCTCCTAGCCTTGACTTTGTTATTCCTTGCCTCCGTTTTCTACTGCTTAATGGAGAGATCCTCCTTTCGCCTTCTCCTGTAATGTTTAAATAGCGTTGAAGGGGTGTCGATTGTCCATGCAAGCAGGTACATTGCCGATTTCTCACGTCCGGTCGAGTAATCGATCGTTGTCAGAGATAAAAACCTGACAATAGCTATCAATTGGTTATTGCCAATGGGAGAGAATCGTTAGATATAACCGTAGGATAGTTGTCATCAGAGGCACATGACCAAATCGTCATGCGCTTATTGGGGATAGAAGCACACGTACTCTATTTCACCGCACGAGAGACTGCATGCAGTTAAGCCCAGTTATCGAATTAAAGGATCTTCGAGTAGTGGCTAGTCGGGTAAATGAGTTGTAATCCTTCGATTAGGGGGGTACTCGAGCAGTATTATTTCAAGTGATATGCAACCACAATAGCTCAAAGCCTTAATTATATATTAAAGCTGCATTTAATGGATTATCCGATCCTTGTCAAGTAGCCCTTGAACTTTCAATGAATTCATGACTTAGATTCCTTCGATTGGAATGTAAGTCGAGGGGCCATTTTTGAAGATAATCAAGAAAGAGAAGTTTTTTTTCACTTGAAGTTGAAAAATGCCAACTAGTGAAGATGGGAAAATGGGCGTGAACCCGCCTCGGCGTTATTAGAGACAAGTTGATTAAATTTAATCGAAAATGTGGGACAAAGAAATTAGGTATTGCAGGTCCATTACTTCTAGAATTAATACATTTATAAAAGTATGTTAATTACACCTCTTTGTGAGAAAACCCTTGATTAAGAATTCCAACATAAATATTACAACAAAATACAACATATGACAATTACAAAAATATAACAGAAATGGTCTTCAATCTTTATGCCGCTGATGGCTGCTTGCTCGGGGTAGGTCGAGCATGGAAAAATGACTTCGGCATATCGACCACGATATTTGCAACGTGATCCGTGGCACATATCGACCACGGCGTATCAACCGCGGTAAAACGACCATGGGTAGTCGGAGCTACAATACACAGTCGATGGTCGTAGCTATATTATTTGGTCGATGGTCATAGCTACATCACATGGTTGATGGTCGTAGCTATAGTATTTGGAGATGGTCATAGCCACAATATTTAGTCGATGGTCGTAACTACAGTGCATGGTTGATCGTTGTAGCTATAGCATTTAGAGATGGTCATAACCACAATATTTGGTCGATAGTCGTAACTACAGTATTTGGAGATGGTCGTAGCTATTGTGCATGGTCGAGCACGACCAAACAGCCACGGATGAACGATCGCGGTGAAGGGTATTTTTAATATTTCTATTACGACTAGTGTGACACAGATTTCGTGCACGTAGTGTAGTAGAAGTATTTCCTTTTTTCGTTGTTCTACTGTTTTACTCCACCTTGTATTACTACTAACACTGCATAGTGCTTGCAAAGGTTGAGAGCTTGCATGTAGCATAAAAGAAGCAAAGGTTATTTTATTTTGGCAGCATATACGTACTCTTAATTCATACCCATTTGAGAGGACCGAATTGAGGAAATATGGTACTCTTCCAACTTCTCACCCCTGGTTCGTATCAATTTGTAGGGGACCAAACCTAAGAAACGAGGGATGGAGCACTCGTTCTTTGGGTTTTTATCCACTAATGAGACCAAACTAAGAGAATGAGGTCTTCATGTCTCACCTTGATTTGTATCCATTTGTAGAGGATTGGACCAAGGGGGAAACATAAACAAAAATGATGAAGCACCTTGATTCATATTGCAATGGTCGAACCCAAGGGTGAAGAGGACCAGATAGGGAGAACACTCCTTGATTCGTACCGTGATGGCCGAACCCAAGAGCGACGGAGAGAGAAAGAAGAAGAGCAGGAACTTTACCTTCTTACCCGGATTGGTTGCTCTCACTTTCTCCTCTCTCGGGCACTTTCTTCTCTTGCCAAGGCTTCTCTGTCAGTCCCTCCTTGTCCGTCCCACTCTTCACCTCTATTTATGTAGCAAGGATGAGAGGGAGGTTGTTTTGTGGGAAGTTACAGTAACTTCTCTACTTGATTTCTTCTTTCCGAGATAGCGGTTCAAGCGCTGCAGTCGGTTTACTTGCGGTCGTGCAGGACGTGCACTATTTGGACGTTCATGCGCTGCAGCTGGTTTCGTTTGTGGTCGTGCAAGACGTGCACTATTTGGACTATGTCTCGCCTGTAGGCTATGGCTGAACCGTACGCCATGTAGGTTCTTTTCTTTCTTCTTTTCTTTTCTTTTCTCTTGTTTACTTGTTTTTTGACACTGGTTGGTTAGATAATGGTCGATTACTTAACTGAGCATGCAATGCTTCAGCCACAGTTGCTGGACGGGCATTATCTAGGACTTTCAGTCATTCTTTTGATTTCCACGTGCTATGGCTGAAACATGGCCCCATTAGTGATTACTATTAATCATTATTAATTATTTAGTTGGAGCATGCTTAACTCTTGCACGCATTTAGTAACTTATTTTGCTAATTGACGACATACCATACAAAGCTTTTGACTGACACATTGGTCAAAATAATGTGGTCGACCAATGTAGTCGAAACAACGTGGCCCTTTTAACTACCCAAGCTTTTGACTGAAATATTGGTCAAACCAACATGGTCAAACTAACGTGGTTGAACCAATGTGGTCAACACAATGTGGTCTTTTTAGCTACCCAAGCTCTTGACTGAGGCATTGGTCAAAACAACGTGATCGACATATCATGGTCGAACCATCGTATTGAACCATTATGGTCCAATCAACATGGTCGACCATCGTGGTCGGAATATCGTTGTGGAACCAACATGGTCGACACAATGTGTTCAACATATTGTGGTCGAACCAACATAGTCAAAATATCATGATCGAACCATCGTGGTTGAAATAACATGGTTGAACCAACATAGTCGAACCAATATGGTCGAAACAACGTGGTCAAACATCATGGTCGGAATATCATAGTTGAACCAACATGCTCGACACAACGTGGTCGAACCATCATGTTGTAAGTTTAGGACAAAATCGGTGTCAACAACTAGAAGGGGAATTGGAATCAAAATATTTATATCCGTTAGGCACAGTTCATGTAACCACTAATTTGGTTGTGGGGAAGTCTTTATAAACCGAAGTGGTACCTATTGAGTTTCACACTTTCTAGAAAACCTTTGAATTCCTTAGCTTTCCTCTGTTCTTCGTCACCTTAGCGACATTCGATCTTGGTTATTCTTTCCCCGATTTCCCTTGATCCCTACTAGATCGAAGCCATCCATAACAAAAATGTTGGGATTCATCTCTAAATGGCCAGGGTATGAACTAGGATCGAAGAGATTGAAGGCCTCGAAGATTGCGAAATTGATTTTCAACCAAGTCTTAATCCCATGGAAGTCAACAATGGGAGAGGAATTTTCGGATGGCAGAGTTGGCAAGATTCTCGTGTTTTGGGCATACGTAGAATGCGGGTTCAAGCTCCCGGTGCGCCCCTTCCTATCGGAGGTGCTCGAGTTCTATGAGATCAAATTAGTGAATTTAGCTCCCAATTCAATCGCCATACTTAGCATCTTCATGTATCTGTGTCTAGTGTATCTTGGAATTCTGGTGAATTGAGAGCTCTTCAGATACTACTACCATATGAATGGAAGAGCCAGGAAGGCGGAAGCATCGCCCGAGAGTTGCTATTTGTACCTTCATAATGGAAATACAAAGGAGTATATTCTGATGTACTCGATGTCTTGCTAGTCATCATGTAAGAAACTTTGGTTCTACATGACGGTGGGCAAGGAAGATAGCCTAACGTTCGCAGGGAGGATTGCTGTGGAGAGCCTGGAGTAAAGGTCCTCTCTTAAGGAGGGAAGGATAATGACTGGTCGACACCATCGTATATTTGAAAAAAAATAAGGGATTGACTTCGTGGCACATGGTGAGAGACTTCACCATGTACGAAATTAGTTCTTTGAAACACATGATCATATCATGCTATGTTATGAAGGCACGAAAGATTTGACAAAGGACTCGTTGGAAGGTGAGCATCAAGGATTTTGACTGGTTAAAAATATTCTATTTAATAGTGTTTTTCTGATGTTTAGTTCTCCTTTTTGATTTTATAACCTTATCCCCTTCCGGGATAAGGGAAAGAGTGAGGGTGGTCTACAAAGGGGAACCCAAGCAAAAAGGAGTCCCTCTAATCTGGGTGGTTACCTCTCTACAAGACAAGATCGAGAGGCTCAAGGTAATCTATGATATCTATAACCTATAATTATCTTCTGATTGTTATGTTTTGATGTTCTTGATATATCCAGATAATCGAAGTAGATAGCTCTAAACTGAAGGAGGGCGCAAAAGAAGTCGCCCCGATCCCCAAGAAATAACGAGTTATAAAGAAGTCGTATATGACATCAGGATTTTCTTGTGGCCCTCCGATCACCCAAGTGCTTGAAGAGAAGGCAAAAAAATCCCCTTGGATGAGGTTTTTATTATGACTCCAAGAGCTTTTCTTATAAGCCCACTTCTGCTCTTGTATGAAGAACGGATAAATTACACCATTGGGAATATATTTCTTGGATGAAGGCTTTTGCTGCGAAGCTTGTCGCTGGTGGCGAGAGCACAGGAGTGGAGCTGAAGCTGCTGGTCAGAGGGGTTGATACTTCAGGACCGATAGTAGAATCAAGTCCACCAGTGGTGTGCACCGAGGTGGTCTGTACCGAATAAGTTTAGAACCTGGTGGCCACTCCCAAGACATATTCAGTATCACTGGAAACAAGTATTTTGATGGTCGAGGAAGCTTGACCCTCTGAGGAAGTTCGGGTGGTCGAAGAGATAATCTCCGATGGCCCCGAGAAAGAAATGACCAAGGATGTTACTCTGAGTAAGAGCATCTAGTCGGAAAGTGCCAAGGGTCTGACCAACCCTACCAGTTCCGAACTGGTGAAATCAGTTGTGAAGAAGAGGGGAGAATGACCATGTCAATGAGAACCTTGAGGGACTCGGGCTTCTTCCCCACAGACGATGCTAGCTGTCGATGATTAAATCATTGATCTTACGAAATATAGGAAAAATTGAGCCTCACAGAAGGATTAAAGAGGATAGGAAAAGGGATTATCCTTATTACTGTATTGGGATTACAACCAAGATTATTAAAATCGCAATCCTAGTCATAGAATCATATGATTCTACAATCCCATAAAACCAATCCGATTCAAATTGTATCTTGAGGTGTATTAGTAGAATTATTGTAGAATCATGATCCTAGTTATAGAATCGTGTAAAATCACAATACAATTGTTGTAAAACCATGGTAGAATCGTGTAGAATCATGCATCATCCTAAATTATGAAAGACTTAGGTGTTAGGTTGTGTTCTATCCCTCAACTCAAGTTGTATGTTAAATACTAAGTACTTAATAGTTTAGACATTAAGATTAAGATGTTTGGAATAATAAAAATTAATTTGATTATTTATTTATTTTACTTTTTTATGTAAAAGGGTTGGATAATGGCAATATCGATGATATCACTATTCTAGTCGTAACCCTCAATGACAAAGAACTAAAATCATAATTCTAGTTATGAATAAGATATAAATTTATTAATCAAATTAGATGTCAAATGACCAAATAAACACTCATATCACTCTTAGAATACACTGCAAATTGAAAAAAAATGTATTTTTGGTATAATCGGATAGGATATTAGATTCTATGATTTTATCTTAGAATACAATCCTACGAAAGTGTCTCCGATCCGATTTAGGATTATGATTATGACAACCTTGATTATAACCTGCTCTTGATGAGCGATTACAAAGGGGATGCTACTAGCCCTGACCTTGATATTCCTTGCCTCCGTTCTATATTGCTTAATCGACATATCCTCCTTTCGCCTTCTTCCACAAGGTTTAAATAGCCCCGAAGAGGTGTCGATTGTCCCTGTGAGCAGACATCTTGCCGATTCCTCACGCCCAGTTGAGTAATCAATTGCTATCAGAAAGAGAAACCTGACAATAACTGTCGATTGATTATTGTCGGTGGGAGAGAATCGTTAGAGATAAGGCAGTTGTCGTCAGAGGTACAGGGTTGAATCGTCGTGCGGTTATTAGGGGATAGAAGCGCACTTGCTCTATTTCACTGCACAGTAGGCTGTATGAAGTTAAGCTCAATTATTGAATTATAGGATCTCCGAGTAGTGGCTGGTCGAGTAAATAAGTAGTAATCCTTCAACTAGGGGTATTTAGGCAGTATTGTTTCAGGTGATCTATGATCATAATAACTTAGAGTCTTAATTATATATTAAAGATGTATTTAGTGGATTATCCAATTCTCGTCAGGGTCCAATTTGAGGCTGTTTTGAGCCTACATTGAGCAGCACGGTAGTCATGGGCCCTAACTTTTTCATCCAGCTCCAACCAATGCATGGAATGCCTTCCAAATGAAGCACAGTATGATTACCAGGCAACTAGTGCTCCATCTTCCACCTGATCAAAAAGCAAACGCACAGGGATTCTCCATCAAAGCCACATCACTATCCTTCGCTTCACCAAAGTAACGACCATTATCCTTTTGGCAGGATCGCAGCAGATGAACCAGGCTCAGGTTGGTCACTCGGTTGGTCAGTATGACCCGAAAAATATTGTAGTTCTTCTGTTCCTCATAGATCACAGCCCCAATAATGCCCATACCGATCTGATGCTGTCGCCCAACTGCCCTCGCAACAGCAGCAGAAGGAGCAGAAGGGAGACCCATGCGGCCATGCGACGCTCTACGTACTGCGTGCTCTGCCCCCGCACCGCAGCATCCTGTCAGATGGCTGCACTATCCATGCGGTGATGCGGACCGAGCAGGGGCAGCCCATCACCAAACAGTCTGTACTTTTTGGCTGAAGTCTGATGTTTGATTGCGATTTGTGATTTTTGGACTGTTTGTACGAAAGATTACAGAGTAGCAGAAACGCACGTGCGGTTTTTGCCGATATGAATGAAGTCGGTACAGTATGTACTACAATTAACTCGTAGACTCTATCTTAAAAAGATACTCCGTTTAAAAGCTAGTTACTGTAGAAAAGTCGAAAAACAGTTTTTAGAAACTGAAAAGAAACAGGCTCATTGGCTAATCCATGGACCGTACGTCCTATGCTCGCTACTCTTTCCTGCACCGATCATCGCATGAGTTGTCTTTTTTTCTCCTCTCAAGACCATGGTAAACTGCGTCAGACGAGTCAATACTTTGATCATGTTGAACCTATAATTTCTACAAATTATTTCTATTTTAAATTATCAAATTGCATGCTGTTATTTAACTTATTAGTAATACACTCCTTTGGAACATTTGAACATTTGAGTATTGTCACCCTAGGAAAATTATAATAGTAACCTTTCAAAAATAAGTCTATAATTATACGTCATGCATAGTATTGTTTAGATACTCGAGGGCATTAAGTTGCCCTAGCATTATTTCAACATGAAAACTTGGTTTGGGCAGTCATTGATAGAAGTTGGCTGGTAAGTTGTAACATGGAAATTTTATGCTCCCAAAAATCCCAAATTGCTTAACTATCTGGGCGGATGGTTCGGGGGTGTGGTGCAGTGGTGCACGAGAGTATGGTTAGTGGTAGAACCACTTAGGTAACCCTAAGAACCGAATCTTGTGATGACCTCCCAGTGTATAATAGTACAACCACAAACTGACAAATTGTAGGCAGGGCTAACTAATTTGCATCGACTTATTGTGGGTTGCTCCAGTGTGACCACGAGCGGTGAGAGGATGGCCACATCCTCCGACGTGACGACGCAAGAGGGGGCTTCTCGAAGGGTGGTCATACCCCTGAGTGAGTTAAACCTTAGCGGACGTGGCTCTACTGGGAAGATGCCTCGTAACAGTCTTGTTATGATTACTCAGTCGCACACCTAAGGAAACATGTATTGTTCGATATTGTGAGATAATCATATCTTGTGGGTAAAGTGTACAACCTCTGCAGAGTTGAAAACTATTCGAATAGTCGTGCCTACGGTCAAGGGTGGACACGGAAACTTAACCAGATATAGTTCTATTTCAAAAA
The DNA here is from genome assembly GCA_036346245.1 of Bonia amplexicaulis. Lineage (NCBI taxonomy): Eukaryota > Viridiplantae > Streptophyta > Magnoliopsida > Poales > Poaceae > Bonia > Bonia amplexicaulis. The sequence goes on along the minus strand of CM070736.1, from coordinate 7,278,271 downwards.
CTTTCTGGGTGGAATTGAAAAAGTGGTGGGCAGTGAAAAGCCCTGATTTGTGTTGCCCTGAGTGTCGCTCCAGTGATAAGATAAGCGGTTATAACACTGAAAGGTTAGCATATGGTGCATGAGCCTTGTAACGGTGGATGAAATCTGTGCTACTATTATTATTGCATTCTTTTTACCCAAATATCATGTTTTAGTTCAAATTGCTAGGTCTTACAGAATTTCTATGTATAATATTTTAAAAGCAATTTATGGCAAATAAAACAACCTGAGCCTTCCTTTGATAAGCCATATATGTTATCTATTTACATTCTGTGTATTGGCTCACGGAGCACGGTGGTTTGTGCTCACCCACGCTCACTCAATTAATCCAGAATCAGGAGTCAGATCGCTACGCTTCAGCAACACACCTGGTCATGATGGTGAAGAAGATAGAGAGATCAAGAACTAGGTCGCGTACTCCAGTTGGCTGCTTGTGGGAACGTCCTGAGGGTCCCACCTGTGTGTTCCGTTTTCACTGCTGTATTTTATCGATTTTGGCCTGATCGGCACATGAATAAGTTTACTAATATATTTATGCTTCCGTATGATATGTACTTTGATGTTCAGTAATGTATCTATGAGCACTATCTACTGATATAGATAATAGTACGGTGGAATCACAGATGATTTTTGATTGCAAAATCCAGGTCCGACATTGACCAAGCGCACAGTGTTCCAGACGCGGTTGATGGTTGCTGAACGTGCATTATCTAGGACTTTCAGGCATTCTTTTGATTTTTGTGCATTATGGTTCTGCATCCATGCAGTTACGACACCACTTTCCTATTGGTATAGAAAAAAGTATCCATGTATGTGTTTGGTTGACATGTGCGTCGTTTGGTGCACGTCGAAGAAAACAACGTGATCGAAGTATCCTGGTCAACCAACATGGTCAAAATATCATAGTTCACTAATGTGGTCAAAATATCATCGTTGACCAACGTGGTCGAAATATCATCGTCGACCAATGTGGTCAACATATCACCGCCGACCAACATGGTCGAAATATGGTGGTCGACCAGCGTGGTCGAAATATCATGATCAAACCACGTGGTCAAAATATCATCGTCGACCAACATGGTTGAAATATCACCGTCGACCAACGTGGTTGAAATATCACCGTCGACCAACGTGGTTGAAAATAACATGATCGACCAATGCGGTTTAAATATCTTGGTCGGCCAACGTGGTCGAAATATCATGCTCAACCAACCTGGTTGAACTATAATGGTTGATCAACTATTCGCTTCGAGTACTATTCAGTTTACGAGTACTGTTCACTTTTTGAGTACTGTTCATTTCGAGTTATGTTCATATTTTGAGTATTGTTTATTTCGAGTACTGTTCACTTTTGAGTACTATTCATTTTTTAGTACTGTTCATTTCGAGTGTTGTCGAAGTCTTCCATGCACAATGCAGTCGAAAAAATTCTTTTAATAGTTGGAGTCTTCCGAAAACTTAAGGCACTTGAAGGGGTTTTCCGAGTACACGAAGCTCACGATCGTGTGAAGCAAATCTAACACTGATGTCGACAAAAAACCTTGCGGCCGAAACCAACATGGTCGCGACCCATGTATGCTACAGTCGATTTATACTTTTTGTTAGATATCTGCATACGACCATCAGCCGATCCAAGCTATAGCGAACCAGTGGTATATGTAGTGAAGCGGTCGTAGGATCATCTTGCCGTTGTCGTAGCCACTAATCACACGTATATTTTCATGTCTCTTCCTTCCTTATCTCCATGTATTGTTTCTTTAAACCGGTCGTAACGGATTTTAGCCGTCAGGATAATTTATTAATTTAATTATGATTATTTTTGTTGTTGTTATTATTATTTATTCATATTTAAGTTTGATGATAAAATCGGTGTCAACAGGTAGCATGCTAGCTGAACATTTCAGCTATTGCATCATGGCAATATAAGATTATAGAAAATCGATTTTATCAGCCCTAATGTGTTTTGTATCTTCAAAAATTCCGCCCTTGAGCCGCCCCCCGTTTTTTTTTTTAGAATCTTGAGCTCCTGTATTCCAATGCGCCGGTTTGAATAAAACACGTGTACCAATTTTCTTTTGAGCGTGTGGGATAAAATATTGGTTTATCTGCTATTTTCTCGTCGCAAGATTACGTTGAGAAATGAATCTTCCTTGTTGCTTGTTGAATGGGGTACGACGCTACGATCAGCTCTTGTAAAGGAGGGTGTAACTTGTAAGAAGCAATGACTAAAAGGATGGGTCGTTGAACAACCGTCACGGTTGCTTCCATCTTAGGATCCGCTCGTTTCGGCTTCAGCTTCTGACTTCTGGCTTATTTTTCACTATTTATAATTTCATCTTTTTCTGAACTTTTGGCTTTTTTAAGCTTTTTTGCCGGTTCTTTTTTTGCCGTATTCGTTTGCGTTGTTTGTGATGGGCTAACATATTTTTTTTTATATTTTTTTAATTTTTTTAAATTTAATTATGTTAAATAAGCCTCTGTCATCATTCTGATTTTTTCGATCATTCTGATGCTTTTCAGCCATAAGCTACCAAAAATAAACCAAAATAATTACCACCTTAAACATGCCTTCCATTTCCATGTCCTTAGTACACTTCATCCTTCTGTAGATGAAATTGCTCGGTTGATCTGTACGGCTAATGGCTGTACTCTGCGTCGTCAAGGTTGCCCTGTCCTCTCATGGTCTCATCAAGATTAGATTACGATGATCTGACCTGCACCGTACAAGATGAAGTGCTAATCGACATCCCGTGTGATTTCGGAACTGTTTACACCAATGATGTTGTAGTTTTTTTAAAAAAAATTATTTTAGGAGTTTGTTTATGTAAATTTAGTCTTTCTTGGTAAACTTAATAATCGACAAACCACATGTATTACCTGCTGTGCTATGGTACCTCAGCAGGACCCACTGAGCAACTGTGGCTTGATAGTCCTACCAAGCCCCCAAAAAATCGGCATGCGGCCGGCTGCCGGATGATTAGCAATAATGCCATGTGATTAGTACTAAGTAAGCACTAATTAATACTAATCAAATCATTAATTGCATAGTATTTGAGCGTAGCCGGTGCTACCGAGCTGCTAAAACAGATGTCTCAGGAATATATTTGGGAAAAAATAGCTACAGTATCATTTATGTCATTTACATGAACCGTTGTGATTTCGTTGCTCACCATTCTGATTTTTTACTGAAAGAACGCTTACGAAACAACGACGTATCGGCACCCTTAACTGAGCAATCATCAACCGAGGAACCATCATCGCAGAACTTAGCAGAAAGATTTGTAGTTTCCCCAATAATGAAAGAATCATAGTGTGCAGTGACCTGATGCGAAGACATCAATACGTACATACCTATACCATATTACTGTACTGCTACACCGCCCCAGTAGCAGGAAAACACACCTGCACTTCGCCATTATACCGCCAAGATTCTACGCGCCGAGGGCAGAAACTCCCAATGACTGGTCGCTAGGGTTTAGGACACCTACCTTAAAGTATTTCAACTATTCAAGATGATGTGCGTCTACACAGATACTTCTTCAACAAGTGGTACTGTTGAAGACAACGTGTGAATATAAAGATACTACTACTGTACTACGTCATCTACATTCGGATCTGTTCTTTTTTCAATTTATAGTTTATGGCTGTGGTTTACGTCTTTTAAACTATTCATGAGAGAGTACGGAGTAACAAAAGGTCGCTATAATATATACTACAATCAACTTGTAGATCCTATTTTAAAAAGATACCCTGTTTAAAATCTAGTTACTATAGAAATACCGAAAAACAACTTTTAAAAGTTGAAAAAGAAAAAAACCAAATCAAGCATTCAACTATTCAAGACAAATATACGTCTACACAAATACTCCTTCAACAATTGGTACTGTTGAAGAGGACTGAGCCTAGCTCAATTGGCAAGAGCGTGTAGCCGCTCCTTGCCCACCCGCGTTCGAGCTCGGCTCGATGTGTGTTCACACAGGTATTATTCATACGAACAATGCCATTTAGAGTACATGCATATATAAGTGTGTTTAGTGGTTAAAACGTATGCCCACGCTCCGTAAGACCATTAGGTCTTCATCTTATCTTAAGCGTGTATATTGAACGTACTCATGTGGATGTGTAAATATGATGTGGTGTATGTGCATATACACGCGTAAGTACATTCTTGTTGTATGCGTTTAAAAAAATGATACCCGTTGCAGACGAGGTGTGACTATAAATATACTGCTACAGTACTGCAAAAAAATTCTCGGTAATTAGCACACTCCCGGATCATTCACCGCGGCGTTGCGACGAGAGTACAAGAGGAGCACCGACTCCATTTGGCACTCACCGAGGCAATCAAAAAGTTGCAGATGCGTCGTTGGCGCACGGTGAAAAAGGCGTTCCCGGCCGTGGGTCATACGAGCGGCCAAATGACTGCCCAATCTGGCATTCGCCACGTGCGATCGCACCAGGAACCGAGGCCAAGGCCATGGCCGGCCGCTCCCCCACCAAGATCCAAGACACCGCATAAAGGCTGGCACGCAGAGAGTAAAAAATTGCAAGCAACGGATCTCGCCGCACTGTCACTGACACCAACGCTATTCTAATCATATGATGTGCCATCACCGCCCCATTTGATCCGTTTGTTTTATCCTCCCTCTTCCTCTCGAAAGATGGCCAAAAGACAGGCAGCCGAAAACCGCGAAAAGTTAACAGAAAAGCCAAGAGCGGTTTGCAGTTTATATGGTACTAGTTCAATAACCACGTATTGCTATGAATAAAAAATTATATTTAAATTTGACTTACGCTATGTCTTTGATTAAGTTGGCACCTTAGCAAACTCCACAACAACGGTTCCCTTATTGGGCCAAGTGAAACTTCACCCTTGCCTACATCTTTACGTCACTGCACTAACTGCTCTATCGTAGCCACCGTCATGCCTCATCTGCAATGCAGATCTAAGCCACACCCTCGACCTTGTTGCCACGTCCAACCTATATATGAGCCTCATATGTACTAGGAGAGCTAGCCTTACTCCTTGAGCTTCTTATAGGTAAGAGCGGTAAAATCAAAATAAATACAATCCATATGTGAATCAAATTAAAACCACCTAAATAACAGGTACATTCACACCGAAATCAACATAAAAATAATGAAGCAACACCTCTGCATCAAAGAGACCAAGAGAAAACAACTCTTCTCTTTTGCAATTCATTCAAAGTAATCAGATCATCCTTGTCCAATGGTTTATAATATTAACTTCATTTGCTCATCATGTACAATGCTCTTTAGTATTTACCATAGCTGACTTATCTATATATGGGCCTCACATGTACTAGGAGAGATAGCCTTACTCCTCGAGCTTCTTATAGGCAGGCAAAATCAAAATAAATATAATTCATATGTGAATCAAGTCAAAACCACCTAAATAATGGGTACATCCACACCGAAACCAACATAAAAATAATGAGGCAACACCTCGTCATCAAAGAGACCCAAGAGAAAACAACTCTTCTCTTTTGCAATTCATCCAAAGTAATCAGATCTTCCTTGTCCAATGGTTTATAATATTAACTTCATTTTGTTCATCGTGTACAATGCTCTTTAGTCTTTACCATAGCTGACTTATCATTCATCTTGCTATATATAATGGCATTACACTATATTAGTGGATTATCACCTATCCAGGTGTGATTGTAGAATTAGAAGGTATACACACCTGTCATGAATTCGAAGTTAAGCAACCATTACCTTCTCAATGATGTAAAGATTGGTATAAACATTAATGTGTTTCAATTGTAAAGCTGAAATTCACATGATGCTGCTAATTGCTAACATAAAAAAATCCATTACAAAGACATATCTATGGCGATGACGTGGGATTTGTTAAGAGAGTGGGCGACGGTTTTGGGAGATGAGGTGAGGGTTAGGGAAGTTGTTGCTGATAGCTATGGAGTGCGGACGTATATCATGTGAAGGGCCCACCTGGCAGCATGCCTGGTTTCTCAAAGAGAAGAGAGGCAGATTAACCACTACCATTAATTTTCTTTTTAAAATAGTAGAGATAAAAGCCAGTAAAAACAGCTGAGCAAAGACTTTCCAACCCCGGAACGTTGTATATGTTAGGAAACCGGGGCTTGGGCTTGAAGCATTGGCCCATGGTGGACACATCACCACTAGGCTATAAATAGGGAGCCCCATTGGCTATTTTATACACGCATAAGAAAAGGAAGCAATAAAGAAAGACCAGGAGTTCTCTCTATCTCTGAGTTTCAATCTATTATTTCTGTCTTCTGCGATTGATCTGATTTTGCATAGCAGAGGAATCTATCGGACTGGTCGCTAGTGATGGTTTCTCAACATGTTATCAACACGAATCGCTCTGGTGAATTGAAAGGTAATCATCAAAGCATTAGTAGATTGAATTGTCTACATCTAGATCGCTTTAAATTATGCAGCTTTCGCTTTCTAGATTATTTTCTACGATGCAAATCTGCTCTAATCTACCCCAAGCAGACTTGAAGTCGTCGGCACAATATCGATCGGTAGATTACATGAAAGAGTAGATATTGATTGCACTGTAGATTAAAAAAAAGATAAAAAAGAAAAATCTTGCACGACCGGCCCTGTATGGCCGCCGTGCGTGAATCAGCAACGCACACCACCAAGCCGACCCGAAGTCGTTGATCGCCGCCGCCTCCCCATCTGACCACCACGCAAGCCAAGGTGGCTCGGCTCGAAGTCGCCGCTCGGCTGCCGCCCGGCCCGTCGCCGCCGCCGTCCGCCGCCGAGGTCGCCTTCGCCGCCGGTGCCGCCCGGCAATGCTCAAGCGCCGCAAAGCGGCCCGGCCGTTGCTTGCCCTTCCCCTCCACCGGTGCCTGCGCTCGGCAGCCCAAAGCGCCGCTGTTCCCGCAGGCCGCCATCGCCTAGCTCCACGGCTCGCCTCCGCGCCTAAAGACGCCATGCCTAAAGACGGTCGCCAACCCCGCTCGCTCCTGCCGTCCCGAAGTCGCCAAAGACGTCGCCGCAGACTTTGAACACCACGGCCGACTCAGTCCGAAGCTTCCAGGCACCACACGCCATTGCACCTCTCCCGAAGAACGACCGTCGGCTCTCACGCACTTGCGGGAGATGCGCCATCGCTGCTTGGCTCCTTCACCGGCCGAGGAGCTGGCCAAGCATGGCCAAAACTACTTGACTTGAGCTTCCGACGTTGAGATAGTACTTGGAGCCAAGAAGCTCCGCGCTGTTATTGGGATTGGTGCACCGCAGGATGCCAAACCTACCCCTGAGAAAAATGATCAGGCACTTCACTTCCTCAGGCACCATCTCTGTCTCACTCTCAAAAATGAGTACATGGCAGAGAAGAGCGCACTACCATTATAGACTGCACTCAAGAAGCGGTTTGAGAAGGTAAAGTACACTATTCTTCCTTAGGTAGAACAAGAATAGACCCGACTTAGATTTGCTGATTTTAAAACGGTCGGGGAGTACAATTCTGCTCTGCACAGAATTTGTACCAATCTTCAACTTTGTGGCAAGCAGATCACAAATGAGCAAAAGATTGAGAAGATCAGATCCACATTTCACCCCAATATGGTGCAGTCTGCACGCAATTATCGTCAAGACAGCTACAAGGAGTATGCTGAATTGATTGATATGATGCAGATTGCAGAGGTTCAGGATAAAGTTCTCCGCAAGAACTATGTCACACGACCACCTGAGAGCTCTGCTGGCCGTGAAGCCAACGCCGGGAGCTACAAGGTGCGAAAGCCCATGATGAATAAAAGAGGAGGAAGGGTAAGACCGTAGCCTAGAAAGGCAAGTCAGATGCTCCACGTGAAAATAAGGCAAGCAATCCAAAGCGGGACGGCAAGTCCTATGGTAAGCAAGACCAATCCTGCTACATGTGTGGTAAGTGGTGGCACTGGTCGCGGATCTGTAAAGAGTCGTAGCATGCCATCGATGACTTCTAAGCTCAGAAAAAGAAGGATGGCAAAGGGTAGCATGAAACCCACTTTGCAACTGTTGAGGGGGAGAGTTCTGAGCAGCTGCCACCGCCATGATTTCTCTCGAAGAGCATATCACCCTCAAGAAAATAGCAGGCGAAGTCTCTGATTTCTTAGCAGATTCAGTTTAATGCACAGAATGCATACCCTTATAAAACTTGGATTTGAAAGTTTGTATGAAGGTACCTAACCAAGATAGAGCAAATAGTAATTTGTACAGTGTGAAATGCAGAAAATCACTGTACGAACCTAAGCAATCAGGCTGTGGTATAATCGCTTAAGCGACTTTCTATGCAAGAAAGACTACATGAACAATGAAGATTGTCTATGTGTATTTATACGATGATCCCAGAATGGATTTTGTGTAATATCAGTATATGTAGATGATCTGAATATCATCGGGACCATGAAAAGACATAAAAGAAGTAAGTTCTTACCTGAAATCAGAATTTGAAATGAAAGATTTGGGTAAAATCAAATATTGCTTAGGCCTGTAACTCGAGCATGTCCCTGAAGGAATATTAGTACATCTGTCAGTCTACGCCCAGAAGGTGTTAGAAAGGTTCGACTTTGAGAAGGCATACCCATCGAAAGTACCAATGATCGGGAGATCTTTGCAGCAAGATAAAGATCTATACCGACCTAGGGAAGAGGGGGAGGAAGTCCTGGGACCGGAATTCCCATACTTGAGTGTAGTAGGAGCACTTATGTATTTAGCGAGCTACAATAGACCGAATATTACATTTGCCGTAAACCTATTAGCAAGGCATAGTACAAAACCTACCAAAAGGCATTGGCAGGGAATAAAGGACATATTTCTATACCTCCAAGAAAGTAAGGACCTTGAGTTATTCTACAGAAAGAATCAAGATTTGAATATGACTGGCTATGCAGATGATGAGTACTTGTCAGACCCACATACCGCAAGGTCACAACAGGCTATGCATTCCTGTGTGGAGGAACTGCAATTTCATAGAAATCGTCTAAGCAAAGTCTTGTAACGATTTCGATGAACCACTCAGAAATCATAGTACTATATGAAGCCGCACGAGAATGTGCTTGGCTTCGACGAATGATTCACCACACCCAGCAGTCATGTGGGATGAATATCATGCAAACTCCCACAATTATCTATGAAGATAATACAACTTGTGTTGCACAAGTGCAGACGGGCTACGTGAAGAGTCATCTTCCAAAGCATATCAACCCCAAGTTCTTCTATGCTCATGAATTGCAAAAGATGGACGAAATTAAGGTACTGCATACTAAGTTATGTGAAAATCTTGCAGATTCATTCACTAAGTCACCCCTAACATCTAGTTTTGAAAGATGAGTACGAGAAATTGGAATGATGAGATTTAGAGAAGTGCAGAATTCAGTGGGAGATTTTTCTTAAGCTTGTCATTAAAACTTGATTACAAGGATCGAGTACCCAAAAAATAAATCCTGAGGATTAAATAAAATTGGGTGGATTGTACTCTTTTTCCCTTCACGAGTTTTCCTGAAGTTTCTCGGCCAAGGTTTTTAATGAGGCAATTCGTGCAACGCAGCATAACATTATCATGCACTCTTTCTCCAAATTTTTACCACTGAGTTTTTATGTAGTTTTGATGAGGCATGAACATGTCAGATAAGTGTCTAAGGGGGAGTGTTAGGAAACCTAGGCTTGAACTTGAAGTCATGACCCATGATTGGCACCTCACCACTAGGTTATAAATAAAGAGCCTCATTGGATATTTTGTACATACATAAGAAATAGAAGCAATAAAGAAAAGCATGAGTTCTCTCTATCTCTAGATTTTAATCTACTATTTCTAACTTCTATGATTAATTTAATTTTACGTAGCAAAGAAATTGATCGAACTTTTAATCTACTATTTCTAACTTCTATGATTAATTTAATTTTACGTAGCAAAGAAATTGATCGACCGTCGGCAACGGTTACTCAACAGCATAATCAGGCGCAAATTAGTTTCAAAAAGAAACAATCAGGCGTAAATGCCTCATTTAACACGGGGGCAGGTGGGCCAAGCCCCACCTTAACTGAACAAAAGTACTGTCCATTACATGCGGGCCACGCATACTTGGGGTGCTCCAGGTGTCACGGCTGTTACCGGTGTGGAGCAGTACAGTACGTGCCATCGGTTACCCACGCACAGTGCCGTTGCATTTCCCGCATGGAGACATGACGTGTGGGCCACCACGGGCCGGCCGGCGCGTACGTATACGCAGGAGCAGCAGAGCCAGCAGCAACGCCCGCGGTTGCGCCTGCCGCTCGCTCGTAAGTTGGCTACGAGTAACGCCTTCTGCTCCGCCCGCCGCCCGCGACTGGTCCACGGCACGCGGGGCGGAGCACGGCGGTGCGGGCCCACCTGTCATGCTCCTCGTGCGGGCGCCGAGCCGCTTCCATAAGGGGCGACAGGGACAGCGCCTTTCGGCTGGGGCGGGCGTGACGACGCCGTGACCGCGACGAGAGGTAGAGAGGAGGAGAGAGAGGGGGAACGGCTCGTCTCGTCGTCGTACCTCCCTCGGCGGGCCCCGCTCCCCACCTCCGTCTGTTCGCCGTGGTCCCCGGCTGGAAGCGGGGGTCCCACCTAGCGGCTGGCGGTGAACAGGGCGGGGCATTCGTCCCAGTTGCGCGTGGTGGTGGGCGAATCAATTCTGCGTGCCGCGGGGCGGGGGTGGGGCGGTGAGCCGATAAAAGCGGCGTCTTTCCACGACGGGTGAGGTGAGGAAAGTAGAAAAAAGTTGGGCTATTTGCCCCTCGCCTTTCCTTTCTTTTCCATCTTTTTGTTTTGTTTTTCCCTCTCTCTTCTGCCCAAATCGCTTTGGTCTTGGGTTTGATCTGACCCGTAGAGGTACGTGTGGTGCCTTCCGAGGACGGGCAGTGTTAGGTTCTTGGCGCCTTCAGTGGAGCGCGGAAGGTGAGGGCTTTCGGCGGCTGGTTGCTTTGAGCTGAAAGCCTGCCTTTCTCGCTGTAAAAATCGCATCTTTTTTGGGGTTTTCGTCCGCGTGTTTGGTTCTTCTTGGGTGCGTTCTTCTCTCGTTTCATTTGAGGTGCGCCTGAGTTGATTTTGCGGTACAATTGTTGAAGACGGGGCTTTTCAGGCAGAGGTGCGAGGGTTTCTTTGGGGGTAAAATTCTGTCTGTTTCAGTTGGTGCTGTATCCTTTTAGTTGTTTTTTTCACTGCCCGATTTTAGGAGTGTAGAAGGGTAAGACGCGAAAGTAGGGCAATTTAGTGTACAAAAGGTGCCTTTTTTTTTTTTGAAAAATTGCGATCTATGCTGAAGAATTGTGCCCTTGTGGTGGCGAAGATGTGGTATCTGATGTTGTCGTCTAACTCTACACCTGGGAGTTTCAGTCCCTTCCGTTCCTCTACTCGAGGCTTTGGCGTGCTCTTTTTTTTATTATTATTGCCTGCTTGATAGCTGCGCAGCTTGGAGCTGACTATGTTGCCGATTTGTGGTGGAGATGCTGATGTTCTGTTGGTACAGCTTATTTATTTGGTGGTAAATTCAGATCTTTTTTCGATTTTTTACACCTGGATGCTTGCTTGATTGGAGAACGACAGTACGAGAACCGTTATAGAGCCTCTGATCTCTAAATATATCGGTGGAACCCTTTTCCTTGTGCCCGATAGTGGCTAAGTTATGATTTATGTGGAAAACCTTAGATTTTGCTTGCCTAATTTTGATTTTCATTGTTTTTTGAGTCATTAGTGTACTGAAGCTTTGACCTGATCGTGTAGTCTTAGGTGAAGGCGCAGTAAAAGAACACCGAGAATGGGTAAGAAAGGTAAGTGGTTTAGTGCTGTTAGGAGAGTCTTCAGCTCCTCTGATCCAGACGGGAAGGAAGCTAAGGTATAACCAAAACCCTTACTTTCCAAGTGAATTAATTAAAATTTCCATTTTTCTAAAAGAAAAAAAATCAATTATCATCATTTCAATCACTTTGACTCTTGGCTACCCTGAAGGCTGAGAAAGTGGATAAGTCGAAATCCAGGAGGAAATGGCCATTTGGCAAGAGGAAGCACTCCGATCCATCGACCTCGACGGTGTCAGGGACCACTCCAGTAGCACCGCCCCCTCCGCCGCCGCCAACACAGCCTACTCAGCCACAGTCTGAGGAAATCAAAGATGTCAAGCCAGTAGAAACGGAGGAGAGTGAACAGAACAAGCATGCCTACTCCGTTGCGCTTGCCTCTGCTGTCGCTGCAGAAGCAGCTGCCGTCGCTGCCCAGGCCGCTGCTGAGGTTGTCCGCCTCACAGCAGCCACCACGACCACACCGAAAACGCCTGTTAGTTCAAAGGAAGAACTCGCCGCTGTCAAGATTCAGACCGCCTTCAGGGGTTATCTGGTAATGCATCTGCACTTCTGGGACGTTTATTGCTTGCTGTTGTTATCTATCTATGTTAGTCCTTGTACTTGCCATACAATAACAATCAGATATTCTGATTGGTGCGGGTCAATATCTTGAGCTTCCATTGGCATTTGACAACATTAAGCTATCAGTCAGCTATGGACTAAACTTTTGTAAGATATCTGATTTGGTTGGTAGAGAGTTGCTGTCTGATGTATAGTAATGTGCTTTGTCCAATTCGGAACACCGCCAAAATTGATCTTTGCTAGTCATTTTCAAACTTATTTTTATCTGATGTTTCCGATGCAGTTACATATAAGAATGTGTTGATGCTGATATAACAGCTGAAAAAAAGTCAAATGGCACAGAACGTGGGCAAGATAGAGCACTTAAATTGAACCTCATGGGACATCACAAGTTATATATCTTTTGTTTAGTGTACTTTTTTATGTGACATTAAGTGGTTACTAAATTTGCAAAAAAAATCATTTTTTAGGCAAGGAGAGCACTGCGAGCACTCAGAGGGCTAGTTAGGTTGAAGTCCCTGGTTGATGGAAACGCCGTAAAACATCAAACCGCCCACACCTTGCATTGCACACGAACAATGACAAGGATTCAAAGTCAAATCTACTCTAGAAGGGTGAAGATGGAAGAGGAAAAACAGTCCCTTCAGAAGCAGCTCCAATTAAAGCATCAAAAGGAACTAGAGAAAATGAAGGTGAACACTCCATTTTATGTAATCTATGAGCTCTCAATTTCACCTTTAGGGTTTTTTTCTTGTTTGTATTCTACAGGCATAAATTGCTAACGGAGTCTATTTTGGGCCTTATCTATTGTCTATTTACAGAAGAAAAGAGTTAATGATACACAGTTATAACATTACAATCGCATTGGAGAAAGTGTCAATGATACCATAGTTTTGATTACCTTAATCAAACTTCTGCAAGAATAATAAGACATAGCTCTGATATAACAGATTTCTGACATTGCTATACTATTTAACTTTCTTGACAGATTGATGAAGACTGGGATCATAGCCATCAATCCAAAGAACAGGTTGAGGCCAGCCTAATGATGAAACAGGAAGCTGCACTAAGACGAGAAAGAGCACTTGCCTATGCATTTTCTCACCAGGCAAGTTGCTTTTTTGGTTTCTACTTTCCTTTGGTGGCTTATATCTTTCTTCTTGTTTGCACCTTGGTTCTCACCTGTAGCTATATTGTTCTGCTCAACAGATGAGGTTCTGTTTCTCATTATACGAATGATTCCATTTTTCTATCTCATGCAGTGGAGGAATTCTGGTCGAACTATAACACCAACATTCACGGACCAAGGGAATCCTAACTGGGGCTGGAGCTGGATGGAACGCTGGATGACAGCAAGGCCTTGGGAGAGCCGAGTGGTGTCAGACAAGGATCCTAAAGACCATGCTCTGACGAAGAATCCCACTACTAGTGCCGTTCGAACTTTTGTACCCCGTGCCATCTCAATCCAGAGACCCATAACACCAAACAAGTCAAGCCGTCCACCGAGCCGGCAATCACCATCAACTCCCCCATCAAAGGTCCCCTTGGTTGCAGGAAAGATCAGACCAGCAAGTCCAAGGGATAGCTGGCTCTACAAGGAGGATGACTTGAGGAGCATCACGAGCATACGCTCCGAACGCCCAAGGAGGCAGAGCACAGGTGGAGCCTCAGTTCGGGATGATGCAAGCCTAACAAGCACACCAGCTCTCCCCAGCTACATGCAATCCACAGAGTCTGCAAGGGCAAAGTCTCGGTACCACAGTCTATTGTCCGACAGGTTTGAGGTTCCTGAGAGAGTGTCCCTGGTCCATTCGTCAGTAAAGAAGCGCCTATCCTTCCCAGTTGCAGACAGACCAAATGTTGCACCCGCAGATAAGTCCAAGGAAAGAGCGAGGCGCCATTCAGACCTTCCTACGGTGGATCCTGCCTCACTGAAGGATGTCCCTGTTCTCTGATATGATCAAATGACCATCAGGCCTTATGATTGTTAGGTTGCTTTTTTCCCCTTTATTTATTCTCTAATTTAGATTGCTTTCTCTCGAGGTTGAACCTTCCTTCTATGAAATGTATGATCTGTCGTGGTTGATTTGAGACAATTTTAACTGTACAGACAGAGCTTTTTTCTCTCTGTGGATTGTTGTGTGTAATGCTGAAGAGAAGGAAAAATGAAAGGGTAAGAAAACGAGAGATGATGTTGTAGTGTATGCGCTTGGCTTTCAGTGTACAATATGATTTGGATTAAGCTATTATTGACTGACGCTTGAATGTAAGATATGGATTTTCCTGATTATGATATATGCATATGTTCTTGCTATGAAAAACCGAATCTCCGACTCTGAGTACAGGAATGATGCCTCATGGCCTCCTGGGTTGGTACATTTTTCTTTTATCAGTGCAATGCAATTATGTACGATTAAACTTTCACCTTGTGATACATGCCCAGATTCCTGAACGTGTTTACTGAATCTAAGAATGCTAATTATATCGTGTTGCAGTATGCTTGCCAATGCCATTTCTGACGGTTTCTGATTGTCCATAAGACACTGATTATGCTGTGTATGATTTCAATGTAGCTTGCGCCCTTGCGCTAGCTGCTCGGTGTGCACGTGAACAGAAGAGCTAATTTCTCCCGAATCCGCCGCTTCCACCATGAATGCCTGCCAATGCCATGTTATGACGTTTCTACCATGGACGATATTTGCTGGCCTCGTCGTCCCCCCCTGTATTCTCGCGAAGGCCACCGTACCAGCATCTGCATCTCCAGCCCCGGCTGGTCGGCATGCCTCCTGCACATCTCATTTTTATCTCTTTAAAAAACTCCACCTACGGAGGGTAAGACGGCCTCCGGATATTAGCTTAAGAAGAAGATCTTCTCACACAGATCGAGAAAACCTCCGAGCTCCTGCTCCACCCTTACACAGCGGCACCATCGCCCACGTGAGAACGAACAACGACCTGGGCGGACCTTAGACCTGTGCTTTGGTGTGGTAGCAGATGAGAGATTTTTTTCCTCCAGCCTGAAATTCGCTCCCACTAGGAGTGGAACCCAGAACCTGGAGGGTGCTACTAGAGCGCTTTAGCCATTACGTTAGAGACCCATTCGCTCTCTCTGTACTCTTTTGTATTAGTATATTGTTCATTTTTCCTCGTCAACACTCTCCCTGCTCTTGTGCGATTAGTTTTTGTAAGTCATGGCTGCAACATGAACGGCGCAGAGCTTCTCTCCAGAAATCTTCAGGGGCTTTTGCTAATCGTGAGCATTGGTTTACTTGGACGATTTTAAACTGCAGTGAAAAGCTTCCGCGTCCCCTCGCATGAAAAATGGTGTCTTTTGCTACTATGCCCAACTCATCAGGCCCCGTGCCGACTTTTTTAGGCGTCTTCGTTGCTGTCTGAGTGAGTTGGTCCAGCAAACGAACATGGTGCCAAAACCCATCACGGGTAAAAGAAAGGAATCGAGCGAGTATCACTGGGGAGGGGACCGGAGCAAACGAGCAATTAGATGTAGAAAGAAAACACAGGGGACTTAAAAGAATCTAAAATTACATCTGGACATCAGTAGACTTTCCACCCACTCAAGCGACTACGAGAATGCTAGAGAAGAGAGAAAATACTGGGGAAAAAGCCTTTCGATTGTAACGTTTTCCATTATGTCAATTTCTCTGTGACCAGTCCTTGTTGTTGCCTCTTTCTCCTCGTACGGAGAACCCTAGCCACCGGAGCCTGCCACCAGCCACAACTTCGTTGTTCTGCCGTCGGCATCTCTCCCCTCTTCCCCGGCATTCTCGCCAATGTTGAGCGTGTGAGGGACCCTTTTTTTCCTAGATCAAATTATTCTAGTTTATTCTTCTCCGGCGAGTTTTTAGTCAGATTTTATTTACATATCACGGGTTTTGTTAGATCAATTCACTTGGACGATGACAGTGGTACTTACGCCAAAGATCGGCACCAACATGAGTTTGGTATAAATAATTTTTTCTTATTTTCTTTCGATGAACAATATCAATAAAGATCATCGAAAATCTACTTTCCGCTGCTGCGATCATCAACAACCATGATATAGTTGCAAGGTCTGGAGTCTTCGGCAACTAAAGGAATTGATGGTGACATGTTGTTTATCTAAAATGTTCAATGTAAAAATTAAATACCTATGTACTTTTATCCCTGAGTTCTTAATACAAACTAGCAAGATGGCCTATGTATTTGCACAGCTAGATTATTTTAAACGTTTTAGTATCAAATGATATAACCTATATGTTTAAGAATATATTTACGTATTTTATATGCTATTTAAGATTTTGATACATCATAAACATTGGAAATGAAAATAGAAGCTCGAAGGAAAATACAACTTGAAAAATGTAATTGAAGTATGAGCTTGGTGGGTTGAGGTTCTGAAAAATGTAAACACTCTCTGTTAGGCATAGATCATATAGTTGCATGTCTCTATTCTTTCTCTATTAGTTACTTTTTTTTTCAAAATGTATATATGCATATGTATTTTCTATTTAATCTAAAAGCAATACGTTAATTATATGTGTGGCAATCTTATTATTTTACATCATATTACAGTATATTTCTCACGTATACACCGATGCACTATGTGTGCGACCCACCTTGAACTTATAATCCTTCACACGCCAGCTGCCCCACCGAACCATGTGTCTTCTATCTATACTCGCCATTACAACTTTTCTGCTTGAACTTTCAATAGCACATACAATTCTTGATCCATACCTCTTAATTGTTACTCATTTCAATGCAATCTCTTAGCTGCTACCTATTTCAATATAATACTCCACCATATAGTTATCTTCTACTTCTCTCAATTATTGCTTAATATTGACCATTGCAACATCAAATATGCATACACGTGCAACCATCATTGATCTCTGCAAGAGACACTCATCACACTCTCTCAATTATAGTTATTTAGGCATTTCACTTTGGAATTCGTATCAAAATCAAATTGCTAATTTTATTATATTTTAATTCTAAATTTCAATTATTCTTTGTTGGAATTTGGGTACAAATCCAACTACTAATATTTGTTTAATTTTTATACTAAATTATATTTAATTTAGGGATTTTACTTAGGAATTACCATGAAACCATGTTGCTAATTTTATTTAATTTATCCCAAATTTTAGTTATCTAAGGATTTTAATTTATAATTGTATGGAAATCAAATTGCAAATTTTATTTTGTTTTCTTTTTTGAATTTCAATTTTATTTGTTGGAATTCATATGCAAATTCATTTGCTATTTTTGTTTAATTTTTAATGTGATTTATAATTATTTAGAGATTTTAATTTGCAATTCGTATCGTAATCAGATTGCTAGTTCCATTTCATTTTTTGTTATGAATTTTAGTAATTTTTGTTGGAATTCATATACAAATCCAATTATTAATTTTGTTTAATTTCTATTCCGAATTATTTTTATTTAATTTTACTTATGAATTTATATGGAAATGAAATTGCTATTTTTATTCCAAATTTAAGTTATTTTTTAGATTGTACTTAGCATGTGCTCTTTCTTTTAATCTAGACTGCTATAATCTAAACCTACTATGATCAATTGTGTGGATATTTCTCCTTTTCCTCTTATTAATGTAGGAATTTCTTTCCCTTAAGAGTGAACGTGATTTATTTTGTCTTTGCTTTATTAATATGATAGATTAGAGGATATTTCTTAAAAAAAGATTGTAACGTTTTCCAATCCCCTAAATAATGGTAACATCTTCCAAACGAAGACTTTAAGCAAAGGCCAATCTAATCAAATATAGTGAAATGGGCATGGCTTAAACTCGGCCCCAGATCCAACTTACCAATCCTAGCCCTAAAGCCGACACAGGTGCCGCTCGGTTGGACTGAAATAAGCTGGTTTATGGTTGAAATTGCACTGTAGTTGGCTGAAATTACACTGTACCTGATGGTGGCTTATTTGACATAGCTAAGTTTTAAAAAAATAAAAATAGAAAAAACATGTTAGTCCATCACAGACAATACAAATGAATATGAAAAAAACCTACAAAAAAGCTCAAAAAAACCATAAAGCTAGAAAAGACAAAATTTAATAATAGTAAAAAATAAACTAGAAGCTTAAGTTGAAACGAGCGGAACCTAAAACTTAGGTTGGACCAATTTCCGTAAAGGCTGCCATCGGCCGTAGAGTACGCCTCAGGCTCGCAAAGTCGCACTGCAGCAGTGGTTGCGTAGTAGGCTTAGGCCTTACCAACCAGCCTATGCGCGATGAAAGCTCGAGGAGGAACCCAGCGCTAGGTGATAGGAAGATACATTGAGCGTTCATAAGATGCATGTCTTCAGACATTCAGTATGATGGATCAGGATGCGCAGAAAATTAATGGTTGATGACATGTAAATAAAGTACTAGGATCATTTGTAGGCGTGCAACGGTCAGGGAAAAGAAGAAACAACTTTCTCTTCTCAGTTTGATGTTCAGGACACGATCTTCAACTCAACCAATTGATACCTTGCTTTAATTCACTCTGTTATTTTTGGTTCTATTATAAAAGAACGAGTTAGTGGTTGTATATCCATTCTTCTTCAATCGCTCTATTTTTTCAACTTCTCACTATTCTTCACTTTCCAACTGAGCATAGCAACTCTCTTCTTCTATAATACAATTCTTTATATATTTAATAAGTTTTAGCGGAGTCCTGGAGAAAGAGAAGCCAGCCGCAGCAACCGACCGCAACGTGGTCCGGCTCGACCAGTTCGCTACGCCCCACCATAAATGTACGCTCCCCACCCGCCACCGACCCGCGCCCGTTGGAACCCCTCGAGTCAAGCTCACTTTCCTCCTCGTCCTCGGCTCGTCCCTTCACCGCACCCCGCGCGGATCTGAGGTACGGGCGCATCTCTCCCCTTCCCGTCGCACACCACCGCCTCCTCCCCCTCCCCCTGCGCCCCCTACGGTTTGCTTTGATTTGCCTCCTTCGGGGATACCTCGGGTGCCCCAGGATCCGATCTCGAGTCGTGTCCTCGTCGCGCCACTGACGGGCCAACCGCTCCCCCGCCTCAGATCCGTGAGTCCGTGATTCGTCTCGTCTGTGAGGCGTCGTTTTTGTTGAATTTTTCGGGTTTGTTTTCCCGATTGAAATCTGTCGGGTTGGAATTTCACGGTTGGTGGGTGGCTGGTTTGCAGCTTGCAAATGCGAGTGTGGATCTGCACGCGTTTCTCGTAGCGGCTTCTATTGCTCATGAATCTGGTCTTGTGCGTGCCGGTTCGGTTGGGCGGGTCGGCTCGCGCAAGGAGTACGACGATTGCGTGGGTCTGCGAGTGGTGACGCATATCGTGCAGCTTGGATGGCAAATTCTCTGCTGCCATGTCAATAGTTTGCGAATCTGGACCTGGATACACACACACACACACGTTATGCTCAACGGGAGATTGGAGCATTTGCCCCATACATAAACATGGAATTTGATGATTTGCCCCATTTGTCTCATTGACATGTGGGCCTTGGACCTGCATGTCATTGAGACATCACAGGGCAAATCATCAAATGCAATGAAAGGTGTGGCAAAAGATCAATTACCTCATTGTTTAATTAGGCATTTCAGATCATAGTGTCTTGTGGTGTTGGGATGTATTGAGTGTGAAAGTTTTGCGTATGGTTGTTATAGGCACCTGGAGGTTTGCAAATTTCATCACAGTGAATGTAGTCAGGGCTAGCGTTATTTTGAGTTATGTCTGTCAGTTTTCCTCACATTGACATTGTGCTCTGCGAAGTTCCTAAAAAATGGTCTTGCTCTAGGAAAATATGTCTGATTTCACCTATGTTCATATTGGTTATTTTCATGCAGTTGTTCCCTTGTTTTTTTGTTGTTGCATTTTACTAGCATGTATTTGGCCTCAAACGAATCCGGATCTCATGGATGTATTTTTAATATGCTATTTTTTATTCTCTGGTATATGCAACACATAAGAGGCAGAGTATTTTGTACAGTTGAAGTTTGTGAAATCCTATTGGTTTTGTGCTGGAAAGCCATAAGAACACATTTTATTTCTTGACCAACTTACTCTGTGTATTCTGAATGGTCGTGCATTTGCAGTTTGTGAGAATTAATTTTTTCAGTTGTCTTACATGTTTTGTTTGCTTTGGAACTAATTAGCTTGTCTCTTGCAGTTTTACAATTTGTCGACTTGGCTTTGCTAATTCCTAGGACCGACAAAACCATCGAAAATGGTATGACTGATTGATTCAAATTGTAGTCCTGCAATGTTAAATTGTTGTATTCTCCATACTGATTTACTGCTGAACATTCAGGAAGGGCATTACACTGAAGGAATATGCACTATTCTTGGTTCATTACATGTAGTTTTATTTTTGTGCTATGGTATTCAGAAGAAATGATTATTTCTTTTATATACACACAGGTGGTTCTCGCAGCTTCTATAATATCGAAGTCTGGAAAAGGTGAGCTGGTTTGAAATTCCCCACTTAAGTCTTATATTATTGTTGATTCCCAAATGAGACATGTTCTCTTCTTTTAATTCTCATGCAATTGAAAAGAAAAACACAATATAATTTTGGTAGCTATAGCATAGTTTACTATTTGAAATCCTTTGCTACATAGCTGAGTATACAGTAGTGTAAAAAAAAGAGAGCAAGATACTGCTTTTTTTTTTCTGCCATAGTGTTTGTTTTATGACTGTTAAAGAGCATAAAATGGTGTTATTCCTGTACTTCTTGAATTGCAGCACTTCTTTCAAGACAATATGTTGACATGTCTCGGATAAGGATCGAGGGACTGCTTGCAGCATTCCCAAAGTTGGTTGGAACTGGAAAGCAACATACTTATGTGGAGACGGAAAATGTTCGTTATGTTTATCAACCAATCGAAGCGCTGTATCTGCTAGTCATCACGAATAAGCAGAGTAACATTCTTGAAAATCTGGAGACACTGAGGCTGCTCTCTAAAGTCGTATCCTATTCTCAATTACATTATATCCCTATTGTCAAAAGCTAGGTTATTTCGTAAAAAATGTGTAGCTCTAGAAAAGAAAAAAATGTAGTAACTCGATATCATTTTTGCTTTGGAACAAGGATCAGCACAGCAATCACTACATTGTCACCTTTTGTCCTTGCTTAGGACCTAGTTATAGCATTTGCATTTTTTTACAAGTCAACTCAATGCAGTGATTTCCTTAAACATCTATAAAGGTACCTGAATACTCCCCCTCTTTGGATGAGGAGGGTATCTGTAGGGCAGCATTTGAACTTGCATTTGCTTTCGATGAAGCCATTTCTCTTGGAAACAAAGAAAATGTAACTGTTGCACAAGTTAAACAGTACCTCGAAATGGAGAGTCACGAAGAGAAGCTGCACAAGCTGGTCATGCAAAGCAAAATAAACGAAACTAAGGATGTCATGAGGAAGAAAGTTACCGAGATTGAGAAAAACAAGGTTTGTCCTACCTAGTCCTCAAACACAAAACATGTTCTTCAATTTTTCATTACAAGGATTTTCTCTCCTCATTTTAGGCCCCCTTATATTGGCAAAATAATTTTTTGTTGGATTTATGCAGGTTGATAGAAGCAAGATAGACAAGGGAGGATTTGGCCCCCTGAGAACTCCAAACAGTTTTAATGACATGAACATTAGAGGTGGTGGTCCAGGGGGTGACCCTATATTTGGTGATATGGACTCGTTCACTCACAAGGCCAAAGGTTTGCACTCAAACAAATGCCTGATGTGTGGTGGAAAGGGAAACATCTGCTTATATTAGTTACATTTTGTTTTATTCTGATGGCAATGTTAATAAGTTGTGGTGTTAGTATTTATTACAGTATTTCCAAACTCTTATCATTTTTTTCTACAAAATAATTAATGGTGTTTTAGATTCAATCTGGATAATAGTATCATATGATTGCATGGTCATGCAATAGTTGTGTTCGAAAGTTATAATGTGTTCTGATTCACAACAAATTATTAAGGAAAAAAGCTAGTAGTTGGAAGAAAGAAACATCTGCATGTTGAAACATATTTCCACTCAATTTGCTGAGACCTTGCGTGACTTCATATAGTAAAGCAGATGTTTTATGGTGATGATGTGGTTGGAGGAGCGTTCAGACAGCTATATATTGTTAAGGGATATGGCTAATGGCTATTATTTTATCCTGCTTGTGGCATTTGTACAGGGCGTCCATCTGCTCCTGCTTCTGCTCCTACTAAAGTGCCTGGTGGTATGAAATTAAGTAAAGCACAGAAGACAAATCAGTTCTTAGAGTCTTTGAAAGCTGAAGGAGAAGTCATTTTGGAGGATACTCAACTGAGTGCAATTCAGTCAAGGCCGTCATCTGTTCCACCAAGTGATCCTATCACAGTGACAATTGAAGAGAAGCTCCATGTCACTGTTAGAAGGGATGGCGGAGTTAGTAATTTTGATATTCAAGGAACCCTTGCTCTCCAAGTTCTTAATGACACTGATGGTTTTATTCAGTTGCAGGTCATTTTCTATATTGATTTCTGCATCTTTTACATTCTGATAAGACTCTTTTGTTTGGAACATCCAGACACTTCAGCAACACAATCTGTTAATTTGTTTTAATGTAAATTTGCAAGAAGCTTCTGCTCACATGTATATATATTATTGAGTCACATTTTTTATACAACCCAACCCATTCATGAAAGTGAATATTCATTGAAGCCACTAATGATCCAAATGTTTTGTTAGATCGCTCATAGGCCACACGAACCAGTCTCCCTTGTGGATTGTTGTTCCACACTGCTTTCCGTAAATCAGAACATTTGATCTGAAAATCATTGCATTCATGATAGTTAAATCCTGCTCTTAATTAGTACTCCCTTTGATTCCAAATGTAAGTCGTTTAGGAGTAGGACATTGGTACGGTCTCTAACGTGACACTTTAACCATCAATTTCTATGAAAAATTGTTACTTTAAATAAAATAATTATACATTATGAAAATATATTTCATGATAGATCTCGTAATACCAATTTCATGTTGTCAATCTTAGTAATTCTTCACGTATTGATGATCAAATTTGAAAATGTTTGACCGATATAGATTTTAAAACGACTTACATTTGGAATCAGAGGTAGTAGCTGAAGTTCTTTCTTATTTGTTCCTCATTAGACGATACAAATCTTTGCTATAGAACTACTCACTACTGTTCCCATCTTACACCATGAGATTTTGTGAGATACGAAAATTGATTAGAACTTTATTTAGTATCCCTGCTATTGGAGCAACATGTGTAGGAATCACTTGCCTGCAAACACTGCTTGTTTGGCTAACGGCACTTCTCAAAGTAAGTTAGTTTAAATTAAAAGGTACTAAGTTTTCCTATATTTGGTATGGTTTACAGATTGAAAACCAAGATTTACCTGGACTTAGCTTCAAGACACACCCTAATATTAACAAAGAGTTGTTCAACAGTCAGCTTATTGTAGGGGCAAAGGATCCAAACAGGCCTTTCCCCAGTGGTCAAAACGAAACACCTCTGGTGAAATGGAGAATCCAGGAGTTGAACGAGTCATCTCTGCCATTGGCAGGTATACTTCAACTGTTTACTTTAAGTAGCTTGCTAATTTAGACTTGTGTAACCTGTTTTTGTCACTTGCAGTCAATTGCTGGCCTTCAGTGTCTGGAAATGCAACCGACGTGAGCATTGAATATGAAGCTTCAGAGTTGTTTGATTTGCACAATGTTGTCATCTCTATCCCTCTGCCTGCACTTAGGGAGGCTCCAAGTGTGAAGCAGATAGATGGAGAATGGAAGTAATGTTCCAACTTTCAAAACCCTAGCCTTGTCTTAAATTCTCTGGTAACATGTATTTCTAGTAATGTCCTGTACAACTGGAATAATGCTATTGCTGTAATTTAAAGTTTTAAACAGTGCAACTGGGAGAAAACAATCAAAAAAAAAAAATCTAAAGTTTCCATTGAGCGCTTGAAGCTTAGGTTATATAAGAAAGATGAAGCGCGGATTATAATTCTTTTTGCAGCCAGAGTACTGTTTGGATATAATAAACAGCACAAGTGTCGGTGTTCATGTTAACTAGTAATTTGCAAATTGATGTCTAGCCTCTAGGCTCTGTTTAACATGGTTTAATGAAAGTACTGTATGTAGCATAAACAGCTTTAGAAAAATTAGTGTTCCTGTTCAATTTATTCGTCACTGAAAATGATTTTCTTGGATAAAAGTTGGTCTTTAGCTGCATACCTTCATTATTCTCATGCCTTTCTTTCCTTTTCTTTTCATCCAGGTATGACTCAAGAAACTCAGTGTTGGAGTGGTCCATTATTCTTATTGATCAATCCAACCGCAGGTACATGAAGTACCATCATCATCATCATCATCATCATGAGTAAAATACATGGAAGGTCACTAAACTTGTTCAACTATGTCATTTGGGTCACTATATTTTCAAAATGCACATCTAGATCATTAATGTGATATAAGTGGGTTATTAAGCTCATCCTGCCGTCCTTACGGGCAAACTTCGTACGCGTGGCATGCCATGGTGGGTTCAATGCAGTTGACAGAACATATGCAGAAAGCCCTGTCTTATTTTTTTCGTTTAGCCCTTAGCTAAATCCTAGTTAACCCATCTATTACGAATCCTCCTTGTTTGCCGAATCCAACCAAAACACATCTATTTCGTCTCCATTGTATCACACAGGAATCAACTTTCTATCCCTTCCCCACACTTTCTCTTTGACTCTGCGGCACACAGGTTTGATTCCCTTGAACCTCGTCCATAGGCAGCCGAGGCAAAGGAACACGGTTGGCGCTCTGTGTAAGGAAGAGCACGACACATGCATTCGCGAGGAACTGCAGCGACGGCGTGAGGTACTCAAGGTGGATGTGCACCCAGAGCTCATTGGTGCCGGCGAAGTGCCCCTCGACAGCGAGCAGGTTGGGGACAGTGGCAGGGTGCCATCCCAGGACGTGCGTTAAGACAGTGACAGCGAGGAGAAAGGAGCGGAGGCAGCCATAGAACCTGGTGCGCAGCACAGGGCTCTCCCTCAGCGGCGCATTGGAGTCGGTCTGCCCTGCCGCCACCCTCTTCCGCGCTGCGAAGGCTGCGCCCATGAGCTTTCCCACCATGCGGTGCGCCTTGAGCAGCACCCTGCAGGGTTTTTGCCATAGGCCCACGGCCGTCGCCTAACTCGGCCACCGCCGCCTCTGGGGTTTTTGCTGCCAGAGCATGAGAATGGATAAAGAGGATTAGCCGATGGATTTGATTTTGTTTGACCAGAATCAGTAAAGGGCACAAGTATATGGTGAAACGTGTAAAAAAATATGTAGGTTTTTTTTAAATGTTTCACACCCAGCCTGAAGCTTGCCATGTGGCATGCCACACATAAGAAGTTTGCCCATGTGGACACCTAGGATAGGTTGGGGCCCCAATTATATCACATCAATGATCTAAATATGCATTTTGAAAGTACAGTGACCTGGATGACACACATGAACAAGTTTAGTGACCCTCCATTCATTTTACTCTTATCATCATTATCACACAGTTTGTTCCCATGGTGTTGCTAACACTTGACTTTCATTTGCAGTGGTTCCATGGAGTTTGTTGTTCCCGCAGCTGACCCATCGACATTTTTCCCCATCACTGTTGGATTTTCAGCATCAAATACGTTCAGTGATTTGAAGGTTAGTTATATTATATTTCTCAGTGGATCATACGTTCACACTTGCTTATTACCCTGCTTTTCGCTACTGGCTTCCGAATTATTAAGGGGTTGGATTATAGTGAGCGAGCATATTGAGGGTGGCGCAATTGGTCACTGTAGAATAACAATATTGGAGTGTAGAATTTTGCATGGGCGTTTTGCTGCATTGCATCACTTTACTACCTTGTGCTGAGCTGAACATTGGCTGGCTTTACAGCACCATCATGGGCTATTGGGGGACTTTCTGGTCATGGCATCCATCATCATGGTGGTTGTGTAAAATCTATTATGAATAAATAATGTGACTGTTATTGACATCGAAGAGATCTCATTCCTAGTTTACCCTAACTTGTTTAGGACAAAAGAGTTTGTTGTTGTTGAATGCAACTGTTAGCCGGTAAACTGTTTCCATAGAGCTTTGTTTGTTTGCTGCTCTTAACCGTACCCACCTTACCTATTCGCCATAAAAAACCCGCCCCTTATATGGTCCAATCCCACCGAGGACATGTCTCTTCATTTCCATACATAAGTCCTTTTCAGGTTCTGTTTTTTAAAAATGCTTCTGGTTTCTACTTGGATAAGTTAGCAACCAATATAAACACACCGCTTTTTAAAGTGGCTTCTTCACTTCTCTCGCTCTATCGCTCCGAAGATAATGCAAGGGGTTACAGGCGCATTACGCACCCCATACCTTTCACTCTCGTCTCGCGCACGTATCTCTCTCACTTTTTCCACCGCTCGTCCCCTCTTTTAAAAAGCCACTACTATTTATTTTCAATCAAAAGCTATCAGTCAGAGCCTTTATGAACACCTGATTCTTTCAATCAACGTGCCCAATTTGTCCCGACATTGTATAGCCACCCACCCATGTGCCTGTTGTTTAAGCACCAAGCAGTGAGGCGGCCTCTTAGGGTGTTTGGTTGGGTGTATGAGGGTGAATGTGATATGATGATTCAGGATTTGGTGGGATGGGATGATCTAAGAGGTTGTTTGGTTAGATGGATAGAATGGTACACATTATTGTTTAGTTGGTGGGATGAAAGTGAATGGGATAAGCCAATGTTGTGCTTGGTTGGGTGGTGGATGAGATGGGTTGGAATATGATGAAGTTAGTCCTGGTGAGAAAGTGAGGGGGGACGGCGAGAAGGGCGACGGTGCAAGGCGAGTCAGCGGTGGCGAAGGGAAGGCAACGTGAGCGGAGTGAACGAGGGGTGAGGGCACCCCGTCTGGACTGGACGAGCGAGGCCTGAACCGCGTGATTCGCCCATTTTCATCGAACGGAGCCGTTCAACATCTAGCGTGAATATACTCCGAATCGGTACCACCTCATCCAGGACGTCCTGATTCGATTCGCTCAACCAAACACGGGAACAAGGTTATATCTGGAACCAGTCCATTCCATTCCCTCACGGTTCAGCCAACCAAACGCCCCCTTACTGGCTGAGGTGAGGTGGTCTGATGGCAGTACCGCACCGTTTACAGAAACATAACGTGCCATTCTGCTTTGGCTGAGTGAATCAAACTATCTACATTTGGTGTTCTACAATTTATAAATCTTGTGGTTTCCTGTAAATTCTTCTTTCAGGTTACTGCTATTCGTCCACTGGGGGAAGGTGGTCCTCCAAAGTTTTCACAGAGGACTCGATTGGCCACTGCTAATTATCAAGTGGTTTGACGTCCCACTTAAAGTTGGTTTGTTTTTAGTCGAGAAACCGCGCATATTTGCAGTATATAGGAACTTTTGATTCTGTCATGACTCATGAGCTGTTACATTGATAAAAATTTGGTATACATAATGCATTTTTGTATTTACTTTGTATTGTAAAATGTTGCACCAAAATGATGCTTTTACTGGAACACAGTATAAAAATATGAATTGGTCTTCTGTTCCGTGCCGGTTTGATGATGTTAATATGTTACGTGGCTTCTCGTGTAGAAGCATGGAGACTTCTCCAGGTGCAATTACCACATGTTGCCTATCGAGAGACTAATTTTATTCCCCTTCTCTTTTTTCGTGGTTGCTGTTGCGTTTTTTTCCTGGTTATTATGTACTCCCTTTGTGATTAATATAAGACATTTTAACTTTGCATTAGGATAAAAGTGACGGTGAAATTAAAAAATGTATGAGAAAAAATAACTTAAATATACCTAGTAATTATCTTAAAAAGATGAGAGAATACATTACGTGGGTGGTAACGAATAAATACATATACTTGAGAGAGAACAAATAGGAGTATAGTAGGAAATACTTCATTAAATATACACACAAGCTTTAGGTGGTGATCATTTGGGCTTATTTTTTGTGGCTTATGGCTGAAAAGCAGTGGTGGTGAAAAAATCATGGTGACAGAGGTTTATTTAACATAATTAAATTTAAAAATTAAAAATATAAAAATATGTTAGCCCATCACGACAAGCATAAACGAATACGGGAAAAAAAGAACGGGCAAAAAAGCTCAAAAAAAGTCAAAAGTTCAGAAAAAGACGAATTTATGAATAGTGAAAAATAAGTCAGAAGCTGAAGCCGAAACGATCACAGCCTTATATTTATGAGAAAAATCCATTCTTGGTCTCTTAGCTCATTGGGTAGTTTAATTTTCGTCCTTTGTCTACAAAATAAGGAAAAATGCGTCATCCACCCCTCAACCATTTAGAACCCATCTCTTCGGCTAACAAACTGTTTTTGACCGTTCTAATCCACGTGGCCATCCACTTCTCAACCATTTAGAACTCATCTCTTTTGCTAACAAACCATGTTTTTGACCATTTTAACCCACGTGGCACGTCACATGAATATGTGTGGGAAAAAAATAAAAAATATAATATTGAAAATCGAAAATAAATAATATTTCAATGACATGTAGGTCCAATCTATACCTATGAGCTATCTATGTACTTGATTACGAACAGTTACCAGGGAGATGCAGGCGTCACCTCATTTTGGATATCTTAGATCCAAGGTGGCTTGCCATGTGCGACCAAAATTGCCTTTTGCTAGTGGGGGATAAAATCTAAATGGCTTTGATAATTGGATGACATATTTTATCTAGTTTTGTAGACGAGGGATGGAAATTAAATAACACAAAGAGTTAAGGGACAAAAATAGACCTTTTCTTATATTCAAACTATAACCCTTGTATTTCTTAACGGACAGAGTACTTTGCTCGTCTTGCTTAAAGTAGCGTGTGTTTTTCACCTTCTCTCAATTGTGTCCGGTTTGCACGAGGAAGCATAACTCCAATTTTCTGGTTCGGAAGGGATAGCTCCACTACGTTTGGTTCTGGATCCTTACCGGCTTTTGGTTATTTATATTAGGTGGTTCTTTTATGTTGATGGTTTATAGGTTATAACTTAAATATTTGAATTCTAACTATTTGTAAGAGATAACACGTATAGAAAATAGTCATGGGTAAAATTTCCTAAAAATTGTACTACGAGGAATGTTGTGTATGGAGACTGTAAATAAATGTTTGTAAATTTTTGAGCTCATTTGATATATTTAAAAAGTCAAACAAACACTAAACGAAAAAAATTATTCAGCTAATTAGGTCGGCTAATTAGCGGCCTAATTATCTACCGCTCAGCCTCCGGGCGGCAGGCGTCACGCGTCACCTCGCGGCCGCCGGGCAGCAAAATTGATATTTTTATCAATACTATTATCATACTGCTATTTTTGTAAATACGGTGCAAAATAGTGTCAAAAGTGGCTTTGATCCTAGTATTTGTCAGGTGTTGTGTTGTATAGTACATGTTTGATTCAAATTTCAAATTGCCAAAGTGAGAGCACAGCACTGCCACAGCATGGACCTGGGCCATCATTGCCTACACATAATTGTGACATCAGTGAAATATATAAGCATTTCTATTACAAGCACCGGCCAAAGAGGCTATTAAATTGCACGTATCTCAAAGCACTACAGATGATCCTGATAACCGAACTTAAGTTCAGAACTGCCTTTCTTGTTCCTGCTCGGTTGGGCTGAAAAATAGTGGCTTATAACTGAAATTACATTATAGTCCACTAAAATTACACTATAACTAAAGGTGGCTTATTTGATATAATTAAATTAAAAAAAATTGAAAATAGAAAAAATATGTTAACTCATCACGGATAACATAAACGAATACGAGAAAAAAAGAACCGGTAAAAAAACTTAAAAAAACCAAAAGTTTAGAAAAAACAAAATTTATGAATATTAAAGTTGAAGCCGAAATAAGCGGCCTTAATTTTCGCAAATTTTGTCATTGATGCTACAGCATGGAGCATGCTCCATGCTGAAGACGTCCCGAGTGTACCTTTGGTCTTTCAAGTTTTATTGGTAAATGTTCGAAGATAATCCAGATCTTTCAACAGTGTCGTAACAGTTATTAGACTCGTTCGGAACACGATAGTTTTATACGATAGTTTGTGTGAAATTTCTGCACGACATTTTTTTCCCTTGAACGTCGCGGCATGTTGTAGTGCTACATGCATGTAGGGCACACCGCAAATCGAACCGCCCTAAAATGAGTTCGTTGGGTGTTGTAGCTTGCAATCCTCACGTAAGACAGATGCGGGGCTCAGGAGGAGAAGGGGAAGAGTTGAACACTGAAGTATCTTAAATATCTAATGTGGGGCTCCCAAAAGCAATCTCTCCTTTCCGCGCGATGCAATGATGCGGGAGTCGGCATGTTATTCTTTTGGGAGACTGTTGCTCCTCATCATTATCAATCTCCAAAGCCTTGCTAACAGTACAACTCGTCCCGTATTCGGCACCGCCGCGAGTTTTTTTCTTTCTCGAAACTGGCTTAGACGTATGTTTTTTTTTTAAATTTGTCCCCTCTATAACCATAGAAATGATGATATACGACACGTCTTATCCGTCGAGATATATGATAACAACCACCGTAGCGAATTTCAGCGTGGCAGGCGATAGACAGAGAGCAGAAGGCGGCGGTGAAGCGTGTGGTTGCAGGTGGATGATGAGTGCTCCAGGCTTGGTAGAAGGGTGTTGAGGACACCCAGCTAGGCAGACAGACGGCGGATCAATTTTATCGAGCTCACTTGTGCTGCCGTGGATACTATCACCTAACTACTATGACGTGGGAGCTCGATATATAACATGTGTCGCTGTGGTTATAGAGAAGGTCAAATTTATAAATACATACGTTTGGAGGCCTGTTTGAAAAAAAAACTCGCTACAATGCAATGTGTGCAATCACTTCCTAACATTACACCAGCAAGAGATTTTCACCCACCCCTTTTCGTTTGGAGGCAAAGCACATGGCCCTTCATCCACTCGAGCAAGTCTCGTGCCATTTCCTTGCGCTGTTGGGCGCCTCATCAAACTAGTAACTGTTGCCCTGCAGCTAGCCCGCATGTTGGCGTTGGTTTGCTTTGCCCTTTCTTTCACGCGTGCACGAGCGCGGCGGACGCGGACGCCGCTGCCGCGGCAGACGTGCTCGCGAAATTATTATTGCCGCCGCGCGCTACCTCCCGCCATCCTGCAGCCCCATGTGCCCATTTCCAGCTTCGTCACACGCGCGCGCTCGCCGCCACCGCAACACTGCAACAGCCACTATACTATTACCGACACCCCACTGGCATTGGCCGATCTGTAGCACGCAGCGCGCACCTAACCTAATCCTGCGAACGATCCTTCCCTGGGGGCGGTACGCGATCTGATCCGCCTTTTCTGTCCCTGAGCTGTACTCCTCCTCCTCATCCTAATCAATCGTCGCGGCGCGAAGGGAAATATCGGCACATTTTGCTTGTACTTTGGTCAGAATGGGATGAGATCGGCTGCCTCCGCCGCTCGCTCCGTTTCTTTAGCGTTTTCGTGGGGGCCTGGGTTGATTTCTTGAGCTGTCTTTGGTCAATGGGAGTGGCGGAGGGTGGCGTAAGGACCAAAAAAGGATCCCCACTGAAATCCATGCAAGCAACCCGGCCTTTCGTCAGCAGCAGTGTGTTGCGTACCGAGCAAGTGCGAGTTCTTGCTTTGCAAGCTTAGGCGTCAGGCCCACTGCTTGGGCTCCAGCGTTTTAAAGATCTTGCGGACTTATACTTCCGGTGTGCCACTAGGCAAGGAGCGGCTGCTGCGACTAGTCCAGCCATTGGAGCTTGCCCTGTCTCCAATGGCTCAGAAGGTCGCAGCTTTGGTCCTGCTAGTGTTGGTGGGAGTGGCGGCTGTGGTCTTGGCAGACCAGGAGAGCGAACGGATCCGGGAGCTCCCCGGCCAGCCGCCAAATGTGGGGTTCTCGCAGTACTCCGGCTACGTCACGGTCAACCCGGCGCACGGCCGCGCGCTCTTCTACTGGCTCGTGGAGGCGGTGCCGGCAGCCGGGCCCATCGCGCCGCTCGTCCTGTGGCTCAACGGCGGGCCCGGGTGCTCGTCTGTAGGGTACGGCGCGTCGGAGGAGGTCGGCCCGTTCCGGATCAGGCCGGACGGGAAGGCGCTGTACCCGAACCCCAATTCTTGGAACAGGGGTGTGTAATCCGTAATGCGTGTTCTTGAGCTCCATTAAACAGCAGGAGATGCTCCAAAAATAGTGTTGGAAGTGGTTGATTTATCTCTGGTGTGTGTTTGCTGGTGATTGCAGCGGCCAATTTGCTGTTCTTGGAGTCACCGGTCGGCGTGGGGTTCTCGTACTCGAACACGACGTTGGATCTTTACACCGCAGGAGATGCGAGGACAGGTAACTGATTCATGGCCATTCTTGTGCGAGCTGTCCAGGGTTCAGGTACCAACCTCTTGTCACTTGCTTTTGTCTTGTAGCACTGGATGCCTATGCTTTTCTGGTGAACTGGCTGGAGAGATTCCCACAGTACAAGTACAGGGAGTTCTACATCGCTGGAGAGAGCTATGCAGGTAATTTTTGTATGCGATAAATTTTGAAAATTTCAGCTCTGGCTCCTTGTTGGATGAAAGACTTAAAACTGTATGGGCTGTGTGGTCTTTGATACCTGCAGGGCATTATGTTCCCCAATTAGCCCACCTCGTATACGAAAAGAACAAGGGCACTCAGAATCCCACAATTAATCTCAAAGGATTCTTGGTACATCTTTGAAATCCATGTTTTGTTTGTACTAGTTTTAGTATGCGTATGCTATTTTCTGAAACTTTTGTGATTCTTGAAAATTAAGGTGGGGAATGCCGTTACTGACGACTATTATGACTATCTTGGTACATTTGAGTACTGGTGGACTCATGGTCTGATCTCTGACAGCACTTATCACAACTTGAAGGCGACATGCATGCTTGATTCCTCAGAGCACCCTTCTCCTGAATGTGCCAAGAATCTGAACCTAGCTAGTTCCGAAGCAGGCAATATTGATCCTTATAGTCTGTATACAAAGCCCTGCAATAACACAGGCGCTCTCAAATTTGGCTTAGGAGGACGCTATGTAAGTTTTTAAAAAACTTTTCATAAGTGATCATGTTCCATTTTGTTTCATAGATCTAGTTCTGTTCTTACATCGAGGAGTTATCCGTAACATACTGTCCGCAGACGGCAGTGCAATGTCAATACCAAATGCTGCGAAAATATCAGATTGACAAGCATGCCACTGCAGTATTACCTTAACATGATGTGTTATAATAAATCCATTTAGATCTGATGACACTAAAACAGGTTAGATAGATTAACTGAATTGATTTACTGTCATCCTAATGGGTTCACTATTTTAAATATATTGAACGTGGAACTAGTTCAGTCTCTGACTCAAGGTAGCTTTTAGCCTTTATCTGTGGTGGTTAGGAAACAAAGAGCAAAACAGCTGTGGCTCCAGCATGGATAAAACAGATTTTCAGAAAATCAATAATAAAATAAGGTAATGAATGAAACAAATGGATTCTCTTATGTGTTTTGAACAGAGTGCATAACTGTGTCATCTGGCACTGCTTGAAGTCTTGAATTGTGGGCATAATCGTATCACCCATTTTATAGCGGATAGACATCCAAACTGCTACTGCGCTTCGCATGACCTTAGGAGTTAGAACTAGTTCTGTGTTCCAATTCTCATTTATCTACATAGCACTGTTTTTTTACTTGATTGGTTCAATGCCTATATGTATATAACAAGATGTTCCTTTGATCATATTGTTTTCTGTATCTAATCATGTTACCATCAACAGCCTTGGTTGTCCAGAGCCTATGATCCTTGCACTGAAAGATATTCAAATATTTACTACAATCGGCCAGAAGTGCAGATGGCATTACATGCTAACACCACTGGAATTCAATACCCTTGGAAAACTTGCAGGTCTTAATGATTGTTGCTGACAAAATGTACCTTAAAAGTTCAGTTCCCTTTTTAGGCATATGTATACTCATTTGCCGTATTTGTCACAGCGATATTGTCGGATCCTACTGGGCAGATTCGCCAAAATCTATGCTTCCCATCTACCAAGAGTTAATTGCAGCTGGTATCAGGATATGGGTTTTTAGGTAAGTGCCAGTACTCATGCAAATGAACATTTCCTATATTTTGCATGGCAGAGCCATTTATCGACTTTTACTTGTGCATGCCTGATATATGTTTTTGTCAGTTTAACACGGATCCCATCTCTATTATGAGTTATGGAATTATCTTTAGGTGCTCCGTAGACTGTAGTGCTAACAATAGTGAGAACTGGAGTTAAAGCCAGATTTGACATTGTTGTACACTGTATTTACAAAATTAGCCGTATACGTACAGTATTTGTAAAAATGATACTTTTGCCATCCGGTGAGCAAGCGGCAGCGCTGCCGCCCTTGACGGACGACAGACGACTGCTTGCCGGTGTGGGGGGGGGCGGAGGCAAGCTGCCGTCTGGTGAGCGGGCGGCGGCGGCTGCCGCCGGTGGGGCGATGATTAAGCCGGCTTAATTACCTGCCCTAATTTTTTTATGTTTAGTGTTTGTTTAAATTTTTAAATATATCAAATAAGGTCAAAAAATTACGAAAATTTATGTACAGCCTCCCGACACAACGTACCTCACAGTGTAATTTTTTGGGTAATTTTATCAATTGCGAATGCTGCTTAAAAATGCATACATCTTTAAATATAGTAAACAAGCTTCAAAAGTTACGAAATTTTATGTGAAACCTCTCGATACAGTCATAGTTATTGTGTAATTTTTTGTGAATTTTATGTGCTCTGAATTTGTCATGTTTATTAGGTTTAATTTAATCATAAATTAAATTCACGATTAAATTCATCGACCGTAAATTCACGATTAAATTAATCCAAATAAACGTGTCAAATTCGGATCATATAAAATTTCCAAACATTTACACAATAACTATGATTGTGTCGGGAGGTTCGTATAAAATTTCGTAATTTTTGGAGCTTGTTTGCTATATATATAAACTTATTTAAATATCAAGATTGTATGAATTTTTAAGCAATGTTCACAACGGATAAAATTACCAAAA
The DNA here is from genome assembly GCA_036346245.1 of Bonia amplexicaulis. NCBI lineage: Eukaryota > Viridiplantae > Streptophyta > Magnoliopsida > Poales > Poaceae > Bonia > Bonia amplexicaulis. The sequence goes on along the minus strand of CM070736.1, from coordinate 7,242,768 downwards.
ATTACACTGTTAAGCACGTTGTGTCGGGAGACTGTACATAAATTTTCGTAATGTTTTGATCTCATTTGATATATTTAAAAATTCAAACAAATATGAAGTGAAAAAAATTTGAGGAGGTAATTAAGCTGGCTCACCTGCCGTCTGTTCACCATGCGACGATGATTAGCCAGCTTAATCACCTGTTTTTCGTTTAATGTTTGTTTGGATTTTTAAATATATCAAATAAGCTCAAACAATTATGAAAATTTATGTACAGCCTTCCGACATAACGTACTTGACAGTTTAATTTTTGGCTAATTTTATTCTTCGTGAATGTTGCTCAAAAATTCATAACAATTTAATATTTATACAACTTTTTATATATAGCAAACGAGCTCCAAAAATTACGAAATTTTATGTGAAGCCTCTCGACACAGTGATAGTTATTGTGTAGTTTTTGGGGAATTTTATCTAGTCCAAATTTGCCACGTTTATTCGGGTTAATTTAACCATGAATTAAATTCACGATTAAATTCACCGGCCGTAAATTCATGAATTAACATGGCAAATTCGGACCATATAAAATTTCCAAAAATTACACAATAATTATGATTGTCGGGAGGCTTTACATAAAATTTCGTAATTGTTTGAGGTCGTTTGTTATATGTAAAAACTAGTAAAAATATCAAAATTGTATGAATTTTGTAGCAACATTTACAATGGATTAAATTACCCAAAAATTACAGTGCGAGGTATGTTATGTCTGGAGGTTGTACATAAAGTTTTGTAATTTTTTGATCTCATTTGATATATTTAAAAATTCAAACAAACACTAAGCATAAAAAACTAGGACATGTAATTAAGCTGGCTAATTAGCTGACCCCCACCCGGTGGTAGGCTGCCTGCCGTCTGCTGGCCTGGCGCCTGTCGCCGGCGCCTCGCCGCGTATCACCTCACCGGTGCTGCCGCTCGCCCACTGAACGACAAATGTACTATTTTTGAAAAAATGATACGTGTATAGCTAGTTTTGTAAAAACAGTACACAACAGTGCCAAATCTAATTTTGTCTCGTGAGAACTGCTATATGTACCGAAGGTGCACGCACTAAGTACGTAGCAGTGACGTGTGTCCAATCAGAGGAGAGCAATTCATCCACCCAAAATTCTGGGTCCCACAGGCTAACCTGTAACCTCTCTTCATCTCACAGCTCATTGTACGTTCTCATGGTGTACTGAGAGTCGGTACACCAAGCATTACTGAACTATAGTATCTTTTACCATTTTATATTGGTGTTGAACTTTTGGTATAAACGGATATTTTCTCCAAACAGATCACTGCAAGGATACCGAAAAGAAATCAGAGCAATGGAAATTCCTTAATTATGATCCAATTCTGAATAGTCTCTGAAATGAGTTCCTGTTTCAGAAAAAGCAATCCATCATACTGTCACGGGTGACATTCAGTGAGATTGATTTAAGCCACGACTGACAATGTATTTCACTTTTTCACAGTGGCGATACAGATGCTGTAGTTCCTGTAACCGCAACAAGGTACTCGATAGATGCTCTCAAGCTTCCAACACTGGTCAATTGGTACCCTTGGTATGACCATGGAAAGGTCGGTTACTCGGTTATTAACTGTTCGGGGCAAATTCTGGAGCAGAAAGAGCCATTTCAATCTGATATAAGTATTCCTCTTCTTTGGTGTTGCAGGTTGGAGGTTGGAGTCAAGTTTACAAAGGACTAACTCTCGTCACCATAGCAGGCGCAGGACATGAGGTACCACTGCACCGGCCGCGACAAGCTTTGATTTTATTCAGACACTTCTTGCAGAATACACCATTGCCAACTCAATAGCCACTTGAAGCGGAATGATAGTGTAAACTATGGCAATCATATTCACCGTTTTTCACATTCTTTTTTGTTTGATTTGATCATTACAACATGTTATTCAACTCTATTGAATGAATGTATGTATGTTGGCAAATAGGGAAACCTGACATTCGTACTGCTGCATATAAAGAGCTCCTTTGTATATGATAATGATAGTGATTCATTGAGCAGTACAATTTTCAGTTTTACAACTTGCCTAGGAAAGGAATCCCCCTATTGCTAGTTGCATATCCAAATTTGTGGAATAGATGATGGTTTTTCTAGGTTTTTATGGTGATCTTCACCATGTCATCCAACTTGTATGAACTCACCTGGAGCCCTGACTGCATAAATTCATGCTGTGCCCCCAACTCCCAATTCCCAGTGAGCTGGCTGCATAGAAAATGTCATATAGATAGGCAGAGTTATTATTCACCTCATCGACTTGATGTCGAAAAAACATAAAGTTGTATGTTTATTTATGGAACACCAAAAAGACTAATTTGAATGTCCAAAGAGGAATTCAGATATTGAATAACTAATGCCGAAGTACCTATGCAGGCTTCCTTCAAAGGACTAAAAATTGCAGCCATGGTGAAAGCTTAGGCACTTGAATACATACAAGTCAACAAGATGACTCAAAATTGCAACCATGGTGAACTTCATGACATAATGCAAACGCTACAAGATCACACTTACATACAGCAAACTTTGTCATCTTCTAGTATTAACAGAAACAAAACCCAACGACCATGTCGCAGTATACCATCAATTCACATCGTCGTCATGGAGTGAAGGGAACAGCAGCAGAATCATCATCAGACGATGGCTGCAGCGCGTTGATCTTGATCACGTAGTTCTTCTGGCTCGACGCGCCGCTGCTGCTGCCGGCGCTCGTGCGCAGGTCATCCGAGCCATCGTACGCAGACAGAGTGGAATCCTCCTCTTCGTAGGCAGTCCCGATGCGGCCGCCGCACTTTCGGCAGAGTAGCCGCGACCTCTTCCTGAAGAGGCCCCAGGAGCGCCTCGAGTGGAAGTAGGGCACGCAGGTCACCTCGTCGGTCTGCGTGAACCGGCTCTCGTCGCCCTTCTTGATCTGCTTGCCGTACTTGGAACCAATGTTCGCCGTGTTCCGTGTGGAGGAGCTCAGGTTCAGCGCGTAGCCGCAGTATCCGCAGCTGCCAGTGAGTGACAGCAAGTCAGGGAAACACAGACGCAAACATGCAATGCTGGAAGGCCGAAAATTGGACAGAAGCAAATTGATCCAGGACCAATTTGCCATCAACCAGACCTAGGAATTGGAATCGATCCAAAGCAAATTACCAAGACGACGATGCCTTGTACTACAGTTCCTTGTTGGCCAACTACACACCGAATCAAAAGGGAAAAGAGAAGGGTGACAACAGAAGGGCAGTGACATACTTATCCTACAACTAGAAAGGATAAAAACCCGATCGAATTTGCTAGTTTCTTGATCCAAGAATCAAAACCGGGTGGGAGCGATCGAAGCAACGAATTCGAACCTGTAGGTGACATCTTTGATGGAGTAGCTGTCGAGAGACCTCACCATGATGATTGGCGCTCTCCTTGCTGGAAACCATCCACTTTTTTGGCCGATCAGAGGGGGAGAACGGGACGGCGAGGCGGTTGTTTGGTCGAGTCCGTCTTGTGCCGTGCGCTTTTGCTTCTCTGGCTGCTTTTGCCACTCGTTGATTAACTCATTAGTTTAATTGTCAGCAGCGGGTGATCGGCATGGGTGCCGGTAGAGCTGGGAGTTGGGCGAGCCGTACCATGGTCTACACCTATTGTGCTTGGTGTTGTTTTATATCGTATCGACTCGGTACAGTTATTTTATGGTACCGTGCTACATTGGTTCATCTTGCCTCCGGTCAGGATCAAGCACGGTCTAAAGTCCACCGTACCAGCGTTCGTGTTATGTTAGCCCAAGCTTAACCCGAAGTAATTATACACGATGAAGGCAGCGGTGACGATGGTGGCGGCGGTCGTGATCTTAATTTCTTTCGTACCAGCCTCGTTAAAAACTAGTTGAAATTGAATTAGTTACATAAAAACATGGGCACGCAATGACGTAAATATTTCGAAAAAAGCGGAATTTTTTTTGATATTTTAAAAATACAATGTTATTGCCTCATTAAAAACCTTACGCCCCAAAGTAGGGTTCCCCGAGTAAGGAAATGAGTACAGTAACAATATATATACATACCAACTATAACAACATGCTACACAGTATCTACTCATCAATGTTTAGGTCGTTCATGCGTTCGAGGTCAGCATACGTCTATACGATTTCAAGATCCTCCAGTTGATGCTGTTGCCGCTCTTTGGCTAATTTCCAGTCTTTGGCGCTTATGATTACCTCCACTATCCTAAGCGTAAGGGATGATCACTTTTCTTCGATTATTCTCCCTATCGTGTTGAACATCGCTTTTGAAGAGACGATGGACACTGGCATCAGGAGGACATTCCGTGCGAAATGTGACAGCACATGAAATATCCACTTGATGTTCTTCTACTACTCGAGCAAGTCTATCTTGCCTCCACCAGTAAGATCAGGATCAATATTTGCAAAATCGTGCTCCAGGTAGTGGTTCAACTCTGAGACGGAATTCCACTTGGAGGCCGCCTGAGACTGAGAGGATGAAGAAGTAGACTTGCCCTTTAGCTTCTTCTATAAGTGTGACGTCAAGCTTATCTTTGCTTGTTGCGTCTGCTGTGAGGCCTTCGCTCTTTCATTGTTGCCAAACTTATCATGATGCATACGAAAAATACGAAAAAACTCCTCTTTTACATGTGCGAAAGCTTCTGACTAATCAATGCCAAGACATTCACCTATTCCACCATGCTAACCTGTAAGCCTGCCAACTTTTTGTAGGATCGAAAATGATAGCAAAGCAATACAAATGTGAAATATAACCAAAATATTTAACAAATTTTCCTCCATTACTACGACGGTATGGCCTAAAAGGGATCCTCCTAGATTTGGCAATTTTGTCTGCAATTAACCAAATAAATTATATAACTAAGCAAGAGGGAGGATAATAAACACCAGATAGAACCTTTGTTGATTTATAGAAAGATCTTAAAAACTCTCAAAACTGACTAGCAATCTGCCAATCTGAATTAGTAACTACAATTTATTATTTTGAGAATTAGCATTGATAAAAACGGATATAACATATTCGTACCATTGTATCTTCTTTAACATGATATATGTCAAGTTTCACCTCATCTTCATGTCAAGACCAAATTTTCTTGACTCTTTTCCATTAGCTACGCAGTACTCCGCGAACCTGACTACCATTTGTGGGGAACTTATGAGGTAACGAATGGCATCAGAGATACTGTTCAAATATGCACCAATTGATTGTATACCGTCTTGAACAACAAGATTCAAGTTGTGGCATACACATCTATGGTGGAGGACACAACCACCAATATATGTTTGCAATCTTAGGGTGAGGATGTTCATAGCCGTTGTGTTTGCCTATGCGTTATCAAGAGTTATAGAAGCAATTTTATTAGGGAAACTTGATCATATACCCTCCCTTTAGTTGGGAAATTGAGGATTTACCCTCCGCATCTCAATGACACGTGGGGTCATCATAAGTCACTGACACGTGGGCCAGGAGGGTAAATCCTCAATTTCCATCTAAAGAGAGGGTATATGATCAATTTTTTCATTTTATTATCTATCTTAAAATCATCAAGTATGTGTAGTATACGCTCGGCAATAGCCTCTCCCGTGTGTGATTCATTTATTACTTTAAATCATATGACTCTCTTATTTAGCTTATAATTATCGTCTAAATAATGGGCTACAACACTAAGGTAGACACTTCTCTGGGTGATGATGTCCAAAAAGCTGAGGTTATGGCAAAAGAAAACTGAACTTGTTAGACCCTGACTCCCCAAGCATCGATCTACCACTCGAAACCAAGTAATCCTACACCCCTAGAAATCCCCTCCACAACTACCCACATATCCCCCAGCCATGGACGCAATGTAGGCACAAACACGACGCGGTTGTCTAGGTTTCTGACGACGTCGGGAACCTAGGACATTTCTTGCGCTACCCTCTATTCATGGTAAGTAGTTCATTTCTTATCCATACTTCCACCCATGCATCGCTTGTAATACATCCACACTCTCTACATCCACGTAGATGAGTTGCTGGAGGAGCTCCAAACTGAGAGGATCAACAACGACGAGCTACACAGGTAGAGAATAAGGGAGACGAATAACAAGGAGGTGGTCCACCTCGGTAGTGACTACCACCCGTACTGCTGCTGCGCCAACCTGAGTTGTAATTGCGTCTACCACTACCGCAACAACCAGCCACGTCCACGCCACCCTAACAACTGCCACTCTGTGTGTAGCCTATGATATTCTATTTTCGTCTTAGGGGCGTTCTCCCACAAGCAATATTAGATCTACAAACACCATGTCGTTTACATTCTACAAGCCACACATATATCTTATATGTAGTTTGGGTTGATGGTTCGTACATGTTGCTATTGTATTATAAGAGTAGTGAGGTAAACATATACACCTAATCAAACCCTATGTGCTGTGTAATTCACACCTTCATTATGGAGTGTTATATCGGGCTTAAAATGATTTATTAACAAAATCATTAATGCAACCTGAGGCGCAATAATTAAATTCTCTCTTTAATGGTTAGCTATTATTTCAAGACTACTAAAGCCAAAAAATTGAAAGAATTATTCATAAATAATACATTTTTAATTAAGAAAAATGTATTATTTAAAAAATTCAAAAATAACTTTGTCGCCATTTGAACTGACGACAGGGCGCCAACAGAGACTATGTCGTCAATTCAGTTTACGATAGAGACTTATACACTACCACACATATCTTTACATAGGATTATCGTCATTCCAAATGGCGACAACATGTTATTTACGTAATTTTTAAATGATAACATATTAATGCAATATTAATATACAAATATATTATTTAAAAAATTCGTCGAGGGGGCAGCATCGAGCGTAATGGAGGCGTGGGAACGTGACATGCATATCGAATGGAAGCGGAGGCCAAATACTTTTTCTATATTTTAAACCTAACTTGGGCTGTCCGTGGTCGCGCTAACCGAATTTTGGCATATATAGCGCCTTTTCAATTGATATTTGTAAAAATAGCCATATGTGAGCTAGAATGACAAAAATAGCGTTTCTACCGCTCGGTCACCAGGCGGCAGCACCCTGCAAGTGACACGTGGCCTACTAGAGCCCAGCCACCGGTGGCAGGCGCTTATCGCCTGGTCACCAGGTGGCAGGTGACTTGCCGCCCCTCCACAAAATGGTAGGTAATTAAGCCGACAAATTAGCCGGCTTAATTACCTATCTAAATTCATAATTTATATGTTATATGTATTTAAATTTTAAATATAGCAAATGAGCTCAAAAAGTTACCAAATTTTTTGTGCAGCCTTCCAACATAACGTACTTCACTGTGTCATTTTTTGACAATTTTATCCGCTCTGAATATTGCTAAAAAATTCATATGATTTTGATATCTGTACAAGTTATTACATATAGCAAATGAGCTCCAAAAATTATGAAATTTCATGTGAAGCCTTCCGATATAGTTGAACTAATTGTGTAATTTTTTAGAAATTTTATGTGCTTTGAATTTGCTATGTTAATTTGTATCTGTTCCATCATACATGATACTGTTTTTATGCATGTAACCAAACCTTGTGTCATGTTTTTTTTTCCAGTTTTATCATAAAATCTATTTAAATTCGTAACATCAAATGTCGTCATCTTTTCGCATTCAATTCTTCAAAAGGAAGTCACTTTGTTACCATCTTACCACCAAATCCTAAGGTTCTAAATCCATAAATCAAGTCCAAACTAAATTGAATCATTACCTCAATTTGTAATTTACAAACCAACTGCAATCACGCATGCAGGCTAATTAAATGAGCATCGCATATCGCTAATTTTGATTAAATTAACACGAATTAATTTGGCAAATTCGGAGCACATAACATTCCCAAACAATTACATAATTAGGTCGACTGTGTCAGAAGGCTTCACATAAAATTTCGTAATTGTTAGAGCTCATTTGCTATATGTAACAATTCCTACAATTATCAAAATCGTACAATTTTTTTAGCAATATTCAGTGTGTATAAAATTATTGAAACATTACATAATAAAGTACGTTGTGTCGAAAGACCGTGTATAAAATTTCATAATTTTTGAGCTTATTTGTTATATTTAAAATTTTGAATAAATATGACCTATAAATTACAAATTTAGACAGTAATTAAATCGGCTAACTAGCTGGCTTAATTACGTGTCATTTTGTGGAGGGGCGGCAGGCACGCGGCCGCCCGTTGGCAGGGCGACAGGCGCCTGCCACAGCAAGTATACGGCTATTTTTGCATATACGAGTTAAAAAAGTGCTATATATACTAAAAATTTCACGCTAACCTCCGTGTGTATATATGTATGTCTGTCTGTCTGAATGACCACGCGCTCATGTGCGACTGTGCGGGGTGCGGCCGCGCGCACGACACGCCCCTGCCGCCGGGGAATGGGGCGAGAGGCCGGCACGTCACGGCCGCACTCCAGATAGGCGAGGCCAAATCAGCGGAAAAGCGTTCGAATCGATAGCCACTGTCGATCAAAGTTGGTGCCTCAAATCCAAACGGTGGCCAACTGCTTGTCTGCTTTGTTTTGGTTGGTGAAGGATTTACATACGGGGCAAAGGGTCGGGGTTAACCAGTTAAGTTTCATCACCGCCTCTGTTTTGTCCGATTCGTGCTACTGAGTATATCTGCGTTTCTTCCTTGATGTAAGATTTTGTCCAGGATTGAGCATAGTATGATATCCTCGATATCGGGAACACCCAAGGTTGAACCTCAACTAGTGTGTGCTGTAGCTGCGAGAGCATTTCGGTAATTTCCTAATTAGAAAAAGAAAAGAAAGAGAAAAAATGACAGGTGGGGCATACTTGTCAGTGGGCCGCCCGAGTCGATAAGGGGAGGAGACGAAGTCTCCCGGGGTTAGCTCGAGCGACGGTTCGCGTTCGCTTCGTCTCTTCGCGTGCGATGCGGGTCGATCGCGTCTCCCGGGCGACTGAGTCGAGCGGCGGCGGCGGCGAAGGAGGTGCCATCGGCTCGGGCGCTTCGCCCCGGTAGTGGTCGCAACCCATCGGCGCCCGCCTCGCTCCCCTATTTATGCCGCCTTTCCTCTCTTTGGTGACCGAATGCAAGAGTAAGCTCTCCCCTCTTTGATCTCAAATCTCTCACTGTGGTTCTTCATGCTTGAGCCTTGAGAACCGTCGGCCGGGTTATCTCCTGTCGCCGTCAACTGTGGAGCACAAATCACCGGTTCTAGGGTTTCCCTTTCGGTTTCTTTGAGCCTCTTCTTCGATTTGGCCGAGAGGAAAGGTTTGGGATAACCCCTAGAGGTTGATTTGGCTCGGTCTTGTGCTGTATTTATGTGAGATTTGTGATCTGTTCTTGCTGATTCGCCATCTCGGTGGTCTTGTGCGGCATCAACCCTAACCCTCAACTCTGACGTCGACCTCCCGAGGTTGGAGTGGGCATTGTATCTCCGTCTACCTCACTCCTCTACTACGAGCAGCACAAGGGGGTGCTAGTTTTCTGGGACAGCGTCGTGTGCGTGCCTTGCCGTGTTCAGATTCTTCTCGGTGATTTCGAATATCACCACTACTGTGAGTATATTAGTTGTTGATTCGTTGCAATTTTGTGAATTAATTCACCTGTCTGTGAGTATCACTAGCTGGAGATTGCAAAGAAGTTTATGTGATTTGATTGCTCTGTGACAAAATGACATATTAATGAGATTATATATGGATGTGATGATAGATTAATATTGAGCTTTAGTTAACTCTGCTATTTTCCTTTCATTTCTTGCTGTCCTCTTGTTGTTCTCTGTTTTGAACCTGGACAGTAGTGAGTATTGCTGTTTTCTGGTTTGTGCCGAACTTTGTTGAATCAATAGTATACTCGGTATGAATGAAAGATTGATTTTTGGATGTTTGGCTCTGTCCGGTCAGCTTACTTTTGATTTATAAGTCTTTGTCAGTAGCAAGACTTAATTTTAGTTCAAGATCTAATATATAACTGTCATATATAATCAAGATTAGACTTTGTCATGGCAGAGATGGTCAAGATTAAATCTTATGTAACTAGCCTTCTGAGAGCACTTAATAAAATGCAGTTCGTTGATCATATGCTGAATCTGGTCATATATGTTCAATTTTTGAGATTAGCATTTCATTGCGCTTATTCTCTGGAGGATATGCTAGTCATGAACTGTTACATGACATTTAATTTGAACATATGTTCCAATGACTTAAATGATTCATATGTTAATATGTTTCTATGTCATGTTTATCATGTTTGGACTATTATTATTATTGCTAGAATTAACTTACGAATTGTACTTATACCGCATATGTCACAACAGTGTGTGAGTGTTCTTCCGATTGCCAAATGCCAAGGCTTAGTCTCATACCGGATATGATTTTCGAGTATTATACCACTAGAGGCGCGGCGTGCCTCGTTCTGTTAACAGAAACAAAAGGCACAAATTGGAATAAGCAGCTCATACGTGCCTTGTACATTATTGCATGTTGTTTGTTACAAACTCAGGATACAAATGAGATCAGCGAGCAGTTCATTTCTGTGCCCGGGATGCAAAATAAGTTTCAATCCTCAATCACAAAAGTTATCCCGTCATGTTTCTTGAAGTGGTGTGTAGTGTGATCGACAACCTGCAAATGCAGAAGTATCATAAGGTGAAATTCTAGTGCAGCCAAGTGAAGCAAATGCCTCAGCTTAACTTCAAGGGTACAGCGATTACAATTTGTCTAATAGCAGTCTAGCTTAAGTCCAATGGTGGCAATGGCATGGTAAAGTAACGTAACTTCACATTTCACATCTTAAGGAGATGATGTTAAACCTCTATAGTTGATGTGTATAAATAAGTTATGATAAGTCATAAGAGGGATGACCACCAAACTTGGCAGATCAACTATATTGACGAACTTTTTTAGCACACCGTATTGAGTTATTTATGTCTAAAATTAAAAGAATTTCCGAGTTATTTTGCACCTTATAACAAAGGTAGGAATCTAAGACCTGTGATTGGCCTCCAACTCCAGCAGACAATAACTCATTTTGGATTAGATGACCGTCAATTCTTGATATCAGACAAACTAGAGTCCATCAGGTTTTCAATTCTAGATACACTAGCAATCTAGGACTGGCAGCTAGTTTTCCAACTCCAGCTGATAACGATTTACAACTCTTAGGTAGCACATGGACTGAGTGAATGTTTTATTGATGATGATACAATTATGAAACATGCAGAGAAGTCAGAGATAAACAGAACCAAGTTTATTCACTAGCAAGACAACAGGACCTTTTTTTTGTTGAAGTGATAGCTGAATCAGTAATTAAAACCCACGATGGCTTAAACATACATATGAGATTATGAGACTGCGCACAGGCGAGCCAAAGCAGAAAACTGAAGTCTGAAAGACAGGTAGGCTGTTTAAATGAAGCGTAGAGAAATGCAAACGCATCATGAACTGCCTGACAAACTCTCTAAAATAGCTAAAAGTCAGTTGTGGCTGTTATGGGAACAATGCACAAAAATGCAAACATCATGAAGTGCTTCATGAAATCTCTAAAATGAAGGCAACAATCTCAGTACTTTCTACAATACCATAGTGCACTAATTTCTCAGCGTTGTGTTTTTTCACACATATACTACTGAGTATTGCGCGCAAGCAAGATCATTCAATGCCACAGGTGTCAAAGATCAGTGAAATTTATGCGTTCTACAAGTTTGCTTGTTAAAAATCTATCAGGCTCTAGGAAGGTATATAAACCGATGTCCAGTTTTATAACCTACTGACACTACAAAGCTACAAAACTAGAATTTATCAGAAGCCAGATGCATCCATTGTTTTCCAGAACTACCGAACGCAACAATGAAGTACTAATAGTTGAACAACCTATAACACTCACATTGGTGTTGCTGAGCTCCAGGTTATAGAAGTCCACCGCGTCCGCCTTGAACAGCGGCCCGGCATGCCAGGTCCCATTGTGCAGCTTGAGAAACTTGGGACCAGAAACCCGGAAGACGCGGACCTCAGCTGGATCTGGAGGCAGGTAATAGTGCCCGGCGCGCGACTGCACGGGCTTCCTGCCATCGCCCTGACCACTCTGCTCGGGCGCCCCATCCACGATCGAAGGCTTGGCCACGCCGAGGTACCAATCATGGCCGCCGATGGAGCCGAGGCACTGGGTCACGCTGGCGTGGTGAGTGATGCTCGAGAAACGGAGCGGCCGGTTCTCCAATCTCATGATGTAGAACCTGCCAAAGAGGAGAAAGGGAGAGAGAGAGAGAGATATAGAAGGCCGAATCTTTGGTTTAGTCCAGCCTTAATTGATTGCGGCACCCAACTCGATTTGAAGGATTTCTATTAGTTTTTATGTGGAAATATCGCATCTTGACCTTGGGATGCCGCGGCTGAGGTCGAGCTGGGCGTCGTGGGGGCCGAACTCGTTGCCATCGGGGGAGGCGGCGACGACCTGCCCGAACGGCGCGAAGGACTCGGGCGTGGCCTCCACCGCCCGCAGCGTCAACACCCTCGCCGCCTCCTGCCCGCCTTCCATGACCTGCGCGGATCGGGCGGCTTTGGTGCAGCGGACTGTTCGTATTAGAAGCGGATATGGCCTTCCTGTCCGGCGCAACTTCTCACTCCTCTCGCTCCATAATTACGCGGAGCGTTAGTGCGTTACGGACACAGCACGTAACCTTACTCTTTTTATTTCTATCTCGCTACTCTCAATCAATCTCATATACAAATCTCTTTCATTTTTTTTACCGTTTGTTACTTTTTAAAAATTATTTCTTTCGGTTGCTATTACTCTTTTTTAACCAAAAATGATCGAACGCAGCAAAAAACTATCAGCCATAATTAATGAGCATATTCTTTTAGGCTACAATCTATATCTTTTAGCTACGACTAATTAGTCTAATGAACAGTAATTATTAAAAAAAATCAAAACCAAAAGATCGGCTAAAAAACTAATTGGAACAAATCAATATAAACAGGTCCTCTGCCGCTTTTGCTGCTGCCGTTAGGACGACGGAGCGGAGGAGTGTGTGGAGGCGGTGCGGCGGCAGAAATGGCCGAGGCTGCACGCACGGCCCAGGCTCACCAGCGCCTGCATCCCCGCTTACGTCCGCTCGCCCGTTCGCTCCGCACCAGTCTCGATCGAAACGCTTTTCTTTGTGGCTCAGGCATTCGGCCGCGGCCAATTCTACTCGTGGCATCTGTGCACGGTGTTTGCCTCCCGTATCCACACGTCCACCCTACGTTCCCGAGCTAGCTCTTACCAACGCCTGGCTATTGGTTTTTAAAAAATATTTTTCTATCGTAAATAATTTTTTACAATATCTAGCTTTTAAATAGAGTGTCTTTTAATGTGAGATCTACTACTCGATTATAATACACAGTAATGACTTTATTTATATCGACCAAAATCGCACGCAAGTATCTCTCTACAAACTTCTCTATAGACTATTATTATTCATAAGCTAAAGTCAAAATTCAATATAAATGGATCCTAAGTCTTATGCACCGACACATGGTTCCCATATCAGCGTGATGCGTCAGCGATAGTTTTGCTACTACTATTACAAGTTTACAACAACATCATCGGATGTGGATGTCGGTGTACACACATTATGATGTAACGATGGTATAGCTCACTGAAGATGACCAGCTGGGAGAAGGAAGGAGGTTACCGACAGAAACCCTAGCATATAGATAATATTCTTTGTGACTGTGACTTATAATTTTTGGTTAAAATTTTTAAATTTTGGTTGTTCGTGATAGAGATTATGGAGAGAGATAATCGCATGTGATTTTAGCTGATACAGATGATAGACTTTTAATGTATATTATAATTAACTTGTATATCTTATCTTAAAAAATACTTCGTTTAAAAGGTAACTACTTTAGCAAAATTTAAAAGCTGGTTTTAAAAGTTGAATACAACAAGCACCTGAAATATGATTATGCCACCATGCCTGTACAACTTTGTTCACTGCAGAAAAAAGGGTCAGGTACTTTGTTGCTATAGTTAGCCAAAGAATCTACTATACTGAACAAATACTACGAAAGTGCTGGTGCCAATCTCTCGCGGCGGTAGGAGTAGGTACCGATCTGATAAGCCACCTCACCGCTTTTGCCCCTTTGTTGCCTTTTTTTTTTCCCAGATCCTACCTGTCAGGGCAAACGAATCTGCAACGCGACCAGGGAAAAGCTGAACAAACATGGGAACAAACAATTAGAGCATCTCTTCATGCTTTTAGCGTGGCTGTAATTTGGAGCATCATCACGGAGTGGACTAACAACAGAAACAGTATGCAGCAGTTTCAAGTAGTACAATTCTTTAGTAGGAATTGTTAGAAAAATAAGGTTAGGGTTTTTTTTTCTATTCATAACTCAGCAGTTTATTCATTAACTAAGAGATATATAGACATTGGGTGGATTCTTTTAGATTTATGGCTTAGTTTTCTATTAGTAATTAGCTTTCAAACAAAATGTCTTTTCAAGAAGAGGTCTACAAGTCGATTATAGTAGATATTGTTCCGACTTCATCTATATTGACTAAAATCGCAAGCAGGTATCTCTCTCCATACTCTCCCTCGCAAACAGACATAATTTAAAAGTTTAAGCCAAAATTCATAAGTTACAGCCAAAAGAACCTACTCATTGTTACCTGGTCCTCATGGGCTATATGGGATAGAGAGGGAGAGAGAGAGAGTACAACACTCTTAACACCCCTTCAAACTCAGAGTAGATCAGGAGGATCTGATGCACTGAATTTGAGTAGATAAAGCCAATTATATTCTCGAATTTGAGCTTTAGCGAAGAAATTTGCAACTTGAAGCTCTGAGGGAACATACCAGCACTCCTGCGAGTGTAGCTCTAGGAGATCTAGACTGCTGTGAAAGACCCAGTACAACATGTGGTGAGGATCTTGAGGTAGGCATAAGTGAATGAAGACGAGTCTCCTTAGTAATCAAACTAGAGAGCACCTTAGTCAAAGTCGATGGTGTGGAGTAGTTGAGCAACTAAGTACGATTAGGCTCAAACTTTGATCGAAGTCCTATCACAAACTGATACATGAGTGTCTGCTGAGTATACTCATCTTTGGCAACACAAGACTGGCAAGCAATGGCAGCCCTTGGTGTCGTAGACTCTAGAGGGCCAATGATATGAGTGAAAGCACTATAATACTCCTCCATTGTCTGATCCTGTAGCTGCTAAATACTATGACTGTTCTTGAGCAATATGAAGCGAAGAGCACCACTGGACTGAACACATCTCTTCTCAAAGTATGTCCATATCTGCTTGGTTGAAGTATGATACTTAAGACTCATCCTCAATGAAACATCAACACTCAGAACAATGTCAGACATGACACGATCATCCTCTTTCTGCCAAGACTTTATCACATCAACATCAACCTTCTTCGAATCAGGTGGATCATTAGTCAAATGAGAGGCCAAGCTATAACCCCTAAGAGTAGTCTTGACTGAGAAAACCCATGCTCGGTAGTTCAATCCATCGAGCCTGATATTCGTGAACATGAGAGATGAACTGCCCCAAACACTGAGTCAGCTTTTGCCATCTTGATTGACCACAGCCACACAATAGCAAGCAAGCAGAGCAATAACAAAAATCTTACTGAAGCATTCACATTCACACTTCTAGACAACAAGCAAGCAGAGCAGACACCACAGAGCAGAGGAAATCAATGATCTAAAGTTAGCCTAGGCGACACCTAGGCACTGGCATGGCCTCCCCGTTGTGATTTGCTGGTAATCGGTCAGCTAGGCACTCGGCCCGACTAGGCGGTGCTAGGCGGATGAGGCGACACAAGGTGCGATGGCTCAAGGAAACGCAAGGCGCGGTAAACGGCGGTCCAAGGCGGCTGAGGTCCGTTCCGCCTCTGCATCCGCCACGTCGTGACAGAGGTACCTTCCACCACCTCCTCCTCCCTCCTTTGTCATCTCCCATCCACTGTCTCCTCCCATCATCAGTCACCCCTCCCCTTCATGTGTCTCTCCTGAGTCCCCTTCGTCGTCCCTCCTCCGACCTCTCCTTCATTTTTAATTTGGCTGCCTAGGCCCCACTTAGACCCTCTATACGCTAGGCCCCAGCTCACCGCTCACCTAGCGCCTAGCGCTGTCTTGAACATTGGAGGAGATGATACCACAGAGAAGAGGAGACACATGGATGACAGTGAATCCAGAAGGGGCGTTGTAGATCCGAGCGAATCCGGAAGAGGCAATGCGAATCTGGGAGAGATGACGCGGATCCAAAAGAGGCGGTGTGAATTCAAAAGAGACATTGCTCGAGCAGCGATGAAGATCTTGAGAGGCAGCGTCTACGAGGATCTAGAGAGATTCGCTCACGAGCGACGACAAGATGTAGACAAGGCGGCTTGGGCAAAGAAGATCGGGAGGAGAGGCGACATCGGCACTTGGGGGCAACGGCGAGATGAAGACAAGGTAGCTCGATCAGCGGGGGGCGTAGATTCGGAGGAGGGGAGGTGACGATGACGGTGACGGTGAGGAGCCTGTTGACCTGCAGTTGGCAATGGCCTTTGGGAGAGATGATATTGGGTTTTTATGGAAAGAGGATTAGGGTTGGAGATGGCTTTGATATTATGTTAGAAAAATAAGGATATTTTTTTGCTATTCACAACTGTACAACTTATTTATTAATTAAGATATATATATATATATATATATATATATATATATATATGAAAATACATTCTACACCCGGGTGTAGTTACACCCACATCTAATATACCACCTAAACAAACTTGAAATACTCCTTTATCACTTTAGGTACATTTGTATACTAATTATAAGATACTCCAATGTGAACCACACGAAAAAGTTGTAAATGAGTTCATAGTTTTTAGCGTATTTTGTAAATACCCTTATATACGCGCATAAAAAGGAGTATGTCGAAAAATATACATACCACTTCTGAAAAATTATTCATACCACATAGATGGTCTTAAATACTTGTATACTACACGTACATACCCTCAGTTACGCGAGATACTCCCTACATTGCGAGATAAGATATAGGATGTAATTACACCCGGGTGTAGAAAAGAGGCTTCCTATGATGGTACATGGTTACATGGGTCTCATGAACTACATGAGCCACGTGGGAGAGAGAGAGAGTACAACACTCTTAACACGAATATGATGGTAAAATTTATCTGCTCCGATAGATAAACTGACAACTGCTAGTATAATTTTAACAGATATACTAGATTTTCCGTGTAATCCAAGGTCAAAATTCGCCGTATATTCGTGTTCCAATACGTAGTAGAGGATGGCGCAACCAATGAACAGCATAAAGGCTTATCCTGATAAACTTTTGGACTCATCCAGGGTGTGACATGGGAACTGTATCGATCTGTTCTAAATTCCAAAGCAGCCAGCCAGCTACGACTACGAGTGGTCGGAGAACGTAGCCAAGCAGGAGACGTTTAGTGAGGACTATAGTGTTTTTAGTCCAAATTATGGAATTAGCCTTGTTCTACTAGAAAATTTGAACAAGTCTCCGCACTAAAAGTCAAGCAATTCAGTCCTTTCGCCTGCATAACTTCTCCAAGATATGCAACACCTCTCCATGATTTATCTGCAGCATTGTATGGTAGATTGTCAGGATCGATTTCACGCCAGTCACTTGTCATTTTTTGTCGTAGCAGATGTAACATTGAGTTTATCTATTCATGTTAGGTTTTGTTCATGAGCACAGGTAAGAAAAAACTGAAAGCAGTTTAAATCAAGAAAAATCTACACAAAGAGGAAGTTGACAAACATGTATGGAAAATGAATATGACAAAATAATGAGTTGATGGACCGCAGTCAATACATTCAGAATTCAAAAAGCAAAAGTCGAGCCCCATCTCTGAATTTTATTACCCTGGAGGAAGTGCCAAAGAATGATGGTGTAACACCCCTGTTTTAGGGAACATGACCGTCGTACACCCCGTAACAGATCAGGAGTTATGTTGCGGATAGAAGGAATATCATGCCTACTCACGAACATTTAAAAGAGTTAATTTGATTTAAAAATAGAAGCTAAATGTCAACTTTAGAAACAAAATGGGCATCCGAACTCAAAACTTAACTTATATTCAGAAAAACCAAAGAAATCTCCACATGAATGCTTGAGTGCATCACAACCCTAACACAAAAACTTGAAGTATCCTTTCCCCTTCCGTACCTATTCTGTTGAAATTAAGCAAGATTGAGTACACTAGGTACTCAGCAAGTCACATAGGTAAATCTTAATTTATCTATTTGCCAGGGTTGTCAATGGACGGGAATATACTAGTTTTATTAATAAGAGTGTGGATGCAATTTTATTTGTAAACGTTTGTAAATAAGAAATCATAAAACAATAACTTCTTAAGATTAGGGGGGTTCAACACTTGATTACTCAGCTTACTCAGATCAAAACATAAAGAAAACTACTTATACTTTGCTATTGGAATCACTCATTAAACATTGTTTCATTTATCGAAAGGACAGCGTATACGAATACATTTATTTTACTCTACAGAGTTGCCCAGTTTTACCCACAAGATTTCTTAAACTCTCAATGTCATGCAATAGTCATGCTTCAACTAGCGTGCGACTGAGTTGAGAAAACAAAGTTTTTCACTGCTCTCCTCTTTCTAGTCTCTACCCAGTAGGTTATGGACCACACATTGTCGGGTATTCACTGGCCAATGCGGAACGCTACTGCCCGATTCTGAGTGAACCTATCGTTGTCAAGTATGGTTTTACCATTCTCATACCACTACCCTTGGACCATTCTCACGCTGGGAACACCACCTTTCTATAGATATTCAATTGATTTGAGAAGTTACTAGACCAGATTTGACAAGTCAATACTTGTGGTTGAGCGATTTCTGTGTCTTTTACTCAGCATAAGCTTCCAGTCCTTACTTTTTACCATGAAGCAGCCATCCACACCCAGATCCTCAGTGCTCTACGTTACTACCACCACTCTACTCAAGGCTCCTCCCTAGGTTAAGGTCATGGACTCCAACCATCTAGTGACTTTTCACGATACATCCTTACCCTAGAACTGTTTACATAAATCTACTGACAAAATACCGAAATCACTTAGTAGTACAACATTTTGGATGAACCATTCTATGATTAATTATACAGTAATTAAATGTTACAAAGGTTGTTAAGGTGAATATGATCTTAAATTAAATAGGGCATTTATCAGTGGTAGGGCATAACTAATTTGCATGTCATTCTAAATATTTATTGTTATTAAATAACAGTGCATAAATAACAGTAATGAAAATGCTGTAATTAAATAATTTAAATATCATGGGATTCAATATGATCAAAAACATGTGACTTGCTTCTTTATTCATAGTCTGATTATTTTACTGTAGTCTCCATGCTTATGCCAATTGCTTGGTGGCTCCTGTAGCTCTTTCGTCGATCAGCTAGCTGAATCCGGATGGTAACGTAAAGACGAATTCAAATAATTTTCTACTTTGCAAGATGCAAGCTGGGTACAAAAGTAATAAAATAACGAGAAAATACACGGGGTCGAAAATACCGTTGGATTTTAGCGGAATTTGGTTTGGTGAAATAGAGATCGAAAATGGATTCACAGGGTCGAAATGATCAAAAAAGAGGCATTTTTTATTTTTGGAATTTTTCAGATGAACATTGATTGCTACAGAAATGAACAGTATTGACTGGCCCAAATGAAACAGTACCACATAGCAAAATGGCCCGGCTTGATTTGAAAGGAAAATAGACTCATGGGCTGGCCAATTGGCCCAAGGCACTCGGCTAATCCGACCCGACGGCGTGCGGCTTTCTAGCCCAACACGCGCTCGCGCACATGCGTCCAATGCCAGCCACAAGGACGGTTGGGATAGGGTCACGCTCGCTGCCCTAAAGATCTTCTTCCTTCTCTGATTTCTCTCTCTGGCGGCAAAACAAGGCTTCAGCTAGCTCTCCGCCACGGCTTCGGTGGGCAATGGTGACACGGTTGGGTTCCTCTAAGGATGGAGAATCCATTTTTGGGGCTTGAGGATGGGATAGCAAAAGATAAAGGCCAGTGACAAGAGAGAAGTGATGGCTCCTACCACGACTCATTAGCTTTCCGGTGACTCTACGGTGAGGTCAAAGGTGATTTCACCATCTATGGGACATGAGGAGTGACATGGTGGTGGCGGTCTAGGCTCTAGGGGTTTTTGAAAGAGTTGTCCATGGTAAGGGTCATTCTGCTGACTATGGCTCACAACGCCGGTGGTGTTGCAGCCATGAGAGGGTTCGACAAGGTTGGCTATGGCTTCGGGATGGTTCAAAGGTGCCATGGTTGTAAGAAATTGCATGGGTATGGTCCGAGGTGGAAAAACGGCTGAGAGGCCTTACCGGCATAAGGAGACACGATAATGGCGATGGGGTGAGAAAGGGCCCAAGGGAAGGGATGGGTGGTGCAATTGGTGGTTGTGTGGAGTTAGGCGAGCAACAAAATGGGCTTTAATGTAGAGGGGAGGCGGTGGGAACAGGGATAGCAGCACGGTACAGCTGGCGCATGGAGAAGTGAGGTGGAGAGGGGCGCGCTCGGTGAGGAGAGGCCATAGGAGAGGTGGCTCTGGCTCTGACGAGGAGCACCACGGTGCTACAGAAGTTGGCGAGGGATGATGAAGGTGATACAGGAGGACGCGTGTGTTGGCCGGGAGGCGCGAAGGATTGCGACGGGGTGCTCACGGGTCAGTGCTATGCACAGGTCAAGGAGGAAAGGACCGTATGGCGAGGGCGAAGATGACGCAAGGGTTTGAACGGATGGGGCAAGCCGGCAAAACCGGTCGCTTGGTGTGAACGGTGAGGAAGAGTTGCAGCGCGGGCGGCAGAGTAGGAAGGGAGGGAAGTGAAAGGAAGGCGCCGGCCAAGAGGTGAAGGCCGCTTTGCCGAAAAGGGAAAGCAGATTTGGGCTGGGATTTCCAAAATTAGCAAGAAATCAAATTCAAAAGGAAAATGAAAAAGAAATTTTACTTTGAAATTTTTGAGGTGTTTCAGACCGCTCCCATGCAAGACACGAAAACTTCCTCCATCAACGTCTGTGGAGTAGCATGACTGAAGATTTCAGAGAATAAATAGCCTAAACAATAACATTAATCATCTGAAAAGGATCCACTACAGTAATTCTGTAAACTGAATGAATACGAGTGACAATATTTGGTCATACTATAGGGGCCATTTATGTATTTTTACTTTTTGAAACAACATACGATGGTCATTACTTCCAACCAGATAAGTCCTCATCTTGTCTCTCGCATTGGCCGGCCTTCGTTAGGTGTCTTTTACAAAATGAAGGTGGTGATCGGTTCACTGAAATGAAAGCTTATATTTGAAAAATCATGGTGGTGAAAAAACAACAGTGGTGAGAGAGGCTTATTTAACATAATTAAATTTAAAAAATTAAAAATATAAAAAATATGTTAGCCCATCACAAACAACGCAAACGAATACGAGAAAAAAAGAACCGACAAAAAAGCTCAAAAAAAAATCAAAAATTCAGAAAAAGACGAAATTATGAATAGTGCAAAAATAAGCTTAAGCCATGTTGAACACCACCGAAATTCATGGAGCATGGCGCACTTCGTTTTCTTTAGCTTTGAGTTATGGTTGATATCTTTTGCCTATATCTGATATCTTTTGTCTATATTTTTAAGATGGTAGCGAACGACGGAGATAATACCGCACACAGTTTTAGACTTAAAAGGTCGTTTGGAGAATCCATTTTAAAAAACCATCTCATTTATTTTAATTTTCTTAAAAATAAAAAATCAAAAGCCAAAAAAACAAAGTCTTTGTCTTAGAACACAAAGGGGACCAAAGAGGCCTGCTCACTTAGGTATAATCATCAAGAAAGAAATATTGAGACAGCATGTGCCTTTGGTTGGTGCACGGCATGCCATCTTTCGGAGAAAGGAATATTTCGGGCAACGAAAAATTACTTGATTGCAGTCGTCTTTTCTCTAACTTTCTTATGCTACCCAATTTAATATTTTCGTAGCATAATACAGAAGGTGTTGGTTCGTTAGTTCTTTCAACAAGTACTACTTTAAGTCGAATTGTCAGAATGGTTTCATTTAGAACTGTCGAAATTCTATGCAGTGCACTTAGTCAAGCAAAGCAACTCATATCTTAATCTGGTTTGAAAATTGTTCAATTAGCGGATGGCAAAATACACTATTGAAATCAAGTAAACCTGCCTGCATTCATTAACATGTGTTTTATTTCTTAATAATATGTCAACATTACTGTACCGCGGTAGATACTTTCGCACACCAAAGCTAATAACAAGAGGCCAGCAACAAGAAATGCGCATAAATATCCTAAAAAAAGAAGAGGGAATGCAAACAGGAACTCTGCAAAAAAAAAAAAAGAGGAGAAAACTCCGTGTGCACGTATGATAATTACTACTCCCGGCGGCTCGCCAGTTTAGCAGTATTCTCTCTGACTAATGGGCCCACGAAATCTACCACCAATCACCAATCACCTACCCCGCTAAGCCCACCCAGCACAAAACACGTACAAGGGCGCACCAGGCGACCACCACCTCCTCCTCCCTCCGGTTACCCCCGGCCTCGCCTCCCCATTGCTTGCTCTCTCCTCCCCTCTCCCACGTCCACCTACACGTGGCGCGACAGCTCGTCGCCGGCGGCCATGGCGGCGGCGGAGGTGTATTCGCCGACCGCGGCGGCGGCGCAGCAGCAGCAGCAGCAGCAGCGGGGGAAGGCGGCGGCGCAGGCGTGGCGGGCGGTGGTGGGGTGGATCGGCTTCCTCCTCCAGGTCCTTCTCCAGATCCTCCGCGGCACGCCCACCTGCGCCCAGCTCCTCTCTTTCGTCGGCTTCCGCTACCCCCTCCTCTCCGCGCCGGCGGTCTCCGAGCCGTTGCCGGATGTGGCCTTCATGCCGCTCCACTCCGAGATACCAGACGACGCGGCCCCTGCCCCGACGCTTCCGTCTGAGCCCCTGGAGCGTCTCACGGTACGAAAGATTCGGTTTTGATTGGATTTGTTGGAGCTATTGGCGTCCTGGGCAGGGGGAAAATGGCGACTTTGGGAAGGATATCAGGATATGTGTTTCATTCTGATAGAACGGTGGATGTAGGAGGTGGTTCTTGATCTAATTGTAGCCTGTTTCGGTCTTCGTGGTTGATCGGGTTTTGGTGGAGTGATTGATTTGAGTTGATTGGGCGTTTTGCCTGCTTAATTCAGATAGTTTAATTGATGTGTTTCTTTGCAGCTGAATTACTGTGTGAACTGTAGAGCAGACCTTTTGGGGGGTTGGATGGTAAAAAGTTATCTCGGCTTACAAGCATGGAATTATGCTGCAATTCCGAAAGAAGGGCTTGTGTTAGTAGCCAACAATTGCATTTATCTCATCTCTAAACTAGGATTGCTTGGAGAATTTATATGACGGTGCTTCTCTATCGCAAAATCGTTATGTTAGCAGCTCAAATACTTATAGGGGCGGTATATTGTCTGTGATCTTGTAGTGAAATTGTGAAAGATGATTTTGCAATACTGCTTGTCACCGTTGTTATGTGTAGAGTAGTAGATCTGGTGGGTTTTTTTGGGCTGATAGCTTATGGTTTATGGCTTAAATATTTGAATTCTGGCTGTTCGCGAGAGGTAGTACGCACAGAAAAATAATCGCATGCGATTTTGACTGGTACAGCTGAACTTAGTACATTTTTTACTAAAATCTTCTTATTGACCCCGTCTTGAAAAAACACACTATTTAAAAACTAGTTACTATAGACAGTACGAGCATAAGCCAGCTTTAAGCTGGTTCGAACCCAACTGATATTTGACTAGCTTTAAGCTAGTTCGAACCCAGCCGATATTTGAGCCTGTCAACAATAGTTAGCACCATGATTGGATCTGAATTATGAGATAGATAATGCATTTGGCTGATGATGGATGAATCGGCATGTGGGTTGTTACACTGGCACATTTGCTCGTAACAGGGTTTCTTGTAAGCATATTTAGTTTGGGCAGATGATGCATCTGTATCTCTTACCGATGAGCTTATAGCTTTACATAATAGAGACAACTGAAATGATATTTGTGTTAAAGCTAAGTACTACTACCTAGTCACCTTTGAAATGAAGTCAGCTTTAACAATTTTCCCTTGAGGTTAGTCATTCATCATTTCTGAAAATATCTGCGCTATCTGTTCAGGTAGTGCTTGACTTGGATGAGACTTTAGTTTCTGCGTATGAGTCATCTAGTCTTCCTCCTATTGTACGCACCCAAGCTGTTGAAGCGGGACTACATTGTTTTGACATGGAGTGCATATCCACTGATAAGGTACCAAACTTCTGCTATTTCTACTTCATTTGTGTAATCATTTAAATCACTACTGATAAAGGAGATTCTTTCTGGTGTAAACTGTAAAGGATGTTGAAGGAAAACCGAAGGTGAATCATGTTACTGTTTTTGAACGTCCTGGTTTGCATGAGTTTTTGCAGAAAACTAGTGAATTTGCAGATCTTATTCTCTTTACAGCAGGTTTGGAAGGTATGTTGAATGCAATTATTTTTCTTCATTCATCGCATAAGCCCAATCAGTTTAACCTTACGTGCTCACCTCACCTGTCCATGCTTCTCCTCAGGGTATGCAAGACCTTTAGTTGATAGAATAGACAACCAGAATAGATTCAAACTCCGTCTCTATCGTCCATCAACTGTTACTACGTAAGTTACGCACAAATTTTCCTACGGGATGCAAATTATTTTGTACCATTGTGTTGCTGTTGGCTGCTGCTGCTGCTGCATCTTGATGTATAGGGACCATTACTTTGCTTTCTGATGCGTGTGCCAAATTAATAAGCTGAAGGCTATCTGCAAGCCGGCTCCTTTTTCAGATGGATAAAGCACATGATAGTATTATTTATAATTTGTGACTGAGGTTCTATATTCTCCATGTGAAAACTTCCACAAGGAAAGGAGCTGAAGGTTCTATACTCTTCATGGAATGTAGTTTTCTTGCAGTATCTTAATTATAAGAGGGTGCCACACAATCCTTTATAGTAAGGAATGCCATGCACCGTATGCAGCATCCTTGAATGATTGGGTCATTTGTTGCTTTTGAGTTGATTGTTGCATTCATTTCATCACTTTTAGTTATTATATACTTGGAGGTCTTTGGTCACGTCACAATACTTGTGCTTTCAAAATCGAGACAAGTTATCTGTGCGCACTGCTTTTGGACTGTTTGGCAATTGTAGGCTTTTGGGATAGTCAACATTTCTTCAAAGATGGTCTTGTTCCATTTTTTATCCCCCATGTCTTTTTCTCTTGCTTATACTGTGCTTCCTGTAATATCTATACTACTATGTATAATGCATCCGTTTGAATTTGGATTAGTCATCTCCTTTCTTTTTGTCCCACTCAAACCAGATAACTATTTATCTGATCAGTTCATTTGTCATCTTTCTTACAAGAGTTGGAGGAATAGGAATATGGATAAATGCAAGTTGTATTGCACAGCCCTAAAGGGGCAATATATATATATATAGTGAATGATGGAAACCCTAGGATAACAGGAAATAACTCTAATACCCTTAACACCATTCCTCAAATACGAGGCATATGTAATAGCATTGCATTAGAAATGGTTGACATCAAAATAAGAAAAATCCAAAGTCCAAGTGTTGAAGATGTCATCATAGCATGCGACTCTTGGAAAATTGTGTTGAGTATCAAAAGATCTCCCATTCAGAATCGTGTAACAGCCCAGAAAGCACAAAGTGCAGGGGCTAGGTGAATAGAGGTAAGCGGGAGCAAAGTCGACCGCGGCAACACGATAAAAAGGATGAGGAGGATGATACAAATAGAGAGAAAGATGTCAAATTAAGCCGAAAAGAGAGATAGAAGCATAGCGGCGCAGATCGAAGCCCAACACGGCGGCGGCGCAAAAGAAAAGCGCGGCGACCTTAGAAGCTCAGGGAGGTGGCTAAAAGAGAAGCGACGGCATCATAAAGACTTCTACGATCTGTAGCGGCTCAAAGAGAAAAGCAGCAGCTGCGGCTCATCCGAGATGATGGACCGTGGCTAGCAAAGCAGTCGGTTGACTGACAAAGATTGTGGACTCGCACGGTTTTGACAGACTGAAAGATAGATACTACGGACTTAGATGGGATGCAAACGGAAGGCTCAAAAGAAAAATAACTCAAACTGTGGATTCTAGCAGTAGCATAAGAGTCATCTACCAATCCACCAAACAAAATCTCAATTCATTCTTCCTCCAACTCTCTCCTGTCATTTTTTCGTAACTGCCATTTCACCTCCCCTCTTTCCGCCTCCACAACTCCACTCGTTGCGAGCCCAACTTCTTTTCTCCACACCTCCCAGCGGCGGCGGCGGCGGCGATGCAGATGTCGGCGGCGACCATCGGCCTGCCGGCGGCGCCACACCCCACCCCACGGCCGATTCATTGCATGGGCACGTGCACCACCACACGGGTGCCGGCGGACGCAGTGCGGCGCGGCGGCGATGCATGCGGCACGAGCTCAAAGCGGGCGGGCACACACGAGACGCAGGCGGCATGGAGGAGGGCACCGAATCCGGCGGGGAGATCGAGTTCGATCACGGGCCTCAACGGGAGCTGTGGGATCTGGCGGCGGTCGAAGCTGGCCAAAAGGAGCCACGGCGGCGTGGCCCGGATGGAATCCACGACGCCCAGATCCGGAGAGGGGTCGGTGCGGATGGCCCGACGGCGGAGTCGGCAACGAGGTGGGACCGCCAGATCTAGGCGCGTCGAAGCCGGATCCGTGCGGTGCCTTGCGGCGGTGCGGGCTTGGGTGGTATGACGCGGGGAAGGCCTTCGCCGGAGGGGACCACTCCTCCCGGGGGCAGCAGCAGCGGACCAGCAATCGGATGCTAGATTCAAAACATAGGCTCTGATACCATATTACAAGAGTTGGAGGAATAGAAATGGATAAATGCATGTTGTATTGCACAGCCCTGAAGGGGCAATATATATAGTGAATACATGGAAACCCTAGGACAATAGGAAATGACTCTAATACCCTTAACAATCTTAATCTAACATCTACCCTTTATCAAACCCTTGACCAAATAATCGAGCGGCCCAAATTGAAGGGATTTGCTTCCCCTTTTCCATCCATACTCTTCCTCATGCTTCCAACACCAATTTAAACAAAAGAAAAATAAAGCAGCCCGTCACTTCTCCTTGTGTCATGCTTCTAACATACTTAGGGTTGTCACATGGGTTAGTTTCTAGTCTAGAAAGATGGTTTAGTTTTTAAATTTATGTTGCAATACATAATTCCATTACGTGCAGGCACGTGCCCTCTACAAGTCTTACTAACGAATTAATGTTGCTTGCTTTAGCTATTGATGCATATTTCTGTTCATGCGTGTTTATGTTCACCCACTGTTCATTTGATCATGATTTGCTTATCATTTGATGGTTTTGTTGCAAGCCTGACTGCTAATGCATAGAATACCTTTTTGCCAATAACCTAAATCATTACATTAGTGAGCTGGTTCATTTTCTGATATCAGTGGGGGTGCAAATTTCAGGGAATACAGAGAGCATGTGAAAGATCTTTCTTGCCTGTCAAAAGATTTCTGTAGAATCATCATTGTTGACAACAATCCATTCAGTTTCATACTGCAGCCATTGAATGGAATTCCTTGTGTTCCATTTTTAGCTGGACAACATTCTGATGATCAAGTAACTGATAACGGACACCAATCATTTAATGGTTCTGGTCTTCTAGTTTGTACAGCTTTATTTATTTTGTCTTGTTTAAAATTTTCAGCTCATGGAGGTTATATTTCCACTTCTGAAGCATCTCGCTCTCCAGAGAGATGTGAGACCAGCGTTGTACGAAAGGTTTCATATGCCTGAATGGTTCCAAAAGCATGGAATCCCCCAAACTGATCAGGCACTGTAAGAACTATTTAGATGAAGGCTCAAGTGCCTGCCAGGCCATAAGCCCCTTAGGGGAGAGCAGTTGTACATTATTATTTATATTCATTTAGGTTTCCTCATAAAATCAAGTAATTGTTCATACGGAATTGCCATGTCTGAAGATAAAGGAATTGTAATCTAGCAGAATGTCAAATTTGTGTTGGTGTAGTGGAGCATTTTAATATCAATTGTTGTATATCACCTTTAGTTGTAAAATTTGATTGTTGACAGTTCAGATGGTCTAATGCACAGTTCATGGGTCTATGATGTCAAAATAGAACTTTTTTAACCCTTTTTTTAAATTTATTTTTATCACTAACCACTCGCCAACCTTGTTTCCAAATCTGATCCTTTCCAAATGGTAAACAACGTTGCCACACCATAAGGTAAGTCGAGCACTGACCCAAAAATTGGCCTATTTATCTATGTCACTGGTGCCACACCACCATCAGTGACATGGCAAGGTTTAGCCACGCTAGGACTGATGGCGTGGCAGTGTTTATTTATCACACCACGCGAAAGGGTTAGATTTGAAAACAAAATTGACGGTGGTTTATTAATAAAATATGTTTCAAAAAATGGATTATTTAATAAAAAAGAGTTCTGTCAAGAGACTGCATATAACTTCAATCAAGGTTTTACACCATAAGAATTGTTCAGGGAATTGCACTACCATTCCACCATCATGTGTTTAGAGCATCTATAATAATCGGAGTCACTTGTTATTAAGGGATGAACACATCAGCAGGTGATATGGAGAAGAGATGGTGAGAGAGAAGGTGGGCTTGCTACTAGATGAAGAAATAAGCAAGTTGTTGATACCAAGACACAAGAAATAACAAAATAATTTGTTGGAGATTTGCTTGTTACCTAAAAACTCGTTTTGTGGGTCCCACTGTCTCCAAGCAAAATCCACCCAGATCACTTGTACAGCCCACCATCTTCTTGCCTTCCACGTATCCCCTGTTGCCTTCCTCCACCCCACCCCCCCTAAGTTCCTACCGTTCTTCCCAAAGCTCCTATCTTTTCCCCCAAATCCTGTTGCCCATCATCTGCCCCATCCCACCGTCGTTTCTCTCCCACTCCCAACCATCGATCGTTGCTTGGGGAAAGACGATGGCACAAAAGGAAGAAAGTGGCGCGGGAAAAAGTGCCGCCGCTGGTCACTGGCACAGGAGAAAACGTCGCCACCTCCTCCGTCGCTTGGTGGGCTTCCTCTCACACCGATTTGTCTCTGCAGCTGGGATAAGTATTTGGGAATTTTGGATTTGTTTAGTGTAGTTGAATCTTCATCCCCTGTTGATTGTGATCCAATTAGTTCTTTGGTTAGTGGATGCAATGGAGTATGGTATGATACAAGTAGCTGCATGTAATTTCGAAATTATTTATCTTGATTTAGTGGATGCAATCTGATAGCTATCGTGATTTAGTTTGATTGGCATAACAACTAACGAATAAATACATCATCTGTCCCAAGTTTGGCACTAATTAATCTCTTTCTTACTATGACGCTATCTGATGTAAGTTAACTGTAGATGTAGGTTAACTACAGTATACCATTTTAATGGCCGCTGGATGTCGCTGAAGGCAGTGTATGCTAGTGACATGTCCGATGATCAACTGACGGATAATGATATTCAAAACTTTTCACATTCACGTATTGGTGGAGGGCTCTTCGAGTCCAACCAAAATGGCACGCATACTGTGAAATGCTGAACAAAGAGAAAAATTCAAGTTCACCCCAAAATGTTGTAGATGTTAAAGATTTGCCTTGTCTAGAAGGTAACAAGGCAGCCAAGGCCAACCGCAATGGGAAATGCAAGGTGCCGAAGCCCATAGTAGTGATGGGAGAAGAATTAGACAAGTTCATTCAAGCTCAGTCCGCGGCAAGGGAAGATCACAATGGGATGATAGATTTTCAGCAATGTATACCATGGGAGAAGCTTGAAGCTGTGAAGCTTTCACACCTGACTACAAAGGAGGAGTGCAAAATGATTGATACATACAAAGAGCTCCTGCTGGTTGACACTACTGGGTTGAATGATGATGCAAAAGCTGAGCGTGCAATGGCATTGAAGTGTATGAGATTAAGGCTATTTGGAACAGATAATTGAGGTATGCTTTTATTTGTAAAATCTTGTTGTTTTTCTATGTTCTGACACTAATTTGGTATTGTTTTTCTATATTCTAACACTAATTTGGTATATACTTTGGTAAGTTTGTATATTGGTTGGAAGGTTTTGGTAAAATCTGACACTAGTGGCGGTAGATTACATGTTTTGTGGTACTATTGTTTAGTTCAATTTATGGTCAGTATTCATGTATTGTGATACTAATGTTCAGTTCGGTTTGTGGTCAATATTCATGTTATAACTACTTGTTTAGTTCACTTTATTTGTTCTACTTGTATTGTTCATGCTCCAGTTTTATTTTTGACATATTCTTGAGTTCACACGTGCATGCATGCTAACCAAACTTCCAGTATGGAGAAATCAGTGAGTACTTGTGTTTGTTAGGCTCAGTTTTACTACGTAGTCTTATGCACATTCCCAAAACATGTATGCTTGGTGAGCAAGCTTTCACAATGCATTCAAACTTGTTGATCGGCCTTTCGCAACTGATGCATCAATGTTGAATGTAGAAAATTGAATCTTCTCATTCCCAACATAACTATGCACTTGTATATATTGAGACATATGAAGCTACACTTTTGTACATCTACAAACCAAAGCCTTCGTCTTGCTCCAAAAAAATGTCGCACCAAACAAACTCATCTACTTCCTCTGATGATGCCGATGACACCAATACCATAGACCCGACCGAGATTTATAACATGGAAAATTTCATCATCGAGCAGATTGTCTTCGATAATTTTGCCGAGTAGACCGCCACGAAGTTTAAGGCCAACCTTGACGCTCTTGAAGCTGGGTCATCTTGTCGCTGAAGTGGTCCAAGGAGGTACCTCAGTAGGCCTCGTGAAGATTGCCATCAACGGCTCGTTGCCGATTACTTCTCGGACAATCCACTCTACATCGACGCACTCTTTCGAAGAGATTTTGGATGACAAGACCTCTCTTTCTGCGCATCATGAATGCCTGTAGGGCCCCAGATTTTACTATTTGGAATCCTCTGTGATTTAATGCACTATTCCACGGATCGAGATAGTGCTCACGATTCTGTAAAATGAATATCAAATACATACCATGCGGAAGCATATATAAAATAGTAAACTTACTCATTGGCCGATTAGGCCGAAATCAGTAAATTTCACCAGCGAAAGAACGAAGCACACAGGTGGGACCTTCAGGACATGCCCACAGGCAGCCAACTGGAGGTTCGCGACCTAGCCCTTGACATCTTTATCTTCTTCGCCATCATGAACAATAGTGTTGCTGGGGTGCAGTGATCTGATTCGTGATTCTGGATTTGTTGTGAGAGCGAGTGTGAGCACACTAACCACCGTGCTCCATGAGCCAATACACAGAATGCAAATATATAGTATGCATGGCTTATCAAAGGAAAGGCTCGGGTTATTTTATTTGCCAGAAATCACTTTTGATAGCATTGTTATTATTAAACCATAGTGTTATTGCTGCTACCTAGAACTTCACACGGCGATTGCCATAATTGACTCACTCCACCAAATGCCATAATTGACTTAATCCACCAAAGACACAATTTCTTTACTAATTGTTGTCTAAGACTCCAAACAGTGAGTGACATCATTTAGTTAACCCACTGATCATATACTTTCTATATATTTATTTTGAATCCACCAATAATTTTTGTATTCCAAATTTCTTAATAATCCAATCTTGTAATCGCTATCCACCAGCTCCTCACCTCTGAATTCTAATGATTCTCTAACCTGGTTACTTTTTAATCCACCGAAATCATTCGTACCAGTACTTTCTAATCATTCAATCCTTTCTGCTAATCATCCAAAACCATAATATGCTTTTTCCATAATCAACCTTATTTGTCACTAATTGTCTCTAACTAATTTATAAATATTTCTCCACCGAGAATATCATTAATCAAGTTTATACTCCAATTGTCGTATCTCCAAGTTTCCTCGAATTCAATTCATCCATCTAGATTAAGTCCTACTAATCCCATTAAATCCAGCAATTACATTTACACTCTTCTAATTCCCCAAAATCATTGATCCAGATTATACCCCGGTAATGATTATTATTCCTCCGATATACTCAAAAATTCAATTCATCCTTCTAGTATTTTGATCAAATCCTATCCATCACATTATTCCCAGCCTCTTCCAAGACGTCATACTATTTGTCCGTATCGTAATCCCGTAATTTCCCTTGCACTTCCTAGTTCTCCAAAAACTATTTAAATCATCCATTTGTCATATCAATCCATTTAAGCTCTACCAATATATTTCTCCTAAAATTCTTTCTATCGTTCCCCCCTTTTTTATGATCGACATGAATCCGCCATCTTTATGCGTTTACCACAAACAACCATCTTCTGTTCTTACGACTCTATTTATTCTTCCTGACATTTTATTTTATGAGAAGTATTATCATTGTTTTGCTTTTGAAATGCAATACATAGAAATTCCCTGAGACTTAGCAGATTGCACAAAACATAATGTGTGCGAGAATGCAATAACAGTAGCGATTCAGATTCCATCCACCGTTACATGGCATCTGCACCATATGCTTAATCTTTCAGCGTTATAACCGCTTAACTTATCACTGGGGCGACACCCAGGACAACACAAATCAGGGCCTTGCACTGCCCTCCACTTTTCCATTACCACCCACAAAGTTTTTGAAATAGAACTATATCTGGTTAAGTTCCCATGTCCGCCCATGACCGTGGGCACGGCTATTCGAATAGTTTTGACTCTGCAGAGTTTGTACACTTTCACCACAAGCGATAACCCACCTGTTGCCCCACCTGATTCCTTGGTCAAGTGGTCAAATAGATTATCACATGTGGTTGTACTGTTTTACACGGGCTAACATGACAAGATTCAGTCCTTAGAGCTATCTGGGTGGTTCTACCACATTCCATAATTTTTGTGCTCCCACCGCACCACATACCAACCCCCAAATCAGCCACCCAGATACTAAACAAGTTTGGGGATTTTTGGGACATAAAATAATCATATCGAACATATACCAGTCATTACCACCATGACTGCCCAACCAAACCTTCTCATGATTAAAAGTGATGCTTGGGCGTTCTCACGCCCATGAATATCTATGCAACACTACGCATGGCGTATAAATTACGGACTTATTTTCAAAAGGTTACTATCATAATTTCGCTAGGGCGACAAGGGTCATATATTCAAATATTCAACAAAGGGGTGTAATATTAATCAAGGCGAACAATGGGCATATAGCTAGAATCTTGAATTAAGCATGTATTTGTATATAAAATTAACAGCATGCAATTTGATAATTTAAACAAAAGTAATTTGCAGAAAACGTAGGTTCAACATGATCAAAGTATTGACTCGCCTGGCGCGGTTTATTGAGCTCACACGATGCTTTCTCTCGAGCTTCTATTCTTTGTCTTCACTTTGCTCTGACCACGCTTGATCCGTGGAATCTTCAGGACTCCAGTTTCTAATTGCGCGATAAGCGACTGAATCCAAATAAAAGCAAGTAACTCAAAAGATCCAAATAAGCTCAATTTAGTTTTATTATGATTTAATGAGTGGTTTGAGGTAAGGGCGGTGGTAGAATTATGATGACTTAATCTTTTTATTAATGGTCTCTTTCATTATTACTATTATTTTTTTGTATTTGTCGAGGGAGTTCCTTGAGTTAGGTTAGACCTATAAGCGGAGCATTCTTTTGTCGAGTGCTAATATTCAGGGCATATACGTTTATATTATAAGTAAAGGTAATCTTTATTGCATGTGGATATTTAACCAAAGTCACTATATTTTAATACCTATTTATGACCTTTTAGTTGAAGGTATTCTGAAGATCAACTGACATTTTTATTTTATTGTTTAACTTAGCATCTAACGTAAATTAATATTACCTAAATCCTTGTTCTCATAAAGCCAAGCCTGTTATATGAGGTCCTATTTCAATAGTGTTATCTAAATTAGTCTACCTCTCAGACTATTAATGGCGGCATGCTAGGTTAGGGCACATATCTTAATTATAATTGGGGGGATCTTTAAAATTTCGCTTTCATGGGTAAACGTATTATTCATTTTCCTTAACCGAAATCTTGAATGTGTTTTTAATTAGGACTTTTATTAACTTTGGACTTTAAGCTAAATCATATTTTATTCATGCCTCTATTTGGTAATTAGACCTCAATTAACTATTTAGGCTATATTAGTTGTTCCTATAGTAAATAATCATATATAAATATTAAGTAACCTTATTTTACTTCCTAAAAGAGTTAGTATTACTCACTAATTAGTTTATTGATTTTTTTACCGAATTTGTCTTTACTATTACTACTCGGCAAAACATCAACTAAAACCTAATCTAATGTCGCAGAGGGGAGTCGAACTCGGGCAGGCGGGATGGGAGCGAACAGCGCTAGCCAGTGAGGCCTCAAGTGTTTCGTGACTGAGGGGGGGGGGGAAGGCCAACTGATAAAGCATGCGGGGGTTGGGAACTAACAGGGAAGCACTGGCCGAAAACAGAGAAGACGGGAGCGCGTCACCGGTGGCGATGCCACCGGCGAGGCGGCCGAGGAGGTGGTGAGCATAAAATGGGAAGCTTACGGAACAGGGAGCCGGTGGAGGGGTGGCGCGGCTCGACGGCAGCAGTTGGCGGGCGGCGCGCGGCGGCGGCGAGGTGGAACGGGTCGGCGGCGCGGCGCGTGGGAGAGGCAGACTTGAGACTAGCGTGGGCATCAGAGAGGTGCGGTGAAGCTTTCCGCACGGTTGGTCACACCGGAGGGAGCTCGGAATCAGCCGGCGACGAGGACCTACGGCGGCGTAGGCGAACGCACGGTGCCGGCGTGCTAGGGCGGGCTGCAGCTCCGATCGGCGGCGGGGAGAGGTTTGGGGCGCCGAGAAGCTGCCTCCACCGCAAGGAATCGGCGGATGGTTCATCGGAGAGGTGCCGGCGGCGGTAATGGCGGCGACGACCATGGATTGGGGAGGAGGCCGAATTGGAGGAAAAAGGGGAGGAAAGAAGGGAAGTTGGCGCGGGCTATGGGAGGAAAGCCGACGACTTTTATAGCTGCAGCGGGGGCGGAGACCAGGCGGCGGGGAGGTCCGCTGGGCAAAGTCCGGCGCGAGAGGCGTGTAGGGCGCGGAGCTCGGGGACGCGACACTGGCGGGGCGACGCGATAATGATGACAGAGGTGAGGTGACCCAACACTGGCGGGGCGGCGCCGAGCAGAGAAAAAGGAGGGAGGCGGCGTGGAGGGCGCTCGGCCATGGAAGAAAGGAGGAGAAAAGAAAGAATGCGCAGGCGCACTAGAGAAAGAGGAGAAAGAAAGGGAGGCAGGGGCGCCGGGTCCACCAGACAGTGAAGGGAAGGAAAGGCAGGTGGGGGCGCAGCTGTCCGGAAAAGAAAGGGGGAGGGAGAGAGAGAAAGGAAGGGCCCCACCTGGAAGTGAGAGGAAAAAGGAAAGGGGAGAAAAAGAGATAAAGAAAGGTTTAAGCCCGCTTTTAAAATTTAGATCTTTAATTTAAATTTTAATCAGATTAGATTTCTTGATTTTGGAGTTTTACATGACATTCCAAATTTTAAATTTTCAGTTAAGTTTTTGTGTTCAATTTTTGTATTTTAATTATTTGCCCTTGGATTTTGATTTTTGATATTACTTTGTTCTAATTAAATTTTGAATATCCAATCTTGGGTTTGTATGCCACAAAACTCAATAAGGTTTCAAATAAATATTCAGAAAGAATTTGATTGCCAGCAAATTGCAAGAGAAAGTTTTAAAATTTTCATATTTTTGAATATTCAAATTTCAGGATGTTACAATGCCCTAAGCGAGTGGTCTCCATATTTCACCGAGAGGAGAGACTGCACTCAATGCCAGGGGCTCTCACCATTGCAGAAGTGTACAACTGATATGCGCATGTTGGTGTATGGCACTGCTGCAGATGAGCTTGATGAATATCTGAAGATCGGTGAAACTACTACTACGGAGTGCTTGAAGTTGTTTGTGCAAGGTATGATCGATAAGTTTAGTGGGGAGTATTTGTGATGCCCCACTAACAAGGATTTGGAGCGTTTACTACAAATTGGTGAGAGTCATGGCTTCCCTAGTATGTTAGGAAGCATCGACTGCATGCACTAGCAGTGGAAAAAATGTCCCGTTGCATGGAAAGGTCAGTTCACTCGTGGTGATCATGGCGCCCCTATGATCATTCT
This sequence comes from Bonia amplexicaulis, assembly GCA_036346245.1. Taxonomy (NCBI): domain Eukaryota; kingdom Viridiplantae; phylum Streptophyta; class Magnoliopsida; order Poales; family Poaceae; genus Bonia; species Bonia amplexicaulis. Next base: position 7,206,427 of record CM070736.1, on the reverse strand, counting down.
AGAGGCGGTTGCTTCACAATACTTTTGGATATGGCATGCCTTCTTTGGTGTTACTGGATCCAACAATGATATCAACGTGCTTAATCGATCGCCATTGTTCATCAATAAGTTGAAGGGGCAAGCTCGTGGGGTGCAGTTCCATGTCAACGTGAGGCAATACAATACTGGATACTACATTGCTGATGGAATATACTAGAAATGGGCTGCATTTATGAAGACAATAGCCCTCCCGTAGACAGACAAGGATAAATTCTTTGCACAATATCAACAAGCGGCAAGAAAGGACGTTGAGCGGGCATTTGGAGTCTTGCAAGCTCGTTTTTCTATTGTGCGCCGTCCAGCACGTATGTGGTAACGGGCAACTCTTGGAAAAATCATGCGCTTGCATCATTCTTCACAACATGATAGTACAAAATGAGTAAGAAATAGTTGCCATTCCTCTAGACTTGAACGAGACTCCGTGCTCATCGACTGTTCTACCACCGGAAATCATCAATGGCGCTCCGCCTGTCTTTGCCAACGTACTATGGAGAAAGAACACTATTCGAGCCCGACCAACGCATGTCCAACTCAAAAGAGACTTAGTTGAAAATATTTGGCAAAGGTTTAGTCACAACTAAAATAATTAGACCTAAAAAATTATGTTTTTTTCTTCAAACTAGTCCGTTTGCTATGTACTCGTTCAAAAAATGACATGGTTCTCCATGAGAAATAAATAGTTTTGCTTCAATAATTTGTGTATTTGTATTCAATATACTTGCCCTAGATGATATGATAAATGAGCCAAAACATGTAGACCACAAAGTTGTACTTCATTGTTGATCATCAAGAATCATGCACACTTGTAGCAATTAAAGTCTTAGATACAAGGTCAAGAAACAATCCATTGCAAGGCTTGTTTCTTTTTATTAGATTGAGTACTCTCTCTCCTCTCAGTAACGAACTAAGAAATAAAATGCTCTTATAAATATAGCCATCTGATATTTACGTAGGCCTAAGCCCAATAATCAGCACTGATTATCGATAACACGTTCGAGCCTTATAATTAATTTAAAAAGAACATCTACTAACAGAAGCCATGCGCAATCACGACCATGTTCTGTCAGCGATCTTTTTACTTTTGCTGTCTAGCATCTCAACTTTTGTCCTCGGAATCTCTGCAATCTGGACATCAGCTGTATTGGAGCTTCTTATCTGAGTTTCTGGACATCAAACGCGTTGGAGCTTCTTATCTGGCTCATAATCTGGGATGCCTCATCAAACTTGTATGCTCTCTCATAGACCCCAGCAGCCACAAGATACAGCTCCTTCTTGTCGATGCTCGGGTCATTGCTAAGCTCGGCAACCAGCGCCTTCAGTGTCTCGAGGTCCTTTTGAGCACCGAGCAGGCTGAGCATCTGGAAGTGTACCCGGTCTGAGAACACACAGCCTTTCTCCCTCATTGACCTGTACAGCGCCGTGGCCTTGTCGAACTCCTTCAGCTTGCCATAAGCATTCATCGTGACGGCGATTGTCTCCGAGTCGGGCAAAAGGTCCACCTTCCTCATTTCATCGAACACCTCAATCACATTCCGGTGCCTCCGGTTCTTCGCAAACAAGTCCATCATTGCTCGGTGCACCAGTGGGTCCCTGACCTCGCCGGTGTCAGCTGCACGGCGGAACAGCCATGTGGCCTCCTCCACCCGGCCGGCACTAGCCAAGATCGTGATGGCTGTCTCCTTGGGGATGCCCTCCTGGTGTTTGAGGTCATGCAGCAAACGCTTGGCCTGTGAAACAAGGCCGGCACGCTCATAGGCGACGACCATCGTCTGGTACAGCACCGGGTCAATCTCCGTGCCGGCCTCCCGCAGCTTCTTGAAGAGTTTGGCGGCACGGTCGAGCTTCCCGGCCTTCACCCATATGGACAAGATGGTGGAGTAAGTTATGGCATTGGGCTGGATACCATTGGCCTGCATGTCCTGCACCAAGCTCCCGGCTTTCTCGTCCTCCTGTGACTTGCCGTAGATGGCGATCATGGTGTTGTACGTCACCACGTTCGGCTTGACGGTACCACCGCGATCACTGCCATTAGAAGCGCTAGACATGAGGCCGAACAGGTGAACCGCCTCGCCGAACAGCCCGGCGTCGCCGTACACGCGGAGCATGGTGTTGTAGGTCACCACGCTCGGCGGCACACCAGCCCGGCGCATGGACCAGAACAGGCGGTCCGCCTCGCGAGCGAGGTCGAGCTGCCCGTACGCATTGAGCACGATGTTGAACACTGATAGGTCGGGCTTGACGCGCGCCACGGCGCGCATGTGCGAGAAGAGCGACACGGCCGCGAGGTGCCGGCCGTGGCGCGCCAGCGCCGAGAGGATCGGTGAGTAGGAGTCCGCGTCGGGCGCGACGCCGTCGGCCGGCATGCCGTGGAGCAGCAGCCGCTTGGCGTCGCGGAGCAGATCGGACTTGCAGTACGCGGCGATGGCGGCGTTGTAGGCCTTGAGGTCGGGCCTGATCCCCGCGGCCCGCAGGCGGGAGAAGAGCGCGAGCGCCTTGGGGGCGTCGCCGCGGCGGAGGGCGAGGTGGATGAGGTTGGAGAAGAGCACGAGGTCGGGGGTCACGGCGTCGGCCTCCATGAGCGGCAGGAAGGTGAGAGCGTGGTCGAGGTGGCCCGCGCGGGTGAGCGTGGCGAGGAGCGTGGAGTAGGAGAAGGCGTCCGGGGCGACTCCCCTGTTGCGCATCTCGAGGAGGAGGCCGGAGGCGAGGCGAAGCTGGCCAGTCCGGCAGGCCGAGCGGAGGAGGAGGTTGTACGGTAGGAGGAGCGCGGAGGCCGGGAGGTCCGGCGCGAGGAGGTCGAGCAGCGCGACGCCGCGGCGCGGGTCGGGGAGGCGGGAGAGGAGCGTGCCGAGGAGGCGCGGGGAGACGGGCCGGTGCGGGGAGAGCGCGGCGGCCAGGTCGGACGCCGTGCGCGCGGCGGAGAGGGCCGCGAGGAGCGCGGGGAGGTCGGGGACTTGGTCCTGGTGCTGGCGCTGGAATTCGGCGGATTTGTGGCGGTGGAGGGGGTGGGAACTGGGGAGGTTGGGGTTTAGCCAGACGGATTTTGCGGTGGTGAGGCGGCGGTGGGAGGAGGGGGAAGGGAAGGCGGTGGCCGCGGCCGCAGCAGCCGCCGCGGTGGGCGGCATTGGTCGTGGGGTGTGGCCGTGAGAGAGCGGGAGTGGCGCGGCAAGGGGGAAATGGATAGGAGATTTTTGCCGGTGGTAGTGATACTACGACAGGGCGCTGACCTGTCGGTAGTACTACCGCAACTTCTGCAGTAGGGGGAGATCTCAACCATTCCATATGAACCCAACGACCAGTGATCAGTCAGCCCTTTTTAACAAACATATAATCCCAGCAGAAAAGGAAAGTTGCCACAGCAAATATAGAGCCAACACTGATGAAATGCTCGACAATTATTTGATTATGTATTATCACTGATGAATCAGATGGATTACAAGAGTAAGTTTCAACTGTACAGATGCGCAGGGGGAAATTTTCTCATGTTTACATACACTCATGAATCTTAACTCACAAAGCAGGGTTTCCACTCCAAGAACTGCCCTGAAAGATACAAAACAAGAGGCCGTGCCACAGGCTACTTCAGCAAGCCTGCAACCACAAAGGTAAATCCTTCTAAAACTCAAGAAAAATGAAATGTTTCATGTCACAAGGAACTCTCAGAAAATCTCTCTCTCTCTCTCTCTCTGGGGGAGAAGTTTATAAGGCTCCAAATTAGGAGCAACCGAGAATTCATCCTTATATGTGAACAAATTACCCTTAAAATAGAAGAAAGCACCGGTTGGCTCCTCATTAGTACGCAAATGAAAGCCATGGATGCTGTAGTGCCTCACTGGCCGTTGGTCTATTCCTGGGGTTTATTTGCAGCAAATAAGATAGAAAATCAACAAACTTGGAATCGGGGCATTGCAATTGATGTCGCAAAGAGGACTTCTCTGGGATCAAATACTCTAACTGATCTGTCTCCTGGATACAAATAAGGCAAGGAATAGAAGTGTTTAGTGTTTACTGTCCTATAACCAACAAGGTTAGAGATGGATACGGTGAATTTCAAATAGACACAAGCAAAGGCTAGTTTGTTCGAATAGAGAAAAATCCATATAGCTATATGGCACATCTAACATTTAAATAATAATGTGACACACTTAACATTTAGCAAGGACAATAAAACAGTACATTAAGAACTGTAAAAGCAAACGAAAGAAATCAGAAGCTATTCGTGTATTTATCAGCTAACAAGATTAACTGATTAGGTGGTCATGGAATACTCTTATAGCATATGACTCCATAGGCAGGCATTTTTAAAGCAGCAAAGAAGAATGAATTGTACCTCGTTCTTGATGAAAAGGTCGTAATCAACAGTGAAATACTTCTGTGTCTCCTGTCCCAATGCTAGCATTTCCATGTCAATTGGGCCGATTATCCCAACCATTCGAGCAACCATCATGGACACTGGTTCATTAGGAAACAGTACCTGTTATGTGTAAGAGTCAGCAATTACGACTAGATGTTTGCTTCTTTTAAATGCTAAAACAACTACTACGAGCACAACATTCCATTCCAGTAATAAACACCATTATGTTTTGTGTCTATTTGATTTAAAGTTATAACGCCTATCCACATAGGAACCCAAGCTCTACTTTCTGGAATCTGGATGGAGCTATATATCGCCATAGCATTTAGACTGCAAAGAAGAACAACATGCAAGCATACTATTTAAGTCCAGTATATTGCAATCTCCATAAGATGCAATGTGATGATACGACCACAGACCACTATGTATATAACAAAATTAAAACTATCAAGTAAACAAAGACTACTTACTTCACCAGTGTATAGTTCAGCAAGGATGCAACCGAGAGACCAAATGTCAATCCTCTGATCATACGGCAGGCCCAGAATGACCTCAGGGGCTCGATAAGAACGTGATTGGACATACAGGCATAAGTTGTCTGTCAAGAAGCAACTACTTCCAAGATCAATTACCTTAATTTCACATCTGCTGTAGCTCTTGATAAGGATATTCTCTGGCTTCAGGTCACAATGGATGATCCTTAAATGATGCAAGTATACCAAAGCCTCTAAACATTGCTGAGCTATTGCCTGAAAGGAAGGGAAACTTTTGTTTCACAAGGGCTTTGTAACTTTCATGAGTGTATTATAGTTGTACTCAAAACTGTTAATCATTATCATCAAAGCTATCATTTTTAGAAAATGATCAGTTAGGGTCCAACGACTAAAAAATTTGTTCTTTAAACAAAGAATGCTAAAATGGTTTTGAGTAAGGTGCAGACTACCGAGTGAAATGTAAATGTATGTGTATGGGCATGATTCTTTTCCTATGAGATTCACGCAGTATATGACAATTATAGAGAACATCTCCGTTAAGGACAGTTGAACATACCTGTATCCTAGGCAATGTAAAGTACACTTCACCACCAGACTCATGGTTATATTTCTGAAACTCGTGCAGATTTGCTCGCATTAATTCGGTGACAATGAAAAGGTGTTCCTGTCAGTATTGGTTTGCTGTCAGCAATCAGCATTATGCAAGGGCATGACCAAGATATTTCACTAGACTCTACCATCAAACATGCATGCAAGCAATTCAAGTACATGAATCAAAATAAAATGGTATATTGCTACACTATATCCTCTTGAGATATTGCTAGAGGCCTAGAGTATATCCCTACAGATACTTTCTTAGATTCCAAACATCCAAGTAGTATGCAGTATTGTGTTAACGCAAAAGGAGTATCTTAGCCAACTGTATCTCTCAAGTGATATACCTGATGATAGAAGTAGTCATAGAGGCGTAACACATGATGCTCATCTAATGGATCATATTTGTTCACAAACTTCAGGAGCTTTATCTCATCTAAACTCTGATCAAGGAAATCCTTATCATTTTTTATTATTTTAAGGCAAACATCTGTTCCTGTCTGAAGATCGTGTGCTTGCACAACCTTGCTGAATGCAGCCGAGCCAAGATATTCAGTGACATAATATCTTCGTGCTATAACTGACTTCAAGACAATGGGGAAATCTTTGTTTTCTTCAAAGCCAGTCCTGCAATGGATGCCTACTATATAAGCATAAGGATTAACTTTTTATCAGCAATAAAAGAAAAGGAAAAACAAGATTTGATTGTGAACCTGTTCTTGCGGTGGACAATTCTTAATTCAAATACCTCATATTCTCGATCAAAATCAGAGAGGGCGAGATCAATGTTAATCTCTGTGTCTTTTTCCTCAGCTTTAAGAGCAGTAGAATTTTCAACATCTGTATTCATTGGCCCAATATCTCCAAACTCATAAGCGTCATCAGGATCACCACTCTCAGGGAAAGGTTGTATGGTATAGCCTTCTTTCATATATTCTTTGTCACTGCTGATTTTCAGATTTTTTTCAATGCTATCATCCAACTCTGCATTGTCTGTGACATCACGTACAAGTCCTAAACCTATAAAAGACAACAAGCATTAGAATTGAACCAATCAGCAACCAAGCAAAGGAAAATCTTTAGACATGATAAGTGGATAACAGGCATTAAATGGTTAAATTACACATACATCAATACATATAATTATTGGACAACAAACAATATTTTAATGTGATTGATCCAAAAATAGGTTCAAGCATGTAATATCATAAATAATGTTAAGAAAAGTCCTCTTTGAAACATTTATTTTTAAGGCCATTTCCCTTTATGGCCATTGTCTAATCAAAGCCAGGTTACGAATTGAACAGCAGAGGGCAAATTCTGTTCTTTAAAATTTCCAGAGAAAATCCATGTGAAGCATAGTCATGTAAAAGCATCGATATTGTAATACTGAAAATGGTTGCCACTGACTAGTATAGCATTTTTTCCTCTTTGTATAGTTAATGGTGTATTTACAAAATGCAGCAGAAGATTCAGCTTTTCATAATTCAACATAAAAATCTCGACAGTATCCAACCTCTTCAATGTTGTAATTTATTCCCCCTTCCCCACTACATTAAATCCAATAAATAAATTGACATCATCTTCATTGGCATAAAGTAAGTTAAAGTGGACAAACTTTACACTGTACTAGTAAGAAAAAAATGAACTTAAGTGGAAGGCTTCGGAGTTCAGAAGTACTTACCCGCAACAACGTCAGCATCATCATCAGTATGAAATGAACTGAGCATTTGGAGCTCCTTCTCCACAACACTCAGCTCCATACGCTCATCTCCTCGCCCAGGATCTCTCAGAAAATCACACTCGAGCACCACATCCCTACTCTGCTTCAACTGAAACACATCCGGGCCACACTCGTCCAGTATCTCTGTCTGGTCACTCATGATCTTGTACCTCCCGTACACAGAGGAGCTAGAATTCCTGAGCACCTCGAGCACCTCCTCATTCTTCAGTCCCCCACCACCGCAACCGCAGAGCGGTGATGAGCAGGTGTACACCTCAGCGCACCCCTCACAGCCGTCATCGTCGACATGTTCATGACTGCTGTCGTCACCGGCGCTAAGCACGGCCATTTCTATCCGCCCTGAGCCACCCTGAGCACCGAGAACAAACTTGTCCTCCTCCTTGTCTTTGCCATCGTCATCGTCCGGCTTGCTATTGAAGAGGTGGTTGTCATAGAGCCAACCTTCTTGGAAGAAGAGGTCAGTGGTGTCGTACTGGCGTGCTGTGCCGAACTCCATCTCTGATGACAACGAGGCAGACTGCGAGTGCAGCGGCGACCACAGTCCATATGGATTCAGCAGACCTAATTTCCAAAACAAAAATATCAAAATTTGGATCAAAATTGCGACAAAATGCCCACAAATTCGGAGCTTAGAACACTCAACTCGGCGGGGAGATCAGAATTTATTGGCAGGGAGTATCACTGATGAACCGAACCAAGGAAAGGGGTTTAACCAGTCCCCTACTCGATCAAAAGTTCAATTTTTTCAATAAAAATCATTTGCTCAGAAACATAGTTGCTTCGATTAGGGGTGAAAACGGATCAGATATGAATCGGATAATGTCCAAACCACATTCGTATTCGTATTTGTAAACGAACACGAATATAAACCCGGATATTCTCAAATACGAATGCGAATCCGAATATTCTCAAATACAAATACGAATCAAATATCTACTCAATTCGGCCGGATCCGGATATCCTCATAACTTATGCAGTATGAAGATATTAATAATATTTTATCCTCATACAATAATGCTTAATCATATACAATAATGCTTAATCATTCTAATCCATTTACCTCACCTAAAAAATACAAATTTATGTTCAATTAAAAAAACTTGTCCAACTAATTAGTCATATTATAATAAAATATGCATATTGCTTTGTCAAAGACGGATACAGATAGTCTGGATAAAATAGCATTTCGGATGGTAAAAGTCTATACCATATTCGTATCCATATTTTTTATGTGAACTCGAATAGGAATACAAATAGGATAGAAATTGTTAATCGGATAAAAAAAATCTATGCCATATTCGCATCCCTTCGAATATGGGATAATACGGATATCCGCTTTTCACCCTAGCTTTGATCCAGCAGCTTCGAATTGGGCCCAAAGCCAACCATAGCCGCCGAAATATCGGTGCACAGATTGAGATTTCGCGAGAAGCAACCACCACCCTTGGAAACCGAGAAGAGGAGGGTTTAACGCTAACGAAAAAAATGGCTTGTGCCGTGACTACCTGAGGGCGAGGAGCGCATGCTGACAAAGGCGGAGGAGGACGCCGAGTCGGAGCTCGAGCCGGGGCTTGCAGGCACCGGCGCACCGCCGCCGCCGGAGGCGGAGGCAGGCAACCGGAGGGGCGGGAGCTGGGGATCTAATGTGGCCGCGGAGTCGGCGTCCCCGTCGGCAGTGCGGGCCAGCACGTCATCGCGGAGGGCGGAGGCGGCGCTCGCGAAGCCGTGCTCGGTGAGGAACGCCATGACCTCGTCCAAGCCCGGCGCCGCCATGCACGGGGTGGGGCGGGCGGCGGCGGTCGGTGCTCAAGCGCGTGGCGCGGGTCGTGAGGTAAGCAGCTGCGTCGCCATTGGAACTTGGAAGCGAAGCGAGCCGGGTCTGCGAGTGAGAGAGACGAGGCGAAGACTGGAGGAGGCAAAAGGCCCCCCTTTTCAGCTCATGAGTTACAGCTTCTCCTAAACAAATCAACCAAACGATTTCTCGTAACAGTTTTTCTAAAATAGTTTATCGTTATTTAATTTATTCTTATGGACACTTATTAGAGCAAAAAATATTAACTATAACTATAATCTAGCAATAGCCATAACTCATCGACAGTAGCAAAAAAATTCAGAAGAGAGACAAGAAACCGCATAGGATCACAAAGGTTGCGCCTCCACAAAAAAAAGGTATCGTAATTGTGTTTCAACCCCTCCGGTGGATACGATATTACAGATAAGCTCATCAGGTTTTGTTGATTAGAAGAATTCCTTACGCCTTAGAAGTTAGAACACACTATTACGGTCAAAAGACCGCTTCGTACGTATCGAGTTGCTGATTAATTCATTAAGGACATATTAATAATGTTTCCATCTATAAAAGTAACGTTTGTATGGTATTCGGATATCAACAAAGTTAAGGACGAAGACTTCCAATGAAAGCTCTATCATGCGCCTATTTTATCTTCAGGCTTGATTGCTCACTCCCCGTGAAAGACTACCAAGGTCTAGTCCCACTCTATTGGGCTGAAAATAGTGATTTATAGTTGAAATTATATTATAACTGAAGATGATTTAATTAACATAATTAAATTTTAAAAAATAAAAATAGAAAAAATATATTAGACCATCACAAATAACATAAATGAATACGAAAAAAATCAATAAAAAGTTAAAAAAACCTTAAAGTCAGAAGTGCAAGCTGAACCGAGCGGGACCTAGGCTCCGACTAACCTACGGTTTGGTTCGTCCCCTGGACAAAAGATTCGGAAGTGGTGGCTCATTTCACATCCAATATTCCAATGGTCTTATGATCCAAAACCGACGCAACGCTAATATGCAAAATTTTTGCCCGTATTATGTTGTGGGGGCCTGGGGTTGCACCCTTTTTCAGCTTTTCAACGGTGAAAAAAGCGTGAGGGCTCCGCGTGTGGGTCCCCTGCCGCCAGGGACGGTCCGGTTCCGGTGGGCCTGCCCCTAGGCGGCCGCGCCAACTGATGATGGGCCGTGCGGACGCCACATGGGCGGGGGCCGCGGGGCCAGCCTCCGGGCGCGCGCCTCGAGCGCCCTTTTTCACGAGAAATTTAATGGTGTACCTGTTACACAGGTTGATTTGTGTAAGGGGCAATCAGAGGCTAACACGTGGCAGAGATTATTGTATAAAACTTAACACGTGGCAGAGATTATTGTATAAAACACTGTTAAGTAGTATAGCAACACTGCAGAAAGAGGAAAATACAGCGAAAACTTCAAAAAAATTGATATAGTACGTGCTACAGTACATACATGTCATATGTCAGCCTCTGATTTGATTGGATGGTTACACAACTCAACCTATACAACGATTATACGATAAAATTTCTCCTGACTCCATCCCCACGGTTCCACCATCACTCGGCTCCCCGCCTCCACTGTCCTCACTAGAGATGGCAATGGGTACCCGAAATCTGATACCCAGTGGATTTTTACTTTATTAGGGTATAGGTCTGAGTCAATTTTCTAACCTATAGATCTCTTAATGGGCAAAAAGCTCAACCCATCGGGTCTGCCGGGTTCAGGTACATTCCTATAGTACCCAAACCCGTAAACCCATGGATAATATAAACCCGATCCATAGAAGTTATAAACCCAGCCTCTCAGGCAACCAGCCTAGTCCATAGCCTATTAGTCAAGTACAATGAGCAGTTGGTGTCTCTCCTTTTGGTTTTAACTGAGTTGTGAACTGTGAACTTGTAATGATATGCTATGCCAGTGAACTATGAACTGAGAATTGATAGAGTGAACTAGTGATGTGCATTGTGGATTTATCGTTGCTTGTTTCATGCATAGTAGCATATAAATTGAACTTATTATTGACTTGCTAAGCACTGCACTGTCTACAATCTGCACAGCTGTTGTCGAGCACGGGTGACCCGTGGGTACCCGTTACCCGAGTGGGCATGGGTCTGGGCAAAAATCTGCACCCGTTATGGGCACGGGTTTTTTAGCGGGCACGTCCAACTTTCATGGGCACGGGTTTAGGATAGCAAAACCCAATGAGTTTATGCCTGTTGCAATCTCTAGTCCTCACATCCATTGCGCGCACGCGGGCGAAGGGGCGACATTATTATTGGCTTCACCTCACCTCTCCACCGTACTGCACCCCTGGGCCTCGCTACTTTTTCATGATTTGTTGGGGGTGGGGCGGGGAACCTCTGCGCCGATTGCCACTCCCGGAATGACGGTATCCGATGTCGAGACGAGCGAGCACTGTAGCAGTTGTAGTGCTACTAGCCTACTACTACATGGCCTGGTCGTGGGGATGTCATCACCGTATAGGCGGGGGCGGAGCCACACCTCGGGCAGGGTAGGCTTCAGTTCGGAGTGTGAAAAAATATCTAGTATACAGTCTGAGTAAATTCAGTCCAGTCTAGATAATATTTTTATGATCCAGCTCAGATAGGTTAGATCATTTTACCACTAAGTTCAGAGCGTAACTAAATCCTGACTTCGCCACTGCATACAGGTGAGGTTGACCATACTTGTGTTTGTAGCGGCATGCAGACTATTGAATTCGTGTCTACATTTTTACCGCTACTGGTCTATAGTTATTTTCAGGTGCCTAGGATTTGATGGAGACATCGGCTACAAATCTGCAAAAACATCTTCACCTTTCCTTTTGTTTTAACCTACTGTAGGCAGACTAAATCAGAGTTTTGTGAGCGCTTTAACAAATCCATCGCCGTTCGAGGCGCTAGTCTTTGGGCCTGTTCTTTTCGACTGCGGTTTATGACTTTTGATTGTAATTTTTAAATTTTGGTAATTATAGTACATATTACGAAGAGATAGATACTCACTTCCGATTTTAGTTGGTACAGATGTTGGGTTTTTAACGTGTAGATCATTTAACTTGTAGACTCCATCTTGAGAAAATACTCCGTTTAAAAGTTAGGTATTGTAACATAAACCAAAAGCTAATTTCAAAAGCCCAAAAGAACATGCCCTTTGATTAAGCAACCACCACCATAACCAAACTCTCTTTGCTCATTTGCTGCGCCCCAAATGTTTTTAAAAGATCAGCAGGAGGCCACACATTGATTATCTGTTGTTGTAGTTTGTCTTGACACACTGTATATTTTATAAAGATATCATTATCAGGGTATTCTGGTATATGAGCATTGTTCTTAAGCGTAAAGCAAACTTTTAAGGTAGCAATACAGGTTTTTTTTAAACCACGTGATGTGTGTTATCTTGTATACTACATTACTTCCCTGCTAGAATTCATTAACGCATAGTAACATGCATGAAGTATGGTTAATCGATCATATACTCCATACAATAGCAAGCAAAGCGCGCATCAACGCATCGTGCCAGTAAGGTCGCTTGCCAGCAGACACTTGATGGCAGATTTTAAGAAAGCACGAATATATCTTCATCTAATGAGGACCGAGCCATATATACGTCCATACATTAGCCATTGCTGGGTGGTAAAGCAAGAATTGGATGGACCCATGTACACGTAAATATAATGGTGATGGCTGAATTGTAGACCTCCAGTTCATCGATCTTGGGATATCAAACCCAGTTTTAGATTGCTAGAAACGAATGACAACTCAATAAACACAGAGACTACAAAACAGGCCACCGAACGAAAGTTCCAGGAAGGACCACGAATTCACCCATCATCTCGAATAAGTAAAAGAAATAATAGAAATCATAAGAAATTAAAACTTTATTAGCATTTTATTAGAAAACCAACGGAAGATGTAAATAAATGTTTGAAATATGGGACCGGTCCACTTCCAACCAAATAACGAGTAAATAAGATAACATAAATAGTGGCAAACCACGGTGCTGAAAATTCAAGTGCTCCCACATATGCATGTTGCAATCAAACCACTGGTATTTTATCTGAGAATAGAAAGAGCAAGTATGAGATTTAAAAATATCAGTAAGTACCTAACAACGGTCGCAAGTAAGGTGTGCAAAGGACAGATAATTCTAACAAGTAATTGATACATGTTAAGTACAATATAAGTAGGTTACCGAAAACATTGATAAAGATCAGAGATATAGTTATCAGGAAAAGTGAAATTAAAGATAATTATTATTTAGCAAGTTATGGCAATACCTCTGGCGATTATTTCCCACATATCCGATTATACGAGAGTAGTCAGGCACATCACTGTCCTCGACTGTATAACCGCAGACAGGGTGTAATATATAGAGTAACGAAAGTGTATGGCCCCGTACGTTACCAGGTGGGTGAAAATCTCCTCTGTATATGGGTAACCGCAGACCAGTTAACTGTTATATTGTTAACATATTATATGGTATGAATTTAAGAGAACTAATAAAAGACTAAGATAAGATTATGATAAGTGAAAGAATTTGCTAAGGTTGAAAATGGAGAAGCATAATTCCCGATATGAGAGCGATGTGGTATGATAATATGGTGATAGTGATCTAGGAATTATTCTAAAAGAGGTATTATAACATAGCCCACACAAAGATTAACAACCTTCCAAGTTTTATTACGTGATGCGTGATTATTAGTCAGATTAACACGTATTATATATAAGTCATGACTCACATACGAAATCATACAAATGATGGATCATGATATCAAAAAAAATATAGCAGCCCTAATGTTAAAATATTGGTAGTGGTTTAAATCTACATTTAAAATATGTTCATATGCTACCCCCATTAATGATTTAAGCATGAATTATAAAATACTACTTAAAAGTATGAATTCTAAACATCCTAGGCTAATGACACGATAACTCTAAGAATCCAAACGCTCAGTTAATTGATATTTGTAATAATTTGAAAACGAAGGAAAAGATGTGTTTTTTAAAAGCACTTCTTTTTGCATAGAAATATTCAATCTCACTAAACTCACTAAAGAAAAATATTTTAAGTAAAATATTTTTTTCTTTTTAGAAAATAAATCAAAATTCTTTGGAAATTTAATGATTAGATTAGAAGAACGGCGGATAATAAGGATCCGCACAAAAGAGTTGCATAGCTTAGTACGAGTGGTGAGTGGTGAGTGGTGATCTAGTCAAGGTTAAAACACATGCTGATCGATGACTTGTCGGCGTAGCTATCAGCGTAGGCAGAAACGAAGTAAAGTGGATGCCCTTTTGGGTCTCTTCTCTTCTGGGTGTGTTGTGGATTTGTTGCCTAACTTTAGCTGCTTTAATTTCCACTCTCTCTCAGGCTCTCAGTCGTCTGTTTGTCCCAAGTAGCTAGCAGTACTGGCCTTTCTTTTTTTTTTCTTTTTCCAACGTGTGGGCGACTTTAATCGGAACTCCTGGAGCAGCAAATGTCTTGTCGTTGTCACAAAGTCACAACTTGTTGCTAGCAACGTACTCCTCTAGACATATAGCCGGCTACCTATCCATCGATCATTGGAGAACCGGGAGCCGATTGGTTGCTAGTTTACTGTAGTCATAGCCATATATGGGATGTTTAGGAGCGTGCATCTTGCAGCAGTTGTTCTGGAATGGCCAGTGCAGCAGATTCATCCGTTTCTAGACCGATGGGATCGATGTGATTAACACATGACGTGTGTTTCCAAATCGAAGCAGCATGTGCGGTCTATTCGGAGACATCTCGACATAATATTCCAGAGTAAAGCTCAATACATTTTGAGCCATGCATGCATGCGCATATATGGTGCTTCGCAACAGTAGTTCAGTACTCCAGTTGTACATGTAATTGTACTTAAAGAGCATGCATGATGAAGTAACAGGTCAATTAGTAGCGCGCATACATACATACATACATATATACGCGCGTATATACATATGCACATACACACACACATATATATATATATATATATATATATATATATATATGTGTGTATGTATATATATATGTGTATGTGTGGAATATATTTAGATGCTAATGACTATTTCAGTGCTAACACTATGGGAAAGACGTGATTTACCGAGTGCAAAAATATTTGCCGAGTGCCAAATTGCGGGCACTCGGCAAAGACCTTCTTTGCCGAGCGCGCACTCGCACAATATGGCACTCGGCAAAGAGGCCTTTGCCGAGTGTCCGCACTCAAGAAGATTGTCTTTGCCAAGTGCCGTGCACTCGGCAAAGGTAGGCACTCGGCAAAGATTGGTAAGGGCCTAACGGCATCCAGCGGCGTCCTCTTTGCCGAGTGCCCCCCGTTTGGCACTCGGCAAAGAATTTATTTTGCCGAGTGCCCAAACTTGGCACTCGGCAAATTATTTTATTTTTTTTTTGGTTTTTTGCCACCAATTTTTTTGTTGAATCTTTAGTACACTACCACAAACAACATGTTTAAATTTGGGACATTTTCATTGCATTTTGGCATATTTATATAGTTTATTTTGTTTTGTTGAATTTTTCCAGAAAATGTAAGTTTGAACTGCAGGTGCATCGAATAATGGATTACATTCGTTCAAAAAATGTTATCCTTGTTTCTTAGTGTAAATTTAGGCTAAATCCAGGAACTGTCTCGAAATTTCGATCAACGTGCTCACGGGGCAACGCCGCCAACTTGCGTGGGAGTGGTTTTTTAATTGTATAAAATGCGAACGAATTCCGAAAATCATGAAACTTGTCGAGTTGTCGCCGTATCGTATGCGTATGCCGTGGAAAAAATTTGAAAAAATTTCGAGCACGCTGTCACGTACGATGCTCACAAACCAGGAGATCTCCTACGTTTGAAAACGTACGATGCTCACAAACGTGTATTTGGAGAACAGCGGGGAGGTGCTGCCGAAATTCTGTCTCGGATAGGAGTAGAGCATGGAAACTAACCTCATCTACACATCCTCGGGTGGGATTAGGACCTATCTTCACCTATTAGATAGGAGAAAGATCGTGTAGATGCATTTGATTCTTATATTACTCCCTGATATGTTAGAGGATGGATGACCGTGAGTGGATGTACACGGGCCGCTCAAGTCAGGGTTCGTTGTCCGATGAATGGATTGAGAAGACCGATGCTTTCTTGGAACTAGCATTTGCCAAGGTTAAAGGAGCGCGTGCCACTTGGTGTCCCTGCAGCAGATGTGCAAACACGCGTCGACAAACAAAGGAGGTCATGGGAAAACATCTTTGCAAGTTTGGATTTACTGCAGACTATACCCGTGGATCTACCACGGTGAATCCGATCGTATGAGAGAGGAGGTCGTGAGACCACGCGTCGAGGATTATGATGTCGATGGCGGGTAGGAGACATGTTAAATGACTATCATGAAGCACACTTACCGAAGGACGAGGGAGGAGGAGCCGAGGCAACCGCAAAGGCGACACGACATGTTGTCTCGCGCACGAAACCCCTTCACGGCCGACGAAGGTTTCTCAACCGGATGGCATTGGACGCGAATGGCCTTGAAGTCCCGCTTAGCTTGAGTCGAGACGCCGATGCTATGTTGATGCTTTTGGCAAGCATGCTTCGGAGGGTCACATTCGCCAAAGAGCATGTACGAGTCAAAGAAACTCCTTCGCACTTAAGATGCCATATGAGCAGATACATGCTTGTCCGAAGGGGTGCATCCTATTTAGGAAAGAACACGCGGAAGCAAAGTGAGAGACCATGTGAGGGTCATCCCATTGTGAGTGATGAGTAATTGACATCGTTTCTCAAAAGTCGAGTTTGAGTCGGTTTGTTCGGACCCAGACGTTGCATGGTGCAACGGGCTCGGTCGGACTTTGGTCAAGCGAAGTCGTATGGGTTAGGATGTATATTCTATTATTGCGACCTGTTTGATCTTGTTTATGCTATTTACACGTTCTTGTATCGAGCGGTGCTATGTGACGTGTTTTCTTGTCTGTGTGTCCGCAGGACGCGAGGCGGTGTCGTGGCGAGACACGGTGGACGGACTAGGCGCAGTGGCGCCGAGGTCGAACGTCGTCGATGTGTCAAGACGACGTGGACTCAAGTGGTTGCGAGGCGGCGAGATGTGGAGCGCGAAGCTTCCGGAAGGTGCGGGAGGGGCGAAACGGGAATTTCGCAAGGCTGCACAAGCGGAGACGGCTCCGTTAGGGTTTAGCCGCGTAACGGGTTGGAGACCCGTTAGCCAAGGGCTATAAATAGAGGTGAGGGGCTGCATACCCCTTAGGACACTTGTGAGCTTATTCATATCTTTGTGTGTGTTGTGTTCCTCCCAAGAAGCTTGTGAGGTTCTTGGTGTTCTTGAGGATTGAGAGGGAGAGGATGGATTGAGAGTCTTGTAATCATTTCTTCATGTTCGAATGTACATGGTATCGGGACTTCTTGTAATCCTTTCTTTGAAATGAAAATCTGAAGTTTCTTCTCTCGTGCTCTTCGGTTTTCAGTTCAACTAGCTATTTTTACTGTGCCTTTTTGCGTTCAGTCGCTCAATATCTTCGCTCCAGTCTGTTCTTCGTCCATGTGACTCAATTGATTTGTATCTTTGAGTGTTTGTGCTGTAAACCTTTCTTTTCCATCTCTCAGCTCTGTTCTTATTTTGCTCTGAACGGGATTGAGTTTAAAGGTTGTATGACCAGTTCTTTCTCAAGAGTAAAATGTTAAATCAGAGAATATTTGTCTCTCAGTTGCGTGCCTCAATTTCACATGATTGCTGTTCAACTGAGCCATACCGATTTACCTCAGCTGAAAAGATTGCTTCTTCTTGATGTTTTTCTTTTAGAGATCTTGGACTTGCAAGGATTCATGTCTCATGGTCTGTGATTTCTCGAGCAGGTAGTTCTTGAAAGTTGAAGCAAACTGATCGTGCACCCCTTTCAGCTATTTTCTGTTCCCTTTTGTTTGCTGTTTTGCCAGTCAATACTTTGTCTAAACTGCTCTGAACTTTTGGTTGTCTCTCCTTTTTAGTCTTGATCTTCTTTCAGTTTTGCTTTTCAGTGTTTATTAGTCTGTAGGTTGTGAGTGTTTCGGACAGGCTTTTCTAGAAGCTTTTGTCCAGTCTTGTGTGAGTTAATTCTCTTTTGTTTGAAATCTTGTTTGGTCTCTTCTTTTCTTTTTCAGTAGAGCAGTCTTTTATTTCTGTGTACCTTCAGCCTGTTGTCGCTCAGGCAATTTCTCGGCTCCAAGAACTTACGGCTGATTTGGCTGCTTACACTTTCTTTTCTCTTTGGTCTGGGCTGTAACTTTGTGCAGTCCATCTTTGTCTGTCTACTCGCTGCACTGGTCTGTCTCTGCCGAAGTTGTCTGTTCCCAGTAAAATCTTTTTCACTGATCAGTGTTCAGCACCTTGCAAATTCTCTTTGGACAATTCAGTTTGGAGCTTCCGATTTTGTCTGATTTGGTTTGTGTGCAGATTTTTTGTGTCTCTCAGCAGTCAGCTCTTGTTTTCATTCTCTTGCTAATCTTTGGCGATTTTGCATGCAGATCAAACGGTAATATTTTCAGCTGAAATTTTTATTGACTACTCTCTGATTTATGCTGAATTTTTTCGTGTCGCATGCGCTCCAAATTTCAGCAAGATTAATTTTAATTTTCTCGAGAGGTGCTTTGTTTTGCATCGCTTTGAAAACGGTGTCGGATTCTCGGGCGATTTTAAAAGATAGCGACATTCACCCCTCCGCCGCCATTTCGGTCCTACAATTGGTATCAGAGCCGGTTAGCTCTTCTTGATAGATCTTTAACCGGTCTCAAGAGCCATGGCGACGAACAAGTACTCGACCAAGCCCCCGATCTTTGATGGGATGGATTTTCCATTCTGCAAGAGCCGGATGGAGACCTACATCCGAGCTCGTGGCTACGCCATCCGGCGAAGGTCAAGGTCCGCTTTGTTGTTCCACCGATGAGAACATCAATGCCGGAATATGGGCGATGTTGAGGCAAACGCAAATCGAGGAACATCATCATTCGTGGATTGAGCGAGCGAATTTGATCGCATCTCTCACCGACGTCGGCTTCGATATTTGGGTGACCTCAATGCTTACCATGAGGGCACCACCCAAATAAAGACGGTGCGACAAGACCGATTCAAGCGCGATTAAAGAAATTCGAGATGCTTGCCGGTGAGTCCCTTGACGAGTGCTTTTCTCGCTTTCACAAAATTTTGAGCAACCTCCGAGCCGTCGGTCTTACATACTCCGACTCGGATAACGCCGATGATTCTTTCAAGACTCGATCTTAGGGTTTGGGAAATGAAGGTGACTACCATCAAGGACACCACGGACCTCTCGACCGACTCTTGATGCGCTTTACTCGCGCCTCAAGACTCACGAGATTGACATAGTCTCTCGTCGGTCAAGTCTCGATCGATGGCACTAGTCACCGATCCCACCGCCGCTCGGTTCTCGCTGCGATTCTCTTTGCGGGTTCTCCTATCGCTCTCTATGATGTAACCGATGATCGTTAGAGCAGCCTAGAGGATGAACAATGGCCCTCCTAGCTCGGAAGTTCTCCCATGCTTACAAGAGGAGGAGGGATGGAAAGAGAAGAGGACCATTGATTTGCTTTGAGTGTGGTGGCCCCAACCACATTCGAGCAAACCGCCCCAAGTCGGAGAAGGGCAAGAACGACTACGGCGGTTCGGTCAAGAACGACTACACCGACAAGAACTGCAACAAGAAGCCTCCACTGAGACGCAAGGCAAGAAGAAGTTCGCGACTTTGGGAAGGCCAAGAAGCTTTTCCACCGCGTCCTCTCGCGCTCGACGACCTCGACCTCGCCGAGGTGGAGGGATGGAGCGACAACGACGGACGGGTGATCAAGACCCCAAGAGCGGCGAAGACTTCTCCCAAGCATGTGCTTCATGGCCTCGAGGGCTTAATCGAGCGACAATGTACAGATCTCGACTCGGACGAGGTATGCCCCACCTATGACCAGCTCAATCATGCTTTTCTTAAGCTAGGTGGATTTCATGCTAGAGCTAAGGCTAGGTGTACTTGAGTTAGAGAAGGAAGTAGCTAGATTGTCACGAGAGCTTACTTCACTTACATCCGCTTCCTCTCGTGATTTAATGTGATACATGCCCCGCCTTGATTGGTGATATGGAGAAGCTAAGGACTTCATATGATAGTGTGACCTCGAGCTAGATATTCTTAAGGTGGAGAATGTTAGTCCGTCATTGAACTAGAGATGTCTAGGATTGTTTTTCCTTCATCTACCGTTGAGACTACTTCTTGCACCTCATGTGAGGATAAAGATAATGCTTTTAGAGGTCTTTATACATTGCTTCTCGATCCGCCCGAGACTTGTGAAAGTTGTAACAATTTGAAGATGAACCTAAAACAGGCAGATCATAAAATTGTGAATTACAAGCTTTTCTACTTGAGCCTATTGCTTCATGTGTGAATTGTCCTAAATCGATCACGAGCTTGAATCGTTTCCAAACAGTTTCAAGAAATGATTGATCATGATAAGAAGTTGGCTCGCTTTGCTTCTAAGGACCTCGTTAGCTCACCATGCATTAGTTGTAACAAACTAAAATCTAACTTGATTGCATTGGATGAGAAATGTGAAGCTAACTAAGGACCTACTAGAGAAGCCACCTTGTGCTTGTAATGTGGTTGTGGAGAAGGGGAGAAGCCCCTGCAAGGTAGAGACGCCTAGCGATGCGAACCAACCCGCTAGCGTGAGGATCGTCCCTTCTACGCCTACCGTGCGCACACAAGCCGCCTTCCCTCTGTTGTTGGTCGTTCTCCCGCTCCTTACCTTCACTGTTTCTCCTCCTCCTTGCTCTTCTTGCACTCTCTCTTTCGGGAGTGTCGGCACCTTATGAACACTCTCGAGAAATTTGTAGGAGGCAAGAAGGATCTCAATCTTATTCTAGACCAATCAAAGATTTGCAAGTTCAAACAGGGTCTAGGATATGATTTCCGTGAGGATGTGAGGAAACATCCACCTGCCGTGCTCACACCCATAGCCGCAGGTGTGATCGAGGTCAAGCCCAAGAACAAGAAAGTTCAATTTAGATCGTGGGCTTTGTCCAAGGATTTCGATAGCAAGGTGATTTCACCGCAGCTTGACCTCTCGGTATGGCCATCTCATGCTACTTCACCCCTCGTAGGCGGTATCATTGCACCTTCCGCCGAAGGATGGGCATTTGTTTGACCATTGCTTCAAGCGCTAAGATCGCGCCAAGAGACCGTGTTGAGTCTCTTAGGCGTATTCAGGGTCAGCCCCAGACTTTGAGTGCACCTAAGACCAACACGAGGTCTAGGCTTGCTACTGTTGATAGTTTTGGGCAGCACCGAGGACTTGGTTTTTCTGAGTCTTCTGTTTTTCGTCCTCGTGCTCCCTCTAGTCGTGACTTCCGCCATCCTGAGGGTAGATCTCGTTTCCATCGAGATAGCTACCCGCTGCATGATCGCCGTCTTCGCCGGTGCTCGACTCGCTCTCCCGTAGCGGATCGGACCCAAAGAATGCCTTCAGTCCGCACATAGACCTTCGCTTCTTTGAGCGACGGAGAGCGAGGGTAGTTAGAGGTCACCGTCTGTGACTACTTCTTCGCTCGACGTGTGACTCAAGATTGGGTGCCAAAATCTATGTTGATTTATCCTAGTACTGAGACTTTGCTCTCTTGTTGACTCAGGTTCGCCGGGCAGGGAAGGGGAATGTTTGGCTTGTAGACTCCGGGTGTTCACGACACATGACCGGAGATTCCCGTTGGTTTTCTTCCCTTGCCCGTGCTCCAGGTGATGAGACGATCACCTTGAGACGCCTCTTCCGGGCGAGTCATCGCCAAAGGTACAGTCTTGCATTAATGATTCATTTGTTTTAAAAGATGTTGCCTTGGTTAGTAAGTCTGCAAGACAATTTGCTTTCGCCTCTCACCATCGATGACGATTTCGAGGTGAGTTTTAAGAAAACAACCGCAAAATTCTTGATTCTTGGTAGTCCGGTTTATGGATTTCTCGCTTTGGGAGGATCTTCGTGCTGATTTTTCCGAGTCTTCGGTGATTCTCTCCGGTGTTTGGTTGCTTCTGAGTCCCGCGACCTTTCCTTCTGGCATAGGAGACTTGGTCATATTGGATTTGACCATTTGACTCGAGTTAGCGGCCACGATCTCATTCGTGGTCCGCCGAAACTCAAGATGGTCAAAGATCTTGTTTGCGCCCATGCCCGCACGGCAAGATGGTTGCCGCTTCTCATCCTCCCATCCACGCTACTATGACCGATACACCGACATTGCTCCATATGGATACGGTTGGACCAAATGAAAAGTCTTGATCGGCAGGAGGGAAGTGGTATGTTCTTGTCGTAGTCGATGACTTCTCGAGGTATTCTTGGGTGTTTTCTTGGCCTCAAGGATGAGACGTTCTCACATTTCGAGGTCTTTTCAAGAGGCTTTCTGCTGAGCTTCCGGTGCCTTACGAGCGATCCGCAGTGACAATGGCACGGAGTTCAAGAATTCCTACTTTGAGAGTTTCGTGGTGAGACAGTGTAGAGCACCGGTTCTCTTCTCCATACGTCCCCAGCGAGAATGGCGTTGTGGAGAGGAAGAACCGCACCTTGGTCGAGATGGCGGGACGATGCTTGATGAGTACTCTACACGCGGAAGTTTTGGGTGAGGCTATAGCCACCGCGTGCCATGTTTCCAATCGAGTTTTTTGGGCACACTTGCACCGCACTTCTTATGAGTTGAGATACGGCGAAAGCCCGTGTTTCTCATTTTCGTGTGTTTGGTTGCAAGTGTTTTATTCTCAAGTCCGGAACCTAGATAAGTTCGAGTCACGTTCTTGTGATGGACTTTTTCCGGCTACTCGACTTCTTTGCGGGCCTATAGGGTCAGGCTCATGAGTCTATTAAAATGGTAGAAACCTCGTGAGGTAACTTTCGATGAGGCCGGTCCGGGACTAGGCCCGATATCTCGAGTTCACTAGAGCATCCGAGACCATCTTTGTGGATGATGAGGATGATGGAGATGACGGTTGTCTACCCAATCCAGTCCCTTCTCCACCCCTTGAGGTGCCTTCTTCCACCGCACCTCGAGGCGATCAGCCCTTACCTTCTGCTTCTTCTTGAGCTAGTGGCTCTGTTCCTACCCCGTCAGGTAATGAGGTAGAGGCCACTTCTTCATCTCATCCAGGAGCTCCAAGACATATCCAAAAATATCATCCTTCTGAGCAGATGATTGGAGATCTATTTGAGCGAGTCACACGTTCCAAGTCTGGCGTGTCACTTTTCTGTCTCCACTCTGCCTTCGTAGCTTCCTTTGAGCCCAAGGACGTTTGTCATGCTTTATCTGACGAGTCTTGGGTCAACGCCATGCATGAGGAGCTAGAGAGTTTCGAGAGAAACAAGGTCTGGACGCTTGTTGAGCCCCCTCGAGATCAAAATATCATTGGAACCAAATGGGTGTTCAAGAACAAGCAAAGTGAGGATGGGGTAGTCATTCGAAATAAGGCTAGGCTGGTTGCATGGGTACTCCTGTGTTGAGGGTCCGGATTTGAAGAGACCTTTGCCCTCGTAGCTCGCCTTGAGGCCATTAGAATTCGCTTGCCTTTGCGGCTTCTAAGGGTTTCAAGCTTTACCAGATGGACGTCAAGAGTGCCTTTCTCAATGGCTTCATTGAGGAAGAAGTCTATGTCAGACAGCCTCCAGGTTTCGAGAACCCCAAATACCCTAGTCATGTCTTCAAGCTTTCCAAAGCATTGTATGGACTTAAGCAAGCCCCTAGAGCTTGGTATGAGAGGCTTAAGTCCTATCTATTGAGACATGATTTTGAGATGGGTAAAGTTGACAAGACCTTGTTCATTCGCCGGCAGCAATGACCTTCGTCACTAAATTTATGTCGATGACATTATCTTTGGCGGCTCTTCTCATGCTCTAGTTTCACGTTCTCGGATGTCATGAGCACCGAGTTTGAGATGAGCATGATGGGTGAGTTGACTTTCTTCCTTGGCTTCCAAATCAAGCAGACTCGGGAGGGTATCTTCTTGCATCAAGGCAAGTATACCCGTGATCTCCTGAGACGTTTCGACATGAGTGATGGAAAGCGGTGTCGACTCCGATGGCTTTCTGACCACACTTGACCCAGATGAGGACGGCGAGCCAGTTGATCAAAAGGAGTTCAGAAGTATGATTGGCTCTCTCTTGTACCTCACTGCCTCGAGACCGGACATACACTTCTCTGTGTGTCTTTGTGCCCGGTTTCAGGCTTCTCCTCGCGTATCTCACCGCCAGGCGGTGAAGCGCATCTTTCGGTACCTTCGAGCTACCATTGACTATGGTATCTGGTACTCTTCCTCATCCTGTCTATCCCTTAGAGCCTATTCGGATGCGACTTTGCGGTGTAGGATAGATAGGAAGAGCACTCGCACCGCCGTTCATTGGCACTTCTCTCGTTTCTTGGTCTTCGAGGAAGCGGTCCGGTGTTGCACCATCCACCGCAGAGGCCGAGCACGTTGTCGCAGCCGATTGTTGTAGCCAAGTGCTGGATGGTCTCGACTGCGGGACTTTGGGTTAGCTATCGATCGTGTTCCGCTCTTTTGCGATAACACGTCTGCGATTAGCATTGCTAAGAACCCAGTGCAGCACTCTCGGACCAAGCACATCGATATCAGATATCATTTTCTTCGAGACCATGTAGAGAAGGGTGACATCGTGCTCAGCCAGGAGAGTGACCACCGGTTGGTCGATATCTTCACCAAGCCTTTGGATAGCACGAGGTTTTCGACTCACGGGAGAGCTTGGGGTGGTTTGTCCTTATGGACTGTTGTGAGGGGGAGCTTTGACTCTACTGCTTTACTATATTGATTATGCTTCTGTCTCATTTCTGTTGCATTGCATTTGCGGGTGCATTGGGCTTAATCCTTCTAGCATAGGTTAGAGTGTGTCTCTTGCTGAGTGATTAGACTTCTTGCTCTTATCTTGTGCTTTCAGGATAGCTGTTTCTTATCTCACTAGATTGAGCTCACTCACTTCTTGCGATCTAGCGAGGGTCGGGCCACCTTCGGGTAGACAGGGTACGTGTTTGCTCTCTAGTGTGTGTTTTTACGGTCAGCTATTAGTCCTGGAGTCATATGGGGTAGATGAGAGTCAGTCTGAGCCATAGTATCCTCTATATCTTATCTATGCTTTAAGGACTGCCTGTTTTCTTTGCCAGCTTCTCGTTTTTATTGCTTTGGTTCGGGGAGTTCTTTGGGAGCTTCGAGCTTAATATTGACTTAACTCAACTTGAACTAAAAGTCGCATCACATGTTGAGAGGAGCTGGATTTTATGCATGTCTTTCTGCATTGTAATATAAATACATTGAGCCTTGATTATTACCCGATTATGACATGCTTATGATGATTTACATCTTGCCATGATTTATGCTTAATTGCTAGATTTATCATGACTTCATATGTGTAGACTAGCTTTTGCCATGATGAGTTAACTAAATTTGCTCAATTTGAATTAAAAACTTGTCATGATTAGCACTTGAGTTTAGTCTTTCTTGAGTCGTCCTATTATGATTCATGCCATGTCAAATAGGCTGAGTTGAGCGTTGAATCTCTTTTGAGCCTTAATTTGAGCTGTCTTAAAACACTTGATGTAACATGAGTTAGTACAACTTATCAAAAAAAAGGAAGCAAAAAGATCTCTTTTGTGCGAAAAAACTGATCTCACCAATTCTTTCTCACGAGACGGCTTGCCATTGCACTAGGCATGAACTTGGAGAGAGTTTTGGATGACCTAGACTATCTTCTTAAGCTTCTTGCTTGGAGTAGTCGCAGCATGGCTTGAGATCTAGCACATGATAAAAATATTGGTTGAAAACAACCATAAGCTTCAAAAGAAAATGTCATTTGTGCTCAATTTGCTTGAGTTATCAAAAGAATCAAGTACTTAAACCATTGTTTTACTCTTGAGTATATAACACTCTATTTGGACTCGATATTAGATTCTTGGTTCCGCTTAGCTTGATTGACATGGCTTGCATCATCCTTGGATGTCTCTAGCTAGACTTTGCTTATTGATGACTTGACATGCTCATAAATGCACTAAAATTCAGATTGTCATCTAATTGCTTCTAGCTAGCTTATACATATCCTGTCATGATCTAGATAGCAGTTCATTGAGTTATGGCTTGGTGTAATATATTATGGTCATTATGGATAATTCTCATGGCTCTAAATGCTTAGAATAAACAAACTTCAGCCAATTCATCCATTTTCATGACTTTTTCTCCTTCTTGCATTTTTGATGAGTTTATTGCCAAAAGGGGGAGAATAGTGGTAGAAAAAGCCACTTTGGGAGCTTTGAGGAAAAATTGTTCTTTCTTTTGCTCTTTCTGTCGACATGGTCATTAGCTTCATTCTTGTTCTTATGGACCATGTTAGACTCTTCAAACTCAACTTTGCGCTTTTCGGTGTTTGTCAATATACTCATCAAGGGGGAGATTGAGAGACCATGTGAGGGTCATCCCATTGTGAGTGATGAGTAATTGACATCGTTTCTCAAAAGTCGAGTTTGAGTCGGTTTGTTCGGACCCAGACGTTGCATGGTGCAACGGGCTCGGTCGGACTTTGGTCAAGCGAAGTCGTATGGGTTAGGATATATATTCTATTATTGCGACCTGTTTGATCTTGTTTATGCTATTTACACGTTCTTGTATCGAGCGGTGCTATGTGACGTGTTTTCTTGTCTGTGTGTCCGCAGGACAGCGAGGCGGTGTCGTGGCGAGACACGGTGGACCGGACTAGGCGCAGGTGGCGCTGAGGTCAGAACAGTCAGGATGTGTCGAAGACGACGTGGACTCGAAGTGGTTGCGAGGCGTGCGAGGGCGGGGCGGAAGCTTCCGGAAGGTGCGGGGGGCGAAACGGAATTTCGCAAGGCTGCACAAGCGGAGACGGCTCCGTTAGGGTTTAGCCGGCGAACGGGTTGGAGACCCGTTAGCCAAGGGCTATAAATAGAGGTGAGGGGCTGCATACCCCTTAGGACACTTGTGAGCTTATTCATATCTTTGTGTGTGTTGTGTTCCTCCCAAGAAGCTTGTGAGGCTCTTGGTGTTCTTGAGGATTGAGAGGGAGAGGATGGATTGAGAGTCTTGTAATCATTTCTTCATGTTCGAATGTACATGGTATCGGGACTTCTTGTAATCCTTTCTTTGAAATGAAAATCTGAAGTTTCTTCTCTCGTGCTCTTTCGGTTTTCAGTTCAACTAGCTATTTTTACTGTGCCTTTTTGCGTTCAGTCGCTCAATATCTTCGCTCCAGTCTGTTCTTCGTCCATGTGACTCAATTGATTTGTATCTTTGAGTGTTTGTGCTGTAAACCTTTCTTTTCCATCTCTCAGCTCTGTTCTTATTTTGCTCTGAACGGGATTGAGTTTAAAGGTTGTATGACCAGTTCTTTCTCAAGAGTAAAATGTTAAATCAGAGAATATTTGTCTCTCAGTTGCGTGCCTCAATTTCACATGATTGCTGTTCAACTGAGCCATACCGATTTACCTCAGCTGAAAAGATTGCTTCTTCTTGATGTTTTCTCTTTTTAGAGATCTTGGACTTGCAAGGATTCATGTCTCATGGTCTGTGATTTCTCGAGCAGGTAGTTCTTGAAAGTTGAAGCAAACTGATCGTGCACCCCTTTCAGCTATTTTCTGTTCCCTTTTGTTTGCTGTTTTGCCAGTCAATACTTTGTCTAAACTGCTCTGAACTTTTGGTTGTCTCTCCTTTTTAGTCTTGATCTTCTTTCAGTTTTGCTTTTCAGTGTTTATTAGTCTGTAGGTTGTGAGTGTTTCGGACAGGCTTTTCTAGAAGCTTTTGTCCAGTCTTGTGTGAGTTAATTCTCTTTTGTTTGAAATCTTGTTTGGTCTCTTCTTTTCTTTTTCAGTAGAGCAGTCTTTTATTTCTGTGTACCTTCAGCCTGTTGTCGCTCAGGCAATTTCTCGGCTCCAAGAACTTACGGCTGATTTGGCTGCTTACACTTTCTTTTCTCTTTGGTCTGGGCTGTAACTTTGTGCAGTCCATCTTTGTCTGTCTACTCGCTGCACTGGTCTGTCTCTGCCGAAGTTGTCTGTTCCCAGTAAAATCTTTTTCACTGATCAGTGTTCAGCACCTTGCAAATTCTCTTTGGACAATTCAGTTTGGAGCTTCCGATTTTGTCTGATTTGGTTTGTGTGCAGATTTTTTGTGTCTCTCAGCAGTCAGCTCTTGTTTTCATTCTCTTGCTAATCTTTGGCGATTTTGCATGCAGATCAAACGGTAATATTTTCAGCTGAAATTTTTATTGACTACTCTCTGATTTATGCTGAATTTTTCTGTGTCGCATGCGTTCCAAATTTCAGCAAGATTAATTTTAATTTTCTGAGAGGTGCTTTGTTTTGCATCGTTTTGAAAAACGGTGTCGGATTCTCGGGGGCGATTTTAAAAAGATAGCGACATTCACCCCCTCTGTCGCCATTTCGGTCCTACACAAAGTACTGTGGAAAGTGTGGATCCTCTAGGTTCCTGGAGGTGGACTCTGGTGATGGTCAGAAGAGGCAGCTTGCGATCCCCGTGAAAATCCTACGGTACCTTCCGTTCATACCGAGGATCCAACGGCTATACATGACCGAGGAAACCGCGAAACAGATGACATGGCACAAAATTGACGCCGATACAATCTCGAGAAGTCGGTACATCCATCCGATGGTGAAGCATGGACCCACTTTGATGTGATTCGTCGTGAGAAAGCTCTAGAGGCTCGTAATGTACGTGTTGCGGCGGCAAGATGGGTTCAATCCTTATGGAATGATGGCGCCCATACACTTGTTGGCCCGTGTTCGTTATCCCCTCAATCTCCCCGGCGTCCTCTTCCAACGACAGAACATATTCTTGTCGTTGATAATTCCTGAACACCCGGGGAATAATATGGGTGTGTTCATGGAGCCTGTGATTGATGAATTGGTCCGTGCTTGGGAGGAAGGGTATGTACATACGACCGAGCTACAAAGAGAAACTTCAAAATGCATGTTTGGTACCACTACTCCCGCATGACTTCCCCGTATGGGATATTCTGCGGCTGGTGTGTTCACGGGAAGTTCCCATGCCCAGTATGCAAGGCAGCTCTGAAGTTCATTTGGTTGCTGAAGGGTGGCAAGTATTCTTCGTTCGACAAACATCGACAATTCCTCCTCTTGACCATGCATTCGGATGAGACGTCAAGAACTTTACGAAAGGTGTCGTAGTTATAGACCCCGCACCGCAGATGATGACCGTGTGCGGTTCGTGCTCGATAGATGCTCTCGAGGTCAATCAAGAAGAATGTGGTTTTGTGGGATATGGTGAGCAACATGCATGGACTCATAAGTCGGGCTTGTTGAGGCTCCCCTATTTTGATGACCTTCTTCTTCCACATAACATTGATGTAATGCACACTGAAAAGAATGTCGCCGAGGCACTTTGGGCAACAATCATGGACATTCCTGATAAGACAAAGGACAACATTAAGGCTAGAGTGGATCTGGCAACGTTATGCGATAGACCAAAGCAAGAAATGAAGCCTCCTAGAGGCGGCGGGACATGGAGAAAGCCTAAGGCCGAATTCGCCTTGACCAGCCCCAAAGGAGGAAGTACTACAATGGTTCCAAACGTTAATGTTCCACGATGGGTATGCGAATCTGAGGAGGGGAGTGAACTTATCTACTATGCGAATCAATGGGCTCAAGAGTCATGACTACCACATATGGCTTGAGCGGCTTCTTCCCGTGATGGTTCGAGGCTATGTTCCCGAGCATGTCGGCTAATCTTTGGCGAGTTGAGCAATTTCTTCCGCCGACTTTGTGCCAAGGAGTTATCTCGGACCGTGATTGCAGACTTGGAAAGAATGGCACTGTGTTGCTCGTAAGTTGGAGAAGATCTTTCCACCGGCTTCTTCAATCCGATGCAGCATTTGATTTTGCACCTCCCGTATGAGGCACGAATGGGGGGGCCCGTGCAGGGCCGTTGGTGCTATCCAATTGAGAGATGTCTAAAGGTTCATCGAACTAAATGTAAAAATAAATGCAAAATTGAGGCTTCCGTTGCAGAGGCATACATTTTGGAGGAGGTGTCAAACTTCACTACAACGTACTATGGTGACAACCTTCCTAGCGTGCACAATCCACCCCCTCGTTACAATGCTGGCGAAAATGAATCGAACCTCAGCATTTTCCGAGGGCAACTCGGAAGTGCAAGTGATGCGACCCCCAAGACCTTGAAACATGAAGAGTGGCGCACTATCATGCTATATGTGTTGAACAACCTTCCAAGTGGAGCCGTACATGCGGTAAGTTGTCAACAAACTTGTTCTTGAGTAGTCACTATTCGCATCCAACCCCTTGTTTCTCGTTGGTGTAGGGAATTTCATCATCAATTCGGCGTGAATCAAGGAACCTACCCAGAAGTCGAGACCCTTCTTAGCCGTGGTGCGGAGCCGGAATGCCCGATTTCATTTCTTGGTTCAAAGCAAGGTCTTGTCCAATTTAGCTCGTACTTAGTTTGACATTACAAGTTGCTCAGACAGGCGAATAATATAACGAACTATCTTGCTTGAGCTTGCAGGCCAAACCGATGCGTCTATGAGTGCCGAGTTGAGACAGGTTGCCGATGGCTGTGCCTATAGGGTAAGCTCATTTACCGGTTATGACGTGAATGGATATCGCTTTCACACAACAAGACATGAGCGTAGTCGCCCAATCGAAGAACCACAAATACCGGAGTTTTTACGCCTGGCCTTGATGGGGTCGAGTATTATGGAATAATTGAAGAAATATACGAACTCACGTTTCATGGTTGCAAACCTCTTAATCTGTCATATTCAAATGCCATTGGTTTGATCTCAAGTAACGAGACGGACCCCTAATCTTGGGCTAGTCGAATTCACGATCATCCGTCTTACCAGAGACGATGTGTATATTGTGGCTCAACAGCCACGCAAGTTTATTATCTCTCATACCCGTGCCAAAAAGACGACCGTCTTAAGGGTTGGGATGTTGTGTACAAGGTATCGCCACACGGTAAACTACCTGTCCCAAACAATGAAGATTACAACTTTGACCGAAACACATATGACGGAGAGTTCTTTCAAGAAGAGGGGCTAGAAGGCAGTTTTGAGATAGACTTAACCGAAGCGATCGGAATGGAAGTAGACAATGAAAGGTTGTTGACGAGGACGCTGGAGATGAGGTTCAAAATCTGAAGGACTTAGAATTACTTCAGCGATTACATTTAGGCAATGACAGTGATGACAACATTGCTCCTTCGAATAGTGTTGATTATATGGATATGGCTAATACTGATGATGAGACTTATGATCCAGCTAATCCCGATCATGATGATTATTTCTAATACATGTAATACTTTGTTATTTTCTAATTATGTTTTGTTTATTTTGCATCTCTTTCTAAGTACGTCTTGTTTATCTGTGCTTATTGGTTTACTCTTTTAATTGCAGGTGATTGACCAAAGATGGTGGGCGGTATGAGGAACGAAGGTCGCTTTATTAAAGACGGCCCGATGCGGTGGCAATCGGGGAGCAAGAGTAGGAGGAGCGGGAGGAGCAGCAGGAGGAGCAGGAGCACTCTTGAGAGGGAGCGGGAGCGGGAGGAGGAGCGGGAGGGGAGGAGGAGGCGGGAGGAGGAGGAGGAGGAGGAGGAGGAGGAGCAGGAGGAGGAGCGGGACCAGGAGGAGGAGCGGGAGCGGGAGCAGGAGGAGGAGGAGGAGGAGGAGGCGGCAGGGGATTCCGCTTCCTCTGGTTCGTCGGGTGTCTGGTTGCGAGGTCCCTCGACCCTCCCGAGGCGACCGATACCTCTTGAGAGACGCCCGCTGATTCGACCCACTGGGGCTAGGTAAGTAACTTTAGATGTTATCACTACTTTTTCATTTGATATGTTGAAAATCACAATAGAAAACTAATAATTTATCTTAATCACTTGGGCGGGGGTTGGACGCTTGTGGTCGCGGTGATCACAAACGCCATGTCAATGGCATCTGGGTCTTTGTGCGAGCTACACTTCCACGGCCCGGTTGCGTTTGGCGGAGGCGTGAGCCGGCCTACACGTGGGACCACTACGTCGCCTTCCCCGATTTACCAGATCGGGATGGCAGGGTATTCGGTAACAAGGCGGCGCGGGTGACGGCCGAGATGTGGGTAAGTCTTCCTCGCACTACATTGCTCAATACATCGCATTCATTGGACATTCTTGAAATAATGACTGGATACATCGCGTCTATATGCGTGATTTCTTCGATGCCGGGAGGGATATGAGGCCAAGGCGGGTAGTGTGGCTCATAAAGCTGTTATAAACTCGTGAAGGACATGCATTACGAGTAGCGTCCGTGCCATCGTAACATACAACGCTACCTACCTTGGAGTGAAGATCAACAAAACTCAAGCAAGAAACATGAGGCTGACCCGGGAAGACTACATGCAGGTAAATATAGAACATTAATACTGATTTTTTCTGAGATTAAGTACGCTTAATTTGATCTTATATGTTATATACTTGATGACGTGTAGGTGCCTCCGTGGTGGTGCGCCCAGCATCTCCAGTGCTGGGCACAGATGGTGGACAAGTGGTGCGCCGAGTGGGAGGAGACGACAACGCTTGTCGGAGCGGCGTTTGATGATGCCAGTGCACCACACCATCAAGGCAACAGTAGCCTCGATGAATTCGCGGCTACATGGGTACGCGAATTCATTTCTTTATTATAACGCTCAATTCGCATAATTTCTAATCATCTTCTTTGTTTTTTCGCGATCGTCGTCACATGGTGGCCAGCCTTGCTCCCAGTTCAAGGCATGGGCTTTGGCCCACAAGGGCAAGGCGACGTCCGACGTCGACTACAACCCGGAGGACCCGCCCTCGGTGTACAAACAATGCGACCGTCCACACCGCCTCGGTGAGTACACATCGATGGCAAGGGCGGTCCATGGGCCGAGTACGATCCGAGCACCCGGGACCTTGATGGAGAAGTCGTCATGAGGGTGGGGCGGGCAAGAAGCATGGGCGGATCTTGGATTGGCGACAAGACACTCGACACGGCCACTACTCCCACTCTCACCCAGATTCGAGCAAGGAGCACGAGCTCAAGCCCGCCATTCGCCCACCACGGACCTTGCACGATCCGGATGGAGGCACTCCGTGTTATTTTGTTTTATTCGTCGTTCATTAATTTTACATACCTTTGCTTTGCATTGTAACATTGGGGTGAAATATTGTAGGCCCGGTGGAAGAAGAGAAGAGGCTACGGGAGGAGATGGAGGCGAGGATGGAGGCCGATCGGCAGAGGAATGAGGCCGAGCGGCAGAGGATGACGCAGATGTTTGATGGATGCAAAGTCTTGGCGAGAGGATGGGTCAACCTCGCCACCGGAGCTATTCCTCCACCTCCTCCCGCAACTACTCCCGTGAGTTTCTAGTGGAGTATGAATGTTTAAGTTTGTATGTTCCTACCTTAAATCTTGTCTCACACATGCAATCTCTTCTCTTTTGTGCGTAATCAATCGTGGCTTGAATAATATGCCTCATGACCCACCACATCAGTCGGGGTGACTATATGTGACTTGTGATATGTGAGATGTGATATATTGTGACTATATGTGATATTGTGACTTGTGATGTGATATATTGTGACTTGTGGTGATATATGTGATATATTGTGGACTATATGTGATATATGTGATTACTTGTGGTGATTACTTGTTGATATATCTGTGATATTGTGATTTGTTTGAGTGGGGTGCAATAAACATTTAAAATAGGCAGTTTTCGGCCACTTTGCCATGTGTTACACTCGGCAAAGGGAGCCTTTGCCGAGTGTCATGGTAAAAACACTCGGCAAAGTAACGTTTCTGGGCATTCTGGGAACGTACTATGCCGAGTGTTGTTATTTTGCCGAGTGTCATGGTAAAAACACTCGGCAAAGTAACGTTTTTGGGCATTCTGGGAACGTACTATGCCGAGTGTTGTGTTTTTGTCGAGTGTTATAGTAAAAACACTCGGCAAAGTTTTAAACTTTGCCGAGTGTTTTTACTATGACACTCGGCAAACTGCAAGGCTTTGCCGAGTGTCTTTACGAGAACACTCGGCAAAGTTTAAAGCTTTGCCGAGTGCCATTCCGTCCTGGCACTTGGCAAACGACGCCGTCACCGTGTTCTCGCCGTCCACTGTCCTTTTTTTGCCGAGGGTCGTTTCGGCACTCGGCAAAGACTTTGCCGAGTGCTCGATGAAAGCTCTCGGCAAAGAGCTCTTGCCGTCGAAACTATGACGTGTGAGCTATGTGGGTGGCACTCGGCAAAGACTTTGCCGAGTGTTTCGTGCTTTGCCGAGTGCCACCGACACTAAGCAAAAGCCTCCGAACCCGGTAGTGTAAGGTGCTAATGAAGACGTGGACCATCTAATCTAGATTGTGTGGCTTAGATAGAGATGGGTGGGAACCATATCCCACTTGATGGGTTTTTGTGAAAAACACAGGAGGTTTTCTGCAAAAGCGTTTAAGTGGGATGGGTTCTCACCCACCTCCATCCGAGCCATATAATCTAGATAGAATAGTATACGTCACCATTAGCACTAAAATACAGTACTACAAAAAGACTAATATTAGACCTTTTATCATAGACGGTTGACCAAAATCGTCAGTATTAAATGCAATAACAGACGATTTTGATTTAGAGACTATCTGTGTTGCATCCAGTGCTAAAAATCATCTGTGAAGAAAAAATATCACATATGATTCATAATGAAAACCGTCTATGATATTACAAAATATCATAGGCGGTTTTTAATATATACCGTCTATGATACTTCACAGATGGTTTGTATTAAAAATTGTCTGTGATAATTAAGTCATCACATACGGTTGTATTAAAAACCGTCTGTGCTATTTCGTCGCCCCATTTATTCAAACTTTTAAATTGAAGTGGTGTCGCGACCTCTTAACTACTGATCGATTTCACTACCCAAATATTATTATATATGTTGCCCACACGCCTACCCCAAACACTCCAAACTGAAGCATCGCCTAGCTACCTCCCCAAACTGATCAAAGCGTTGTCTCCCCCAATGACACTAACTTACTCCCCGAGCTCCTCCGTCTCCGATCGTGACCCCTCCCCTCTCTTCCTTGATGCTTGGATATGAAGCCATGCTTGGATACCTCAAGCTCGAGGTGGATTTGGTGCTGGTCGGGGACAACGGCAAGGAGCGCACCTACGGTGGCAGATACCTCAAACGACAGGCCGTCTTCTTCTGCCTCACCTGCATGGCCATCGGTGCCATCGGGGTCTGCATCGCCTGTAGCCTCGCTTGCCACGACGGCCATGAGGTGATCCGTCTCTGTGTTTCAGTGTATTTTTCTTTGTAAATATCTTGTTGCTCTTGTAGTTGAGTGCATTGGTTCTAGATGCAACTGGAATGCTGGATTAGTGTCTATTAGGGTGAGGAAGGGAACATGGCAACAAACGGCTTATAACCACGGCTTACGACCACGACATACGACTACGGCTTATGACACGGCATATCAAAGCAACCAAATAACAGCACATACAACCTAAATAACGAGCTACTAAAGACATGACGTCAATCATAAATAGGTCTGCTTTGGTTCATCTGCATTCTCAATTAGACAATATTGATGAACTGAATGAGGCCTATTTATGAAGTCGCTAGAACACAATTACAAACGGTTCTTAACTAGAACTGTCTGTGATAATAGACCATCACAGATGGTTCTACTTAAGAACGGTCGGTGATAATGGGTATCACAGACGGTTCAAAAATCGTCTGTAATGTACTTAGAGTATTACTGACCAATAAGTGCAGACGGTTTAAAAAACCGTCTATGGTGATATTTCTGAACCATCTGTGATGAGTTTTTTTTAGTAGTGATAGACATTAGCACTTGGCTAATTCGGCTTGTACAAGCTTAGAGTGAGCTACAAGCTAGTGTGAGCTAGCATGCATTACGTTTAACTACATGTATATATAATCAGTTAAGTAGGATTGCACACGTACATGCATGTGTTATTCCAATCAGATGATTATAGTAGCATGCATTACGTTTAACTACATGTATATATAATAAGTTAAGTAGGATTGCACACGTACATGCATGTGTTATTCCAATCAGATAGATATATAGATTATAGTACATGGGGATAGAGCTAGCTCCAATTAACGTAACTACCGTTGGATCGATGTAGTTAATTAATTATATTTTCGTTGATGGCTTGGCCCTCGAGAGCCTCGAGCTGCGCCTTGCCCTTTGGGCCGTTCTTCCTGACGTACACCCTGTACTCGTCGAAGGTCATCGGAGGGTAGAGGGACGGCCGGTCCGGCGTCACCAGCTCCGGCGCCGGCGCTATCGGAATGTCGCCCCTCGGGTTGTAGAAGAGAGCGAGGGAGATGCGCTCCTCCTCGGCGTTCACGATCACCCGGTGCTCCACGCTCTTGTACACGGAGTTGCTCAATATCTGTTTAATTACAAGAACAGATTAATTCAACATTAATTATTAACAGACATTGGCTACACCCAGATAGATAAATACCATGCATGCATTACACGCACATGGAATATTGATATGGATGAATCGGACGTGCATGTGCAGAGTAGGGCGGCTAGCTAGCTCGTGGTATGATTCGCCGTAACATGTTTGCCCGAGGTAGCTAGCTTCGAACCGACACATAGAAAATTGCTACGTTGTACGTAGAGCAATCGCAATTCACAATCCACGCACACGTTTTATGATTAGGCTCACCGTCCACGCATGTGTGATCATGGCGTGCGAGCCGAGCGAAAGATCGATCGTCTCAGGAGTCTTAAGTCAACTCGGAACTATCTTCTTTGCTGACCGAAGCTAAGATCTATCGGATCGTTAGTTTCACCCTTCATTAGCTAATCATCAGTTAGTTATCCAAATAGGCAGAACTTCAATGCATGCACCACGCGCGCGCACGAAGTTGATTAGTTACCTGAGTCTGGTCGCCGACGTTGACGACGAAGGCGTTGCGGACGGGCTGCACGGTGACCCACTCGCCGTCCCTGCGGCGGACCTGCAGGCCGCGGACGTGCTCGTCGGCGAGGAGGACGGTGAGGGCTCCCGGGTCGGAGTGCGCCGAGAGGCCCAGCGTCAGCTCCGGCTGCGGGCACCGCGGGTAGTAGTTGGCCCGCAGGCACGCGCCGCACTCCGCCCCGCCGAACGCCTCCTGGAAGCGCGCCTCATCCAGCCCCAGGCGAACGGAGAGAACCTTCATCAGCTGCTCGCAGACCCTGATCACCTCGCGCCCGTACTCCTCCGACACCTCCCTGTACGTACATATACACACATAAGCTATCCGGAGTGACTGTAAATATTTTTAGTATCCATACATTTTTCTTTGCTAAGGCTAGGCCAGCTAGCGAGTGTAGAAATATCACTCTTTTACTTGCAACGCCATTAAGTAACCAAGTGACGGTACTGATCTGTTCTTTTCAGCTTTTAAAAGCTGTTTTTTAGTTTTTCTATAGTAATTAGTTTTTAACGAAGTATCTTTTTAAGATATGGTCTACTAAGTTAATTATAGTGTATATTATACCGACTTTATTTATGTCGGCAAAAATTGCACTTAAATTTTTATTACTCTATAATCTCTCGCACAAACAAATAAAAACTATAAACTACAGCCAAAATTTATAAGCTTCAACTAAAAAGAAATAGGCCACGACTAGGCGTGGAAAAATCTGCTAGCTTGGAATATTAGTTGGTACTCTTGCTATGGACCTTTTGCATTAAAACACACTCCACCAACCTTTGGTTACATGCACGTGTTGGATTTTGCGGTGAGAAAGCTATCTGCACGATCGAAATAAACCTCCTTTTCTACAACCAATTTTTACACTCTCAACGATCATAAATACATATCATTTTAAAATTTATATATAGTCAATTTTAAATCTTTAACTATAAATATTTTTAAAATATTTAAATTAGATACGTAAAATTATATGTATATATTTATCTCGAAAAGTACTTTTATAATATTATAATTTTATTCGACTTTTATAAATATATTATAATAAAAATTAGTTGCTAAAATTATGTTTTGGAGACTGTTATTATCCTAAACGGCATGCATCTGTGTGACTGGAGGGAGTAGATTTTAGACCGGCCAAGTATGGTTATTGCGTCTATCCATGCACGTGTCACATCTACTCATCTAGCTAGCTATGACCACTGCTAGAATTAATAGTCGCCTAGTAGGGGAAAATTTTCCAGAGACAAAAAAGATTAGCAGTAGGCAAAAAAAGTACAAGAAAACGAAAGAAAATTAAGAGTAATGGCTGGAATAGTACGTCATGGTTAGGGACAGTTACATTAATTTATATATTGTTCATGACGATCAGTACACTTTTCTCAGGTACAAGCTGACCAAACTTGGATGTACATATATTTTTTATGAAGAGCAAATTAAATATAGTTGGGTAAGTTTGACAGTATGTTATATACTCATACTCTATGTTTGTCACAGAATATTTTTCTAAATGACATGCTTATAATTAATTTCACATGTACTGTTGATTAGTAAAAAAAGGCTCTTTTACCAAGTAAATGAATACATAGTGCTAAACAAATTATTCAACTCTAGTTTGTTAATTAACTATAGCTAAAACCATACAAGGAATATATGGAACAAAATGAAAATGTTTTTATTTAAAAAATAATTCCGTTATGCTAGAAGATTAACGCTGACCAGTATCAGTAAAAGCAATACTTGATCCAAAAATGTATCAAATAATGCACAACTCGATCACACCCACTACAGTTTCTAAAAGGAAATTCCACGTAGTACTAGAAATACATCTGTACCACTAGAACCTCAGCTACATGCACATGGCCAAGTACTAGCTAGCTAGAATGTGGAAAATCGAAAGACCGAGAGTACATACTTGCAGATGCCGGGATTGGCCGGCCAGTACTTGGCCGGGCTCTTGGCGGCCTCCGGCCATAGATGGAGGAAGTAGTAGTCGCCCCAGTCGAGAAGGGAGCCCTTCTCGACGCCGAGTCGGCTGCCGTATCCCTCGTACGTCCGCGGCGAGTTGGCGTACTGCTGCTTCGCCGAGAGCGGCAGGCGGAAGAAGCCGCGCCACGCCTCCCGCGCCGCGCGCATCAGATCCGGCCGCACCCCGTGGTTCACCACCTGGAAGAACCCCCACTCCCGGCACGCCGCAGCGACGGCCTCGGTGGGGTTGTCAAGGCCCCCTTCGTCGGCGGCAGCCGCGCGGCAGCCCTCCGCGAGCAGCTTGCCAAGGTCGATGACCGGAACGATGAAGTCCGAGGGCCCGTGGTCTTGGGCCTCAAGCTGCACCGCGGGGCGGTCGCAAGGTGGCTTGACGTAGCAGCGCGGGATGGCGTCCAGGCCGCTCTCGGCGAGCGCCTGCACGCGGACGACGGGCTCCGGCCACTCTTGCATGCAGTCCGCCATTTCTGTGCCGTCTATATGCAACAGTAAAAGAGTGATTAAAAATCGCAAAAAAACAAACAACTGGTCTAACTAACCTACAGTCGCAGCTACCTACAGTTACAACGTGCGAGGTGTATATATACATGCACGACGCCTAGATCGATCTCGTGCCTTCAAACACGCATACAAACCAAGCAGAAAAACACGACGGGAACACAACTACGTGAATCACGAGGAGAAGAAACGGGACAAAGCAGGAGGCGTCATGGGATTATGGGAATGCTAGTGACGACGACTCATGCCTGGATGGCGAGAGGCAGGTATGGACGCTAGCTAGCTAGTACTTAATCACCTCGAAGGCGTTATTAGGCTATATACTGTGACTCGCAAGAACACGAGTAACACAAGACGATCGATCGAGCTATAGCTAGAACACACCGATCGAAGAATAATCAAGGAACGTGCGTACCGGGACAACTAAACCGCGACGACTCTCGAGTGATGATGAGCTAGCTGAGGTGTGCCTGTGTCTCAGCTCCTTCGCTTAGCAAGTGCTCGAGAGGGGTATATATCACCAGAGCGAGGAGAGAGAGAAGAGAGCGAGGGGGGACTGGCCGCTCGCCCGCTGCTGCAGCCCGGCGGTGCCGTATGGGCGACCGACGATGCAGCTTACATAAAAACGTGCTTCGTGCATGCGTCGCAGCGGAGTGTTGGGTGCTACGGAGGCGGGGTTGTGCTGGAGAGTAGTATGACTCAAACGGGCGATGCCAACACGCATGTGGAGCTCGGCTTGCACAGTTGCATCGCCATATATAGGATCTTCACCGTGCCATTGTTTTGCTGAGAAAATTCAGTTGGCAGCTATGCTAGCAATCCAGTGCACTTAGCTCCATCTTAAGGCTTCTGTATGCGTTCTGAACCTGTTCCGCGCAGAGGATTGCAGCCGTGCGGGAGCTTTTGGGTACTCGGACCAGTGGTGCGTGCTCACTTGACTCACCCTAAGGGTCCTTTTGGTTGGGCTTTTGGCTTCCATTTTTGGTCCTAAAAGCCAAAAGCCCAACCAAAGAGGTTGCTTTTAGAAGCAGCTTTTTCAAAAGCAGTTGCTTTTCCGTAGTATATTTTTGAAAGCTGTTTTGACTCTGCTTTTGGTTTTTGGCTTTCTACTTTTGGAAATGGATTGAATAAAACTCTTTCATAGTTGTTTTAAAAGAGATAAAGACAAAAAGTATATTTTATACTTGTTTAACCAAACAGCTTTCAATTTTTCTACAGCTCACAGCTCACAGCAGCTTTTCTCCACAGCCGCAGCTCAACCAAAAGGACCCTAAAACCTGCTTTGCTTGAGAAAAATCATGGAGTGGAGCCGATCAAACCCACCAATGGGTACAGTAGAAGATTTATTTGTGATCAGCATGAACACATTAATTCACAAGTTTTACATCTTCTTCATTGGATCCAATCCAATCCCAACGAATACTAGAGAGGAGACTATCAAAACCTTCGCCATCCAGAGATTTTAGAGCTACAAAAGCACGTCTCGTTCCACCATTTGGAATGACAATAATCACCCAACACTAAGGCCAACCTCACTTGACAACAAAAAGAATTTATCAAGAATAACTACTCTGCTGCTTGCTCGCCTACTACCTACTGCCTACAATAGAACAGCGATGCTCAAGAGCAGCGCGATGATGACGATAAGGACAAATGACGAGACGTCGCCGATTGCCCTCTAAGAGTCAAAATCCGCCGCCGTGGTGTTTGACGATGGTGCTGATGTGCCATTCAACAACAAGGTGCCATTCTTCCCCTCACTGCATGAGCAAGACGATGTGCAGGCATGCTCGAGTACGAGGGGCACGACGACATGCTCAGCTTCTTCGGAGTCCACCAGGTAGTGGCATCGGGAAGTACAAGAATGCAAAAGACTTCGCCGCCATCCAGACTCTGCATCTGGGCGACGAGCACACCACGACACATCGAGTCCCTCCTCCAGTTCACGATTCACCTCTCTTGAGCTGCTCCCAAGTAGATAATTCCAATAGTTTGTCCTTTACAACTATATCCATCTCGAGATTCTACTATTAGTACTGTCGATAGTAGTATAAATAAATTATAACTAATCTGATCTATTAAATAAAAAAGAATAAATGATTCATATTTATTTTTGAGTATCATAAAAGTGCCTATTTTATTGGCTGGTTCTGCTTTGTATGCTTTGTCTTTTCCGTGGACAAATCACTCACCTGATCTGGTTTGTCGCGCACAGCTGGTTCGTAACGTGTACAGGGACCAGAAGCCGGAAACGTGTTTTTAGTGAGGGAATTGGGAGCTAGCGAGGCAGCTAGCTGGGCTCGGCTGTAAGAAACGTACGACCACTACCACAAGACGACCGATCGATCTCGCTCTCGGCTCGAAAATTCCACGGAACCGATCGACGTGGCGAGCACGTAGCATTAATTTATTGGAAGGTCCATCTCGAAAAAGAAAAATACTGGCAGGTCCACGCGAGAGAAAAAAAAATCGGAAGGTCCACGCGAGCGTGGCGTAGTGCTCATCATGTACATCAACTAGGATACATTTGCTCCTTCCATCCGAACTTTTTTCAACTCATAGCGAGCAATCGCGCGAGCCAAACATTTCTGCCGCGCGATGTTTAAGAAGGGAAGTAAAAAAGTATGGTAATTAGTAATCTGTTGAATGCTGTACACGTATTGATTATACGTGCAATTAGTTTGAAGACTTGTGTTTTGCAGACAATCGACATACAGTTCTTTTTTATATATAGTACACCACTTCGCTAACAGGATATATATAGCGGTGGCAGGTGAAAATAAAAAATATAAAGTTTTTTTTTCAAAACCTCTAGCTAAATACTCGTGTTTTGCTACGAATAAATAACTATTTTTATGGGAATATGGATAAATAATTATACTATACATTCCAAAATCCTCTTTATTGCATAGCGTAGTGAAATAATTCTATTGCAATACAGTAAATTCTTCATTTCATTATCCTACTACAATCCACAAAATTCTTCACTTTTAATTCAAAGCCAAGAACATACTTAGGGCCTCTTTGATTTGCGGGATTCAAAAAACGTAGGAATAGAAAAAACACATCAGTAGAATAGGAACACATGTGCAAAACAAAGGATTGGAAAATGTATGAATGCATGACACAAATAGTTTGTTGTGTCATGTGGTAACTCATATAGAACCATCTTGGCTATCCCCTACCCACGAACAAGTCCTATCCCAAGATTTTGGATTTTTTTTTTCCAATTTTAGTGCAATCTTACTTATCTTTGGGAAACACTGAAACTTTGACAAGGATTCATGTGATCGTTAGATGAAATAGGATTCTGAGACCCTAAACAAGGTGTATGCAAAGTTTTATCTCTTTTTGTTAAGGATTTTGGGAGCTGCATCATTCTTGATTTTGGCTCGGACTAATTTTCTGTTCTAAAAACGGGAGAGCGGTTAGATGTTCCTAGGCCAAGTTGAACTGTTCACCGGTCAGACCATTGTGGTCAAGCTGGTCATGCCGGTCACTAGTCAGACTGTTGGGTGCATGTTGATCAGACTACCCGCCGGTCAGACTATACCCTATGGCGGTCAAACCGGTGAGGTACCAAAAGTTGTCCCTCATGGGTGTTTAAAGGATGTTGGCTTGTTTCTAGGTTTTCAATTTTGATCTTTAGAGCTCTGTAGCTATTGGAGTGAAGAATTTGCGAATTCTTGGGGAAAATTGTGGGGCATTATTCACCCCTCTTTGTTGACATTGTGGTCCTTAAGTAGTATCAGAGCCCGATTAGCTCTTTTTACCATATCTTGACCGGTCTTAGAGTCATGACATCAGACAAGTATTCTACCAAACCACCCATTTTTGATGGAGTTAATTTATCTTATTATCAGGCTCGAATGTCCACTTACATTCAAGCTCAAAGGCGTTCAATTGGGAAAAGTCAAGAACTGTTATATTGTGCTTGCCGATGATCATGTCACTTCGGTAAATACTCCGGATGTGGAAGCAAACAGCAAGGCACAAAACTTTCTGATTCAAGGGGTTAGTCAATCTGAGTTTGAGTGAGTAGCTCATTCGGCATCTACTCACAAGATCTAGAAGACCCTCGCTGACTAGCAATAGGGCTCTACCGTGATCAAGGAAGTGAAATAGAACCAACTCAAGAAAAAATACTCTAACATCGAGTAAATGCCCAGTGATTCTTTGGATGAGTTGTTTGAAAGATTTAGTAAGATTATCCATGACTTGCATGCTATTGGCTTGACTTATTCTAAATCTAAGAATACACGCCAACTGCTAGGTGCATCTGATGTGAAAGTTTGGCAGATGAAGATTACCTCCATCAATGAAAACACTATCATGAATGAGTTTACCCTGGATAAGCTCTACTCAAGGTTGAAGACGTATGAGATTAACTTCATGCCACATCTCCCCAAGACAGAGTTGATATCTCTTATAATCGACCATACTCAAAGTAGCTTTTCTAATCCTTTGAACCTTGATTCTTCTAGATTTTTATTGTCCTCTTTGCATTCCCTGAGTGATGAGTAGCTAGAGAGGCTTTCTAGGGATGACTTAGCATTTATATCTATCAAATTCACAAGAGTCTATCACAAGGTGAGGAACAAAAAGATAAATGGTCTTTTCATTTGCTTCGAGTGTGGTGAGTCGAATCACATTCCGGCCAAGTGCCCCAAGCTTAAGGACAAGGAGGAAAAAAACTCAAAGGCATCCTCAAGCTTATGACATGAAGTCCAACTACTGCAAGTTCATCAGCCATGTCCTTGCCGCTCTTGAGAATGTAAACATGAGCGATGTGTACTCGGAGATGAAAGATGACTCCCGTGGCAAGAAGAATGTCAACATGTGCTTTATGGCCAAGGGCAGCATCACCGACATTGATAATTCTGATGATGATGAA
The DNA here is from genome assembly GCA_036346245.1 of Bonia amplexicaulis. NCBI lineage: Eukaryota > Viridiplantae > Streptophyta > Magnoliopsida > Poales > Poaceae > Bonia > Bonia amplexicaulis. Next base: position 7,161,979 of record CM070736.1, on the reverse strand, counting down.
CCCTACAATGATCCTGATGACGTATTTCCCTCGACTCAAGAAATGAAGCATGTTCTTATTGCAACTGAACTAGACTTGAAGAAACAAGCTAAGATAATATGGAATCATGATCTTATGATTGACAACTTGAATCTAGAATTTGTTTAGCTCAAGTCCATAATTCCTAATTATGAAAAATATGAATCTTGATTGTTCTTGCATGATCAGTTAGCTATGCTTAAAATTGCACATTCTTTTATTGTCAAGCAACTCAAGGATGCTCTAGATGAACTAGTGACACTCAAGTCTAGTAATAATCATAATTGCATAGATGCTATTGCTTTACATGTTGTTCCTTCATCATGCTCAAACCATGCATTGCTTAAACTAAAACTTGATAATACCACTAAAGAATTGCTTAAGTTCAATCATGATCATACTTACTCTTATTGTGAGGTTACAAACATAAGTTGGAGGAGATGACGGAAATGCTTCTTCATTCTAGAATTGAATCTTGTGAAAATTGCTCTAAACTCACAATTAAAATTGATGCTCTTAACAAGACACTTGAGGATAATTGTAAAAAATAAAGAATCATTATCTATGGCTGCATCTAAGAAAGTAATTAATTATATTTATTATGCATTTTATGCTGAGATTGGAACCAATTTAGATGAGATACATGAGACTTTTAAAGTCAAGTTCAAGGAGCAATTCGGTAGGATTAAACAAACTCCTCATGTGTCTTGTGAGGCTTTAAGACTTAAGGTAGCTGTCCATAAAAAAGATATGCTAGGGCAATCAGGAACACCGAGTGTACCACATGTAAGAATCTAGCCAAAGAAAATAACTACCTTAAAAAGCCCTTGAAAGATTCTCCTATGGGGAGAAAACTCTCAACTTATCATTAACCAATCTAAGGTGAGTGTGAAGAAGAGAGATCTAGGATTCAATTCCCTAAAAGATACCAGAAACAACCACCTAAGCTTGTAAGCGTTGTGAAGAGTGATAAGTTTGAGATCAAACCTCTGAGCCTTCAAAGATTGTGTTTAGGTTAGGTGAATTTGCCTAAACCCCTTCTAGCAAGTTATGCGCTTTTATTTTAAGCAGGTCAGACCCCCTCAAAATGTTAAGTAACATTGCACCTTCTGCAGGAAGAATGGCCACATTATTAAGTTCTACTTCCGTATGATCAAGTATGAGATAAAAGAGAGGATGCATGCTTTGAAATCCATTAGAGGAGTTATTTCACCTATGATTGTCTCTAGAGCCAAGCCTCCAGTCTTGAGTGCTTCTAGATATAGGCATATGTTTGTGGATGATTTCTTTTGACTCATTTAGTGGAGCTAAGTAGCACTTTGGGTTAGGATAATCCTAAGGATAGACCACGAGTAACGTCTAGATAAGGTGATTACTGGTCTTTTTGTAGACCGATTTGGAGAGGTCTAGATGGTTCGTGTGTGCATTCTCATAGTTTTCTTGGTAACCATTTTATTCCCACATCTACTGCTATTCCTAGACGTCGTGTGGCTTAGTACTAGATTCTTAAGTCTTTCATTTCTAACCCCAGTACTGTGACACCAATGTCTTCTTCTTATGCCTTATAGGTCCAACGAGTAAGAAGAAGGACATATGGCTTGTTGACTCCAGGTGTTCTCGATACATGACCGAAGATTCTTGTTGGTTCTCCTCGCTCACTTGTGCATCTAGCGACAGGTTGATCATATTTGGGGATGCTTGTACTAGGACCGTGATGACTACGGGTATTGTGCACGTCAACAACAAGTTTGTGCTCAAGGTCATTGCTCTGGCAAGTAAGCTAAGATATAATCTGTTATTTGTTTCACAACTTCTTGATGATGGTCTAGAAGTGAGATTCAAGTGTGGTAAGTGTAGAGTTCTAGACTCTTCTTGTGAGCTTGTGTTTAGAATCTCTAGGTTTGAGAGGTCTTTAGTGTTGATTTTCTTGTCTCCTCCAGCTTTGGCCCTAGGTGTTTTGTAGTTTCTGGCTCTATTATCTAGTTTTGTGACATCGTTAGGTCACATAGGAGTCGACCACCTATCTAGAGTCAGCAGTTTAGATATTATTAGAGGTTTGCCTAACCTTAAGGACCTTGTTTGCTTACCCTATAGACATGGTAAGATTGTTGTTGCTTCTCACCCACATCTTACCCTCGTGATGACTGATGTATCTAGACAGTTTTTGCACTTAGACACAATTGGTCCTTCTAGAGTCCAGTCTGTAGGAGGGAAGTGGTATGTCATTGTCATTGTAAATGACTTCTCTAGTTATTCTTGGATATATTTTCTTACTTCCAAGGATAAGGCGTTTGATTGCTTTAGGGAGTTAGTCTTGAGGTTAGTGGCTGATCTCCCAGGTGCCTTGAGGGTTATTGGGAGTGACAATGGGATTGAATTTAATAATTCATGCTTTGCCATTTTCTATTCTGAGCGAGGTTTAGAGCGCTAGTTCTCTTCTTCTAGAGTTTTCCAGCAAAATGGAGTTGTAAAAAGGAATAATACGACTCTTTGTAGAGATGGCTAGAACGATGTTAGGTGAACATAGCACTCCTATGAGGTCTATCAAAGCAAGTATACCAAGAACCTCCTTCAGCGCTTTGACATGAGAAACAGGAAGCATATGTCTACTCCAATTGCCACTTTCTACCATACTGAATCCTGATGAGGATGGAGAGCCGGTGGGCTAAAAGGAGTACTACAATATGATTGGCTTCCTTCTCTACCTCACTGCTTCGAAACTGAATATACATTTTTTGCTATGTGTCTATGAGCTTGATTTCAGGCTTCCCCTTTGTCTCTCATCGTCAAGCAATGCGTCATATTGTCATGTATCTTTATGACACTTTTGACTTTGGTTGTGATATTCTTCTGATTTTGCACTCTGTTCATGCTTTCTCGGATGCTAATTTTACGGCATGTAGGATAGATAGAAAGATTACCTTAGGCACTTATCATTTCTTGGACACATTTCTTGTCTCTGGGTCATCTAGGAAGCAGTCCTTTGTTGCATAGTCCGCTGCAGAACTGCTACTAGTAGTTGCTCTCAGGTATTATGTATCTTATCTACTTTGCGGGGCTATGGATTAGCTTTGTGCAGTGTTTCACTCCTATGTGATAATACTTGTGCCATCAATATCACCAAAAATCCAGTGCAATAATCCAGGATCAAGCACATCGATATTAGATACCATTTCCTTAGAGACCATGTAGAGAAGGGGCATGTTGTTCTTCAATTTGTGGAGTCAGAGCATTAGCTCACCAATATTTCACCAAGTTTCTTGATTCTTCTCATTTTGTTTCTTTATGGGGGAATTGGGGTCATTTGCCCTTTCGGGCTACTTTGAGGGGGAGTTTGGTTCTTTTGCATTTATTGTATTATTTTGCATATTTAAATTTCAACAACTTACGTTGTAAAATATAAATAAAGTTAAAATTTAAATAAAGTTTTGACAATTATTCCTATGTGATGTGATATCTTACTTATATCTTGCCATGTGTTATGCTAGTTTTGCTAGATTAATCATGTCTATTTATATGTAGCTTAGCTTTTGACATGCTAGCATGCTTAAATGTGAAAAACTTGAACTAAAACCTATCAATGTTGGCCAGTTTTTCACCGGTTACCGGAACGGTTACCGGTTTCAAACCACCTAAATTTAAATTTCAAATCACAAAATTTGTCAGGGTTTTTTCCAAGATTTTCGATTGGCTGCTAGGCTGGGCCGACCGGCCGATAAGCATAGGAAATGAATCGAATGCGAATATTTTTGAATACAAATGCGAATACAAATATTCTCAAATACAAATATAAATATTTTTTAATACGAATTTTGCTTACCATATTTAAGTTTTCTCGAATATAAATGTGGAACAAAACAAATTATTGTTACCGTTTTCCACCCTAGCGCTGGTTAGTCCCAGCCACAGCCATCCCCGTTGGCGACTCATTTATTACGTCGCCCCCTCACACAGCCGCGCTCTGATAGGCACGACCCCGTCACAATCTCGCGCGTGACGTCCGTCGCAGAGCGAAACATCCATCGCGCGGTGCAGCGCCGCGCGCGTGGCTTGGCTTCACGAGGAAGCGGCGTCCGCTGGTGGCAGCAGTAGGCACTAGCCCCAGGCTGCAGGTGCTACACTCCAGGCGCGCCGCAGCCGCGGCCCGTGGGAACAGGATGCGCACGAGCGCTGGAATGTTTCTTGACGGCGCGCCGCACGCACAGTTCCGTACGTCTCGTTTGGTGCCTCCACGGCCCGGCCGCGCGGTCGCTGCCAGCGCCAGCTCGGGCTCCCGCTTTTCCGCTGATTTGACGTCGGCCGGCACGGTGCGGCGGCACATTGTGCTGTCCGCGCGCTGGCTGGGTGGAGCGACTGTGATAGTGGTGGCGGCTTCAACGTGACGACGCTGCCACTACTCGTGGAATTGACCACCTTGTATGGTTGCAACCACTTTGTTGACGACGGTGTATGCTGTACAAATGTTCCACGATAGTTGGTGTGGGGGCGGGAGTTAAAGCCACTTTTGGCACGTTTTCGTATCGTATCTATAAAAATAGCCGTATGCGCAGCGTATTGACAAAAATATCGTTTATGCCGTTCGGTGGACGGGTAGTAGAGCGGAGCAGACAACGCGTGGCACCTGTTGCCCCATGAGCAGATGGCAGGTGCCTGCCGCCCGCTCACTAGACGGCAGGTGCTTAAGCCAGCTAATCACTGCCTAATTCGAAATTTATAATTTTTTTAAAATTTGTAAATATAGCAAATGAGTTAAAAAAATTATGATATTTTTTGTGGAGCTTTATGAGGCATCGTGGTATGTTATATAATGTTTTTGAGGATATTTATTATTTCTAAAAATTCTTAGAAGGACGTACAATTAACCAGATGATTAAACAGTTATGCACCGCTCTAAGAATTTTTAGAGGTAAAAAATGGTCGTGAAAAATTACGAAATTTTTTGTGGAGCTTCCATATATAGTATGATACATTGTATAATTTTTACATAATTGTTTGCACCACTTTGCTAACTCCAAAAATTATTTAAGCAACAGGTAATTAAATCAGATGATCAAGCACTAATAGAGGTGGGTCTAATTACCTGCCGTCTGGCTACCAGATGGCCGGCCTGGTGCCGCCCAGTGGCCAGATGGCAGGTCATTAGGTCCATCTCTATTAGTGCTTAATCATTCGATTTAATTACGTGTTGCTTAAATAATTTTTAGAGGTAGCAAATTGGTGCAAAAAATTACATGAAAATTATAAAATGTAGCACACTATATATGCAAGCTCCACAAAAAAATTCATAATTTTTCACGATTATTTGATACCTCTAAAATTCTTAGAGCGGCACATTATTGTCTAATCGTCTAGTTAATTATGCGTCGTTTCAAGAATTTTTAAAGGTAGCAAATATCCCCAAAAAATTGTAAAAAAATTACACAACATACCACTATGTCTCAGGAAGCTCCACAAAAAATGTCATAATTTTTTTAGCTCATTTGCTATATTTACATTTTTTTAAAAAATATATATAAATTACGAATTAGGCAGGTGATTAAGCTGGCTAATTTACTGTCCCGTGGGCGGGCGGCAGGTGCCTGCCGTTTGCTTATGGGACGACAGGTGCCACGCGTCATCTGCTCCACACTGCCGTCCACCCACCGAACGGCATAAACGATATTTTTATCAATACGCTGCATATACAACTATTTTTGTAAATTTGATGTGAAAACGTGCCAACAGTGGCTTTGATTCGTGGGGGGGGGGAGGGGGGGTTGGAGGCAGCTGTAGCACTACATAGAATGTCCGGTTGATTGGGGGAAGCGAAAAGGAAGGTATAAGCCATGTTTCAAAGCGTTATTTGTTTAGATTGAAATTGTATTGTGACTGCTGTTAGTTTTTATTATTCAATTAAAGAAAAATAAAAAATAGGAAACATAAAAAAACACCGTTATATCTCTATGAATAATATAAAGAAAAAATGCTATTTTAAAAATCTTGAGAATTAAGATGAGACTTTTTTATTATATCGACTTATGCATGACACACCTTGTAATGGATGCTTGCAGAGTACGAAAAATACTCATTCTTGTATAGAAATGACGAATAAATATTGGAGGACTCCGTACCACCTCGATCGCTGGAGCAAATCTCTCCAAAATCCTGGCCTTATGGTTGTTAATAGCAAAATAAAGGTAGTCATAAATATTTTCTGCTGCATCACTCTAATTAGGGTTATTACCCGAGAAATCATCACTTTGACGGGTAATAATCCTTAAGCTAGTGTCTTTATTGTTATGAACACCACTTGTATTTCACATGAGGTCAATGGGCCAATATATATACAACTATATGTATGTCATATACATGTGTAGGATCGTATGGCACAATCAGAGGGGGGTAAATGATTGTCTCTGCTTTTACCACCTGAAATCAAAACACAGCTAAATCAAAACACAGCGCAGAGGAACAAAAGAAAACTAATCTAAATTACTGAATGAAAGTAATGACCGCAGCTGCTTGTTCGTACGTGCTCGAAGAGCCTCTGTCGCCTAACTGCTCGTTACAACCACTCGTTACGACCGCTCGTCCCGAACACAAGCTCGGAATGCTCGCTTACGAGTGTTCAGATTGATCGCCCGCTCGTTTCGATCGCTCGGCCGAATCTCGGATCGACCGTCTGCTCGTTCTGATCACTCGGTATGATAATGACGCACGAAGTCGTGACCTCTTTCTGCCTGAAATCCCCAGCCGTTTGACCACCACCTGAACGAGTTCAGGCCGAAGACAAAACAAAGCACGAAAAACAGAGATGAACCAAGTTACCGAAGAATTTTCTCTGGAAAGAATCTGATATATTATTTCTTCATCAATTTCTTAGCTACAAAGCGCCTCACAACACCCCTAAAAATCTTCTCCACGAAACCCCTAAAACCCCATGCGCTAACCTACAGCCTCCCTTGCTTTTATAGGCCAGCGTACAAAGCGTGTTCCACTTAGACACCTCAAACTGTGTCCTTATCCACCTGGACATCAGATCCTATCTATTCCTCAAATCAAGGGACCCGAAACATTTCCTAACACGGGTTTTAACCACCTTGTACAAGTCATAGACCCCATCCACGATTTCCCACGACGAAACCTCATGATATCCCCTCCTGTATCTCCATCGTGCACCATCACCGCATGCTCTCACGTGAGCCCGATCACCTCGCGTGACATCCTGACCGCCTGGACCTTAGATTACCCCCTCCTAGTTAGGGGTGCAAATGAAACGAATAATTTTCATCCGTCCGACCGACCGACCGAATGCTTGCGGAACGAATACATAACGGGTTGATGGATATCCGGCACTATCCATGTCCGACTCTGACTCTAAGGAAAAAATATAGAATAGGATACGGGATAAGTGATATCCGTCTGTATATATCTATATGTCAAGTAATATGAGGAAGTCTGTTGCGACTTCACCTAGGAATAAGATAATATATAGATAAATTGTCACATCTAAACAAGCGGAAGTACTGGGTGTTCTTCCTTCAACATTTTAGTAATTAGCCTCTTCATGTTTGCTCTGATTGTACCATACTATCCAATGTCCTGTGTAAAGAAACGGATAATTTATGTCCGGCCAACCGTCCGAAAGATTATGGAATGGATACGGAATAGAGAAATGGATATCCGGTATTATCCGTGTCCGACTCCCACTTTGAGGGGAAAATATGGAATAGGATAAAGGATAAGCGATATCTGTCAGTATCTGCTCCGATTGCACCCCTACTCCTAGTCCCGGTCCTCCTCGTCACCGACCGTAACTGTCTCCACGCCTCCACGCAGCATCCACCTTTGACCTCCACATGCTCCAGCATGAGCTCGACAGCTCGCGTGACATCCCGACCATCTGGACCTCAGATTACCCCCTCCTAGTTCCGGTCCTCCTCGCCACTGACCCTGGTCGCCTCCATGCCCACCTGCACATGACCAAATAAACTCCCTCCTGGTACAAGTTCTCCCCGACTTGACCATAATCAACACATTAGCAAAACACACCCTTGTCTATCCTCAGACAAGAATCAAACTATCTACGACTATCTCTCAGAATGTTTACGACCGCATAGTCTATCGTTAACTAGAACAGACCCTCAGACCACTCAACACGGCCGCTACCTCAGAGTACTCGTAACACACAAGTACTCGGAAACCACCCGCACTGCTACAGACTGACTATCGAGTACCGACTACCGAGTATCGATTAGAAATCACAGCTGCAACACGTACTCGAAACCTACGAGTACAGACGACACTCTAACACACGGCCGCTTACCACGATCGTGAAACCACTTCTATCGAGTACCGAGCCCTTCGACTACGAGTACCTCAATCCTCGAGTACCTATCTAATACTACAGCAATGACCATTCATCAACGATCACCATACACCGACCAGTCAACCACTGGCCCAACACGAGTACTCGAAGATCACCGGAGTCTACAAGTACCGACCATGAAGTCTACGAGTACCGACCATGAAGCCTACGATAACCGATCGCTAAGCCTCCGACTACCGAAGACAGAACATCAGATTGTGAAGTCTACGAGTATCGACAAGACTGCCAAATCTACGACCATGAAGGCAGTCCACAAAACCTACGATCAACAACCGCAAAACCCTTTACTATCGACCAGTGAAACCTTTGACTATCGAGTACGACTAGTAAAATCTACGACTATCAAGTACTGTAGCTATAACCATAAAAGAGTATTGTAGCTATGATTACCTGCAGTGGTGGAAAGGTCGAAGTTGTACTGCCGTGGTCGAAGCTAGACGTGGTTGAAAGCTGCCGTGGTTGAAAGCCAGATGTGGTCGAAAGCTGCTGTGGTCGTAAGGTGGTTGAAACCAGCTATAGTCGAAAGCTGTCGTGGTCGTAAGCCAGACGTGTCGATAGCTGCTGTGGTCGAAAGCTGGACGTGGTCGAAAACTGTTGTGGTCGTAAGCCAACCGTAGTCGTAGTCGTATTCATGATATGGTCGAAGTCTATCATAGTCGTAGTCGTGTTCATGCTGTGGTCGATGTATGCCATGGTCGAAATCTGAAGTCTATGGTCTGAAATCTCTCGTAACTGAGTAAAACCACTCAAAGGCAAAGTTTTCGACTGCAAATGACTAAGTCTTTTACAAACGCAAAATCCAAAACAAATCAACTATCAATTATTCATCACATTTTTATTTACGATCATCCACATAGTTCAACAATGTAAGTAATTGCTTATATAACAGAAAAAATACGATGACAATAATACGCATCTAACAACTATCAGTGGTGACGGGACGGGCGTCACAACCCCGGATGCTTATTAAAATAGAGCCGTGTGCTTCCCGGCTTAATCTTAATTATGCTCCGCGGCTGATGCGGCCAGTGGTGCTTTCCAGCATGATGCATCTCTGATGATGCAGCACTAGTCGGCGGATTTTTGGCGCGTGGCTGAATTCGGGCAGCATCACTCAGCCTTCTCGATTACGAGAGCATCAGATCAGAACAATTTAGGTGCAGATAGAACAGCAACCGATACTATTGTACCTGGTGTACTAGGTTCACATTGTTTAATTAATTCTCTCTTTTTTAAAAGGATAGTAACTTTTCTTTTGATAGCGTGTTGTTGGTTACGGTTCACAGTTTTGATACCGCTTATTAGGCACATTCGACATTTGCAAGGGCACAATGGATTTTACGACAAGCTAGCACGCCAAATGAGCGAATAGCATTTGGACACGGCGAAACATTGTACAACACATAGCATCAGGTGCCGATTGGATCGAAGAGGTGGGAGGCATTCAGTGCGCGCGCGCTTGTCAGCGATACCGGGAGAACTAATTACACAGGTAAGCCAGCCAGGGGTTCCACCCATCTAAATTTCCCCGCAAAATAATCACGAGAAAATGGAAAAGTGTTTCTGCTTAGTGGGCCCAAAGGCCTAACTACATGCACAGATTAACACCGATGAGCGATGGCCGCAGCTTCACTCATTGCCCAATTTTAAGGACCCATCCTTTATAAGCTTCATGCTAAGGCTGTTGAATCTTCCTCTGGAATAATGCCGTGATGCCTTTCTCCAATCTGTGCCGGTTTTCATCATTGCTACAAATTCGTCATAGCTAATCTTGCCATCCTGCAGACGCAAAGAAAGCAGATATTTACTTAGACAAAGTAAGAACCGAAGTAATGCTTGCTCTAGATGTAACAGAATCGTCACCTTATCAGTGTCGACTTCTTGCAATATGTCATTCACCACCTCCATGCTATCAGCTGCTCCATCGTCTACTAGAGCCTCTCGAAGCTCCTCAGGCTCAATGTAACCATTGCCATCCTTGTCAAAAAATAGGAAGGCCCGCCGAAGGTGCTCGTCATTTGCCATCCTTTGCAAATGAAGAGCGACAGCCAAAAATTCGCCATAATCTAGTGCTCCCTTACCATTTTTATCCACCTGTTTGCCAACCACAGGGTGATCAATAAAAAATGTGCTGAGTATACCAAACATACTAATCAGATCAAAGCTAATCCACAGTCGCAAATTCGGTAATATATCCCTCTTGTATCTCACTACCGCCCTCCCTGTGTTAGATTTTTTTTTTTGCGAGGGGTTACATAATTATATTAATACAACCATCAACTATACAAGACATAGCCCCTCACATGATGCTATGGACCATCTGGATCAATCTTCAATCTCAATCCACCAAAGAAAACTAAAAACTTGAGGGATGGCATTGCTCAAGGAGGTCTTCAGTTAGGACCTCAAAAAAAAAAACCAAAAACTTAAGTGATGGCATTGCTCAAGGAGGTCTTAAGTTCGGCCCCAAAAAAAATAAGAACGGTTCAATGATAGGAGAAGAAATATTGATGGCAGACTGCAGTTTTTCATTCGAGTGCAGAACCTGAGTTAAGAGTTATGACAACAGTGACAACTGAGGTTATTTGGTTGAAGTGGCTACTTACAGATTTTGGAGTGTCTTTGATGAAATCTACAACTCTTTTGTCTGACAGTACAGATGCTATCAATACTGTCTGTGACCTAGTGAAACATGAGCTCACCAAGCATATTGGTGTGGATGCTTCATACACTCGCTCACAGGTACATAGAGTGCTTGCTTTGCAATTTGTGCCCTCAAAGTTACATATTGCTAACATCTTCACGAAGCCACAGACTAGGATGCAACATTTGTATTTTCTTTTCAAACTCAACGTGCGTGATCCATTATGAGTTTGAGGGAGTGTTAGAATAGGAATTCTTTCTTATTTACTTATATGTATATAGCATATTCCTTTGTACTCGCTATATATACTGTGTATTGGGCCTCATGAATATACACACAATATTCATAACAGGGTCAAACCTACTGCGGTTGGTGCACCAACCAGGAGGCAGCAGCCCCACGTGTAGACGCATGAAGATAAGTTTCCATTAGACTTCATTAGGATAAATCTGAGATTGATTCGGTTATTTTGAAAGCGATCCTTCTGATCGCATTTAGTTTGTTAGGTGATCCTTCCGATCACCTTCCTTATCTGTAACACCTCTATTTATAGGAGAGGTGAGCATTGCTTAGGATTCAGGAAAGAAATAAAGAAGTCTCTATTTCCTATCCCTCTTCTCTATTCTCCATCCCCTCTCTACCGGCGGCCAGGAACTCAGGGTTCCTGATCGCAACAACATCAATGCTTGCCTCCCTAGCTTTTGTCAGCAAGAAGGAAACAAGTTACATGAACCTAGGTCAAGTGGTGAGATAGAATAAATATCCATTGGGAATTCTCAATGACTCAATGTTATTTTGGAAAGGAATGCCAAACACATCAACATGTATAGTGAGTCTAAAATGCACCAGGAAACTAAGGAGCTAAGTCAAGTAATTGCACCAAATCTTTAGCAGGTACAGTGCTGTACACATTAAACAATAGGTTAGCATCTAAACAGAGCAACTCACAGAAGGAAAATGGACAAGCAAACTGCTGATCTGATGGGAAAGGCTGATGAAAGTGGTGGAGCACTTAGCTGTGGCAATTGAGGTCACAAGTTTGAGCCCCATCTCCTACCATATTTTAAAAAAAGTGTAGTTCATACGCATACCATGTTTTTTAAACTGCTGATCTTATTGAATGAACTGGGCCATATTTGGCCTGACTAAGGTATGTTTGCATCAGATGGACACTACAATGGAAGAGGGTATGGCCTACTGCAAGATGACTAACAGTTGTCCCAGTAACATCTGAGCCACATTAATCACTGCAGGACGACGTAGTATTCAATATTGAAAATTTATGAAATGGAGAAGGCAATGAAAGATGCATTTGACTTGAGAGGGCAAGGACTCCTGACGCACTAGGAGAAGGATATGATAGTTGGTTAAATAGGTTTTAGGTGATATTTTCTTCATATATATTGTTCTTCACTGTATCATATCTTTTGATACCATTTCTCCCAAGTCCCAACAGGTGGTTTGTTAACCACCTATGGAGCTTCTCAAGAAAATATTGAACTCCTGTCTTAGTTGTTTTTTTGAATAAAAACAGGGATTAAAGGTTAGTTCCTTGAAATGCTTACAGCTTCAATAAGCATCTGCACTTCTGATTCCGCAAGATGAGAACCGAATTTTGCTATTCCACTCTTCAGTTCTTCATAAGAGACAATGCCATCATTATCAGTATCCATTGTCTTGAACATCTCCTTTATGTCCTCAACTTCCTCAGCAGACAAATGATCAGCAATGACCTAGTCAAAATCATACACCAGTTTGTCAGTCAACTGTAAATTGCCAGGGCAGAAACTTGAGAAAAAATTGAGCATCAGGACAGGATGAAAAGGTTAAACGAGCAAGGTATATACCCTTAGAGCTCTTCTTTTGAATCTGTTCATCCTAGAAAATTGTTTGAGCCTTGACTTCACAATATCTCCAAGAGGAACATTTGGGGCTTTCTTAGCATTCTGAAGCCAAGGATGCTCTGTAATAAAAAAAATGTCAAGATTCCTCAGAGAAAAGGAACGAAAGAGAAGTTATACCATATTACGAAAACTACGGGAAAAAGTAGATTAATAAGAATTCAGAAATATTGGCAAAAAAGACAAGATTGATGCTTAAGAAGAACTTGCCACATTCAAAACCAATATGAGCCCTCAGGTAAGATCAGGCTACAAAGTAGGCCATCATTTTGATCCAAACATTTCTAGACAGAGTTACAGCACACACATCTATTTATATAATAAAAGTCAATGACAAACACTTTACAGCTGCTAAGAAAAAAAAAGAAAAATAAGCTAGAAGTTCTCCAAAAAAATCTAGCCATTAATCTGGTGGACCCTTATTAAAATTGAACCATATGGGCCATTGGATGTTATTATTAGAGAAAAGAGAAATAAACTAGAAATCCTCAAAAAAAAAAAGCAAAACATCTGGCCCTTAATCTAGTGAACCCTAATTGAATTAGAACTATGATGGCTCTCGGATAGAATTACCTAAATACACGCAAGCACACACGCGCGTATGTGTAGGACGCTGAAATGGGGCACTATGGTGTCTGGATACCAAGCCTCCCTGTCTTTATATTACTTTTAGATGCTTGCAAGTGTAATATATCAGGCAAACCCGTTAACATTCATTAATTCGAAAAGGCGTCAATTCGGAAAGGAAGTCATTGGTTTAGCATGCTGAATCAATCATGGATGGAAAGTCTTAATCATGGATGAAAAATCTCAATCATAGAGCCTGGGCATCATGGTGCCCCTTTTATTTATACTATATGTGTGTGTGTATACGGCTACGCTATTCTGCGCCTATGCGCACTGTACGTGCCAGAAAGTTACTATCATGCGTAAGTAAAGTTATTGTCAAATACATGTAGAGTTAATGTCAGTTGCGTAGTGTAATAACTGACAGTAACTCTACATGTGTTGGCAGTAACTTCACTCGCACACGATAGTAACTTTCCGGTGCGCATTCTACACCTGCGCGCAGAAAAGTATATGCATGCGTGCGTGCGCATGTGTGTGCGTGTGTGTGTGCGCCTGTGTGCATGTTGTGCGTGTGTGTGTACGGTTGCGCTAATCAGCGCGTGCACGCACGCTACGCGCGGCCCTCTTGGTGTAGTTCATAAATTGATAATAACTTTATGTGCATGATAGTAACTTTCACATCTGTAAATCGATGATAACTTTATGTTCAGGAAATAGTAACTTGATGAATTAATTTATCGATGATAACTTTATGTTCAGGAGATAGTAACTTGACTTGCATGCATGCAGTAGGAGAGAGAAGTGAATAAATGCACTTGACTTGTGATTTTTATCTTGTTTACAACCTAAAAAATACAACTCTTTCACCAAAAGTCAAATCTATGATCCGTTTGCACCATTGTGTTTGAAATTACGAGCTTGACAAAACAAGATCAATGTTGAATATGTTTTGACGCTGCGAAATTCGTATCATATAAAATTACTATCGTGTATGAGTAAAGTCACTGTCAAATATATGTAGAGCTACTGCCAGTTTTGTAGTGTTACAACAGACAATAACTCTAAATGTGTTTGGCAGTAGCTTCACTCACACACGGCAGTAACTTTCCCGTGAGAGTTGTTTGCTATTGATATGTATGTTTTTCTTTCCTCTCAATACATGCATGTTGGCAGTATTTTAACTTACACACGGCAGTAACTTCATGAATTACAGATGGTAATTGTAAATAACTTCATAAATTACAGATGATAACTTGATGTGCATACGATAGTAAATTTACCATAATTAACAAACGCTAGTAACTGTCCATGGGGTGGGATGGAGCAGTTGGCTGGTTGAGTCAGTCAGACAGTCGTGCTTATTTTACACATAGCCACTGATTAGTAATTATATATATAGGAAGTCTTTTCTATACTTTTGGGAGTACATACTCGCACTTCCAATATACCACATAAACGAATATTTTATACCTCTCTATTACTTTCGGTATATTTAAATACTAATTCTAAGATACTCCAATACGACTTAGTTGAAAATTTTCATCGGACCCATTTATTTTTGCTATATACCTTTTCCATAATAAAAGGAGTATATAGACAAATTATTTTATAAAAAGTGGATTTTAATAAAAAATTTCATGAAACTCACTTTGAAGTATTTTCTAATCAATATTAGAGTATGCTTAAATAGATAAAAAGATATAACAACACCATTAAGGCGGTACACGAAAAGTGAAAGTACATACTCTCAGGAGTATAAAATTATTTTTCTACACACACAGGCACGCTAACGAGCATGTGCGCGCCAGTTTTCGCACTGGAAAGTTACTGCCATTTGTGAGTGACGGTACTATCAAATACATGTAGAGTTACTACCATGTTGTGTATTGACAGTAATTCTATATATGTTTGGTAGTAACTTCACTTACAATCGATAGTAACTTTCTAGCGCGTATTTTACAAATGGCAGTGATTGTATATATTACCTTGTAATTTAAAAACAAAGAAGAAAATAATCCTTGTGTACGTCAAGGATACACGATTCAGAAAAAAAAAACAAAGCATGACATTGGGAAAATCTACATGGTACAGAAGGAAAAAACAGTGAATGTTTCCTTGAAAAACAGATAGGACAAATCCAAATACCAATTTAAATAACAGTCATACTCATCTACTGTTTACATAGTATGAAAAGAGTTGAATATCTCAAAGGTTACAATGTATCTTAATCCTATCCGTCTATCTATATGATAATTAAAAACAACTGGTGAGATTCAAGGCACCTCATTCGTTTTGAGGGCAAGAAAACCTCACAATAATCCTAAAAAACTAGAAATTCTCTCATGATTGAGAGAAAAAGATAATGACCTACATCACTAATTTGGGTGACACCAATTATACTGGTGCAATATAGATGTTCGAGTTGTATAACAAGTATAATTGCATTTTCAAACAATATGCATAGAGTTGTATAAGAAAGACAATTGTATCAATATCTAACCACACAATTGCGCGAGTAATTTTGCTACTTCTATAAAAAGCCCAAGCAATAATAATGTGCATCATGATGATTGAATTTGGTCTCTATTTAAAGTGTTCACTTAAGTGACAAACTGTCTGATAAACAGCTTAAGGTTCTGAAGTAAAAGGAGCTGGTTCGAAGCATAAGCATTAAAAAGAGAATCTGAACTACCCTACCTGACCAAGTTTAAATAAGAATTTACCAGGCTTAGATTCTGCAGTGCACAAAACTAATATAAGATAAAAGAGATCTGTAAGATATCTATGTCGTAACATGTTTCAGATTCCAGATAGCCGGATCATTTTAAGATACATCATGTCAGTATATCTTTCACTATATTTTGTGCTTGCACATGACTAGAATAAAGTGTAAACCGCTGTATTGACCCTGAAGCCTACATCGCAAACAAGTTTGTACTTAGGGAATAATAAGGAATACTTCAGATTGGATGAATACTGAACATTGTATTTACAAGTGGAAATAAGCTGGTATAGTTCCATTTCACACTGATATTTTCAATTGTATTTGCAGGTAACAATTGTTCATCATGTTTCAATCAACATACACAATAAGAAGCGGATGACAGACACCCTACAAGATGTTCAAAGCAGACAAACGTACAGGTTACCTTTCATTAATGGTATTAGGAATACAATATTACCAAATCAGTTCAGGGTTCCAATGATTATCATAACAAGCAATTTCACTCAAATATATCAAAGTTCATACAACAACATGGTAGAAAAGGTGCATTGAGAGGTTGGAGGAGCACAGGGAAGGCAAGAAAATGCACAAAAGATTGCATGTATCAAATCCCTGAGAGCTCATATTAGGTTTACACATCAAATTAACATCTCTTAGTCTTTGAACATAGTACGTGTGTTCATGTGTTTACTGGAACTCAAGATGTAGTACATGAAAACCTTGAAATTGAATTATTTCAGATGCATAAATGTTTACTAAATAGTTAAAGTCACCAAGTTGAGTTGAGTCAACATAGGACACATAAATGTTTACCTTGAAAATAACAACCTAAATACCAAGTACACAAAATCAACAACAATGGAGAGAAACGAAACAAGCGCAGAGGCACCACAGTGAAAGCCAAATAACAAAACTGCCAAAAAAAATCTCAAATACAAGTATAGCTTAGCACGTTGTTAAATTATAATAGTTTTTTTTTAGGGGAGAAGTTAAAAACCAGGACTAGCTTAACATGTCATTGGATTAGAATAGTTATATCTCAGAGTAAATATTTCAAAATGGGTCCTGGTGAACAATTAATCCAAGTGTGGCCACCTAAACAGACCAAATTCCACCTGATGTACAACCTAAATACCATTTTGCCCAAAAAAAAATGGTAGACTTTCCCCATTAGACAACAATTTAATTTATGCATGGCTGGTGACCGCCTCAATAAATAGAAAACTAGTCAGATCAAATCAGACTACATCACAATGCTATATTGTTAGAAGGGACAGGAAAGAAAACGAGTGGAGTTTTATGCATCAGTAATTAATGACTGCTGAACTGGACAATTTCTGGAGGGAAGTAGGCAGGTAGCATATCAGTGTGCCTGATTGTTTTTTGGCACATGTAACATACCGAGAACCTGCTTTGCAGATAGCCTGAGCTTTGGATCAGGTTCCAACATACGTCGAACTAAATCTTTAGCGTTTTCCGAATTAGGCCAGGGTTCCCGCTTAAAATCAATATTTCCACGAAGAATAGCTTGTGCAACCCCTTGTTCGGTCTCTGAAATTTTTCCATAAGGTTTCGTGAAGGAGAGGGTAAAGCTAATGACAAAGAAGGTTTCGATAAAAATATATATATACCAGCCCAAAATGGAGGAACTCCACATAATAGAATATACAAGATAACCCCCGCGCTCCAGATGTCTATTTCCGGTCCATAGTTTCTCTTCAATACTTCGGGAGCCATGTAATAAGGGCTTCCAACAATTTCTGAAAACTTTTCACCTAAAAAATAGAACAATTGCATAAGAAATGGCTGGATGGAACTAGAGTTCTATTTGTATAATAGGCACACCCTACAAGCATTGCAAATAAAAAGCATTGTAATTAGCAACATTGCAAAGGGGGAATGACATCATTTACAAGGCTTGACTGCACTCCATTCTCTCGTTGAAAAGGAAAAAAAAAGGGAAACACTTTCTCTTGATGCTAAGGTAATGGTGAGACACTTATATCCATAATCAATGGTGGGATGCTGATGTTCCTTAATTTTCAAGAAATGTGCCAATCAATTACAATGTAACTCCACAATTTACAAGAGTTCCACAAACAAATAAAAAAAAAAGCACTTCTGGAATTTTTGAGAAGCCCCTTTTGTGTCGACATGCTGCTACCTAGTAACATCGTCTACACAAACAACATAATATTCAGTTGACTGTATGGAAAACATAGAACAGCCTCAAGATGAGAAAACTGTAAACAGGAACTCGATCTAATCAAGTTCCTAAATGAAGGAGGATTCACCCACAACATAATCGTGGTAGAGGTATGGCTTTATCTTACTTATCTACATCCCAACTCCCAACCAGTATAGTCACTTGATAAATTGATATGTAAGCCAAGCACCATAATCATTGCTACTGTAGTAAGCAACTGCATTTAAATTAATTTTGGTTAACTGCACAATAAACCATCATTTCCCAAAGTGTATACCTCCGGCATCCACTCCTAAATCATAATAATTTCATTGTTATATCCTTTATCCCACAGTATAGCCCACTGAACTCACATCACATACTAAAGAAATGAATTTGCTGATAACACTGTGTGTGGTGAAAAGTAACTAAATGTAGCAACAACTAACGCACAACCACTTGTTTCTTCGAAATTCTAAAAATAGTAGGTCCACACTATAAACATACTAGATCCTGGACCAAAAAGTACCAATTGTTGAACACACAGCACGATGTTCAACAAACCAAACTATCGAGGCTGATGCAGTTGCAGAAAGGGCCAACGTTGAACTACTATTCTATGAAATGTCACAAATTCCATTCAAATACCATAGCAAGGGAGTAGAAAGGGTCGCCATTGAACTACCGTTCTGTGCATGACCACTAATGCAACCCAAATACCGTAGTAAAGGTGATGGCATATACAGTATCCACTTGGCTACTCCCAAAATCCAGCCTTCAAAAATGCCTGCAGTTGCATTCACTAGCCAAGCCAAAATTCTTTCCGAGAATCCTAAGTTCCAAATGAATGAACCACCAAATTATTCCAGATTACACAGCAAAGCAACTGCATTTAGCTACAGAGATGTCCACTACCCAGCATTCCACCCAGAATAGCCCATTAAACCCACAGGTCCTGCAAGAGCGAACGAAAATTTAAAAGTGCGGGTGGGCAATTCTCCAAAGGGTAAACATCACTCGGATGTTTTCTTCCTAACTATCATCCAGATCTGTGACCATTGGATTAGAAATCCAACGGCCATGAATTCTCCCCCGTCTCCTCCAAAAAAAACTCTCACCCGTGTAAAAAAAAGATCGTTGAATCTCAAATCTGAATGATTGTTAGGAAGAAAACATCCGCATAATGCCTAGACACACCCTTCTCCCAAATTAGTAGCGGATCTCGATTCCGGAAGACCCACCAGGCTTGAAGAAGATGGAGAGGCCGAAATCGATTGCCTTGAGCGGCGAGTTCTCCTTCTTATTAGCGAAGAGGAAGTTCTCGGGCTTGAGGTCCCGGTGTATGACGCCGTGTCGGTGGCAGAGCTGCACGACCTCGACGATGGTGCGGGTGACGTTGGCGGCGGCGCGCTCCGTGTAGTGCCCCCGCGCGACGATGCGGTCGAAGAGTTCGCCGCCCTCGCAGAGCTCCATGACGAGGTGCACGGCGCCCTCGTCCTCGCACGCCTCCCGCAGCGACACGATGCTGGGGCTCTTGGGAAGGTGGCGCATGATGGCGACCTCCCGGCGCACGTCCTCCACGTCGACCGCCGTCCGCAGCTTCCACTTGGAGATGGACTTGCACGCGAGCAGCTCCTTGGTGTCCCGATCCATGCACAGGTACGTCACCCCGAACTCCCCGCGCCCGAGCTCCCGGTCCAGCACGTACTTGTCGTCGATCCCTCCGATCAGCTCGCGCCCCTCCTCGCCCAGTACGGCCAGCCGCTTCTGCCCGCCGCCGCCCCCCGCGGCGCCATTCCGCGGCTGGTGCGGCTTCTTCGCGGTGGATGCGGGGAAGTGCGCGGACTTGATATCCTCCCGCGCGGCGGCGGCCGGCGAGCGGCAGCAGTTGCCCATGGCCGCGCGAGATCAGAGGCGCGAGGCTAGGGTTTGTTCGGCATTGGGCGCTGGGCTGGTGGAATTGAAGGATAGATATCACAGCCTACACACAGATACCAGCGAGGAGGGAGTAGAGCAGCAGTTACTGTGTCGGGTAACGGTATGGAGGGGCCGCTGGGGACGCGAAGCCGGCGGTGCGGGGCAGCAGTTTGATGTCTTTTCCGTGGGGTGACTTTTGCTGGCAATAAATAGTAAAAATTAAAATAAGTGGTTTTTAGAAAAACGATAACAGATAAAAAAAGTAAGAGAAATATGTGTATAAGAAAGAAGTGGGAGGAGTAGAATACATGATAGTTCATAATCCCTATCTTATCTCTAAAGTAAATCAAAAATAAGATAAACAAAAAACGCTTTAAAAAATTAGATAATTTCCTACTTCTACGTACAAATGCCTGAAACAGAAGGCAGCAAGAACAGACATTGCCTGGACCGACGAGGACGAAGCGGAGGGGAACATTCCCACGTGGCGTCGTGGCGTGTGCACGACGGGTCGCTGGCATGTGGGGTCTCTTTGGTTTTGGGTGGGTTTCTGGGTGCGTTTTGGGGCTTTGCGACGGGGAGTTCGTGATGTGAGGCCCCACGGCAGGTTGGCGGAGGGGAGTCTTGACTGCGCAGCGCTCCGGCGATCTCACGGCGTGGCCAGAGAAAACTGAAGAGGGAAATGGCTCCGTGCCGTGCATGTCACTCTCTCCTTTTTGAATTGGTGAGACAGGACTAAATCACCTTATTATTAGTGCTGTACTTATATACGTATGTGTACAACTGTATCACACTTAGAGCAATTAAATTTCATATTTCAAAACTCAAAAGTTAAATTTTGTTGCAACGTAGCATGTTCCATCAGAAGAAATCTTTCTCAAGTGTTCTCCTCCTACTTGTACAGCCTCATTAAATTTGTTTGTTTATGATGTTGTAACCATATGCCTAATTAGAGATTAGATTTGGTGTTTGCGAGTGATTTCTTCGAAAAGCGATGTATTTAAACGCATGCTTCCGAGATTCTCCTCGCTCGTGGCCCATGCGCGCGATAGCGATGCCATCGTTGTCAAGATCGTGTTTACGACGTTGTATTATCGTCTTCGCGGCACCCAACTGCGGCGGGGCAAGACGCTGAATTCGCGGACGTAACGTAACGCTGCGTGCACTGTGCAACTTGAAAATCATTCTAAGCTATAGGCCTATACCGTCTACCTACCACCCAACTAGGGATGGCAATCGGGCGCGGCGGGTACGGGTAGTGCTCGCCCATACCCGCATCTCCGCGACCGATTGACGCCATGAGCATCTGCATGAAGCGACCGGGTAAAAACATCGCCCATACCGTCGCCTGTGGCACCGTCGCCCATGGTATACCCATTTACCCGTGAACTGAGTGCATTACATTCAAACATCACCAATACTATGCCGTGAAGTTCATTCTACACCACAAATCAAACATCCAATAACAGACACGTTACGAATCATACATCAAACATCCAAGGACTCAGGTCACGTAAGAACTATCACAATGGCCAAATTAAGAAGAGCTCTTGAAATTATCGAACCTCATTAAGTTTCACACATGATATCAAATACGTCCATTTGCTACTAACGACACATCCATTTTTACCAATGCTCCCAACACCAGACCAGGTACAAGCAAACGTACAATATGGACATTTAAGCATGTTAAAACTAATAAATAACAAGTAATAAGCTCAGGGTCAGAAAAATTAATTTATCTGGAGTGAACCATGAGGGCAGCAAAATAAAATATAACCGGTATTCAGATCACTTTACAATCTAGATAAACAAGACAACCGGAAAGGAAAACAACAAAAACACCGTATAACAGAGCATAACTCAGAATCGAGATACTAACACACATGAGAACCTATAAGGAAACACCACAAGATTCCCACAGAAGACTTTCAACCAGCAGGGGGGCATCAATTGAAAGCAAAATCTAATGAATCAGGGGAAATTCACAGAAAACGACTTAGCTAAGCCCATCCACCAATCAATCAATATTATTAAGAGACAGAAATCACTGATGTACGTATGTCTACATATCGAACTTGAACATCAATACAACCCAGTCCTCCATCAGCCGACCGGGAAGAGGATGTGGGAGGCGGCGATCTGATCCGGAGGTGGGGCAGGTGGCGGCGGCCCCATGGGAGGAGGATGTGGGAGGTGGCGGCCGCAGGAGGACGGGCGGCCGCGAGGAGGATGGGGGGGCGGCGGCGGCCGATGGGGAGGATGTGGGAGGCGGGCGACCGAGAGGAGGGGCAGGCGGTGGTGGGCGGCGAGGAGGCCGGGTGGGGGAGGAGGAGGCCGGGTGGGGGTGGAGGAGAAGGCGGGATCTGGGGCGGAGGAGGAGGCCGGGTGGGGGAGGAGGAGGAGGCCGGCCAAGGCAAGGAGGAGGCGGATCTGGGGGAGGAGGAGGAGGCCGCGAGTGAGGAGGAGGAGGCCGGCGGCAAGGGGGGCGGGCGGATGGGGCGGAGGAGGAGGACGGGCGGGGGGGAGGAGGAGGAGGAGGGCGGCAAGGGGGGGAGGAGGAGGCCGTGTCGGTCGGGGGAAGGAGGCGGATCAGAGGCGGGGCGACCGCGAGACCGAGAGAGCGAGAGAGGCGGACCGGCGGAGAGAGTGGGGCGGATGTGTTATTCGGTGGGTGGGCGGTGGTAGGTTTATTATTTTAGGTTGGCCCACATGTCAGTTTTTTTCACGGGTAAGCAGGCGAGGCAGTGCAGGTAGAGCTAACCCATACCCGTACCCGTTTACCCGATGGGCAGAGATTTCCCCCCATTTTTATACCCGTGGGTAAAGAATACATCCCATACCCGACTCCATTAGGGTATTTACCCACGGGTACACGGGTAAACGGGTACAATTGCCATCCCTACACCCAACCAGTAGTCACTCAGCAGACGAGAAATTAGTTTATGCTTATCGTCTTGTTTCAAATCGACGGGTACAAATGCGAGAAATCTCAGCACATCCGTGGGCTGTTGCAACTACCATCAGAAAGCTTCTCGCTAAATGTCAACGATCTTGTGCCAAACTGCAATACAGTTGGGATCGGCATGAATCACAAAGCAGCAACGACGAAGTACGCTGCCCTCAACGTCATCCTAACATCAAAGCCAAAGCAGGCCTCTCCTATGCAGCTGTCACATAACACATAGTATTGCTACGTGTGCTTCCAATTGGGAGGAGACAATATGTGCATGGTACATCCAATCACCTTCCTTTATCCCATGTTTTTCAACGGATACTAAGCGCTCAAATTGACAGGAGGGGCACTGTAAGTAACATACTGCAGAAGCAAGTCGGACAAGCTCCAGCATATATATAATGGAATAGATAACTATTATCTATAATACTCTTCATGTCATCTATAGATAACACTAAAGATAACTTCTACAATGAGTTATCTCTATGTCTCTATAGACAGCTTCTCTATAACATAATGTGTCTTATTTCTCGTGCTATAGTTGATTATATATGAGAGACGGTCTAATTCTCTACACTCCATCTCTCTCCTTCACATCATCTCGTGTCTTACCTGATAAGACTCACAGATAGGTGACATCACACTATTATACATGGCCTTAACTAGCCACGCTTACGGTGACAGGGACTGCTCGATAAAAGCAAGCCACGCTTTCGATGTTAACCATGGAATACGACCTATGAATGTGATCTGTGAAACTTCCTGGTAAAGAAACTAGTACGTAAACCAGTTAAAATTGTGTGGCCTTGTTGCCCACGGCACATGGGAAATCCTGAAAAGCAACAATGAAAGATTGTTGTCGTTCCCAGTAAACTCAAATGCAAGATGGGCAACAGCTTAGCTAGATTCAGCATGTCATGGCCATTCTGAGCAGTGTTGGAACACTGTTGATTCCGACCACTCTGTAGACTTCAACTGCTTCCTCGTGCTTTCGATCGCTTGTTCGTGGACGACTTTGCTCCAGTTGCATGCTTGTTGGACTCGTCGACTGGTTGTCCCGAGCGACTGCGATTTGCCCCAGCTGCACGCATATGAACATGCACACTTGCATGCGCGCCATGTGGACCTCTCGAGTCGCTATCACCTACATTTTGTCCACCGTGCTTCTCTTTCGATAAACCGGCTTATAAGTTTTCAAAAAAAATTTGTGCAATCGGTTCTGCGATCTTTTCACCTTCATTAAGAGATCATCGTTCTTGTCATAGACACGCAAAGAACCCATCCTACAGCAACACCCTGCACCCTTCTTCTGTCATTTGCCCAAGATTGAGTATGTTGTTGCACAGTCTCGGTATAAAATAAATTCCAGTTAGCAATTTCCGATTACCGTTCTTGCACTGCAACAACATCTATCCTTTGCCTTTAATCTCCACCGTGGAGTCATTGCCAAACTTGACTTTGCCCAAAGTCTCATCGTCGAGATCATGGAACATGGAGCGATCTTCCGTCACATGATTGCATGCTCCATTGTCCAAGTACCACCAACCGGTGTGATCATTGCTGCCTTCCTCCGTGCATAGTTTAGGAACTACATTCTTCTCGTTCAACATCACTATGCCTGACGCCTCTTTGACACTTAAAGAAAGAAGTAGTGCTGGCTCATCGTCCTCCTTGGCTCGGGTGAGGTTTACCTCCTCGCCCTTCTTGCTTAGGCAGTCCAAAGCGTAGTGCCCGTACTTGTTGCAGTTGAAACACTTTATGTGGCCGCGGCACTCCGACGCATAGTGAACATATCCGTCACATTCAAAGCACTTGACATGTGACTTATCATAGGGTCTGTCACCATCGCCTTGCCTAGCCTTGTCTCTATGACCACCTTTGTCTCGTCGACCACTCTGGCCGCCTCGCCCACGCCATCGTCCGTGGCTGCTTGATGAGCCTCTACTCCTTGCATCTCCCTTTAATAGCAACACCTGTCGGTTATGGGACTAGAACCCTTTCTCGTTATGAGACTGAACCCCCTTCAGTAGCTCGTCATGCGCCTTGAAGGAGCCGGTGATCTCGTCGATCTTCTTTTTCTCTAGATCCGGGGAGTACATGAGTGTGGTGACGACAGGTATGTACTTCTCTGAAAACACGTGCAAGTATTTTTTTACAGCCATAGATTCCTTTATCTTGTCGCCAAGGGAGATAATCTGGTTGTTTAGCGAAGTCAGCTTGCCGGCGAACTCGTCCACCGACTGGGTCTCTCCCATCTAGAGATTCTCGAACTCACTCCACAAATTCTGGAGCCGCACCTCCTTCATATGATCAACTCCCCCGTGCATCATCTACAACATCTCCCACGCTTCCCGTGTCGTCTCCTTCCCAATGAGTTGATGCATTATCAAATCTGGCACTGCCTGATAGATGATAGCCACAGCTGTCTGGTCCACCTTTTCATCCACCTCCTTGTCCTTCCCCTTTGGATCGACTGCACCCCAGACTCCCTGGGCACGCATACTCGCCTTCATCTTCATTGCCCACACCGAGTAATTATCGATTGTCAGGAGAGGATACTGGAGGGAGATCAGCCCACTCTGGGCACTCGAAGTCGACGCTTCTCCTATGTTCTTTAGGTACCACCAAGATCAGCAGGCTCTGATACCACTGTTGGAACACTGTTGATTATGACCACTCTGTAGACTTCAACTGCTTCGGCTGTTGGAACATTGTTGATTATGACCACTCTGTAGACTTCAATTGCTTCCTTGTGCTATCGACCGCTTGGTCATGGACGACTTCGACCGTATCATGCATTGCTTCAGGTTGTCTCGTAGAAACATATGTGAAACACATGTCAAAATCGCACACTGCCATAACATTTTGTGTTGGACGTCCGGACCTACCAATGTACCTCACTTGATCCTTTGATGGTACGGATGCATGAATGTGAGTACTGTTGATATCACCGATACAATTTTTGAAGTGAGGCCAAAGCCTGTTATCACTTCTGATTTTATTACGCACTTTAAAAAAGTTGGGATATTTTGGCCTGATATAATCCATCAACATTTTGACCACACACTTATTGTTTCTCTTGAATGCTTGAAACAATTATGAGATCGTCGGTTTGATTCATTGCCATCACAAACCCGTAGAAAAAGAGCAAGTGCTTCAAGGATAGATATCTCAAAAGTTGACTGTAGGTTATAGCTAGAAAGCCATGAAGTTTTGACATCACCCTTGTTTAGATACTTTAGAAAATAATTGGTTCCAACAGTTGCAACACCAAAACAAAGGTGCACCTTTCAGCTATTCAACAATTTCCATCATCAAAAAAATCCTTAGTGTCATCATCTGATGCACTGCTTCCATCGTCAGAAGAACTCATCTATACACATTAGAAAATTGAGCATCAAGAAGTAATTGAATAGGCATGTAAAGTAATTCATGAACAACTTATGGATGATCAGTAGTACATAGAAACAACAAGAGTGGATTCATAGTTCAAAACAAATATATAAGTAGTATTCAGTAATTATTACAACTATACAGGAGGACTTCAGTGATCATTACAGCTATATAGGTAGTCAGCATACAAAAGATTTAGGACATCACACTACAAAGCATGGATAATTTTCCTAACCACCATACTTGGCAACATATTTTCTTCTAAGCCATTCATGGCGTTCCTCGCCTATTTTCATAGTCAGGAATATTTGCCTATGTTCTCTTTTCATAAATAATTCTGTAGCAATGAAGTGCTCATTGATCCCACTCCATGCTCCAAATTCCTGAATCAATGTCATGACATCTTCAATGCCACATCCTGGAGGCTCAGCAAGGGTGGCCAACTTATCTAAAGTTTACTCAGATTTCTCCGCAGTATAGCTCCTATACGCTTCAACTAGGCTTGCAAGAACGAAGCAGCTTGAACCTTACTTCAACTAGGCTTGCAAGAACGAAGCAGCTTGAACCTTACTCTTCTTGGCCTTGCCGAGATCTCCTAGTGGATTAGGCATTTTATCTATTCTAATGGATGGAGACCCTTGCTTTGGTTGAGTACCATCAATATCTTCCACATTTCTGTCTACTCCATCACGAGCAACAACATTTGCAGGGCTGTTAGTGTCAACTAGCACACGACCAGAAGCTGGTGAACAATGATCACTGCCATCATTGTTTAGATTTTCGAACTTGACTTTTAAGTTTTAAAAGATCCTCATTTTGTATACCGACTTTGTGGAATTTGCTACGCCCAGGTAACTCTTGTGGATAAAAAAGACACATGTTGATACGTAATGACAAAGTGCAAACGGCGTGAAAAGCAATAATGATGTGTGTAAATTGTACGTAATACATACTTTAATTGCCTTCTTCCACCAAGAATTTGTTGCTAAAATTGTCCCTTTCTCATTGTCCCAACCTAAACCTATCTCCAGTACTAGCAATTTATTCCAAGTGCTGCAATCAGTCTTAAGCTTCTCATATTTGTTTTTCAATTGTTTTCTCGAGTAAACCAGTCTTGTTCTCTCCTCAAACTTCGTAGTAACATCATCATAACCAACGTTATTGAGATGGGTACTTGTTCGATGTCTAGCTTGTACTTGCTCGGTAAAGAGGTCACATACAATTCTAGTGTTTTGTCATTCCACTCAGCCATCTGCACATCACATGGATTAGCCATTTGATTCATCTAATCTACATCTGATTCCCATTTGACATGAGCAATCCATGCACATGCACATCTGACATTGTTCAAAATAAGGAAACAATAGACATGCACGATCTACCATCATTCTACCAATCCAGCATGATCTACACTCGTTCAACAAGTTTCAGGGCAACATCATTTGTACCCATGGCATACTATTCACACATTCAACAAATGGGCATACTACTCAAGCATAGATAACCTGTGTTCATCTTCTACGATGTTGCACAAATTAGGCATGAACTCCTCACGGGCAAGAAGAGGGGATTCAGGTCTTACCTTGCTTCGGAGTTCGGGGAACAGGGGGCGCCGGACTAGAGCGAACAGGGGGCACGAGGGGGGCACCGTTAGGGGACCAGGGACCGAGTGGCCGCCGGTGTTGGGGGACCAGGGTGTGCTGGGGAGGGCATGGCCTGGAAGTCGACGTCGGGGCGACAGGCTAGCTAGGGGAGCTGGCGTCAGCGACGGGCCTAGACAGGGGCACCAATGTCAGGGAAGGGCTTGGGCGTCGGCACCGGGGAGGGGGCTGCACAAGGGCGGCGGTGCCTCCTAGAAGACCTAGCCTCAACGCGGAGAGTGCTAGGCAGGGGCTGTGGAGTGTGGAGAGTGGATTGGCTCACCCTTGAGAGGGAATGGCTAGTTACATATGAGTGGCAGGGATTTGGTAATTATGTTAGCAACTTTGAGCCTTTTTACATAACCAAAACCGCAGGAGCCCAATGAGCCTCTCATTCGGTTCTTCACACACGATGGCCAAAAGGAGCTTAGCTCCTGCATCGATTCGTTGGAGCCGGGTTTCGGAGCCGAGGTGTTTGGCCGTATGCCGGCTCCGAATTCGAAAAGTGGCTTCAGAGCCAGCCAAACACCGCCTAAGCCATGACATATACATGATTAACTTCAAAATTATGAGTAATTTTATATTCTGATATTGGAATATAGCGTATACAATTTCGCTCGCTACCTGCTATCCGCTACGTTGATGCCAATCCGATACGACCCTGCTATCCGCTATTTTACGAGGTGTTCGTATTGGTTTTTGTTGATGGCTTTTGGTTGTAGTTTATAGTTTATGGCTAAAAATGAATAACAGTGGCTGAAGGAACCGGCTTTTAGAAAAAGAGAGCGATTGGTGCAAAGAGTGAGCGAGAGATGCGTACATCTGACAGAAGCGAGAGGAGTGGTGTGGGTGATGCACTTATGACCCTCTGTCTTATCCCCGAAGCAAGATAGTAGCGAGAGTAGTGTGGGTGATATACTTTTGACCTTCTGTCTTATCCCTGGAGCGAGATGGTAGCGAGAGAAGTGAAAAAAAACTACTTTAAAAAGCTTGTTATTAATGTTAGCCTATAAATTTTTCTCAGCAGAAATAAGAAGTAGAAATCAATAAAATTAAAAGCAGAAATCAATAAAAGACTTTAGTACCTTTGCAGCTGCTGGTTGTTGCGAGCAAGATGAACGAATCATGTGGAGCGGTAGAGCGAGTGGCGTCGTGCTGTTGCACCGATCGGAGAGCATGGTTTGGAGTTTGGGTGTGTTTGCCTCAATGGGCCGGGAAATTGTTGGGCCACCAAGGCTGGCTAGACGCGTCGGGCCGGGCGTCTAGGCCGCACCGGTGGCCTCCACCGTCCGAGGGGAGACCGGCCAGGCGCATCACGCAAAATTCCTGCCTTCCTGTGGTGGTGGTCGTCGTCGCTCCCTTCCCTGCCCACCTTTTTCCGAACCGAGCAACGCAGACCCCAGGGCAGAGCAGCCATGGACCGCGTGCAGCTCGTGCTCCTGGGCCTCCCCATCCTCCTCTTCTGCTCCGACCTCGTCACCCTCTTCGCGCCGCAGCCGCCGACGGCCCCCAGGTCCGACCGCCAACATCCGCCGGACTCCGACGCCTTGCAGACCGGCGACCCCTCCGCCGACGCCGCCGCTTCCACGCAGGTGGCTGTAAGTCTAACCTTCTCGCTCTTTCCAGTGCCAATTCGATCCCCGATCTAGTTTAAGCAAGGCGATTCATATGCTTTTCCCCGCTGTCTCTGGCGTAGGAGCCACAGGTGGATGGGCCTGGCTTCGGCACCACCGTCGAGTTGAAGTTCTGCGCCTCCTGCTCGTATAGGTAAAATCCATGTCTATCCTGGCTTCGGTGGAGTGGTTTAGTTGGTTTGGAGGAAACAATTGCCAGTGAATCGGAGATCAAATCCAACAGATTTTGTTTGATTTATTTACCCGGACTGGTGGTTGAGGTACATATCTGCGGTTAAGGCCGTTGACCATACTGCAATCTAGCGTTTCGGTACTACTGTATAAATTTATCTTGAGCCCCAGAGTTAGCCCATGTTTGAAATTTGATTAGTGTAGAAACTAAGTGCCCAACACATGATGATAACCTAGCCTCTCTTTGTTGAACTGATGTCATGAGATCAAATCTCAAATGTGTCGTCACGGTGGTAATGGACCAACGGCTGTAGAAGTAGGTGATCTAAAGAGAGCCGGAATGATGTGACATGTTCTATCTTGTGTTTCTGTAGGCTGTCTTCTTTGAAGACAATACTAATAGTGACTAATGGTTGTCTTCTAAGTTCTAACACTACGATGCACATTCATATATGATATGCTTCCTGTTAAGAATTTGTCGCTGATACCAGCTACTGATCTTATCTCTTGCCGTTTAGCAAATGGTGTTGTTGAAAATCATGATACATTACACATTGCATTCAGTCATTTTATTCCCATCAGGAGCTAACTGAAAGAAAATGAGAAGTTAAAAAAAGAAGGATCTTTCGTTTGAATCGAGGAAATTGAGGGAACATTCATAAGAATTGTGATGGGGTTAACGAATACTTGGAAGGAAGTGAATAAATTAGAGGCTCTGGTCAGCAATTATTCTTTCTTGTGTCTTCAACTGGAGTGGAGAAGTTTCCTAGACGACTTCTCCGAACCCTGCTCAACTGGCTGTTGCAGTGGCCAAAGGAAGATATTTTAGAAATCATCTCTATTTGATGTTTCAAGACTAGGCATGGGGCCTTCAGCAGAATGCCTTTCATATGTTTTGGGTGTGTTTTTATGAGAAATTCTAATGATGAGAGCGAGAACCCCCCATGGAGTTTAACAAACTAATTCTCTTAATTTTTTTTAATGCGTTCCCAGTTTTCCACACATATACCATTTGACTATTGAATCGGAATGCAGATTTTTTACTCATTCATTCATATTCTTTAGTCTGTTGTGAACATCTTATATGTAAGAAATGTCTTTGAGAGTCCGTACAGCATGTTCTATCCAATGCTTCTAACTCTCCTTCATGACCTTATTTGCTGCCACTTATGCTGGTGGATTATTATATGCTGTGGAAGGCAGGTAAAACGGTAAATCAAATGCACAACTATTTGTTACAGGAGAAGAAAAAGGATGAAATAACAAATAAGAACTATATTTCTTTGTGGACATTAGTTGTGTTTTTTGTACCTTCGTGGTGCCTACTGGCCATGTTAGGAAAGGCAAAATGAGAGAAAGAAGAGGTGACTTGCATACAATTTCTTCTTTCTCATGGCCCAATTGCACTCTGTCTGTAACTAAGAGGAAATCCAATGAAGATTGACAGTACCTATGCTGAATGCATCTTCTCTTGACTGTACAAATGAAGTTAAACCTACAATTGTTTCTCGTATGTTGGAGCAAAACCTTCTTACCCACATGCTTTAATGAAAATTCTATAGCAAAGCATGTTATTGTTTCTGTTATGATGTTTCTGTACTTTTATAGCTATCACACTTTGTTTCTGAATTTAATCTACTAAATATTCTTGCCATTGCCTTGTTACCCCTGCTATGAATTAATGTGTATGTTAACCAATAATTTCAAGTCAAATTCTTCAGGGGAACTGCAATGAACGTGAAGCGGATGCTGGAAACCTCATTTCCTGGGATTCATGTCGTCTTGGAAAATTACCCTCCACCCTTCCCAAAACGTGTGCTCAGCAAAGCTGTACCTTTTCTTCAAGTTGGAGCGATGGCAACATTAATGGCTGGTGATCAGATTTTCCCTAGATTTGGAATGGTTCCACCTCCATGGTACTACTCACTGCGTGCTAATAGATTTGGAACCATGGCAACAATCTGGCTGTTTGGCAATTTTGCTCAGTCATTTCTACAGAGTTCTGGTGCCTTTGAAGTTTACTGCAATGGACAGCTGGTATGTTTCCTATGAATATGCCCATTTTTCTGCTCATTGTTCAGTCATCGTCAAATTGTACAATTTGTTGTGCATTACTGTGTGTAGTGATATAATCGATCAATCAAAATTACTATATTAGGGTCGCTACCGCAAAGATAATGAACCAAGAAGTAGTGAGATCATCTAGTCAGTAATAATCTAGAGATCAGCCTGTTTTAAAATAACAGAGTGCTTTGTATGCCCCCTAAAACTGGTTTGCGGTACTTGTACCCTTAAAATGAACATGCAATCTTTCTCAGGATTACTCGATACTTATGTTTGTTGTGTTTAAAATGTTCCCAAGTTTTCTTATCCAAAGCTGATTTTCTTGTGCACATCTGGAATTATTGTGCTAATGCTAGTGAACTTCTTTCCGCTTTTCAGGTTTTCTCAAAATTATCTGAGCAGAGGTTTCCTGGTGAGTTTGAGCTACGGGAGCTCATTGGCAACAGATTGCCAGATTCTCGATTTGGGAAAAATCTGGAAAAGGTCTGGTCTTAGATGATGATGTCAAGAGACGCTACTTACATTTATCTGCTATTAAATAGACAGAACCGCTTGAAATTTCACGTCTTATTGTCAATCACGTAGTTGTCTAGAATTTTCTGGAGACATGATCTCTCTCTCTTTTTGTAAATATTGTTTACCCTTGCAAAAAATGACTCTGTAACAAACCTGAAGCTTTGGGAAGATTTGTCGTAGCTCCATGATTTGCTTAAAGTGGATAACAAGCTGAATGCATTTGTCTGAACTTGAAGTACAAGGTATGTTAGTTTGGCTAGGGTAACCAGTTCCTAGCAGCATTCAGAACACGGGGCATCCGTAAGAACGAACATAGACTGTGGCACAAGGCTATGAATCGAATGTCTGCGTCTATGAATCGACGCATCACGTCAATGCAACGAAGCAGTGCATATTACAAGTTTACACACTACCTTGTCACAAACAATTCAAAACCATCATCATAGACGATTTTTGGAATCGTCTGACTTTATAGGTCAGTAATAACATGTGCTATTACATACGGTTTTTGAACCATTTGCAAAAGACGTATTACAAATGGTTCAAAACTAGAATCATCTGTGATAATCACAAATGGTTTGGAACTAGAATCATCTGTAATAGTCACAGACGGTTCATGGTGAAAACCATATATGATAGATATACTAGAACTAAAAAAAAGCGAATAATTTTATCATAACTTAAGGCCTCGCTCGGTTCGGCTGAAAAGCTGTGGCTTATGGCTGAAAATTGCATTGTAGCGGCTGAAATTTCACTGTAGTTGAAGATGACTTATTTGGCGTAATTAAATTTAAAAAAATTTAAAAATAGAAAAATATGCTATCCTAAAAATTTGACACCGTTAATACTTGGTGTACCTAAACTTTCTGTTGATTCACACAATCTGGACTCTAGTAAGCATGTTCGAATGCAGATCATATATACTGACAAACTTTGGCTTTGTCTCTGAATTGACCTGTAACTTCAGTACAGCCTTTTGTATCAATATCTGTGTTTGTCACATACTCTTACAAATCTCAAAGCTATTACTATTAGCTTCGACGGTAGTACAGATTCTAGATGGTGGTAGTACTGTAATGCCTATTCAATGGCTAGTTTAGACACATTAATGCATCAAGCATAACTGCTGAACAGTAGGTATGATAGTACCGTACATACTGAATTTTTCTAGGATTTATTCTAAACGATCGAATTAGTGGTTGGAGGTTACAAATACCCTATCATCAGCACAAGGGCTGTATATATGACCTCATTGAATACACTATAGCTTTGGGTACACTTTTCTCTACTCATTTGCTCATATTTCCCATTTTTGAGTAGTTGAAGAGCATTTAGGTGCATTGATTCATTCGTTGAACATTTTAACACTTGTTTCTCATCAAGAAATACTGTGATGTATTACTCTTGGTGTTTGCTGGCACCTAGACGGTTTGAGAGGAGTTTACGCGGTGATCTCTTCAAGAAGCTTGTGAAGAGACCCGACGCTGATTGTGAGTGGTTTAGTGTTCACCATCTTCGGAGCGGAGGAAGAGCAATTTTAGTGGATTGAGGTTGTTAGACTTAATTCGTGGAGCCGATCCAATTTGTTTGAGGTTATCTTAACGTGAATTAGTGAAAACCGGCAAGTCCTTGATACCATGGAAAAACATCGCTTATCTCCATCGTAGTTATTTCTTGTCTTTACTCTTCCACATTTATTTTCTAGCTATTAAATTACCATATTTTGTGTAACTAGAATTTTACTTGGTATGGGCATAACTTATGGTGCTATAGAAACTTAGAATATTCGCTCTTAACTTATGCTAGGCTTATTGATTGATCCTTGTTATAATAGTTAGAGCGAAAAATTTTAGAATCTCCTATTCAACCCCCTCTAGTCGGTTATCCTTGATTCTATACAGAGGCAAGTTAGACTTGCTCGAGTGGTGGAAGAACAATAAGTGGATATTTTGTGTTGCGCCATTTCGCACGGGATATTATATTGGTTCCAGTATCCACCATCTTTTCGAAAACAACATTCAGCATGGTAGCAAGAATAATTGAAGAAAGGAGGTCATCCCTCACGCCCAAGATGGTGGAGGCAATCACATGCGTTAAGGACTGGGAATTGGTGAAAAAGCGACAACTGGAGGATCTTGAGATCGTGCATGCGTATGCTGACCTGGAATGCATGAACAATCTCGATATTAGGGAGTAGTTAGTATGTATGTTGTTACCGTACTCTTTTCTTTACCAGGAAACCCCACTCTGGGCGTAAGATTTTTACGAGGTAGTAACATTATATTTGTAAAATATTAAGAAAATTTTATCTTTCTCCCAAACATTATGCAATTACTTAAATTTCAGCATTTTCCTTCTTTTTCACCTCCTCTTTTTTACTTTTTCTCCTTCACACTTTCCTCCTTTTTTCTCCTCTCTATCTCTTTTCCTGCGTCGGTGCATCCTTTCT
Organism: Bonia amplexicaulis; assembly: GCA_036346245.1. Classification (NCBI taxonomy): domain Eukaryota; kingdom Viridiplantae; phylum Streptophyta; class Magnoliopsida; order Poales; family Poaceae; genus Bonia; species Bonia amplexicaulis. The sequence goes on along the minus strand of CM070736.1, from coordinate 7,126,828 downwards.
TTTTCTCTCCCTGCAGCCTTGCCTTCCTCCTTCATGGCCGACGACCCGACGCTCGCCTGCTGGCACCGTCGCCCTCTGGATCTGACCACCCAAGTCCAAATCCCGTCGTCATCCACCGTCGCCGCTTGTCGTCAACACCACCTTCGGCTCCGCGTTGCTGGCTACGAGTCCAAGGAGAGTAGGTGGCAGCAGTGGCCGAGGCGGAGCGTGCAGGAGGATGGGAGTCCACAGGCCGCCCCTCACCTTCCTCCTCCATCGCCGGTGTCGCATCTCCCAGGCTCCCCCATCCTGGTCCTTAATTGTTGACACTCGCCTATTGGTGCTGCCACCCTCTGAATTCAGCCACCTAGGTCCATATCTCGTCACCATCCACCATCCACCACTCATCCTCAACACCGCCTTCGGCTTCGCAACACTGGCTACGAGTCCAAGGCTGCCAAGCGGTGGTGATGGCTGAGGCAGCACGTGCGGGGGGATGGAAGTCCATAGGCCGCTCCTCATCTTCCTCCTCCACTGCTGGAGCTGTACCTTCCCGGCTTCCCCATTCTCGTCCTCCACCATCGACGCCATCGCCCTCTGGATCCGATTGCCCGAGTCCAAATCCCAGCACCGTCCACCGCCCATGGCTCGTCCTTAACACCACCTTTGGCTCTCCGTCATCGGCTACGAGTTCAAGACTGGCAAGCGATGATGGCCCAGCGTGCCATCGTGCAGTGCCAGGCCTCGCCGACGGTTGTCCATGCCGGCCCGGCACAACCCAACAAACTCACCGTACCATGCCACCACAGGCTAGCGGCCTGAGGCCCATTGTGCCCAGCACGACATGGCGTAACTCCTAGCACTACTTGTATCGTATATGTTAGTAATCCATATTTTGGAGCCTTATATGGTATGTGACCAGCTTGGCTAGCTAGTGTGCTACTGTCTTACTATACTGTCTTTTGCCATTCCCTTCTCTGTGATCTTTCTCACCATCGATCGACATTTATCATTCTTGTTTCTCTGTCATGGCGCGAACGACAGCGTGGTTAGTTTTAAATGCCCATGTGTGCACAATATGGATTTGTTTGTTTATATTAAGTTGTGTGCATCAATCAATTTAACCAAAAATATTAAGTTGACAAGGAAACACGGACAATTCTCTTATATTTCGACACTCGTCTCATGTGTACGCTACCTAGAGGTGGATCCAGGACCATGGCAGCTTAGGCTTAGCCCAGGGCAACTCCCCTCACATATAGGCTATCAGGGGTGGATCCAGGACCATGGTAGGCTAGGCTCTAGCTCGGGACGTAGAATATTTACCAGTGCAGGCAGCCTAGGCTATAGCCTGGGGCGTAAGATATTTACTAGGGTAAAACCCAGGTTAGCCTGTGGCACAACCTTCCCTTCTAGTCCAAGTAATAGTGGTCTCCACCCCTTCATAGCCCGCGTGATTAAATCCTGGATCCACCACTGAGGCTACATAAGACGCGAAATAGAAGTGGGCTGTAATTATTTTTAATTGTGTCAGTTGGGTCTTGAACTTAGGATCTCTTTGCTCTGATACCATATTAAATTGTATGCATCATTTAGTTCATCCAAAAACTTAACCTAGTGAGGAAAGACGAGCTATTCATTTTATTTCAACAGTTTAATCTCGTTTTCTCATCTTGAGAATTAATCTCATCTTGAAAATTAATCAATTGAAAAAGGTGGAGTACTTGGTTATGGGAAGTAAAGAGATCTAGGGAAGACATGTATTCTTTTTTGCCAGGAAAGAAGTGTTATTTCTAGCTACGTTACCTCAAATTGTGCGTGCAGAGAAGGGACAATTGAGCATGGTGCGTGTCAGTTTGGCGCATCCGACTACATAAGAACACAGGTAGGGCATATTTTTTCGGGTACGGCGAATACTATATTGCTGTTGCTAATAGTTTTTGTTTCTAAAACGAGTGTTTATACGAATGAATTGAATGTTGATAAGTTATTTTGAAAAGACTATCATAATAAATTATTTTAAAAACACGATAGATAATATTTGATTTATTTTTTCGAAGAAAATCATATGACAGCTAAAAAGGATATGGCCGTGGTATCTCAGAAAATATCGCCGAGCCTATGGAACTTCCAAGTTCCAACCAATGTACTGTATAAAAATGACTTATTTATAAAACGACCCATCAGCTATAAATGAGCACATGGGCTTCTTTCCCGTGGTTTGATTAGATTCGTTAGGCTTTCTTTTTAATTACTAATATAGCGTACTATGTTTACTGCCGAGAATCGAAATTTCGTTGAGCTTAAAGTTCGCACTGTTTAATTTTCGTACAAATTTTAATTTTAACAAATTCCTCGTCTCCTCGCGCATCTCCCATTTTCTGGGTCCTTTTCTCTTCACTCGTCAGTCCTCGCTGTCGAGTCTTCCATCTTTGTCCGTTACGTACTGTCACGCGACGAAATGCTCAGTCTCAACGCCCATCCATTCCCGCTGCTCTTCTTCTCCCCACCCTACCCTCGCCTCCGATCGAGACCCATCTCCTCGCCCACCAACGCCGCCGCGGCCACCTCATCCTCCTCTGCGCCGCCTTCCCTCCACTTCCGCCGCGGCCGCTTCACCACCGACCGGAGCCGCAGGTCAACGACGATGGCCGCGGGGATCTCGCCGGGGGGCGGTGGTCTGGCCCACGACCTTGGGTCCGCGGCCGTCACCTCCGGCGTCGCCCTCGCCCTCCTCCGCTTCTTCGAGGAGCTCGCCAAGCGCGGCGTCTTGGAGCAGGTCAGTCGGCGCTGTTGGAAATATACTGAGTTCGGTCTCACCAAATAAGTGTTATTTGTTTTTCCATTGTTAATCTCGTTCCCGTGAAAGTGTGTGTTCATAGGTAAATCGAGTGTGTGATGTCTGGGTATATTTTCAATAATTAGTATTAGAGCAAGTGCGAGACTGATCGGCGTGATGGCGTGCATCCGGCAGAGGTGCACATGTGCCGGTAACGAGTCGGCTGCAGCAATGTATGCTCAGAAACACGGAGAAGGTCTGCGCGGCCATGGCGAGACCGGCGCGGTGTGCCAGATTCTCACATGACATGCACATCAGCGACCATCAATAGCGTCATAGTGTAAGGTGTTATGAACACGGCAATATCTAACGCGGCGGCGGTATCATCGAAGTATGTGTGTGAGTCGTATGTGTATATGACATAATAGGAGTGTTGCACGTGTCATTCGATTATTTGTGCACGTAGGAAGTGTGTTACATACGTGCGCATAGTTGTGCCATTTGGTTGTTTGTGCGCATAGAATGTGAGTTACATATGTGCGCATAATTGTGTCATGGTCGTGCATGTAGGTGAGTCAGTGCATGATGCATGTGAGAGTGCGTAAGTTCTTGTAGTTGTGTCTAAGTACTCATGTATAAACTCTGATGAGAATCTCCGTCGCCGTCAAGATGTGTCACCGGCGAAAGACAATTGAAGCTGAGGAGAGGTCAAGTTGTCGGCGAGGTGTGTCACCGACGGTGAAGATGTGAAAGACGTTGGCAAGTTGTGTCGTCAGCGGCATGGTCAACAAGAAGAAGGCAAAATCCTTGGAGGCGAGTCAGAAGATCGGACTTCGTCTTGTGAAGTTTAGCAAGTCAAGATTAGGGGGAGATTGTTGGAACTAATCTTGACTCATGTTACTTATGTTAAGTGTGTTTGACGTGGTCGAAGCTGCAATCGAAGGCGTGGTCGAAGCTGCAGTCGAAAACGTGGTCGAAGCTGCAATCGAAGGCGTGGTCGAAACAATAGTCATGACCGTGGTCGAAGAGTCAGTCGTAGCGGCCGTAGTCGTAAGTTACTGTAGCAGTCGTAAGTGTGTGGGTGGTCATAATGTTGTGAGTGGTCGTAGCGCCGTGGTCGTGGCGCCTGTGTGAGTGGTTGTAGCGTCTGGACTTGGTCTAAGCGAGCGGGTCTTTTGGGTAGTGGCGATGTGCGCAAGTCGTGGAGTCATGGTGCGCATGTGCGCAAGACGTGGAGTCATGGCTGTTAGAACCGGATCACAGTGTGTCTATTTATATCCTTATATTTAGTCTGTTAAGTAGCGAATTGAATAAAAGAAAAAGAGACCCAGCTGAGTTCGGTCTCGCCAAACAAGTGTTATTTATTTTTTCTTCCTATGTTAATCTCGTTTACCGTGAAAGCATGTGTCCACGATAAATCAAGTGTGTGATCCCTCGGTATATTTCCAACAGGTGCCCTCCACTTCCCCTAGCCTGAAATGCAACCGCTTCTTTGGCGCATCAGTGGCCGCGTCTAGTGACTCACTGATTTCGAGAACTGAGATGCGTGTTCCGTCTTAGCATGTGTACTAGGAGTAGCATTAAAGTTCTATGTAACAGTAACATACTAACAGACAGTAAGGAGGCAACTACTGAATTAGTACATTTGATTTCCCATGAATGGATTATGACGAGACAGACAAACTTGGAGTCGATTCGTATATATAGTTTGTCAATTTTGCGTGTACCAACAATTGCATACTTTGAATTGTAGTTCCCGAAAGTACAAGTTGCATGTTGGAATTATGCAGCGAGTCATTGGCTCAGTTGGAATTATGAAGCGAGTTGTCAGTGCTTTGTCTTCAGAGAAATTGTGACTTGGGAGTATTGATGCAGTGAAGTATTGTAATAGTCTACTATTCAAGCTACAGTGGACAGGAGGTCTGCACTGCTAAGTATTAGGTGTGCCGTTCAGAGAGGTATCTGTCTAATGAATTACTTTGATATAGGTTATTTTAGGTGAACTTTGATGATAAATGCGTAGCCAACTTCTATACTAATAGCCTTTAGTGATGTTGAAGTATAAGTGAATTGCTCATCTTTCCTTATCAGCTTAAGTTTTTGGGTGAACTGGTTAGTGCATGCAACTCAATATGGTATCAGAGCCAAGAGATCCCAAGTTCAAGACCTAGCTGACGCAATTAAAAAAATTAATTGCAGTCCACTTCTATTCCACGTATTAGGCCTAAGAGAGTCTACACGTGAGGGGGAGTTTTGAAGTAGAAGTGAATTGCTCATCTTTCCTCATCAGCTTAAGCTTTTGGGTGAACTGACTGATGTATGAAACTCAATAAGTGGAAAGAAAATGCTTAATTCTGGATGCTGAGTCTTACTCTACAAGATATAAGATATCAGGACTGCTACAAGAGAAGGGACTAGCGTCGTCGGGGTGGACGTCCCCGAAGGGCTCTGGCGGTTCCTCCCACTCAGGAGCTAGCGCCTCTTGCCAGGACTCCTCCAGTGATGCTGCACAACAACTCCTCTCAATCCTACAGCGCCTTGGTGTCGGCTTGTCCTCAGACTCATCGGGATCGACTCGTCTGACTCTTGCTTCTCAGCAGTCTTCCACGTCTCCGCCTCCTCCCTCGTCAGGTATTCTATCTCCGTGGATCTTAGACTCTGGTGTTTCCTTTCACATGACACCAGATTTCACCCACCTCACATCCTTGCATCCCACAATTTTCTCTTCCACTGTTCAGACTGCAAATGGTACTTCTCTTCCTATTGCAGGTCGGGGCACCCTTTCTACTTCCTCTTTTCATGTTCCTGCAATCCCACATGTTCCTCAACTTACTTTGCAACTTATGTCGGCTGGTCAGATCATTGATCATGACTGTCGTGTTGTTCTTGAGTCTAACTCTTGTTCTGTTCAGGACCGCCGCACGGGGACTCTGCTTGGTACTGGCCATCGGTGCCGTAATTCACAACGTCTTTGGGAGCTCGACTAGTTCCATCTGCCTTCCGCTGTCTCCACTAGCCAGCCAGCCCCTGCCACTACCTCTGCCCTGGCCGCGTCCTCCACTACCTCCTTCTCTCGGTGGCACCATCATCTTGGTCATCTCTACGGATCGCGTCTATCGTCACTAGTTGGTCATGGTGTTCTTGGGTCTGTTTCTAGGGACACGTCTTTACATTGTATGGGTTACAAGCTTGGCAAGCAACTGCAGCTCTCCTATCCCTCTAGTGATTCTGTTTCTACTCGTCCTTTTGATCTTGTACACTCTGATGTTTGGGGCCCGACTCCCTTCGTTTTGAAAGGGGTTATTGATATTATGTGATATTTATTGATGATTATTCTCGCCATACTTGGATCTACTTTATGTCCTCTCACAGTCAGGTTCTCTCTATTTTCCATATATTCGCCACTATGATTCACATTCAGTTCGATTTGCCCATTCGTGTCTTTCGTGCCGACTCTGCTGGGGAGTATCTTTCTGCTGCTTTGCGTCGTTTTCTCGCTAAGTAGGGTACTTTTCTCCAGTACTCTTGTCCTGGTGCTCACGCTCAGAACGGTGTCTCTGAGTGTAAGCATCGTCACTTACTTAAGACCGCTCGTGCTCTCGTGATTGCCTCCTTTGTTCCCCCTCACTTCTGGGTTGAAGCTGTTTCCACTGCTGTTTTTCTCACCAACATGCAGCCTTCTACTACCCTTCAGGGTTCCACTCCTGTCGAGCGTCTCTACGGTCGAGCCCCAGAGTACGGTCACCTTCGTAGTTTTGACTGTGCCTGTTTCGTCCTTCTTCCACCTCGTGAGCGCACCAAGCTGACTGCTCTATCAGTTGAGTGTGTTTTCCTTAGCTACAGTCTTGAGCATAAGGGTTATAGTTGCTACAACCTTGTTGCTCGCAAGATGAGGATTTCTTATGATGTCACCTTTGACGAGTCCTGACCTTACTACCCTTGTTCCCCCGTAGTCAAATCATAGTCTCTTGCTGAGTCGATCTCTTTTCTGACTTTTCCTGACTCACTTCCTTCCACTCCTGTTTCGCCTCCCTCTCATTCGGTTGCACCTCTTCCACATCCATCGGAGTCTACTTCCCATTCTGTTGTTGATATTCCACTTTTTCCTCTGCACTACTCTCGTCGTCTTTGACCTACTCCTCCAGTTGAGCCTCCGTCTTTGTTGGGTCATGTTCCTAGTTTTTCTCCGTCCCTGCTGGGTCCTGCTCCACCCTCTCCTCCCAGATACAATCTTCGTGATCGTCACACTGTTAGGCTGCATGAGTGCTTCAGTTTTGCAGCCGCTGCCTCTTTTGAGCCTGTGACCTACCACAAGGCTGTTGCTTACCCTGAGTGGTAGCTCGTAACGTATGTGGAGATTGCTGCCTTGGAGCGTATTGGCACATGAGATCTTGTGCTCCTACCTGCGCGTCACCTCCATCATGTGCAAGTGGGTGTACAAGATCAAGACCCGCTCGGATGGTTCCCTTGAGTGCTAGAAGGCTCGTCTTGTAGCATGTGGTTTTCAGCAGTAGCATGGTCGTGACTACGATGAGACTTTCGCTCCTGTTGCTCACATGACCACAATTCACACTCTACTTGATGTGGCCTCTATTCGACAATGGTCCATCTCTTAGTTGGATGTTAAGAATACATTTCTCAATGGTGAGCTGCGTGAGGTCTACATGCAGTCACCTCCTGGGTATTCTGTCTCTCAGGGTACAGTTTGTCGTCTTCGTTGCTCTCTCTATGGGCTCAAACATGCCTCTTGTGCTTGGTTTGACTGCTTCTCTTCTGTTATCGCCGCTGCCGGCTTCTCCGCCAGTGATCACGATCTTGCCCTCTTTATCCACACCTCTTCTCAGGGTCAGACGCTCCTTCTCTACGTGGATGACATGATCATTACTGGTGATGACTCTCAGTATATTGCCTTTGTGAAGGAGCATCTCAGTGAGCAGTTTTTGATATCTGATTTAGGTCCTCTTCGTTACTTTCTTGGTATTGAGATCACTTCTATGCCTGAGAGCTACTATCTCTCCCAAGAGCGTTACATTCAAGATATCCTTACTCACGCTTGTCCCACCGATCAGCGTGTGGTGGATACTCCTATGGAGCTTGGTGCTCACCTTTGGCCTACCGATGGTGAGCCTCTTGAGGATCCTACTCGCTGCTGTCATCTTGTTGAGAGTCTTGTTTATCTTGGCATCACTCGCCCTAACATCTCTCACCCAGTTCACATATTGAGTCAGTTTGTCTCTGCTCCTACTCTGCTCTACTACAGTTACCTTCTTCGTGTTCTGCGATATCTTCGTGGGACCATCAGTCGTCGCCTTTTCTTTCCTCGCTCCAGTTCTTTGCAGCTTCAGGCGTACTCTGATGCAATCTGGGCTAGTGATCGTTCTGATCGTCGTTCTCTTTCTGCCTATTGTGTTTTCCTTGGTTCCTCCTTTATTGCCTGGAAGACCAAATAGCAAACTGCCATTTCCCGTTCAAGTGCTGAGGTTGAATTGAGAGCCATGGCGTTGTTGACAGCTGAGATCACCTGGCTTCGGTGGCTACTTGAGGATTTCGGTGTTTCCGCTACTGCACCTACTCCTCTCTTCTCATATAGTACTGGCGTGATCAGCATTGCTCGAGATCCTATGAAGCATAAGCTCACTGAGCATATTGGGGTTGATGCTTCATACATGCGATTGCAGGTGTAAAACCAAGTTATTGCTCTTCAGTTTGTACCTTCAGAGTTTCAGTTAGTAGATTTCTTCACCAAGATACAGACTAGAGCTCAGCATAGCTTCTACCTCTCTAAACTCAATATTGTTGATCCACCATGAGTTTGACAGGGTGTTAGACATGTAAATAGTCTAGAGTCTAGAGGGCTATTTGCATATTTACCTGTACACATTTGTATGGGCTTTGTGCCTCGTTGCAATATAAGTTTTCATTCTAACATTGTGAACATATCTACAAATCCTGTTCTTATTGTTCAAGATATTAAATATACTATTGTCTGATTATGGTGATGGGAATTAAAGAGCTGTGCACTGATTTTTTATTCAGTTGCATTTTTCAGTTGCTCGTGCTATTTCTTATCCATGAAAAGTTGCTCCTGCAAATGTTTTTTATTTCGACCACTCCGTTAGAAGGACACAAACTATATATAAAAAGACATAGTCCACCAGCTGCTATTAAATACAATTAGAAAGAGTGAAAAAAATAATAATTCTATTCTAGCCTATAAATCTCAGTGCGTGAACCCTTGTGGTAACTCCACCGCCCACCCTGTCTTTCAGTTATTATAGCCGATGTGAGATGGGCTGTCAATTTCTCATTAGCTTATTGAGACATTGACACAAGATGGCACTTGAGCTAGTCGCTCAGTGCGATACAAACACGTGTGGAGTTACCCACAACAACTAACACAGTGGGGTGTGGTATTAACTATGCTAGGCTAACTTCAGAGGGGTCGGTGTTAGCTCAGAAGTTAGCATATGCTTTTGACATTGGTTTTTTTGTTGTATTTTTGCGTATTTTGGAAGTGCACAGAATATTACTTGAATCTGTCTGGAATAACTTTGTATGTCTGGTTGCCTAGTTTTTTTAAACCACATGCAGTGCATTGAGGTGCCTATTGCCTTAATATTTAGTCAGTGGTAATAGATCTAATGCTGTAAATGTTATTTTAGGCTTATACGTATGTTTGGTCTTCACCCCTTGTTAAGCTTTCATAATTCATTTCTTATGCTTCAATTGGAGAAAACAATTTGGTAATGCACATGGGAAAAAAAACTGTTGTTTTGAGTGTTCCATAATCCATAATAATATATAGTGTGATCAGCCATTAAATTATTCTCCATTTTAATTAACTATAAGGTCATTGATTTAAATTAAACACAACTGTTTTAGTAAATTACTATGTGAGAAGAACAAAGCAAATGTTGCCAGTATTATAATGGAAAAATTAGTTGATCACCTGGAACAAGTGGTCTTTTTGGCCAACTGCAACTATATATATATATATATATATATATATATATATATATATATATATAAGCAATTTTGATAATTTGAGGACTTAAGTATTACTGGCGTACTGTGGAAGAAATGTCCAAACTAATATTTGTTTCTCTAATCTAAGCAGTGCATGTGGCCACTAAATATGCTGAACTACATAACAAAGTGATGGATGAATGCCGTTTTCCAAATGAATTTGCAACTTTGCATTGACAAATGTCCTTTGCATGCAGAAACTCAATAGGAAACTTGTGCATATAACTATTGGGATGGTATTCTTGCTCTTTTGGCCTCTTTTCAGGTATAAAGATTCTAAAATGCTCCTGTCAATGCAAATCATCATTTTGGTGTTCAGATACTAATGCTGTAGCTTTATACAGTTCGGGAAACTATGCTCCTTTCCTTGCAGCACTAGCACCTGGGATTAATATTATAAGGATGCTTCTGATGGGGTTAGGAGTAGTGAAAAATGAAGCTATGGTCAAATCAATGAGCCGGTCTGGAGACTACAGGTTGCACACTTACATATACCAACCTTTTGTCATTTGATTGATTTTCCTATTCCTTTTTTCTATTGCATATTAATTTTTGCTCGCTGCTGCTTCAGGTCATCATCCTTTTGTAACAGCATTTTCTCTTGAACACAGGGAACTTCTCAAGGGTCCACTTTATTACGCTACTACTATAACTTTCTCCACTTCTGTACTATGGAGAACCTCTCCAATTGCAATAGCACTTATCTGCAACTTATGTGCTGGAGATGGTACGTGCATATATCTGCAGTTGGCACTATAAATCCTATAGTATGTCTATTGTACGCAACATAATCTGCTGGCTCATTTACAGAGTGACTGGAAAATTGAATCAATTAAGTAATTTAGCTGCTCCCCTATGCTTGATGAAGCAAAATCTTTCTATCTTTGCATATTGCTACTATTTTCATACTCCACAGATGAGAATTAATTTAGCTGCTCCCCTTTTGCTGATGTTGTTTACACACTTCCAGGTATAGCAGATGTAGTGGGGAGACGACTGGGGAAAGAAAAGCTTCCATACAACCCCAACAAGTCATATGCAGGAAGCATAGCAATGGCATTGGCTGGTTTCTTGGCCTCAATTGGGTAATTACTTGGTGAGACCTGTTACCAAAATTTTCTGTTGCATGAGCTTTGTTTGAATCATCTACTCTCATATTATTCAGGTACATGCATTACTTCCACAAATTTGGTTTTATTGAGGAAAGCTGGTACATGGCTTTAGGCTTCCTAGTGGTCTCTCTAGCTGCAACACTCGTAGAGTCACACCCCATCAGCACAGAACTGGATGACAATTTGACTGTTCCTTTAACATCATTCCTAGTCGGTAGCCTCGTTTTCTGATGTTTAGCCTAAAAGGAGGATTAGTGTGATGTTTTCTCATCACGAGAACTCCTGACATGTAAGGAGATTATCGACAAGTTTGTGAGAAAATTTTACCTTGTAAGTAGGATTGCTTCAATGTGTATGAACAATTTTTTTCCACTGGCCCGTTTATCAATTAGCATTACATACTTTTTTACAAACTGCTTTGTAGTTCCTACCCAGATCACTTCAGGATGTGTAAAGCAGCCTCCTATTCTCTTTCATTTGCTCCCAAGATTGATATTGCATTAGCATACCAAGTATGATCCCTTGTATTAAATTACTGGGCTCCCAAACACCGAAGTGATGCACTGGATCTGTTCAAGATCCAGGAAGCTAGGTTCTTGTCCCTCAAGTGACAAGGCTCTTTCTAGTGCATGGTATGAAACGCTGTTATCGGTTCCCTTACTCCGACAACTGATGGAAGTTTCTCTCGACTTGGTAAGTTGATAATTCGGCAGTGCCGCAGAGGAGGTAGACATGCCTCCCAGCATTTCAGTCACCTGGCAAGTATCGAGGTACCAAATCACTTCTTGCGAACTCCTTGTTGAGATTTACATTCGCATATATGTGTTTGATCCAATCTCCAGTTGTTCGCCACACGACCTGCAAAGCTGCAATTCTTTACGAGAGGAGATTGGTATCCATTTCGAGGATCTTTGAGCTGGGAATATACTGAAGAGTGATCCCATGGGACCAATCTTCAGAATCAAGATGAGAATTGCGCCTCCCCCCTGCTATTGCCAGGTTAGGCCAAAACCTGTTGCTGTGGATCATTTGCGCAGAGATGCGAAAATCAGAGAATACCATAGACATCAGCTCGTTGAGTGCTTGATGTGGTAGGGATGACCCTAACTAAGCACATCCAGTCTGTTGGGGGCTAAAAGACTCAGTGAGATATGTACACGAACGTATATGCCCCTTTACAGAGTACTCAACTGTGAGGGTATGATTGTAATCAGACCTTATGAGTACATATATGTACCCTGACCGTAGAGGAAGACCAAAGCTAGTTCATTCTTGTAACCACTCTACTACTCTCCTAGTTTACTGTTTGGTAGCCATAACACATAGCTTCATTAATTTCTGCCAGCCATACCTTTCTTGTTATATGATTCTGCCAGTGGATTGCTTGGCCAAATTAAATAGGCCTATTTTGACCTCCTTACAAGTACTAACGAGGGGAACAAAGCTGATTAGCTGAAGTTGTTTGAAATAAATTACGCCGCAAAGATACAATTTTCCTATTCAACAGACGTACATCCACTGGATCCTTATCCAATGGACGCTCACAACTTCTATTGATCGAGGACATATTCAATGTGGACCGTCCGATGCGTGGTAAAATTCCACATACTTGTTCGCTGCTTTTGCGCTGCCCTCAAGCGTGCGTTGTCCCCTCCTCTTCAACCCCTCACCGCACACCTTGCACGGCGCATCCAATTGCCTCTCCAAACAGCCAAACATTGTAGATTCCGACCATCACTACTGGTCCTTTGTGTAGGATCGGACAGGCAATAGAGAAGAATGAATGGTGTTTTCAAAAACTCCCTAAGTATCCACTTAACTCTTTTCTCCAATAGCTACTGAGCTATGAAGACTTGAGTTGAAGTCTTACAGAAAACAGAGAAACAGAACATCGAAAACCGATCTGATCAGAATCTGACTGCGTGGTCGAGACTTACCACATGGTCGTAAGTCTTGACTACGTGGTTGATAGCTGACCGAGAGAAGACTGTCCGACTACTTGACAGAAACGCAACATGGTCGGTAGTCGATGATACCCGAGACCAGAAAAACAGAGAAAGGCAGCAGAGAACAGACTATGGTCGAATAGAGAACTCGTGGTCTTAAGCCCGACTATGTGGTCGATACTCGACACTGTGGTCGTAAATTGCCCTAGCTAGCAGCCACGCAGACCAGGACTAACGTAGTCGTAAGCCAACGAGTGGTTGAACGAATAATGTGATCGAAAGCAATCAAAACACGAGGACCAACAGTACCGAACGTGGTCGTAACGTTCTCGGGAAAACAGAGAAGGGTTACTGAGGAGCAGCGGCGCATCGGGAGGCCAGCGACCGGCGGCGGCTTCAGGCGGCACTCATGCCCGGTGACGGCTCGTGCGGGGCGGCGGCGTGGGGGGCGGCGGCGGCCGGGCCACACAGGCGCTCACACAAGCGGCCATCTGGGACTGCGGTGTGTTCGGCTGTGCGATTTTCCCCTTTTTTCTTTTTTTTCTCTTTTATTTTTCAATCTACAATGCAATCAACATCTACTCTTTCATGTAATCTATAGATCGACATTGTGCCGTCGACTTCAAGTCTGCTCGCAGTAGATTAGAGCGAATTTGCACCGCAGGAAAGAATCTAGAAAGCAAAATCTGCGGAATTTAAAGCGGTATAGATATAGACAATTCAATCTACTAATGCTTCGATGATTACCTTTCAATTCACCGAAGCGATTCGTGCTGATAACGTGTTAATGAACCGTCGTTGGCGAGTCCAGTCCGATCGATTCCTTCGCTATGCAAAAGACAATCAATAACAGAAGATGCAAATAGTAGATTGAAATACATAGATAGGAGGAGAATTCCTGGTCTTTATTTATTGTTTTCTTTTTTTGATGTCTGTGTACAAGATAGCCAATAACACTTTCTATTTATAACCTAGTGGTGAGATGTTCATCATAAATCGAGGCTTCAAACTCAGACCCAGATTTCCTAACATTTACCACACGGCATGGCCAGTGCAGACTGAAATTTGAAAGCCTAACAGATCTGAAGCAATTCACCTGTATCATTTGATAACATCTCAGGCAGTTAAATAGCAAAAGGCATCAAACTTCGTGCATATACACAACAACTTCGTGCTTGTGAAAAGAATGTAGACACCAATCTCACAAGTTACACGATACATTAAGAAAGCGCCATCTGAGGCTAATCGAATTGATCCCAGTAAGTGTTGATTTGTAGGGGTGCAAACGGGTCGGGTTAATCCCGACCGATCCGGCACCGAATCCGATTGATACCGAATCCGATTAGTATCGAATCCGGAGAAAAAATATGGGTTAGGATATGGTAACAGCAATATCCGTCCCGAATCCGATACGTTTTCAAGTTTGATTTCAGGTTAGTGCTATTATTTGACGTTTTATTTTCTTTTGCAATGGTAAAATAAAATCTTCCACATCAGCTATTAAGTAGTAACATCAAGTTCTTGACAGTACGTCCTTCTACTCCATTTGTTATACTGTATGTATTCCTTACAAACAAGTAGGAGTGCAAACGGCTCGGGTTAATCCCGACCGATCCGGTACCGAATCCGATTGGTACCGAATCCGATTGGTACCGAATCCGAAAAAAATATAGGTTAGAATATGATAACAACAATATCCGTCCGAATCCGATCCGTTTGCACCCCTATTGATTTGTGTGCAAGAAACCCGAGATGGGGGTGCATTCAAGCTGCCCATGCCATTCTCGAACGTCTCCCACTATGTTGTCACTGAAAACAGCCCTGTTGTGATCACTGAAGGGGTTTTTATTTGTTGCAAATAATGCATAGAAAAATAGAGACAATAATTTTTTTACGTGGAAAATATGTGGAAAAAACCACGGACGCTCAAAGGAAAATCATTATAATGAGGAGAATTTATAATGGAGCGCTTGCTATTGAGCACCCTTTTTTTATGAACTACTGAGGTATATATAGGGTGAGAGAAAAAAGTCTCACACGGAGAGAAAACCGAATTAGAGTCGATTACTACAGATTGACACTACATCTGATACAACCTGTGCATGGCCCAGACACCTTTCATACCACGTTTAACATGAGGCGACGAAGTGTAAACTGCTCCTATAAAACTGTCTGGATGAAGGGAATTCTTGTGCCGTCAATGAAGTATAAACTGCAAGTAGACCCCTCATATTGAGCTGTGACAACTGGAAGACGTTGTAGTATCCACGTAAAAATAAAACTCTTTCTTGTACTTAAATCCTTCATCTCAAACTAAAATTAGAGCAAAACCTTCTCTTTCAAACAACAAAACTCCATAGAATATTATTAGGGGTGGAAACGGATCAGATATGATCGCATAGTCTCAAATACGAATACGAATCCATATTTTTAAAACGAATACGAATATGAATTCGAATATTCTCAAATACGGATACGAATACGGATATTTTCAAATACGGATTTTCTCGAATACAAAAATTGGATAAAACGGATTCCTAGCGGTTTTGCTGATTTTTCACCAGTTACCGGTTTTAAACTGCCTAAATTCAAATTTTGAGTCACAAAATTCGTACAGATTTTTCATGGGTTCTAGAAACGGATCGAATACGAATCAAATAGTCTCGAATACGAATACAGATACGAATATCCTCAAATACGAATGCGAATACGAATATCCTCGAATACAGATACGAATATTCTCGAATACGAATACGAATACGAATATTTTCAAATACGGATTTTGCTTACCATATTCGCGTTTTCTCGGATACGAATAAAATGAATTATCCGTTATCATTTTCTACCTCTAAATATTATGCTAGTTGCTATCAGGGTGTTGTCAAACGGTAAATAAAACACCAAATTCAGTTGTTTCAGGGTGCTGCTGCGCCTTTTAACCCGCGTGTCACCTGATTCCGGTTCAAAGTCGAAGCTACTGTATGCTTGGATTCGAAGAAAGAAACGCCGCGGCTTTAATGTCGTATGGGTGCCGTGCAATGGCCGCCCCGTCTGTGCGATGGCTGCCCCGAGAGTCTTCTTCTCCCGGGGCAGTAGCTTTGATCTTGAACCTTAAGTTCTGATACCAGTTATTGCAAATAATACACAAAAATAGAGACAAGAGACACGAATTTTTTTATATGGAAAACCCTTATGGAAAAAACCACGAACGCTCAAAGGCAAATCACTATAATAAGAGTTTACAATGGAGCGCTTACTATTTAGCACCCCTCTTTCTATGAACCACTGGGGTATATATAGAGTGAGGGAAAAAAGTTTCACATGGAGAGAAAACCGAATCAAAATCGATTGCTACAGATTGACACTCAGAGGCAAATCACTATAATAAGAAGAGTACAATGGAGCGCTTACTATTGAGCACCCATCTTTCTATGAACTACTGGGGTATATATAGTGAGGGAAAAAAGTTCCACACAGAGAGAAAACCGAATCAAAATCGATTGCTACAGATTGACACCACGTATGATACAATCTGTGTATGGTCCAGACACCTTTCATGCCACGTCTAACATAAGGCGGCGAAGTATTCTATATGGACACGAAATGAATTCGGATCAATTTTAACACCATTTCTTGCCTTCAGCTTGTCCAAGGTCTCCGCAAGACTCTGAACGCGGCGCACCTGAAAATCAGGATTCTATGAAGCTGACGAACCTAAGTTATGTTTTGACCTGGTGTTACCATTCATCTCACAGTACACCACAAATGCCTTTTTGTACCATCCTTCATCTATTGACCTTTTCACCAATATTAATCTTCCAAATTAAATTAAGGAAACAAAAGAAAACTAAGGAAAATTGCACAAACGGTACATATAAGTCTTCGCACTTTGCCAATTATAATAATCCTAATACAGTTTTTATTGTCTTGATAATTTAAACCAACACAAAGGAGTATGTAGTCTGAGGATATATCCCAACATGGCAACATCAGATCAAGTGTTTGTTCGGCCTAAGCTTCAGATAGTGTGGGCTTACAACCTGGAGTTCGACCACACAGCGAGATTTATTTCGGGCTTAGTTAGTTGGAGACCCTCTTCCATGAAAAGCAATCAACTAAGCTCAAACTAGTATAAAAGTTGGAGACCCTCTTCCATGAGAAGCAATCAACTAAGCTCAAACTAGTATAATTTGGTTTTTATGAGCTACAAACTTATGCTCAACGAACTATCTTATTTGTGGAGCTGGCCAAGCAAAGCAAACCCCTTGTCCACTGCCCATAACCCATACAGTAATCCTTACAGTAAGAGGGAAGGTCCAGTCGAACTAAAAAACCCAGAAATACCCCTAATGAAAAGTCAGAGACATCCTTTGTGATGACAGCAATAAAAGATTGATTCAACATAGCAAAGAAGCTATTGAATGGCAAGCTTCGAATGGTAGACACACCACATGTATCTTTTCAAGGCTTTTAAACCAAGGTCCTAAAAGCACCGCTGACAAATTTATCATTAAAGGATGCTAGGTTACCTGGTGTGACAAATCCCCCTTCTCAGGATAGATATGTTTTTACTGTCTGAAGCGTCAGGAACTAACAAGTACCGGACTATTATATCACTATCACAAATGATGAAATTGTGCTTCTCATGTTAGCCAAGACAAAAATAGAAAGAAAACTTTTAACAAATAACATGTCATGATCATCAACACAAATTAATCTGTCTTGGAAGTCTTGCATCACAAATATTTCAGCCCCAGTTACGTGTTCTAAATGAGCATGCAAAATTTGAGATAACTCATGACAATCAGGTTCCAACGAACAGCAGAAGTGTTCAATGACCACTGTACCTCTGCCTTCCTCTGTGCTCTTGCTTCTCCCTCTGCATCTATGCCATTAAGTTTCAATAACTGCATCATAAGCAGCTCCGTCAAGACAACAAATTCTTTATCCTCAACCTTTCTCCCTGCTAGCACGCTTTTCTCCAATTCACACACCTAACGACAGAAAAACAACCAAAAGAACTGCATTAACACCAATACATGGTACAAGAAGCATCAATGTCTCACAAACCAGGTGGGAAAAGCATTGCTCCTTCACCTTAGCAGAGAGCTTGTCAACTTCAGTTCTGACACGCGCAACAGATTCATAAGACTTGTACGTCGCTTGCCACAGTCCAACAAGGTACAGTTACCAGAGCAGGCCCATGATTGATCAGCCAGCCGCGTGCCACACAACCACATATGCAGGCATTCTTGTTCTTAATCTAGATTTGTTTATCCATCCAATTCGATTAATGGAAAACAACGAGGATGTGATTTCATAAGGTAAACTTCACGAAATAGCCTGTTGACCTGTCAGATCCAAGCTCAATGCAACTAAGCAAATCGAGCATGGTCAGCTCTGTAACTGGGAACGGCAATTCGTCGCGCACTTGCACGGCTACATCTCAAAATCGAACTGAGCAGGAAACCTCTTCGTGATCACCATCACTGATGGGTCGACTACCATGGGCCAGGGCTCGTACGCGCATAAACAAAGTACACGGAGTTCCTAGATCAAACAAGGATTACCAATCGAAGCGCGTGGATCAAAGAAGCGACGTACCGAAGGTGGCCTGCGCCGGCACGGGGACGTCGCGGAAGGCGGCAACGTGGGACACCCTGAGCCTGACGGCGGGCCCCGCGTCGCCGTCCCTGCGCTGCACCAGCATCCCGCCCGGCCGCACCTCCCACTCGCCCTCACAGTCCCTCGCTCCCGATCTGTTCCCGCCGCCGCCGCCCATCATCGGCGACCAACCCAGCACTTTTTATGCCCTCCTCCCCCGGCCTCCCCGACCCACCGATACGGTTGGGTTGAAAAGGTGGAGCGACGGGCGGAGGGAAAAGGTTGGTGGCGCGTGGCCTTAAAATTGCGAAGGATGGGGGGCCGGCTTCCCAAGTTCCTACCCTCCGGGAGAAGCAACGAGCAAGGGAAGGAGATGGCCGACGCGAGGAAGAGTTCTCCTGCAAGTAAATTTTTGCGAGTTTTGGGTGTTTCCCAAGTACAACTTCGGATTCTCGCGTGGCGCAGGACGGTGGGGAAACGCGCTGTCTGGGGTGGATGTCTCGTGCGGATAGGAGGGGAGGGGACGGGAGAGCTTTGTGGGTCGGTCGCTCGTGGTTTGGGCTTGGGCACTCGGGCCCGCCCGGCCTTGCCACACGTTTGCGAAATTGTTTGCGACATGGAGTCGGTTTACTCGATTGGGTGTGTCTAGTACCAAGTCGAACACTACGATTATGGGTGAAAAACCATAACAGATAATTTATTTTATTTGATATTCGTATCTAAGAAAACGTGAATATGATGAGCAAAATCTGTATTCGAAAATGTTTGTATTCGTATTCGAGAATATTCGTATCCGTATTCGAGAATATTCGCATTCGTATTCGAGAATATTCGTATCTGTATTCGTATTTGAGACTATTCGAGTCATATTCGATCCGTTTCTAGAACTCATGAAAAATCCGTACGAATTTTGTGACTCAAAATTTGAATTTAGGCGGTTTAAAACTGATAACCGGTGAAAAATCGGTAAAACCGCTAGGGATCCGTTTTATCCGATATTCGCATCCAAGAAAATCCGTATTCGTATTCGAGAATATTCGTATTTGTATTTGAGAATATTCGAATTCGTATTCGTATTCGTTTTAAAAATTTGGATTCGTATTTGAGACTATTCGATTGTATCCAATCTGTTTTCCGCCCCTAACTACGATGGATGGGTTCTTCAGGATTAGAATGTGGTGTTTACCGTTTTTGGTTTAAAATTTTGAATTTTGATTGTTCTTGAGAGAATATAGAGATACTCGTGTACGATTTTGGCATATATAAATGAAGTCATGACAGTGTCCACTATAATCGATTTGTAGATCTCATCTTAAAAAAGACTTTGTTTAAAATCAAATTATTGTAGAAACCCACGCCATAAGCCCCAAAAAAACCCACCCACTGATCTCCCCAAAGGCTAAAAGATGGTAGGCAGTGGATAAGTCCTAAGAATTTGTAGCGTGAGATGGGTAGTCATTCGGTTATGAGAACGACTACGTCACGGTATATAGTATACCTTTTGGATCTGATCTGAACGGTATAGCATTCAACCGTCCACCCATCCTTCTACACGCGCTTACATTTCTAGGGAGCTCACCGCCCATGCCATCCTCTTCGTTCGGCCACCATCCTGCCTCATCCCTGCACCGCGCCCTTTTCCTTCGATGTGTGCGCGGAGCGCGAGCGATGTCGCCCTTCTAGACACATGCGAAACCTTGCACTCCTTCCTCATCCCTGTGCCTCGCCATCATCCTCCGTCGCGTGCATGGAGCTCGAGCAATGCTGTCCTCCTGGTTTCGCACGCGAGAAACCTCGCCATCCCGACCGAAACCCCACGCCTATCGTCCTCCTCCATTCACGTGTATGGAGCCCAGCGATGCCATCTTCCTCTGTTTCAAATCCTCTCATCGCCAGCTTCAGCAACCGTCTTCAATTCCTCAAACGCGCTTGAAACGTTATCCACAATCTCCCTATGCATGTTTCTCCACCATGTCTCAAGCAAGATTCATGCTTTCCTCTCCAAGCTTGCTTTGCACATACCATGTTCGATGAAATGCCTAGCTTGATTCTATTTAAAATTCTTTTCAGTTAGATGTTTTGTATGGTGTTTCACTTGCTTTCTGTGCTAAAAAACCATCTGTTTGGTGTATGTGTAGCCCGTTTCGCTCATAATCGAAGGTGTCGACATGACCTTAGAAAAGATTAGTACTGCACAAGATAATGAACTAAATGATGCCTTTGCAGAAGCTTTATTGGCCATAAGTAATGATCCGAGGGGTGGAGATGCAGACAATGAAGAAATGGATCGACAAAATGAAGATACAGATTGTGTCATCCCGCAGCCTGTGAAACCCCATGTTAGCATGGAGATCTTCACCAGAAAGGAAGCACAAAAGTGTTATAATTATTACGCATTACTGCTAGTTGGAACAAAGGTTTCAACTAACACCAAAAGCCAAGTTACAAGAGACTACAACAGGTATGAGTTCGCCTGTTACTATTAAGATCTAGTGAGCATAGTAAACCCAAACCTTTTGCCCTTGAAGCCGACCCACATAAACAGTAAAAACCCGGTTTAAACAGTAACCCGCCCGTAATGAATAGTAAATACCCGCAATGAATAGTGCCCAGTCCAGTTACTATTCACCAAACCCGAAAATACAAATTTATATCCATTTTGACCGTTTCGAGCCCGTCGACCCATTTCTTAGGACCATTTCACCTTTTGGACCCTCCTAAAAGCCCAAACCATATTATTTATTTGGATTTTTCGAACTTTCTTTCTTCATTCCTAGCTCAATCCTTCGAGCATGGAGCTAATTTATTTTTATTGATTTTGCGTTAGCTCCCGACGTTGAAGTCCCTTTGGAGCAGGAAGGAGGAGCCCAAGCTCAAGCCCAAGCCACCGAAGAGTTCGAACTCGTTGAGGTCGTAGACCCGCAAGGCAAGTCGCACATATTTTTTATCATGTTGAACCTACATTCCTTTAATTATTTATTTATCAGTATTTTCATTATGTTATTTACAAGTTTTTATTTCATGTACTATAACTGTTTAGAATGACATGATATTAGTTATGTCCTACCACCCGAAAAAGCCTAGTTTAACTTGATTGCCATATTCACCTTGACAAGACATAGTAATACTAAATATAATAATAATAATGTAATCATGGTAGTTTAGGAACTCACCAAAATCTTTCTGTTATTAAGAGAATTGGTACATGTTAATAGAATATTGAAAAGTGGATCTATGGTAAGCGAGAATCGCAGAAGGCCAGAAGTGGGCCAGATCCTAAGACCTTATCTTAGGGTGAAGGCTTGGTTGTGGATTGATGGCAGTGCCTCAGGCACTGAATATGGGTTGTGCGAGGAAGATGCCTCAGTTAAGAATGTAAGGACTAGACCCTTATGCTGAGTAAGAAACATAGCAATCGCCCAACCACAAGCGTTGACCTTGTCAAACCTAGTCTAGTAGCTCCTCAAGTTCAATTGAACCTCTACAGCCGGCGGGGGGAGGCAGAGGGTGAGTCCGTATGGGAGGTGGTTAACCATACAACTGTAGGGCTACAACAAGTAGGGCGAGATCCATGGGGTCACCCGAGCTTGTTGAGATCAAAAACCTACTGGGTGGAGACTATATAAAGAATTGAGCAGTGAACAACCTTGTTTTCTTAACTATGTCGCAGGAGTTAAGGGATCTTATGGGTAAAACAGGGCAGCTCTGCAAAGTCATGACTAATGGTATTCGAATACGCCATGCTTCCGGTAAATAAAGTTGTGTTTAATGGGTGAATCCAGTAGCAAAGCATAAGTAGATTTGGGAATTGTTTTGGAAATGTGAAAGTCTGGTAATCAAGTTTGAAACCCCATTAATTAAAGAAGTTATCTTTCTTTTATGTTTAAAACTAGTTTACAACTAAAACTGCATCCACATAAAGTAACAAGCCTACCTACCCATTTCATGATAATCCTCACATGTAGTTACATAGTAAATTCCGTGTGACTTGTTGAGTACGATAGTTGTACTCATACTTGTAAAAAACATCAACAGAGATGGCCTACAACGAAGAAGCAGACGAAGGCGACGAGGTGGAGTTCTACAAAATAGATGACGCTCAGAATTAGGGTTGTGTTCCACTCAGGTGTGCCTATGGCGTTCTTTTGTATGTATTGTATCTAAGGGCCGCTAGCCTCGCGGTAAAACTCGGCTTTTATGCCTTTATATTGTAATAAAGTTGGCTTTTGTCTTAAGCATGTGATGGCAGTGTTATACACTCGATTGATATAACTCGCAGCTGAACAGTTCTAGGCAGTTACGAGAAATTCATAACGTTTCGAGAAATGGGGTGTTACAGGAGTGGAGTGGATTGGGGAACAAAAGAGTACATCAGGAGTGCAAGCGAAGCTCAGAGATTTGTGCGCCCCTAGTTTGATCAAACGGGTGCGGTGTATACCATTGAAGCGGAGGAGAACGGTAGTTTTTCTGTTTGATTATATGCCCGTGACAAGTTGTGGAAGTGTCGGGGAATTTGGAGGAGTTCAAAAGGATTTAGCATGTTTTCTAGAATATTTTTGTGGGATTTTTTACTTCGGGACGAGCCTTTGGTCTTTGATGACGGATGGGTGTCTTTGTTGTCGCATGGTGTGAGCAAATAGAAAGATTCATGTGCCGGCAGTGACACATTGGAAGGCCAAATGCATAGTGACAACGGTCAACTTTAGCAACATTATAGGCGTCAAGCCCAAAATTTAACTTACACTAAGAAAAACCGAAGAAAACTCCACAGGAAGCTTAAGTGCGGTCGTAACCCTAGGATAAAACTTGCATCATTCTTTCTTCTTCTGGTATCTGTTGTGATGGAGATTATAGCAAGACCGAGTACAATCAACCGTACTCAACAAGTCACATGGGGAAATGCTATATAGCTACTTGCAGGGTTCTCAAGTGATGGGGATATAGTTGTTTTATTATGATATGTGGATGTCGTTTTATTTGTAAATATTTTTAAACAAAAGAATAATAAATACTTAAGCAATTGGGGTTTCAAAAATTGATTACCAGACCTCGGTATTTTTTTTTCAAATCACTTCCAAATCTACTTATGCTTTACTATTAGAATCACACATTGAACATAGCTTCTTTTACCGAAAGCACGTCGTATTCGAGATAATAATGAGATTACTCCGTAGAGTTGCCCAGCTTTACCCACAAGATTTCTTAACCCTCATGACTGAGTTAAGAAAACAAGGTTATTTCACTGCTCATCTTTCTATATAGGCTCTACCCGATAGATCTCCAGCTCAGACCCGGGTATCCACCGACTCGATTAGATAT
Organism: Bonia amplexicaulis; assembly: GCA_036346245.1. Lineage (NCBI taxonomy): Eukaryota > Viridiplantae > Streptophyta > Magnoliopsida > Poales > Poaceae > Bonia > Bonia amplexicaulis. Next base: position 7,103,063 of record CM070736.1, on the reverse strand, counting down.
CTTCTGCCCATCCTGAGAGGAATCTACTATTGTTCAGTATGGTTTTACCTCGTCCCATACCAACTCTCCATTACTTGTGTAGAGATTCAATCAATTTGAGCAGCTACTAGATTAGTTTTGACGAGTCAAAACTTGTGGTTGGGTGATCACTATTGATGCAGGGTGCCCAATCTTCACGACGTAGGATTGATAATGATAACATGGATCCGTGCAACTTGACGAACCGATGGCGCCAACCACTGTTAGAATAGCAACATACGACAAAATAATTCGCCCAACCACACGCTCGTGATCCTGTCTACCCGACCACAATCAGACGCGTCACAGCTCCTGAGAATCACAAGGAATCACAACAACAACAATGTAGAGAAACGCCTAATTCCCCTCTAAGTTGCAATCGGATGGCAAACTCTAGGAAAAACAAGCGTATAGCTCTCTCTTGAAAATAATAGATTCAATCGTGCTCTGCCAAAAGGTTATGTATTACAAGGTTTATATAACCCTCGGGGGCGCAAGGTCTCCTACATAATTCCTAAGTGATTTAGACTCGGACTCTCACAAAAAGGAAATAAAAATAAAATTCCATGATGATTTTGAATATAAATCCTCCTCCAATATGTAGCCCCAAAAATAGCTTTCAAACGAATCCAAGATCACCTCAATCGGACCTCGTATGTGAAAGTTATTGCCTTTAATGCCAGATATATGGTTAGAGATATGGTCATACTGTTCCAAACACCTCCAAGTCAATCGAATGGCTGCAAGCGTCTCCAGCCAATCCAACAGCAGGATCATTCGGCCTGGTTTGAACGTTACCATTAATATCGACCGTCCAAAGTTGATCGAACGACGCAGAAGGGCAAACGTTTCGAGCGGTCTGAACGTCATCGTCGCTATCGACCATCCAAAACCGATCGAAACGTCACAGAATGAATGAACGTTCAGAGCGATTCGAACGACTCCAAGGCGATCGGGTGGTCTATTGAAGATTGAATGGTATGACTCATTGGAGTGGCCCGAACGTTTCCAAGGCGACCGGGCAGTCCGTGGAAGATCGGACGGTGCGATCATTTGGAGCGCTCCGAACGTCTCCAAAGCATCTCAGCGTCCAACGCTGATCGGACGATTTGAACAATTGAAACCATTAGGACTGGTCCGAATGTTTCGAAGGTCTTGCGAGCACCCGATGTGGATCAGGCAGACGTGAACACATCTGAGGTCGATCAGACCGATCCGAAGGTAGATTTTGATACCAGTTCAAATTGTTTAAATGTCCGATGCATCTTTGTGAGTTTGATTGAACTTGTGGATAATTCGACGTGGTAATGAGGACTTGAACATGTCTTCCCTTGCTTGACTCTAAGTATTTCTTCTCCATTAGCTTCTCCTCCATGGCTCCAATTTCAAAAGCTTCACATCGTTCAAACCTGAGAACGTACAACTCATTGGAATGAGGTAGTATCTAGTTCTCACGTAAATTATAACCAAATTCAATTAGGAGCGAATTCACATGTTGATTAATTTGTTTAGCGTGTTCTCTTGTAATCGGCCCAATTGGGATGTCCTCATCATCTTGTACACTTGAAGTAATGAACGATGCACTAGTATTGACAAGACCTTCTAAACGCATTTTCACTTTAGGTTTGTACAAAATGAGCATAGGTCTGCATATAAATACATAACATAGTAGTAGCTCTATATCTCCAAATATAATAATTAAAGACCCTAATTAAATTAGAGTTCACCTGATAATATTTAATTAATTCCTTCCAGTCAAATAATATACTTAACTGAAAAACGTTAAGCATGTCTGTATCTGCATCATCCTCCCTTTCTTCAAGAAAAATCGTCCTTGGCTTTTGATAGCCTGAAATTGTACTAAATAAAAAATACAACGTGTATACGTGGTAGATATATTTATCATCTACACTTCTTCTATTTAGTACATTATGCATATCTAAAGGTATAGTAAAAAATAACACATATATGGTATATGTATGAATCAATTATTGTGTCATTCTTATTATTTTGCACATACCATTTAGTACAATAGTTACCATAAGATGTATGCATTGTAATACTATCATTCATATCATTCTCCCTCCGTTGAGAAAAAGATGTCATCGACTTTTCTTAGGACATAGACAAGATATCAAAGGGCAAAACCCGATCAAGTTGTTTAAATATGGGGAAGAAAATTTTAAGTGCCTTGTATGCTTCAACTGCGCTACTCTGATTAAATTACTAACTAGTGATTTTAAACATAAAATTTCAGTAAGGTTCTTAACCACACTAGATAACTCTCTAAGGTCATCAAGCATGACATAGTATAAAGAATCATCATGCCATATTTTAGTAAGAACTTTCTTATGAGTAATCAATTTCACATTATGTAAATTAAACATATCAAACTCGGAATGTGGAATTTCCATTTGCACACCTGAGTTTTCACAATTACTCACCATTTCATAATTAAATTTAGCACCAATATTGATACATTTATCGTTCTCCTTAGACGGTGTAGGAGCTATAGTTATAAAATCATCATGATGTATCCACGGGGCAGTAAGTACTGCATCTTCAACACGTGGTTATCTCCTCACCGTTTATCACTTGTGATGCCGGTTGTTGATCATTCAACTCCTCTTATTTAATGTCAACCCGCACAAGTGAAAGCATCTAGGCCCCTAAAAATGATTTTGGTAATTAATGAATTTATATGAATATGGGACTAACCGTTTAATGAGTGTTTAAAGGTTAAGTCCAGGTTATGGTTGACAAATGCAAGCCAAAGGATAAGGATGAAGATCAAACATGGTTCAAGATAGAGGTATATGTAGAATAGGATTCCCTTTTTCAATTTTACCGGTCTTAGGAGAATGGTGGAAGACCGGATCATAGGGTAAATAATCGTACCATAAAGAGGGATCATGGCAAGTAGCTTGATAGCAATTCTTAAGTGTCCATGGATCAACTAGGATCATGCATTCTTGAAAAATCTGTTTTAAAAGCCAAAGCGTGCTCGTTCGACGCGTGCGGTAGTTCCGATTTTCAACGTCGGTACTACCGTCGAAGCGGTAATACTGCTGGAGAAATCGAACTACCGCGATCGGAAGTTCGAACCTCAAGCGGACCCATTTTTCGAGAGCACCCTCCGGACTCATTTCCAAAATCGAGGAAGCGGTAGTTCATTGTCGAGCGGTACTACCGGTCACAGGTAGTTCCGGAGGTGGATCGGACCCTTTTCTCCAGAGAGCACCCTCCGGATGCCCCCTGAGTTTTTAGGAGAGCGGTAGTTCCGCTGTCAGAGCGGTACTACCGGCGATAGGTAGTTCCGGAGGGGAATCGGAGCCTTTTTTCCAGAGAGTGACTTTTGGTGCTCGGCTCAAGCGGTAGTACCGCGCCGACTTTGCGGTACTACCGGTGAAAGGTAGTACCGGACTTTATAACGTCGGTAGTACCGCGCCGACGGACCAACGGTCACTGCAGAAGCTCTGACATAGCCGTTCTGATGCGTCGATGTGAGCGGTATTACTAGGGCTCGGCCCGCCAGTAGTTCCGCCGCCTCGATTTTTCCGGAATTTGTTCCAAACGGCTAGTTTTGGTAGGTGGAAGGTATAAATACCGCACCAACGCTCATAGACAGATGCTAGAGACTCTATTGATCACTCTTGAGCATTGGGCATTCACTCCACACCTACTTTCACTCTTGAGCATTCATTTGAGGTGTTTGAGCAAAAAGTGCATAGCATTCATTAGTTTGATCCTTGGCACAAGTTTGCAATCAAGCGAAGCTCGTGGTTTGTTACTCTTGGTGCTTGCCGGCACCTGGACGATTGGGAGAAGCTTGTTCGGTGATCTTCTCAAAGAAGCTTGTGAGAAGACCCGGCTTTCGTGTGAAGGTTGGAGCTCGCCTACCCGGAGCGGGGAAGAGCTACCTCTAGTGATCGAGGTGCTTCGGCTCAATTCGTGGAGCCGGTTCGATTCGTTCGAGCTAACCTCAACGTGGACTAGTGGGAACCGGCAAGTTTCCGATACCACGGTAAAAACATCGAAGTGTGCACATCTCTCTATTGCTTTCTAAATAGTTCTAAGTTGTCATGCTTAGTGCCTTGTTTAGTCCTTGTTATTACTAGTATTGCTATTTGCTTGACTTGTATTGTGTAGGCTTAAAATTGTCTTTCATTCTTGTTCTTAGAAATAGAGAAATTTAGCCTAGTTGAAAAGAAAATTTAAAAACCGCCTATTCACCCCCCTCTAGTCGGTATCCTTGATCCTACAAGTGGTATCAGAGCTTGGTCTCTCATTTTTAGACTTAACCGTCTAGAGAGAAAAGGATGGCTAGCGAGGATTTGCTATAGGCAAGGCACCTTTCTTTGATGGATCAAATTATGCTTATTGGAAAATTAGAATGTCAATTTATTTAAAGGCTATGAGTCCAAGCGTTTGGAAAATTGTAAATGAGGGTTACGTCATGGCGCTTGATCCATTAAATCCAACGGATCAAGACGGGCGAAATGCTCATTTAGATGCCCAAGCAATGAATGCTATTTTGGAGCTTTAAGCGGATGAGTTCAATAGGGTGAGTAATCTTGAGGCGGCTCACGCTATTTGGACAACCCTTTCGAAATCCATGAAGGGACATCCACGGTTAAAGAAGCAAAATTGCATCGACTTAGGATTAAATATGAGACATTCACAATGTTGCCTCATGAGGACATCAATGAGATGTACACACGACTCAACAATATTGTGAATGAGCTCAAAGGCCTTGGTACTAACCTTTCCGATCTTGACATTGTGAGAAAGATGCTTAGGGCTTTCTTGGGAAAAATCGAAATGTTGGTGACACTCTTCCTCAACTCACCGGAGTTAGCAAGAATGACCCCAACACAACTATTGGGCAACCTCATCACAAATGAGCTATACAAGAAGGATAAGGAGGAGCTCTTGGAGCAATCCTCATCAAAAGCCAAAAGATCACCGCTTTTAAGGCCAAAGCGGTGGTAAGTGAAGAATCCAAGATGATGAGGAAAACTCAAGAAGAACTTGCTCTTCTAGTAAGAAGAATGAACAAGTTCATGAGAAGGCGTTCAAACCGAGCGCAAATTATGACAAGGCAAAGAAGGGGCACTCCTACTCCAACAAGCGATATAGCAACATCCGTTGCTATGAATGTGATGAGAAAGGGCACATTGCCTCAAATTGCCCCAACAAGAAAGATGACAAAGAGAAGTCATCAAACAAGAAGAGTTATAACGGCAAGAAGAAGCTTTTCAAGAAGCTTCACAAAGATGGCAAGAATGAAGCCCACATTGGAGAATGGGATTCAAGAAGAGTATTCGACTCGAATCAAGTGAAGATGAGTCCTCCAAGAAGAAGGGACTTGTCGAATTGCAATCAAGGAAGCTCCATCACTATTCTCCACTCCAACTTGCCTCATGGCAAAAGGAGATAAGGTAAAATTCCTTGATGATGATGAGCCTTCATATGATGATCTTATGGATATGCTTGTTGAACTAAATGAATTTCTTGGAAAAGAGAAATCAAAATTTAAGATCTTGAAGAGGGAACATACAACTCTACAAGAATCTTATAAAGAGCTAAAGGAAGCTCATGATTTGCTCATCCATGAAAAATCTTGCACTAGCATTGGAATTACTTGCGATATTATAAATGAGATGCCTAGTGTAAAAGTATCTAAATCTAGCATATCTACATCATGTGATGAACTCCTTGCCATGCCATGCTCTTCTAATATTGATTCTAGAAATGTCATATCTTTTGTCCATGATGATTTACTTGTTCATGAAAACAAAGATTTAAAGGAACAAGTGTTAAAATTGAACAAAAGCTTGGAAAGAGCATACAAAGGAAAGGCTACACTTGATAAACTATTAAGTGATCAAAGATGTTCATTCAACAAAGAAGGACTTGGGTATATTCCCAAGAAAGGTAAGAAACCGTATACAAGCCCCAAGGTTTGTAAAAGAAAATGGTAAGTATTGTACAAAATGCGGGATTTGGGACATAAGTCTCAAAATTGTTCTAAGGGTAAGATTCAATCCATTGGTTTATATGACTCATGTTATATGCTTAGAAAAACTGAAAATGGAAATATTCTTGCTCATTTCATTGGCACCTCGATTTTGGGTGCTAAAGGAAATCCATTTGGGTGCCCAAAACCTTGGTTACTAACCTCCAAGGACCCAAACAAATTTGGGTACCTAAAAGAACTTGATTCTCTTTTGTAGGTGAACTACAAGACCGGTGGAAGGCATTGGGTGTTGGATAGTGGATGCACTCAACACATGACCGGAGATCGGAAAATGTTCACCACCTTTGAGAGCGGGAGCAATGAGAAAATCACTTTTGGAGACAATAGCAAAGGAAAGGTACTTGGTTTGGGTAAAATTGCTATCTCCAATGACCTTTCCATTTCTAATGTATCTTTAGTAGAAACCCTAAATTTTAATTTGCTATCCGTTGCTCAATTATGTGATTTAGGCTTAACTTGTTCCTTCTCTAAAGAAAATGTCATTATTTCAAAAGAAAATGAAAAGGAAATTGTTTTCAAAGGTTTTAGATTTGGAAATCTTTATCTAGTGGATTTCACTTCAAATGAGTCTTGCTTAAAAACTTGTTTAATTGCAAAAACATCTTTGGGTTGGTTATGGCATAGAAGGTTAGGTCATGTGGGTATGATTCAACTTAAAAAGCTTTTCAAACATGACTTAGTTGTTGGCTTGAAAGATGTGAAGTTTGAGAAAATAGACTTTGTAGTGCTTGCCAAGCCGGAAGCAAGTTGCAAACTCTCATCCTTCCAAAAGTATCATGTCAACATCTAGGCCATTGGAACTCTTACATATGGATTTGTTTGGGCCAACAACCTATAAGAGTATCGGAGGCAATAGTTATTGTTTAGTCATTGTAGATGACCACTCTAGATATACATGGGTGTTCTTCTTAAATGACAAAGGCGAAACCTCCGGAATTTTCAAAAGTTTCTCAAAAAGAGCCCAAAACGAATTTGATTTTAAGATAAAGAAAATTAGAGTGATAACGGTTCGAGTTCAAAAACACTAAAATTGAAGATTTTTGTGATGAACTTGGAATAAAGCATGAACTTTCCACAACCTACACTCCGAACAAAATGGAGTTGTAGAAAGGAAAATCGAACATTGATTGAAATGGCTAGGACAATGCTTGATGAATATAATACTCCGATAGATTTTGGGCGAAGCTATTAACACCGCTTGTCATGCCATAAATCGCCTTTATTTGCATCGTCTTTTGAAAAAGACCTCCTATGAACTTCTCATTGGGAGAAAACCGAACATTTCCTACTTTAGAGTATTTGGATGCAAATGCTATATCTTAAGAAAGGGTGTTCGGCTCTCAAAATTTCAAAGTCGATGTGATGAAGGATTTTATTAGGATATTCTTCAAATAGCAAAGCTTATAGAGTTTTCAATAAAAATTCGGGTTTGGTTGAAGAATCTTATGATGTGCAATTTGATGAAACTAATGGCTCTCAAGAAGAGCAAGATAATTTGGATGATGTAGGAGAAGAAGGATTACGCAAAGCCATGGAAAACATGCAAATTGGCGACATCAAGCCAAAGGAAGATACTACATCACCCTTCTCATCAAGACAAGTTGAACCACCTACTTCTTCAACTTCAAACAATGTACAAGAAATAGATGATGAAGCAAAAGATCAACAACAACCCTTCAAGATCCATAATGCAATTGCAAAAGATCATCCAATAGACCAAATATTGGGTGATGTGAGTAAGGGTGTTCAAACTCGCTCTAGAGTAGCTTCATTTTGTGAGCATTATTCGTTTGTGTCTTCTCTTGAGCCAAAGTTTGTAGAAGAAGCTCTAGATGATCCGGATTGGATAAATGCCATGCATGAAGAGCTAAACAACTTTTCCAAAAATGATGTATGGACGTTGGTAGAAAGGCCCAAGGAGCAAAATGTGATTGGAACAAAATGGGTCTTTCGAAACAAGCAAGATGAGAACGGACTTGTGGTAAGAAATAAAGCAAGGTTAGTTGCTCAAGGCTACACTCAAGTTGAGGGTTTAGATTATGATGAAACCTTTGCACCCGTAGCTAGACTTGAGTCAATTAGAATCTTGTTAGCTTTTGCATCTAGCTTTGATATCAAGTTATTTCAAATGGATGTTAAAAGTGCCTTCTTAAATGGAACTATCTCCGAACTTGTTTATGTCGAACAACCTCCGGGTTCAAGACTTGAAATATCCTAATCATGTATACAAGCTCTCTAAGGCGCTATATGGTTTAAAACAAGCTCCTAGAGCTTGGTATGAGCGCTTCGAGATTTTCTTGTTTCAAAAGGATTTAAAATTGGTAAAGTAGATACCACTCTATTCACAAAATCATCAATAATGATTTCTTCGTTTGTCAAATATATGTTGATGATATCATATTTGGTTCTACTAATCAAGACTTTGCAAAGAGTTTGGTGATATGATGTCTAGGGAATTTGAGATGTCAATGATTGGTGAACTAAGCTTTTTCCTTGGATTACAAATCAAGCAACTCAAAGATGGGACTTTCATAAGCCAAACAAAATATGTGAAAGACTTATTCAAGAAGTTTGGGATGGAAGATGCGAAACCTATCAAAACACCAATGGCAACAAATGGGCATCTAGACCTCGACGAAGGAGGTAAATCGGTAGATACTAAACTTTATAGATCTATGATTGGTAGTTTACTTTATCTTACCGCATCTAGGCCCGATATCATGTTTAGTGTTTGCATGTGTGCTAGGTTTCAAGCTTCTCCAAAAGAATGTCATTTAAAGGCCGTAAAAAGGATTTTGAGATATTTAAAACATTCCTATAACATAGGGCTTTGGTATCCTAAAGGTGCTAAATTTGAATTAATTGGATATTCGGATTCGATTATGCGGGTTGCAAAGTGGATAGAAAAAGCACCTCGGGATGTTGTCAATTTTAGGAAGATCCTTAGCTTCTTGGTCTTCAAAGAAACAAAACTCCGTAGCACTTTCAACCGAAGCCGAATATGTTTCCGCCGGAAGTTGTTGTGCTCAATTATTGTGGATGAGGCAAACTTTGATGGATTATGGAATCAATTTTGATAAAGTGCCTTTATTGTGTGATAATGATAGTGCCGTCAAAATCTCAAATAATCCAGTCCAACACTCAAGAACCAAGCATATAGATATCCGCCACCATTTCTTGAGAGATCATGTTGGGAAGGGAGATATTTGCATTAGCCACATCCGGACCGAAAACCAATTAGCGGACATTTTCACCAAGCCTTTAGATGAAAGCCATTTTTGCAAACTTAGGAGTGAGTTAAATGTCTTAGACTATTCCAACATTGCATGATTTTATGGCTCACTTAAATGCATACTTCTTTGGAGTGGCTTGGACAATGTTGTGAAAAAGTTTCTTGTGAAAAATCTTTAAAATTTTTTAAATTATTTAAAATTATTATTTTAAATATATTTAATGCATAATGATCCTTAAAGATGTTAGTTGAGTGCAAAAACTAGGGATCATTTGCATATTATACCTTTCTTCTCAAAATTTCGCAAGTCCCGGAAAAATCGGTACTCTCAGTCTCAAAGCGGTACTACCGTTGAGTTGAACTACTGCCACACTGCATGAACTACGGATATGACTTAAAAATTCGGGGGAATTTCAAACCCTAATTCCTTGCGGCTTCCTCTCTCTCTCCCCGCGCCGCACGGTTATTCCGCTCCCTTCAGCCGCCTCTCCTCTCTCTCTCTCTCTCTCAAAACCTCCACAAAAACCGAACTTGGATCTTCAAATCTGCTCGGTTTTTTCTCGGATTTTTGAGCCTTGCGTCTTCCCAAGGACTCACCTCCTCCATTCCTCAAGGTATTTTGGATCATCCCCATCTTTTATTGTCTCTTTGAACCCTAGATTGATTTTTAGGGTTTTTCAAAATGAGGATGATTTCTTGCGGTTTAAACTAGGGTAAATGTTGTGTTTTGGTATCTAGAGGTGTTTACACACCCATTCCATGGATTCAATCCAAGAAAAATACCAAAATCATAAACCATTGCTTAACCCTAGAATCGGTCAGGCGAGCGGTACTACCGCCCGGCCGAGCAGATACTCTGGTCGAGCGGTACTACCGGCCCCAGAACGGCGGTACTACCGATTGCCACGATTAAACAATGAGACTCTTTCAATTCCCTTTCAATTCTATTTGATCCATCCTAGTAAGGCTCTAATACTGTATCGTCTTCCTTTTAGATGCCTGTTACTAGGAGAGCGACGAGGAGACTTTACTCCTCTGCCGGACAGTCCGGAGAATCCTCCGCCGCTCCTGCAGCTTCTGAGGCCTCTCAGAAGGCAGCCCAGGACCGTGGCAAGGGTCCGGTGAGTCTTCGAGAACTGAGGAGAGCGAGCCACAGCAGCCACAAGATAGCTCCCCATGGAAGATTTCGAGGAGGATCTCACCGAGAGGAAGATCCTCAAATTGACTTAAGGAAGATTTGCAGAAGATTATATCGGACTTCGTCATAAATCAAGATGAGTTACCTTCCAACTCCATCAACCCCAAGTTTCACACCAAATTTCGAGAGCAAATTTTGATCACCGTATGGAGAGAGTCGACGATTCACGATCATAAGTGGGTGGATTGGGAGCACTTGTCCTCCATTGACAAGTATGATGGCACTCTCAGGCTTTTTCAGAGATGTGGATTGCATCAGTTGGCGACACTGCAGTCGGACTATAATGAGGAGATCATTCGCCAGTTCTATGCTACAGTGCACATCTCTCCAGATTTTCAGCACATGACTTGGATGACAGTGTGCACACAGTTGGAGGCGACCAAGCATGAGTTCGAGCTTGCCTTGAGAGCTGAGCTGAGTGGACATGAGAAGGTATATGACAAGCCAGCTCTTGAGATCTCCGCATTTTCTGCCTTCTACAACCTCAGGTCTGTCCCCGGCACCTTGGTTGGTCTTCTCCCTATTCCTAGCATCATCAATAGGATTATCAACCATACTATTCTTCCCAAGAGTGGAAATTTCGATGCCATAAGAGGACATGCTTGGAATCTTATAGACTACATCATGAGGGGTCAGAAGTTTGATGTAGTGGACTTGATCATTAGGGAGATTGCCTCTTCCAAAATGCAGAATCAAGCGCATTAATTATGGACCTTATATCTTTGCCTTGATTGAGACCAAGTTCGATTTAGAGGCGGCTACAACAAGAGGCATAAGGCGTATAAGCGAGACCGAGCCTCCCATTCCCACCGCCGCCGAACTCGACAATGATCCAGCAGCAGGAGGATCCTCGGAAGAAGACGGCGGCTCCGCAGCCTGAGCAGCGGCGCGGCAGCTTCTCAGACTGACGTGGCCACTCTCTCTCAGATCTACTCCACTCTGCTTCAGATGAGAGAGTCTCAGGCCGAGGGGTTTGCCTCCCTCTCTTCTCGCATGGACTCCCTGGATGGGCGTGTTGCACCATCGGAGTCCACTCGGCTCACCTCCTTCGCCCATGCGCTATACGTCGTCGCCGTCATGATCCTTCTCCTCCGGTCCCCGTGAGTAGCTTCTTTTGGTATTTGATGCCAAAGGGGAGAAGAATGGAAACTAGGGCTATTAGGGCTATCTATCTCTATTTTATGTTTTATGGATGATTGTAATGAACTTGTTTATCTATGCTTTTGATGTATTCTGGATGTAATGACTATTGTTTACTTCTATGAAATTGCTTCTATTATTTGTCTCATGTTATGATCTCAATTGTGATAAAAATGAGATTTTCTCTACTGTTGTAAAATTTCATGCACAAATTTAGGGGGAGTTTTCACCTCTTTGACTTTAAAAGGAAAATTCATATTCTTGCCAAAATGAAAATCATTGCTAGAATTTTCTCTTTTCAAAAGTCACAAAAGAATATACAACTAATTATCAAAATAAGTGGTATATTCAAACATTACATTCCATATAAAATGTGTTGTCATCAATTACCAAAAGGGGAGATTGAAAGCATCTAGGCCCCTAAAATGATTTTGGTAATTAATGAATTTATATGAATATGGGACTAACCGTTTAATGAGTGTTTAAAGGTTAAGTCCAGGTTATGGTTGACAAATGCAAGCCAAAGGATAAGGATGAAGATCAAACATGGTTCAAGATAGAGGTATATGTAGAATAGGATTCCTTTTTCAATTTTACCGGTCTTAGGAGAATGGTGGAAGACCGGATCATAGGGTAAATAATCGTACCATAAAGAGGATCATGGCAAGTAGCTTGATAGCAATTCTTAAGTGTCCATGGATCAACTAGGATCATGCATTCTTGAAAATCTGTTTTAAAAGCCAAAGCGTGCTCGTTCGGACGTGCGGTAGTTCGCGATTTTCAACGTCGGTACTACCGTCGAAGCGGTAATCTGCTGGAGAAATCGGAACTACCGCGATCGGAAGTTCCGAACCTCAAGCGGACCCATTTTTCCGAGAGCACCCTCGGACTCATTTCCAAAATCGAGGAAGCGGTAGTTCATTGTCGAGCGGTACTACCGGTCACGTGTAGTTCGGAGGTGGATCGGACCCTTTTCTCCGAGAGCACCTCCGGATGCCCCCGAGTTTTAGGAGAGCGGTAGTTCATTGTCGAGCGGTACTACCGGCGATAGGTAGTTCCGGAGGGGAATCGGAGCCTTTTTTCCAGAGAGTGACTTTTGGTGCTCGGCTCAAGCGGTAGTACCGCGCCGACTTTGCGGTACTACCGGTGAAAGGTAGTACCGGACTTTATAACGTCGGTAGTACCGCGCCGACGGACCAACGGTCACTGCAGAAGCTCTGACATAGCCGTTCTGATGCGTCAGACAGGGAGCGGTACTACCGGGCTCAGACCGGCGGTAGTTCCGCTCGCCCTGATTTTTCTGGAATTTGTTCCAAACGGCTAGTTTTGGTAGGTGGAAGGTATAAATACCCGTACCACTGCTCATAGACAGATGCAAGAGACTCTATTGATCACTCTTGAGCATTGGGCATTCACTCCACACCTACTTTCACTCTTGAGCATTCATTTGAGGTGTTTGAGCAAAAAGTGCATAGCATTCATTAGTTTGATCCTTGGCACAAGTTTGCAATCAAGCGAAGCTCGTGGTTTGTTACTCTTGGTGCTTGCCGGCACCTGGACGATTGGGAGAAGCTTGTTCGGTGATCTTCTCAAAGAAGCTTGTGAGAAGACCCGGCTTTCGTGTGAAGGTTGGAGCTCGCCTACCCGGAGCGGGGAAGAGCTACCTCTAGTGATCGAGGTGCTTCGGCTCAATTCGTGGAGCCGGTTCGATTCGTTCGAGCTAACCTCAACGTGGACTAGTGGGAACCGGCAAGTTTCCGATACCACGGTAAAAACATCGAAGTGTGCACATCTCTCTATTGCTTTCTAAATAGTTCTAAGTTGTCATGCTTAGTGCCTTGTTTAGTCCTTGTTATTACTAGTATTGCTATTTGCTTGACTTGTATTGTGTAGGCTTAAAATTGTCTTTCATTCTTGTTCTTAGAAATAGAGAAATTTAGCCTAGTTGAAAAGAAAATTTAAAAACCGCCTATTCACCCCCCTCTAGTCGGTATCCTTGATCCTACAACAAGGTAGGAAACAACACTAGAAGTAGAAAGTAGGTCATTAGTATAAAAAATAATCTCACTTTTTCTATCATCTACTTCTCTCTTTTCTTTTTGTATATTTCTCTCACTCTCAATTTGAATTCTCTCAACCTCACATATGGTGGAATCACACAACTCACTATTTTTATAGCTCTCACTCAATTTGACTATGTGGCTCTCATCCTCATATAGGTTTTGAAGCATCTCATCTTTTATAGATCGTGGGACAGCAATGGCATAATTACCATCAACCACGATCTCCTTATGTAGCAACGGGCAGACTACATGATGACTTGACCGAAGGGAAAATCTCATGCTCGGTTGTCTTCTCATGTGACGCACTAATGAAGGCATACGAACTGAAGTGTGGATTTAGGTTATACTGTGGTGTACATCTTTCCATAGTACCATCATATTTCAAACAAACAGTAGCAGTGATCTCAGAATTCAAACCTCTTTTGAAGTAAGCTCTCATCGCACATGCCTCCGTGATGTTGGCACGATACATAGCATAATGCAGCTCATCATAATAAGATTGGACATATCGACATCCTTGGCGAATGCTCTTCATATGATGAAGTAACTAAAGCTCATACTCATATGGCACAAACTCTTTTCTCATGACCTCCTTTAATTCTTCTCAAGTAGTGACATATTGCTTCTCAGGATATCGCTTCCACCAAGTGCATGCATAATTTTCAAACTCCATGGTGGCTTGTGTGACTTTCTTGGCGTCAGACAGCTTCTGAAACTTGATATCACATTAAAGTTGTTACACCCATTCAAGATATTCCTTCGGATTTGTACTTCTATAGAATGGGAAATATAAGTATCGAGAGTTGCACCATATGGAACAAAATGTTGAATCTCCTGCCATTGTTAGTGCAAACAACAAGGAAAGTTATGTATATGGATGTGGAAGAATTTATTTATGGAATTCACTCAACCTCACCTTCTCTTACCCACTGAAGTTCTTATGCGTCCTTAATGGAATTGAAGAGCTATACACAGTTTGGTGATGGTAGACAACACAAGGTCATAGATCAAGCGAATTCACTTGCACAAAGCACATTTATAATAATGGCTTATTTGTGTAGCTTGGATGGCACCAACCACTGCCAGAACAACAACCTACGATAAAAGAATTCGATCAACCATACGCTCGCGATCCCGTCTACCCGACCACAAGCAGACGCGTCGCAGCTCCTGAGAATCACAAGGAATCACAAGAACAACGATGTAGAGAAATGTCCAATTCCCCTCTAGGTTGCAATCGGATGGCAAACTCTAGGAAGAACATGCGTATAGCACTCTCTTGAAAATGATAGATTTAATCATGGTCTACCAAAAACGTACGTATTACAAGGCTTATATAACCCTTGGGAGGCTGCAAGGTCTCCTACATAATTCCTAAGTGATTTAGAATCAGACTCACAAAAAGGAAATAAAAATATAATTATGTGGTGTTTTTGAAGATTAATCCTCCTCCATTATATAGCCCCTGAAATAAGCTTTCAAACGAATCTAAGATCACCTCAATCAGACCACGTATGTGAAAGTTATTGCCTTTATATGCCAGGTATACGGTTAGAGATATGGTCATACTATTTCGAACATCTCCAAATCAATCAAACGACTACAAACGTCTCCAGCCAATCCAACGGTGGTAACGTTCGGCGGTTCGAACGTTACCATCAATATCGACCGCCAAAGTTGATCGAATGACGCAGAAGGGCGAACTTCAGAGCGGTCCGAACGTCACCGTCGCTATTGACCATTCGGATTGGTCCGAACGTTCCGAAGTTCTTGCAAGCACCCGATGTGGATCGAACGGTCCTGAACACATTTGAGGTCGATCAGACCGATCCGAAGGTAGTTCTTGATACCAGTTGAAATTGTTTGAATGTTTGTAGCATCTTTATGAGTTCGATTGAACTTGTGGACGATCCGACGTGGTAATGAGGACTTGAACGTGTCTTCCCTTGCTTGATTCTAAGTATTTCTTCTCTATTAGCTTCTCCATGGCTCCAATTCCAAAAGCTTCACATCGTTCAAACCTGAGAACGTACAGCACATTGGAATGTGGCAGTATCTAGTTTTCACGTAAATTATAGCTAAATTCAATTAGGAGCAAATTCACCTGTTGATTAATTTGTTTAGCCCGTGCTCGTGTAATTGGTCCAATTGGGATGTCCTCATCATCTTGTACACTTGAAGTGATGAACGATGCACTAGTATCGACGAGTCCTTTTAAACGAATCTTTATTTTAAGTTTGTACAGAACGAGTATGGGTCTACATATAAATACATAACATAGTAGTAGCTCTTTATCTCCAAATATAATAATTAAAGACTCCAATTAAATTAGAGTTCACCTGATAATATTTAATGTGGCTTAATAATTCTTTACAGTCAAATAATGTATTTAACTGAAAACGTTAAGCTCACTATATCCGCATCAACTATGTTTTTTGCTCAGCATAAGGTCATCCTTAATTTCTTCAAGCTATACCCTTACCTTACTCCGAGACATTTTGTCTCTAAACTCATATCACAATGCTCAATGGCAGTATTACCCATCCCACTCGTGGTTTTCCCAAGATGTTCTCTTTCCGAGAAACACTTTGCAATGTTACCGGCAAAAATGGTCTACCAAACAGTAGTATAAAATAGTTGAGTTCCCTAAGCTACCATGGGTATTTAAATAGTAGATTTAACATCACTAAGTCTTGTCAAGGTAAATATGGTCATCAAAGTAAACATGACTTTTTCAATGGTAGGAAGTAATTATGTATCATATCATTCTAAATATTTATTGTACATAAAATATCAATGCGTAGATAAAAGATAATGAAAGTACTGGTAGATAAATAATTAACAGAATGTAGGTTCAACATGATAAAAAACACATGACTTACCTCTTTCTCGTTGTTCTTAGTCTTCTTTACCAGATTCAAGCTTGTCACATGCTAATAGGTAAAACATATCGTTCAACTCTCAAAACTATTTAGAACCAATCTCTCCTGCTAGCAAAAGACAGTTTTAATCGAGTTTGACCCACGTAACACGTTATGTTAGCTCTAAGCTAAGCCAAAACGAGGTGGGCCAGCGTGTCCATGATGTACTGAGTTCACGGATAACTCATGGGGTAAACTTAACGCATATGTTATTGAAATATTAAACATTTTTGGATTTTAATATAAAATAAAGGTGAGCCTAATCTCATTTTGGTTGGCTGAGATTTAGGGTGGATTTTTTTGGGCTAATGGCTTATGTCTTATAGCTTAAATATTTGAATTCTAGCTGTTCGCGAGATGCCATACGTAAGGGAAATAGTCGCATGCGATTTTGATCGGTATAGTTAAACTTAGTATATTTTTTACTACGATTTTTCTATTGACCTCGTCTTAAAATACGTACCATTTAAAAACTAGTTACTGTAGACAGTATAAGCATAAGCTAAATTTAAGCTAAAAAACCCGACTTTGGCATGGCATGCTAAGTGTTTCATCCGGTTTTACATGTGAAGGATAAACATTAAATTATATGAAGAATTAAGGGACAAGAATAAAAGTGTTGGCCATAGAAGTGACGTGTTTAGGGGATGGAAAGTCGGCAAGATGTCAAAGGCCGGTGGCAAGCCAGTGGAAGACAAAACTTGCGAGTTACGATGAGAACAACGCAGAGAAATCCCAATAGGGCTACAGCCCTAGATAGCCTAGTACGATCATGCTGGATGAGTTTGACCGCACGAGCCAAGCTACGGTTAATTCTAGAAAACAAATACATATATTACGGAGGTCTCACCAGGATATATATATATATATATATATATATATATATATATATATATATATATATATATATATATATATATATATATATATATCATCGACACTGTTTCGTACTGCATTTTAGCTGTATTTTAGCTGGAGGCAGGTTTAGGCCGTTCAATCTGTTTTTTTAGTATTTTTTGGTTTTCGATTGTTGATTTTTAGTTAAAATTATACTGTAATGTCTATTTTTTCTGAATCATTTAATTAAAAAATAAATGATATATAAAAAACAGTTATATCTCTATAGATAATTACAAAGAAAAAAAGGTAAAGAAAAAGAAAAGACAAAAAATCCAAAAAAGACCAAAAAATCAAAATTAAGAAGGCAACTATTCACTCCTGCTTTGGGATTCGTTGATTCTGTTCTGTTTAATTTGTTAATTTCATGATTTGTTTGATTTGTTGAAATTCTAGTAGAAAAGAAGCCAAAAGTCTTGTGTGATGTTCGAGTATTGGTGATCATGAACCGGCTTTGATCATTCAACAAAACCGAGTTCCAAAACGTCAAGCTGCTTTGGATGGCAACCCTCTCTGTCCCCTCCTCCTCTGTCTCCCCTCCCCCTCTGTCGCCTCTCATAGACCCCTGCATCAATCGGCGAAGCGAGAAGCATTCCATGGAGGTGAGGAACCAAGGTAGACAAAGAAATCTTCGTTTTATTTGGGCTAGCCCAATAAAAAAATGGACAAGCGACTAAGGTGAGATAGCCATGGATCCCATTCAGCCACTCCTCACGTCTTCTCCTTGTAACCCTAGAGAGGCGACAACCGGAGAGATGCAAGGCAACTAGGGCGCGGGAGGCTGGTGGCGATGGAGTGGGCTAGGCACGACTACGAGCGGCGGAGTGAGCAAGAGAGCGGGCCGGAGCACGGCGGCCAGGCTACGTGGTGAAGAGGCAAGTGTAGAGGTGCAACCTCATTAGTAAAATCAGGATTTCCTGGCCCTTACTATTTTGGGTAATAACTCTGCATGAGATGCAATCTCATTAGATTTGTTATGATGGATGCGTTAATTAGTGCCCGCAATATGTTAGATCAAGCTATGAGATGTGTGAATACGTTACTTCGTTGAGATTGTTGTTTCTAATCATCTGATGTGCAAATTTGTTGCATCGTTGTTTCTGGTATGTTAATTGGTATGATGGTATGTTAATTGGTATGACATGTAGTCTCCTTGCATGATTATTTGTGTGGTTACTGTTAGATAAATGGCGTTGTGTAAATATGTCGGTTTTTCCGGTTGATTAGATACTATTGCAGTATTGAACAGAGCCTTACGTTCTTTTTTTGGTGGAGTTTTTGACCCTTGGGGCAACCGTGGCCCTTGGGGGCGGCGCGCGGTTGAGCCGGGTGCCCGTGACAGTTTCGCCACGCGGGTCGGATAACGTTCCGAGCCGGACGCGGATGGAGATGTTTGTAGTACAGGGTTGGATCAATCGGTCGATGGTGGTTCAACTCTCGGACGAACAACATCTCGTGGGTGCGGGCGACTGCATGCGCGAGCGACCGACGCACTGCACACGAGGCGGAGCCGTTCGAGAGCCGACGGGGGAGGTGGAGATCGAACACAGGGGAGGAGACACGAGACGGGGAGTGGAGTGGTGACGCGAAAGACGAGACGGGCACGTACGAGGATGGGGCCCGCGCCACTCTTGGCTTTCCTTCCTATCATGAGCTCATGAGCGCCTGCCTGCCCACCCAGGTCTGAAACGGCACGGCCGGACAGGAGCAGGTAGGGGGCCAGATTGCCAGGCCGCTACTCCATCGAACTGCAGAACCGTCAGCGATTCAGCCGGCCACGTCACATCCCCCCTCTCATACGCACTAGTCACGCAATCTAATCGCGGCCTGACACGGCGCGATCCGTACGTACGCATCCGGGTTCTCGCTTGGGAACTGGGGCCGCGAGCACGGACCGTTCACGAACTATTTATTGTCCAGTACCATGCCCGGTGGTAGTTCGGTACCGAGTAGGTATTCGGGCAGGCGTTCCCAATTGGGAACTAAATGTTTTCCAAAATGAAATTAAGATCGCATCTGAGTTGTAACGACGATGGCACACACTTGGTTCACTGAATTCAGCCGCACGAATTGTAGCGACGACAACGCACACTTGATTCCCTGAATTCAGCCGCACGACGTCCTCAACAATGTCGCACGGGAAACGCTGTCTAGACTAAAAAAAATTGAGCTCCTCTCAAACGGGAAAACGACATATTACTTCCTAGCTTGTTCGTACAATCCTAATTGTGTAGTATTGGGTCTGTTTTTTTTTGGCTTTTAACTGCGACTTATAACTTTTAGGCTGTTTACGAGAAAGAGTACGGAACAACAAAAACTCATACGCGTTTTGGCTGATATAAATGAAGTCACTATAGTGTATACTACAATCAACTTATAAAAACTAAAAAGAAGAGGCTATTAGTTACCACAAATCCCTATACATACTGTTTGGATGTCAAAATAGGACATAGAACTGTAGAATTGGAATTGGTGTTTCTGAATATATGGTGTTTAGATGCAATTTGGAATGGGAATCCCAACCAAATTCCACTAGAATTAAGGGATAACTAGAAATGGGGGCCTTCCAAATCAGAGCCTAGAACCTCTGAATCGCATGGAAACACCATCAACGACCAAATCTTGAGCACACCTCCTCCCTTCTGGCTCTACATCGCCGATTATTCCCCTTCTCTAGCGAGACTTCAACAATCCGACCACTGCTCCGGCGAACCCTCTAGTGGATATGTCCCATTCTCCTCCCGCCTTCACTAGTGATGCAGGACGATCTGCTCAACACCGTCACCAACCACCTCTTCTTCCTCCTCCTTCGTCTTGGGCGGCTACGGCCCCTTGCATCATAGCTTGTGTCGCACACATGGCGAGCCAGGGTAGGGGGATAGGCCAGAGGGGGTGCTCGTCCACTATCGACTGCTTCTTCTTCCTCCTCTCAAATGCTTGCTCCTCACGAACACCGCCAACCACTTCTTCTTCCTACATTTTGAGGCAGCAGCTCACTCTAGATCTAGGGTTGCTGCATCGCAAACTCCACAACTGTCACCGGCGAGCCCCCCACTAAGCTCCACCACCGCCATCGGCGAGCCTCCATGGCAAAGGCACTCGATCAGGTGTGGTATCGGCGCCAATGTAAAATTTCTTTTGGCAGCCAAACATGATTTGGCACTGGCTTGTGATTCGATTTCCATTTAACAATTTCTTTGCCAATCAACCAAACAAAGTTGAAATGTAGCCCAAGTCCTATTCTACTTGAAATTGAATTGGACTCCATTTCCAAGAGGCCAATTCAATTCAGGGGTCCTAGTGGATCTTTAGGGGTGTTCGTATTGGCTACGGTTGATGGTATTTTGCTAAAAATAAAAAAGTAGTAGCTGAAGAAATGACTTTTAGAAGGAGATGACGAGCGGCGAAAAAATTTAGTGATATGCGCGATATGAGAGTAAGAGGAGCGGGAGTGTGTGATGTATTCATAATCCCTGTCTTATACTCAGAGCGGACGGGAGCGAAAGAAGTGGAGTTGGCACTTCAAAAAATTAGATATTTATATTGGCTTCTAACTTCTTTAAATAAAAACTAAAAATAAAAACCAATTCGAACATCGCTTATTAAGTTTGAAGCGTGTAGTTTCCGAAAACACTTGAAGAAGCTTAGTCATGCGCACCTGTCTCTTTTCATCCTGTAGCTCCTCTCTGCCTAGCTTGCTTTTGTTTAACCTGAGGTGACTGCCTCCACTTTCTGCTCGCTAAGGTACACGGGCAAGGCATGAGAACCTCTGACTTGTAGCTGGCGTTCCTAGATCTCGAGAACTCAGAAGGCCAGAGCAAAAGATATGCGGAATACTCATTGGTAGACCCCACTACGCGGCTCGCCACTGTTCCAGGATTTAGAATAAAACTACATACGTACGTACCACATGTCACAGGGCCTTC
Source organism: Bonia amplexicaulis (assembly GCA_036346245.1). Classification (NCBI taxonomy): domain Eukaryota; kingdom Viridiplantae; phylum Streptophyta; class Magnoliopsida; order Poales; family Poaceae; genus Bonia; species Bonia amplexicaulis. The sequence continues at coordinate 7,081,628 of CM070736.1, read as the reverse complement.
AATTTCCAAGAACTGTACTCGCGCACGATTGGAAGTTTGGAACGTATCCATCTTTGAATCAACAATTTCTCGAAATGCTGTAACATCATTCTAGTGATCGGAATTGGATGACTTGAGGCTTGTGGACGTCAAATCCAACGATGCGCCTTATCGTAATTAAGCTGGGTAGCAAATTCCTATCTTGCACGTACAAATCAATTGCAAATTAGGTGTCTAATCGTATGATCATCATAAATCAAACGTTGCTATACATATGTAGACTCAATTCGTACGAAAAATTCAGCATGCATGGTGCACGATCATTGTCTAAAATGAACATATATCTCATAGAAAAAGTTTAATGTGCGCACTTTATTTTATAGAAAACTCCATTGGTTGCAGAGCTTCAAATTCCAGGAACCAGAAGGTAAAACAACTGGAAGGATAATGAAGCGAATAAATCAGTAATATTCTATGCTGTCTCTTTGCCTCCATCTCCGGGGATGTGTTGCCTGCTTGCCTCCCGGGTAGTCATCTGTACAAGGTGGATGTGACACAGGTACCAATCATGTGATCATGTAGAGTATTTCACAAAGGCACTCGAGCAAAAGGATGTACGGTCGGCCGGCTTCCTAAAACCCTAGGCATGCACTTTCTTTTCACTAGAGCCCTTGAGGGCTTCCGATCTCTCACTGTATGCATATGCGTGGCTAGAAAGTAGAGAGAGAGCTACCCTTTCGTGTACGTACTTCTTCCGTGTGAAGCCCTCTTTTTTTTTTTTGGTGATCTGCGATTGCCGACATCATCATATTTACCGTATATAAATCGACTGCCGTACTACGTACGGAGTAAAGTTTTCTACCGAATATGCACCAGAAAGTAGAACAAGCCAATTGACAAATTTTGTGTACGTACCTGAAGAAGCTGGCAGTATTGCGTATTGACTTTCGGTCATTTTTCTTATGGATCGGTCTGGATTGTGCCTTTTAGAACAAAAAGATTCGTAAATTACAAGCATACATTTTTTGTTCAGATTTCTAGGTTCAAATCAGCTCAAACCTAGACTAGAAGGAAACATTAATTAATAGTTCATGTATGTTTACTTACGAGAAAATTTGATAGAACCACGTCGTTTTCACATTCATGTTAGAAAACATTAACATAATACATAAGGAAAAAACAATTTGCAGCTGGTATTTTATGCAAAATATTCAGTTTATCATTGTTACATCCACCTAGCATAATCCAAAAGAACCTTATCACAAGCAAGAGATCTTTGTATGACACTCTTGAATTTCCCTTTCTTGTCAGGATTTCTTAATGTGTTCCTTTGTGCTTTCTTTTTCTCTGTGATGCTATACTCGTTTTTATATAAATTAGGATCATAAATCTATACACTATAGAGAAAAAAGTGCAAACGAACACACGCAAGATTCAGAAAAACAGTCGAGAACCGGTTAATAACACTGTCACTAATTCCAGATTTTACTTAGGTCAAGAAGGCGCTATGTATAGCAGCCGGGAAAGTTCATGTGTTTTTCCCGGCCAGATCCCGAATTCCTAGGTGGGTCCATGAGGTATGGAAAATCCGATATTGTTAAATCTTGGATCACATGCAAGAAGCAAACAAGTTCGGACTTCATTTGTCACCCAAATTGAAGTAATCTCTATCCGCATGTGCTTATACGCCCCCATGCGATCCTACGCGCAGTATATATATATACAGCATCGCCTCCACCCAACACGGCAACACATAGCTCTAGGGCTGAAGCCAACAACACAGTAGTTACACAACTAGTGTGCATCCTAGCCATGGATCCATACCACTACGAAAACATGCATGACCCACGCGGCTACCCCATCCATCCGCAGCCCTACCTCCACCACCAGGCCGGCCTCGGCGAGAGCAGGATGATGGGCTGCGGGCGGCGTCGCCCCGGCGCGAAGCTCTCGACGGACCCCCAGAGCGTGGCGGCGCGGGAGCGGCGGCACCGGATCAGCGACCGCTTCCGCGTGCTCCGCACCCTCGTGCCCGGCGGCAGCAAGATGGACACGGTCTCCATGCTCGAGCAGGCCATCCACTACGTCAAGTTCCTCAAGGCGCAGGTCAGCCTGCACCAGGCCGCGCTCATGCAGCACGACGGCTGCCTCCGTGGTGCAGATGATGAGGTGACGATCGCGATGCAGCTTCCAGGAGTTCCGGTCCAGGACCAGGAGGTGGTGAGCTATCACACTGGGGCTCATCAAGTGCAGGTGCTTGATGATCTATGCCCAGGGCAGATGAGCAGTGCTCACGAGCTGCCTCCTTTGCCTTCGTGCGTCTTTGACGAAGAGTCGGCAGCCGCGTGCTACTCTGTGTGTAATCTCCAAGGCGAGGAGACTGATGTAAACGGATCCTATTAGCTATCTAGTTAGCTATCTAGTAATGAAGTTTCCGTACGTACGTAGGATGGTACGTAGCTACTAGCCTGCTACTTTGATCTAGTCTGCTTAGCTTACTTAGCCCAGTAGTATTACCGGCCTGGCAGAAAGTATCTCTCGGTGCATGCATACTGCATGCATGGTTCTGTTTCTGAATATGTACGGTTGCTTTTTATTTCTTCTTCTATCTAATGAAGTACTTCTCATATTATCACTTGCAGCTTATTCTTCTTGGTTTGCCCTTTCTTTGGGTTTTTTTTATACAGCTCTATCGATACTCGACATCCCAATGCTTGGGGGCGACTGCTTCCGTGATTCCAACTTTTTGTATACCTGGCATGTATAGGATTTGGAAGATGTATGTGCTGTTTATGAGTATATAGGAATTACATATCCGGTTGCTGCGCGCATGCATAAGTTGTCAATGATGCATGTTGGCTGACCACGTACGCGCAACCTCACCGCGGCCAACGAATTAGTGAAGAACATCATTCGTACTAGCCAGGGGTGAATCCACCGGGAGCTTTATCAGGCTCAAGCCTACCCTCCACACTAACGCCGGTACTCCTTGGCCTGGCGGCCATGGCCTCAGCGCTCAGCCGAGGCTCCTCGGTCGATCGCCTAAGAAGAAACAAAGGGGAAGAAATAGAGGAAGACGAAGGCGGGCCTTTGCCGTAGCCCACAGGCTCAACTGCGGTCTGACATTCACAGATCCAATCCACCTCACGCTCCCCAGTCCACCCCAACGGTCAATCAATCGAACAAGAGGAGAGCCAAGAGCGCATCTGGCTGAGGAAGAAACCCTAGGTGGGCTGTGGCGAAGCAGCTCGACGAGAAGTCGGGGGCATAGGCGAGTGGTCGAGCGAGCTGGCGAAGAAGCCGGGGGCGCGGCTGCGCTAGGGCTACGGTGTGAGGAGCCAAGGGTGGCCGACCAGCGACGCGACGAGGAGGAGGGGAGCCGTCGTGCTGGGCAAGGGGTGCGGGTGCGCGGTTGAGCGGAGAAGCCTAGGGCACGGTCGCCTGGGTGGCGGCGCGAGAAGGCACGGGCTGGGACGGCCGGGCAACGGCGTGACAAGCTGGTGCCCGGCGCGAGGAGGACGACGAGCCGCGGAGCCATGGGTATATATAATATATTATTTCATTATTTGCTCTTTAGCATATAGCCATATCCTCCTATGTATAATATATTGTCTAGTTAGTAATATAGTTATATACTTGTATTTGGTTGTAGACTTGCAATAATAGAGAAATAAATTTTGCGTAATTATTTCACAAGCAACTCAAGTAGTACTCTCCTAACCGATGGGAGCACACTCAACCAAAGAGGTTTCAACTAGAATTCAATTCTAATAAATTTATTATCAATCCGATACATCGCATACCAATAGAAGATTATGCCAATGAAATTAGTGGTAAGTGATGAGGATTAGTGGTATGGTTCGTTTATTTTGAATGTCCATGATCATATACCATTTATGATTGTATTACGAATTTTGCTAATTTTGATATACAGATGACATATCACTACTCGTTAGAAGCATATTTATATGTTTGGGGTTTGCACTTTTCATCAACGAGGTACCTTTATTTTATTTCTCTTTTTTTCTTTGCTTCTGTTCTCTTCATATATAAATTTAGATTTCACATGAGAACAAGACTATATATATATATATATCAATTTAGTTCTGTTCTTTAAATCTACCTTCTATTTTCACCACTGACGTAGTTGTATTATCTTTACAACTCAATGGTATAGTGTATGCGACAAAGGGATCGTTGCGCTTCTCGAATGAGATCCAAGTATCCAACCAGCGAGCTTCAAGTCGATCGAAATTCGGGCGACACTGTGTAGGTCGCCGGCCGGGAGGGTGGGCTCCACGTACGCTGTCCATGTGTACGCGTTAGATCATGCCTGCAGGCAGCAGGAACTGGACTGTGCGAGAATAAAGGGTTCCATTAATGAGGACGGCGACGTTCACCCGTGTGATCAGAGGCAAAGATTTCGGTAGGGCTGGTGCTATGTTACGTAGCGGCCGATTTGATGTTCTAGGGCTTTAAATTACTCGTACGTAGCCATGTAGGCAGGACATAGACTGGTATGCCTCGATCGGCGGGACCAGCAGCCCGGCTAGCTAGCTGCCAGGCTGGTTTACGGTTCTTCGCAGCGCACGGCCGGATTGTCCTGGCGTGCATTCCACCGCATGGCTCGGCTGTTTTCGGCGTGGCCGGTAGTTTTTTATAAGTAGTATTTGTACAAATAAATTGTACAGTTAGAAACTATTTTAAAAGGATTATTTTGATAAATTGTTTTGAAAAGACATGAAGAAGTCATTTTGTTTGTTTGTTTAGAAAACCATTATCCATAAACTAAAAAGAAGAGATCTTTTATTTTCATGGGGTTGGTAGGAGCGGATGAGCGGGGGCAATATTGTAGTAATTGAAATGTTTCATAAAAAAACTCCAACTTTCCTATTAAAAACACCTTTAATGAGATACGAAATTAGAAATGCATGGCATTATTGTGTTTCTCGATGTCAAAGTCCAAAACAAAAAAAAAACTGAAATACACTATAAGTTCTCACAAAAAAGAAAATCATCTGGGCTTTAAAATAACGGTCCTTAATTAAAGTTAAACTATAGCGATATTGGATGTTATTAGAAAAAAAACTAGAAGTACAGTAGAAAACTCGTAAAAATGAAAAATATCTGATCCTTAATTTAGTGAACCCTGATTATAAAGAAAAAACTCTAATCTATTGCTTGGAGATAATTCAAATTTAGAAGGAAATAAATCCAATCCCTCTATCCTTTACGTGACTTCACATCACTACCCCACCCCACACGGCTACTCGACAATGGAGGCTAGGGTGCGGCGACGGTGGCACTCTGGGCCTTAATTAAAATTAAACTAAAGTAGTCATTGGATGTTATAAGAAAAAAAGAGCAAAATATAGTAGAAATCTCACAAAAAAGCAAAATATGTTGCTCTTAATTTGGTGGACCCTGATATAAAGAAAAAGGGAGTGTCTATTGCAAAGCGACTGAAATTTTTTTTATCTCTCAGACACTTGAAGTTGCACTCTCAATAAATTAAAATTGCAGTTGATTTTTTTGGAGGGGGCTGCAACTTCAGTTGATTGAGATTGCAACTAAGTGTAACTTTAGTTACACTCTGAATCAACTGAAGTTGCAGTTTTTTTTAGGGGGCTGCAATTTTAGTTGATTGAGAGTGCAACTTCAACTGACTGAGAGATAAACAAATTTCAGTCGCCTTTGCAATAGCAAAACCGAAAGAAAAAACTATCGTTGATCTTGTGATCTTAGATCTAATCTATTAAAGTGTGACGACCCGCGTCATTACCATGGGGTAACAACGCCGGTCAACGGATTATTACTCGCTTTAGCCGATAAAACATCGCTCTAACGAATAATAATCCAATCAGAGTGTTGCAACAGAACAATAATTAGAGACAACACGATATTACAAAAATATCACCACGCAGGGCTAAAATTTCTTACCAAGCCTCAAGGGTTGGAATAACCTGTTCTTCACTCAATCTTCACACGGGATGTCCGCCTTGTACCCATTGTAATCCGAGTCCACGGTATTTCATCCAGGCTGACTGACATATTCCTAAGCAAAGGGAGATAATAGCAAGGGTGAGTACAGAAGTATTCAGCAAGCGTTAGTAACAAAAATGCACCGAATGCTCATTTTCTACACCTTTAGGAATATCAATTCCTACCTCAATCTTTTGCTCATTTCTTATCATTTCTTTCTCATTTTCTTTCTTCCTTTCCTTCTCATGACATATAGAAAATATGTTTGTTGGTTTTGAAAGAACTTCAACTTATTATTTTAGAAAACTACTGAGCATACGCATGAACAGCAAAAACCCCCATAAGTTTCCGTAATTCTCCTTTCCCGGAGACAGGCATGAATTCATGATTTGGTAAGCATTACGCAAGCTTGTATCACTTTACCCATCATCACTCTGCTCGTGTTGGCTTCCGGATTTTCGCATTTCCTTTGATGCGGCGCCCAGACCAGAGTACAGAGCTAATAACATCTACCTCAGTATTATATCTCCACCCAATTACTCACAAACGGCAGCTTGGAGCGGTAACACCCTCACGCAGACCCACCGAAAGCGACATTAACTGTTGGCTGGGGTGGTTTCTGACCCTCACCCAACACCCAACTGCGTAATATATCGCCTTCGCGTACCCCGTTGCTGAATATCTGATCAGTCTTGGGTTCTTGCGATCCGCCTCCCAGCCGGCCTACGTGCAGTTTTGGGTTCTGCGCGGCTGTGGATCCCCCACTCCGGTACCGGTCCGGTTCTTGTGGGTTCCTCCCCTAAATAATATTACCCATGTGGAGAATATAATACCTCAATAGAGTACTAGTCTGCCCGTGAAAAACGGAATGTTGGTTGATACGATTTGGTACGGTCTGTTCACACGGAAGAAGTTTGTAATTCCTTATATTCTATTCTTATGCAGAGGTCCCAACCTGCCCCTTGTCACCTATCCTGGCAACCTCTGCCCACCCTTTTTAAATAACTCAAGTGGCCAACTGCTCCATCAGTTGCCATCTATCTCTTTTCTCTTCTCTTATAGCCATTGTTCGATTTAAATATTCTTTATTTCTTTCATGCAGAGTGATACTAGATTAATACAAAAATGCTTATTTTACGGAATATAATCTGAAGACTTGATCAAAGGAATGCTTGCCTGAACTTTAACCATATACTCGGATTCAAGTAGGATTAGGTGAAGACATTCCCGTAGCTTGAATTATCGCCTGCAATTAAATACGTCAGCTACGGCTTAACTTACAGAATTATAATAAAATACAAGGTGTCGATGTGCTTGTGCTCCTAGGATAAGGCTTCGCTCACTTTAACCTAATCGCGGTAATTGAGGTTAATTTCAGTACACTACTCGTCGATCGACATTATCGTACTAGCGTTATAGGATATGGCTGATTTAGCAGGTATGCCCGGCGTTTTATTAATTCCTAGCCATATTTTGATTACACAGAATTAATTAGATGTCTGCATAATTATAAGGGCGAACATTACTCCTAGCCGATCTCGCGTATGCAATTATGTCTACTTAATTTCTTATATGGGCATATGTATTTATTCACCTCCCTAAATCATTTTAGGTCTTAAGGTTACTTAAATAAATTCTTTCTTATTAGTACCGGTCCTTTCTCGAGATTAATACTAGCGTGATTATCTACATTATCGACACCAATGAAATTAACTCCCAAGTAATTAATTAGCTAAATTATACTAAGGCGTCTCCGTATGACCTCCAAGTTTTATTTTAACTCGCCGCGGATTGTTACCACTTTATGCTATTTAAATCGTTAGGTCCACGTTATTCGGCGTACATGATTTTATATCCTCGCATACTATTTTAAATTAGAGAGTGCTATTCTAATCGTCTCAAACAGTTTTAAATCTTCTAATGGTTATGAAGTTGTTCTAATGATTCAGAATACTTATTAGTGGATTCCTATAGTTTATAATTGCCTAATAACAATTAACTGAGCATTTAAATACGTACTGAAGGTCTCAATGATATTATAATAATTTACTTCACATGCATACAATTTCCCGCCTATGGGCATCTTTTAATTTACTTTTAATATTTAATAACATTTACTAGAAAAATTCTATGATTTAACACTATTCAGGTTAATTGGGTATTTAATTATAACCTGGAATAATTTAATTGACAAGGCATTAGTTAAATCGGTACACGCTATATTGTTAATCTACAGATGGAGATTCATTGGTTCTAATCATTGTAAATACTGATTAGTGGTTTTCTATTGTTTAGATGAACATAACCAATTTATGTATGTATTCAAACCTGCAACAAAATGGTTTTGGACTATAGTACTTTAATTTACTCCATACGCGTAAAAGTTCAATTGACGTGCATAATTTAAAGTGTCTGACCACATTTAATTGGTTCTAATGACCTGGAATCATCAGTAGTAGATTTCTAGAATCTAAATGTTACTAACTAGATTGTTTGGGTAATTAAATATGCCATCAAGCGGTTTAAACACTATAGGGATTTTAATATACAGGCGGGCTAGTTTAATCCAATGACATGATTATATTTATTACAAGAACTTGGAATATATTCTGGGTTTCTATGACTTCATCTACGGCGTTGAAACGATAACATGACTTAATTAATTGAGCGAATCCTACCACGTATGCTTGCGGGAGTTTCCAGTTTCTCGCTTCGCTTATAATCGGCTTCTAGGGTTCCTGATTGATTTGTATCGGTTAATTGACACTTGTTATTGGACTCGTGTTATTTATATGCGTGGGAGTCTAAGAATATTATACTGACACCAAGGCTTCTACTAGATCTCCAAGAGTATCTAAAACAATTCCTATCCTATTGCTACGGCTACCATTCTAGTCTTTTATTAGTTTATTTAATTACGACAACTCATTTATGAACAGTTTTTACGAAACATAATTATGAGTATCTCTAAATTTCGGCAAATCTGGTCTATAATCTTTTATTTTACCTAATCTATTTTCTTCTCTCCTTTTTCCTTTTCTTTCTTTTTCCCTTTTCTTTTCTCTCCGCCGCTCCCTTTTCTTGCGCCTTCCGCCGACGCCTCGTTTCTTCCTCCCCCGTTTCTTTTCTCGGCTCTCTCTCTCTCTCCTCTCCGGATTCACTTGCCTCGGCGTCGCCTTGGCTCCTCCGCGCCGCGCTGTCTCGGCTCTCCCTCCTCCCGGTCTAGCGCCTCCTCCCCCGTCGCTCTACTCCGCCGGCCCTTCTCCTCCTTGCGCCGCCGGTCCCCTCGGCGTCTGCCCGCCGCCACAGCCATCCGAGCGGTGCGCGGCGGATCCGGCCCACGGCCCGGATCTGGTGCTTCTCCCTCGGATCCGGCCGGTTTAAATGCTTATTTTGGGTTGCTATTTTGCCCTTGACTCTAATGGGTTTTTGCTCCCGGTTGGCTAGGTTTTGGAGGCGAGTTGCCCTTGCGGGTCGCACCGGATAGCCGCCGTCTGCCGGGAGAGCTGGCGGCGACTAGAGGTGTGGCGACGGAGGTAGCACGCCTTGCCTTCCTCATCGGTGAGCTCACTCCTTCCCTCTTCCTTCTCGCCTCTACTTGGTATACTACCCTACCGGTTGCTTATTGTCTCTATAATGGCTATGGAGAATGAATGCTATATTGTGCCATCTGTGGTTCACCTGCGTGATTGACGATGGTTTGGCTTAGGGAAGAAATTAAGGGTGGCTTGGGGGTCGCCCTCTGGCTTGCGGTTGTCGCTCTGGTGCTGCCTCCCTCAGGTCCGGCCGTCGCTGTTGCCGTCGCCTGGCTTTGGTCGTCCGCCCGGCCTTCCCTGGTTCCTGGGCGTCCGTCGGCCGTCGCCTAGCTCCTGGCTGCCTTTCGGTGGCTACGGTTCTGTGTGGCTGGGAATGGTTGGGGAAATAGTTGTGGGGCTGTGCTCTTGCTGCTATCCCTTTCTACGGTTGGTGTCGGTCGGCCGCCTCGCGATATTTTCGGGGTGATTTGTCTTTGTTGGTTTGGGTTGTCTTGTGGGGTTCTCTCGGCTGTGTTGTGGGCTTGCTTGATACTTCTGGAATGGCTGTGTGGGGCTTGACCTGTGGTGACCCTCTCGGCTGGGTGCACGCTCTCTGGACTGTGGGGTGTCGCCCCTGGGACTGTGGTGCTGTCGGTCCTTCGGTTGCTATGTGGGCTTTAAAATCTGATGCATATGCTGGTTGGTTTCTAAAATAAAACATGTTTGTTTTTGCCCGGGCGATGAGCCTACGGTTGTGAGAGGTGCCGACTGGCCCCCGGACGGTCAGGTATCTCCGTGAACGGATTACCCCGCCTGAAACTAACCTTTAGGGCTCTGACGGCAATTTCTAACTTCTTTCTTTCGTTTATTTCTATTCGTTCTTTTGTTCGGTCTTTTTCGGTATTATAAGTACTGGTTCACTCACAAATGGAATAACGGTGTGGTGGCAGTTCGACGACATATTCTAATGTATGAAGTGACCTTAATGTATTGGGACTTTCTCTTAATATTGATATCTAGATGATACTGCATGTTACCTAAATGCAATTTCTATTCTTTGTTAATTTGGATGTAATTTAATATGTATGAGATGAACTTCGTGTAAATTAGATCATGCAATTCTTGGTTAAATACAATTATATTGTAATTGCTTAGTTTTTGGGATGATTATTTGGTTGAGACATGAAATTGTATATTTGTTGTAATTTGTAATCGCTATTATGTAATGCAAATTGTAATACCTTTATTTAGCTTGCTACCAGTTCTAGTTGTCGCTCAAAGGATGCAATTCAGTTTACCATATACAGATTGTAATTACTTATTGTTGTACTACGAACTGCTATATATATTTTAATTGAGTTGAAAGTTTTTACATGTCGTGCAATCAAAATTTATCTCTCTAGTATATACAAATTTGATATTCGCCCTTATCGATTGGATTGCCATAGTAACATAATTATTTATCGCTCGATGGTTTTTGCCCTATATAGATACACAAAAAGTTTAAATTCCCCTGAATTTTAGATCATTAGTTACGTAATTAATCCTGCTTAACGTCGTAATTCGCTGCTTAAAGTTAGTTAACGACGTGGGTTGTTACATAAAGTTAAAAGGAAATAAATCCAATCAGATCTAATCTATTAAAGTTAAAAAAAATAAATCCAATCCCTCTATCCTTTCAATAATGGAGGATAGGGTGTGGCGACGGTGGCGCTCCGACAGTGCAACACAGACGATGTGGCGAGCACGGCATGAACCTGGGGAGATAGGGAACTCATTTTTGGCGGTGCACAAGGACGGTGTTAGAACCTAGGTGTACGTTCATGTTGTGAGGAGTAACAAGTGTTTTTATGTCAAGGTGCATTTCAGCACGATGAGTTGCTTTGTCTGGGTGTGCGCAGGTTAATTTAGCGGGCAGAAATGCCACAACGATAGGAGATAGACGTAGAGGCATAGGATGTGCCGTGGAGTCCAGTTGATGTCTAGAATGTGAGAAGAGGCCAAAAAGATTTACCAAAGATGACAAAGACCATATGTCTGCATGCTTCGCAGCGAGGGAGCTTTGATTTGCGTGAAGCGAACGAAAGCAAGCTGCATTAGCCTGTGGTAGACCAGCGACCAGCACGGGAGCCAACGACCGGTGCATGCATGAGCTTGACGACAGGTGCATGCGCGCATGAGCTGAGCGACCAGCACAGGAGCATGTGCTGTGTAGCGAACAGGGCCGCGGCGACCAGCACGGGAGCATGTGCTGTGTAGTGTTCGTGTGCAGGCAGGAGTTCGAATCGGAAAGTGTTCCGTGTTTCTAGTTGGTTTGGTGTGAATGCGTGTTAAGCCATATGAGAGTTGGTCTCTGATTAGGTTCCGTGTGCTAGTCGAAGTTGTGTATATGTACGAGACGGCCGTGTTTTTTCAGACCAGTCTAAAGCACAGTCGGCTTGGCACAAGCATGACCTCGCCCGACACGTAGCGGGTCGTACCAGTATGGCACAAATGGTGGACCAAATTGGGCTTGAAAAGTCGGCATGATGGGCGGCACGGCACGGCCCGGCGTGTCGGGCCGTGCTCGGACTGGCCCAACCCGGCGAGCACGATCGACACAGGGGCACGGCCGGCACGCCAGCGCCTAGGCCTCGCCTCCCGTTGCCCTCCTATGATTCACGGTCATCCCAAATTCCCCACAACATAAGCCATCACAGAGCAGAGAAAGAGAGGGAGTAGAGGGGAAGGACTTAAAGAGTATATCGCTCACCGGAGGAGCCATCACGGCATTCCACAGAGGCCATGCCAAGAGGAGGAGCCATTGGCCGTCGGCTATAGGGGCCGGAGGGGAAGCCAGTGGTGGCAGCCATACGAGCTCTACAAGATGCCGAAGAAATGGCGGTGGTGCAGTACCTGCGCTCTCCGAGCTGGTCACCACGGGGGAGGATGCCGGGAAGCCTGCCTCGATGATGTCGACGCTGAGGCGAGCGAGCTGGCGCGCGACAACTAGCTTCTAGGCATTGTTCATGGTGGCCCCCGGGGACTGCTCGCTGTCGCAGAGGGTGGTGTTGAAGATGCAGACGTAGTTGGGACTGTCGATGCGGTTAGGGACAAACCGGCCGCCGTGGCTCCGGGACGAGCGGACGGGCGAGGGGAGGCGGGGGCGACGGGGAATGCTAGGGTTGGCGGCGGCGAGGCCATGGGAGAAGCGGGTTGGTGGTGGGGAAGGAGAGGGACACCGGGTAGGGAGGGAGGGCCGAGGGGAGGGAGGCCGGGGTGGGGAGGGAGGCGGCGGGGAGAGGAGAGGGGCACCGGGGTGGGGAGGGTGGCGCATTCGAAGAAAGAAGATTATCTCTCACGCCCAAAATGGTGGAGGCAATCACATGCGCTAAAGACTGGGAATTAGTCAAAGAGCGGCAACATCATCAACTGGAGGATCCTGAAATCATGCAGGTGTACGCTGACCTCGAACACATGAAAGACCTAGACATTGATGAGTAGATACTATGTACGCATGTTGTTATAGTTAGTATGTACATATATTGTTAATGTACTATTTTCCTTACTCGGGGAATCCCACTCTAGGGCGTAATGTTTTTAACGAGGCGGTAACATTGTATTTTTAAAATATCAATGAAATTTTATTTTTCCCGAAATATTTACGTCATTGTGTGCCTATGTTTTTATACAACTAATTCAATTTCAACTAGTTTTTAATGAGAAGGGTACGAGAGAAAGGAAGATGGCGGCCGCCGCCACCATCGTCGCTGCCGCCTTCATCGTATATAGTTACTTTGGGCTGGGTTTAGACTAGCACGGCACAAACGTCGGCACGATGGGCTTTGGGCCGTGCTTAAGCCTGGCTGGAGGCGAGGCGGGCTGGCACAGCACAACACGACAAGATGACTAGATCGAGCCGACACGACACGAAATGGTCTGAAGCACAATAGGCTCAGACCGTGCTGGCACGGTATGGTCCAACTCTCAGCTCTATATATACCTATTAGCCCTTGAGGCTAGAAAAGGGGCGAGCACGGAAGAATTTTTATGGCGTGAGTTTTGTAAAACAACAGAAAACTAATCAGGGCTAGACTTGAGAGATTGTACTAGCATGATGATTTTTTTCTGAAGAGATTCAATAGAAAATCTGCTCTTGAGGCGTGAAAATTCTTGGTGTTTTCTTAGTAAGTTTTTGTGTTCTTTTTCTGATTTCAGATTGATCTGTTACTAATAACTCTCCTGTCGTCAGAATCGATGATCTTTCGTATGATCAGTTCTGACTAGATTTATTTACTCGATTGATTAGTTTTCTTCTGCTGTTAATTCTGGATTGATAAATTAGTGTTTTAGGTGTTCGGTATTGTTCTTTCTAGTAGATCGATTTATTTTTTATCACCAATTCACCCCTTCTCAGTTAATCCGTAATCCACTATCCAACAGACGGGGATGATCATGTAGTGGCTGGAACGGGCAAGATGAGGATGGCGGCCGCGGAGAGAGAGAACTCGCCAGTGACGAAATTTAAGAGACGATTTTGGCGACCATGATATGTTCCTGGGATAGGGAACCCGTTTTCGGCGGCGCACGAGGACGAGGATGATCATAGTGGCTGAAACGAATAAGATGAGGGGCCGCAAAGAAGGAGAAACTCACCGGCGATGGAAATCCGGCAACGTAACAGAGACAATGTGGTGAGCATGGCATGTTCCCAGGGATAGGGAACCTGTTTTTGGCGGTGCGCAAGGATGGGGATGATCATATATAGCAGGCAGAATGGGCAAGATGAGAATGGTGGCCACAGAGAAGGAGAACGGTGGCGACGAAATCCGGGGAACTCCTGGTCGGTATGGTGGGTGCACGAGCACGACATGACCTCGGGGATCACTCCTGCGTGGCGACATGACCTGGGGCGCACCTTAGAAGGATGGCATCGGCTCTGGCCATGGCAAGACAGTGGTGCTCAACGGTGGCTGGCTTCGGCTGCATTATCTTGCTCAGTTGAGGGCTTAGAAAGTTTCAGTAGACCGGGCCGGTACCAATGATGTAGTCAGCGATGTGTGGAAAAACTTGAGGTGGCGGGACGCAGCAGCCTGGTGAGGAGGATGTGGCGGGTCGCGGTTACGGTCTGGTAGTAAGCAGTGTTATGTGAATATTTCAGGCTTTCAAGTGCCCATCTTAAAAAAAGTGCAAATTGTTTGAAAATAAAGTATATGAATATGACTACAATTCATAAAAAAATTCATACCTATTGAGCAAGTTAATATTTAGTAAGGATGTCTTCTGTTGTAAAGATGAAAGGATGGCTTCAGCATAAAGAATGTACAGACAATTCTTTCCTCCAAAGATATAATCTATATGAGAAATATGTATATTCCATCTATCATAAAGATATAATCTATATGTTAAATATGTATATTCGATCTATCATAATACAAATCAAACCAATCTTACAAACACAAAATCTGCATCAAATTGGTAGTGTTCTAAAAATTGCAACCATATGCTTTCCACATATAGTCCTTTCCCACTCATGTGTTATTTCCTATTCACGAAACCCCACGTATGGCCATTTCCCACCCATGTGTTTTTTCTATTGAAGAAACACAATCACATAAATTATCATCAAACCATTTAAACATAATTTAGGAATGATATCCGCGCAGATGCGCAAAGCACCTTGCTAGTTACTATAGTGATTGAAAATTGAAATGTTTCACGAAAAGCTCCTACTTTCCAACTAAATATGCCTTTAATTAGATTATAAATTATGACACTATTGTGTTTATTGGTGCATACCACAATCCAGATTATTCCTAACGGCCAGGAACCGTCAGAAATGAAGGGAAAACCGACAGGAAAACAATCCCTGACGGGCCTGCCCGTCAAAGCTGCGTCCCAGGGAGCACAACGGATGCCTGACAGGAAGCCACGAAGGATTCCCACGTTACGATTGCAAAATTCCAGACATTTATTCTTGAGCCATCAGGGATAACGAGGTATCCCTGACTGTTATCCCTGATTGTTAAGTTATAACAATCAGGGCTTTATGTATCTTTGACATCGATCTTGGGCCCGTCAGGAATACTATAAAACCATCAAGGTAATCCGGATTTTGGTAGTGGTGTATGTGTTAAAGTAGTATGAACTATCCTTGGAAAAAGTGATGCTATAGAACACCGGAGTGTTTTTCTAAAAGAAAAACTTCAATCTCAGGCCCTGTTCTTTTCAGCTTTTAAAAGCTGCTTTTCGGTTTTTCTACAGTAACTAGCTTCTAAATAGAATATTTTTTTCAAGATATAATCTACTAGTTAATTGTAGTACATACTTTACTGACTTCATTTATATAAGCAAAAATCGCACATGAATTTTTGTTACTCTGTAATCTCTCGTACAAACAGCCCAAAAGTCACAAGCCGCAGCCAAAAGCCACAAGCTGCAGCCAAAAAGAACATGCCCTCAGTCCTTCCACTAGTGGATCTCACCACTCCTCGCTCTTATGTATACATCCATGTGCTCATTAGCAAACCGCGGGGAAGAAATCTAAGCTGCTTTTTTGAATTAATTTACAACCTGCATTATTTATCTGTCCTCCTCGTGTTTCTGTCAATGTGGTATCTATCAAGCGTCACTTACCTCTTTGCTAGTGGATTTAGAGTGATCTAGTTCTTTGCTACGTCGATGAAACACGAGAGGGACAGAGAAAAGGCAATAGGGAAGCCGCGCTCGTGAACATGTGCTGTTCATGGAGATTGGGCGACGCGTGCCTGCTTAGCTGCATATAGCGTTGATTTTCTCCAACAGGCAACAGCTACGCGGCCTTTCTTGCATCGTCTCGAGTAATTTGGCACATTAGCCGCTTTCCTTTCCTTCGGCGGTTTGTTACTATCGCTCCTTCACCAATAAATTAAACATGTTTTGTTACATTATTCTCTCTACGTGGAGGTTCCCTTTCAGAGGACCTTGCCCAACAAAAGACCAGAACACACTGGGGAATTTTTACTTCGATAGGTTGGATGTCGCATTGCACCTAACATCACGGCCCGAAGGTAAGTGGCCAGGTGCTGTTTGAGGTAAGGAGTTGCTGCCTTTCCCAAGGTTAGCGGCCACGTCGCCACCAGTTCGTGTGCTGCAGACCTTGTCCACTGAGTTTTACTAAATCTGATCCTACACAAACTTATTTATGGAGTTTTTTTTAAAGGAAATTTATAGAGCCCAATATTCAGTACTGTACATGTATGGATTGATGGACGCAAATATGCAATCAATAGAATAGGTGGGCGACCTATACGGCACCTACCAGTATTTTTTTAGCAGAACAGGACACACCCACCCAACAGCAGGCACAGATTAAATCGAGCCTGCCGATCGAGATGGTTCCTTCAATTAGTAGCAAAATCTGAGCGTGTGACCGCCTGTCAGTAGCTCAACGAGCAGTATCACAACATGTACAATCAAAGACACCCACACGATTCTACTGATGAAGAAGAGCATCGATCGATAAATTAATATGCTTCCAGAAATGCAGAGTAACTGCAGGGAGTTCCACAAGTTTGCGGCCTGAGAACAACGAATCGACCACATGAAACATTCTTAGAATCTTTCTAGTATCTTTCGAATCCCACTCTACATAAACACCATCGAGCGAACGGTGGCTGACTCGCTGGCACGTTTCTTGGCCCAGGACTAACCTTCGTCAAACCTGGAAAAAGGAGACGGTCACTTTAGATGTGAAAACTGGGTGCCGAATGTTTGTGAGAAAATCTAAAAAACGGTATATCGTTCTACTTAAAAACAACAGTATAGTTTTCTATCATTCGATCTCTCTCGCGCTCTCGACTCTTTCTTGCTCACACCGACTAGGAGTAGGGGGAGTGTGGATCTATCGTCTCTGGCCATGGCGCTGCCGCATATCGTCATCCCTAATCACAACGCCGCCAAATCTAGTCGTCCCCTGATAGGGTGAGGTTGACTGAGGTCCAGCCCTAATGGTACGTCCTTTGCTCTAGCACTCTAACTCTCTCTCTCCTCTATCTTCTTGAGCTCCGCTAAAAGGAGTGGTGGCCGATGGGTTCATCACGCTCCTCAGATGTAGAGGGAGGCCAGGGAGGCGGTTGTCCGGTGGCGGGCGGTGGCAGAGAGAGGCATGACGAGACAGCGACGTACTGAATATTAGATTGTGTGGGGCGGCACGACAAGACAGCGAGGTCGCCGTTGGCCACCAATGGTGGAGGAGGGGGCGCGCCAAGACAGTGAAACTTTATACGTTAAAAATATTCCTAACGGTATACCAACCTATAGCAGCTTCTAAAGTTTAAGGCCTATTCATTCCGGCTTTTTTAGTGGCATGTAGCTTTTGGTGGCTGGTTTTTGTGTAAAATTGTACTATATCGACTGTTAGTTTTTTCTGAGTCATTCAATTAAAAAATAAGAAAATAAATAACACAAAAAAAATATTATTATACCTCCACGAACAATACAAAAAAAAGGAAAAGAAGGAAGAAGAAAAGCAAAAATAAACAAAATTAAAAAACTAACATGCACATTCTGACTTCTAAAAACTGAAACTGGGACCTACGGAGCCTAAAACCACCTCGATCACACACACCGCACAGGCCACCCATTTGAGCACCCAATGGGGCCAGAGAGCGCCAAACCCACGAAAGCCATTGTATGCACCAAATAGTTCATCCAAAAACTTAAGCTGATGAGAAAAACAGATAATTCATTTATACTTTAATACTCCCCCATGTGTAGGCTACCACAGGCCTAAGACGTGGAATATAAATGGCTGCAATTATTTTTTTAATTGCACCAACTAGGTCATGAACCCAAAACCTATTAACTCTAATACCATATTAAGGGTCTGTTCTTTTTGAGCCTTATGGCTTTTGGCTGCGGCTTTTGGCTTTTGGGTTGTTCGTACGAGAGATTACAGAGTAACAGAAACTCACGTGCAGTTTTTGCCGATATAAATGAAGTCGTTACAATATATACTACCATTAACTAGTAGACTCTATTTTAAAAAGACAATTTATTTAAAAGCTAGTTACTGTAGAAAAGCGAAAAGTAGAAGCCAAAAGCTGAAAAAAAATGGAACCTAATTTATATGCAGCAATCAGTCATTCAAATACTTAAATTGATGAAAAAAGACGGGTAATCCGTTTATACTTCAACGGCCACGCAGGCCGCCGTGCAGCTAACCGCACACGCACGCTTTTAATTTTGTTCGTCCGCGGCAAAGAAAGGAGAAGCCGATCAGCCGACGCTGCTGCTGAAACTGGTTGAGAGCCGCATGGCAGCGCAGGAGGCGTCGCAGCCGCTGCGGTGGCGTTACGGCGACGTCGACGACAGCAACTTCGCCGTGCGCGGCCGCGGCGTCCAGCTCCTCGTGGCGCTCCTCGCTATCCTCGTCTGCTTCGTTGCCGTCTGCCTCTACCTCCGCAGGGCGTGCCACCGCTACAACACCGACGCGACGCTGCCCTCGTCGTCGTCCGCTGCGGCGCCCACTTCCCCCTCAGTGCCCGGCCTCGACGCTGCCGCGATAGCAGGCTTGCCCGTGACGCTGTACCGGCGTCCGGTGGCGTCGCCTGGTGATGAGGACGACTCAGCGCAGTGCTCGATATGCCTCGGCGAGTTCGGGGAGGGCGAGAACGTGAAGGCGCTGCCGCGGTGTGGGCACAGCTTCCACCCGGAGTGCGTGGACGCGTGGCTGCGGTCGCGGCCCAGCTGCCCGCTGTGCCGGGGCTCGCTTCTCGCGGCAATCACCAAACCAGACGTCGGAAGCGAAGCTGTCTGATCATGCGTGGCACTGCTACTCGCGCGATCAGTTGGGAACTGTACCGTGCGGCGACAGGGCGACTGCCACCGACGCGTGGAGCCCCGCCTCGGAACCGGTCCGCCGGCCAGCGGACACATTCCATTGCGCCGGCTGGTGGCTGCGCTGGTGGTGTTCACGGCACGGTGGAAATCATTTTTTTCTTTGTTAATTTGTGTTGTAAACAGTGTGATATAAGCACACTTTTGAATTTAATTTCAGCAATAATAATAAATATCCAACCATGATAAACATGGCATAGAAATGAACTAACCAGTATATTAACATATGAAACATTTAAGTCATTGCAATAGAAACATATGCACAATATGAATGTCATATAAGAGTTAAAGACTAGCATAACCTCATATACGCATGTGCATAGAAATACTAATCTCAATCAAAATATAGCATATATGACCAGATTTAGCATATGATCTACAAATTGAATTTTCTCATATGCTCTCAGAAGGCTAGTTGCACAAGATTTAATCTTGGGCATCTCCGTCATGACAAAATTTAATCTTGATTATATATGACAGTTATAGATTAGATCTTGAGCTCAAATTAAACTTTTCTATTGCCAAAGTCTTGACAGATCAAGCAAACAGCTTGCTGGACAGAGCAGAACTAACCCTAAAATCAATCTTCCATACATGCACAGAAAATGCTACGGATTCAACAGGTTAAAAGGGTCCGGCACAGACCAGACAAGATTAAAAATTAACCACTGAACAAACCTAACAGAGATCAGCAAAATGGAGAGCAAGATCAAAGACCAAAGAATGAATAATAGCTAATTTAATAGAAAGCTCAAGATCAATCTATCATGATATCCATATATAATCTCAGTTTTGAGTCATTTCATCACAAAGCAATTTTCTTTGCAAGTTTCCCTCTAATGGACTTACTGATATGCAAAGTATATCAAGAAATTGCAAAGAATCAACAGCAAGTATGCTCACAGCAGTGGCGATACTCAAAATCACCGTGAAGAAAGTAAAAAGGGGCAAGGCACGCTCACGGCGCTGACCTACAAAACCTAGTACCCCATGTGCTGCTCGCAGTAGAGGAGTGAGGTAGACGGAGATACAATGCCCACTCCAACCTCGGGTTGCCGATGCCGGTGTCGAGGATTAGGGTTGATGCCGCACAAGACCGCCGAGAGCTCCGCCCGAGAGCGCTCACATACAACAAGAACAGATCACAAATCTTCCACCAAACACAGCACAAGATTCAGCCAAATCAAGCTCTAGACTTTATCCCAAACCTTTCCTCTCGGCAAAATCAAAGAAGAGGCTCATGGAAACCGTACGGGAAACCCTAGAATGACGATTCGACCTCTCGACGGCAACAGGTAAAACCCCGGCCGACAGTTCTCAAGGATCAAGAGCGAAGAACCACAGCGAGAGATTTGAGATCGGAGAGGGGAGGACTTACTTCTTCTCCGGGCCAACACAGAGAGGAGAGGTACCATATAAAGGGGAGCGGGGTGGAGGCACGCGAGGAGACGAACAAACGCAAACGCGCACGGGAATGGGAGGAGACGCGATCTCCTGCCCGTTATCCTCTCAGCCAGCCCACTAACAGGTGGGCCCCACCTCTCTCTCTCTCCTTTTTTTTCTTTTTCAATTGGGAAATTCCGAATTGCCCTCGCAGAAGCCAACAATTTGTACATCAATATTAGTTTTACACGGTGGCGTTATTATGCCCACAGCAATAACAGAAACAAGTTGCATCTTCTTTCGACCATTTCTTTCAGGTTTGAGGTCGCAGTGGATGAGATGACGTTCTTTACTCTTTTAGTTAGAGGCTGCGAACGGGAGTGGTGCCATTTGGAGCGTTGCACTTGCACGTCAGCACCAAGGGGGCACTTCAGCTTTTAGTTGCAGGGTGAGGGTGTTGGGCTTGCACAAAATGGCAAAAACCTGCAAGCTGCAGTCACTGCACCGATGCGAGTACTTACCACTCTGTTATAGATCTAGACCGAGAGATCTTAAGGTACATGCTACATAGTTGATGGTACCGTTCTCAATCATTGAGTCTGAAATTTATACACAAGTTCAGACTTCAGAGTTCTACGTTGAAGAGCTGAACTAGCAGCAATGCAGCATATTCATTCGAAAGATTACCACAATGCAACAAGAAACAGTCAAGTATGCACATTTTTCTCCTGCCTGTGCTAGCCTTAGCAGTATTAGTATTGCCTCCCAACGGAACCGGAACGAAAATAACCAGAGTTCATCGATTCGCCATACATATAAGGTCTGCTCTTTTTAGCTTTTGGCTTCTCTAGAAGTTAAAAGGCCAAATGTCAAAACGGGTGGCCTCTTGAAATGGATTCTCCAAACAACTTTCTGGGCGTAAAACCGTGTGTGTCATCCGTGTCGGTATCTCTGTCGTTCACTGCCGTGTAGAAAAGCGTAGACAAAAGCCATTAGCCACAGCCCAAAAGAACATCTCCATAATTATATGTATAATTTTGCCTCAAATTTATAATGAAGTAGGTGGGTATTTCAATTTCCAAAAACCCAATTGAAACCCTAATTTCGAACCCTACAATTTGACAAAAAACAACCAAGAATCATAATATTCAAATCATAACTCATAAATTCAGATCATTTGCTTAAAGGAAATGAAAGATTTGAGAGAAATTTAGCAATACCCTAGGTCGATTCAGAACGTAATCCATACCACCAAGTGATTGGTGAGACAATCTACGGGTAATGACAACCAGGAGAGACGACGACCGGCGGGCTATAGTCTAGGCCTCCAGGCTCTAGCAATCGATGGCTACAAGCCTGCGACCAAGCAAGAGGGTGGATTTTGTTTGCGCGCAAGGCGGGACAGATGAAGGGATGGAACGAGACATGAGTGTTAGGGCAATGCGATTCGCCTGTAGTGTGGCCTTTATCTGCTATCTTCCATTCGTAGAGTGGCTTAGCTGGCCGAGTGTCTTGGGTCATATGCTTATGTCAGCTGGGCTTCACTTGCATATGCTAGGCTGCGTGTTCTAGGCCTTGATTGGTGTCGTTTTGGGCCCAGCTACAAGAGCCAACGAATCGAGAGCTTCAATCGAGAGATTTCATAGAGTAGTCGTAAGTCTTTCTACGACCACGTAGTCGTAAGTCTTTCTATAACCACATAGTCGTAAGTTTTTCTACGACTACGTAGTCGTAAGTTTCTGCGACTACTCTTTGATCGTAAATCTTTCTACTACCATATAATCGTAAGTTTTACTACGACTACTCCTTGGCCGTAAGTCTTTTTACGACTACTCATTGGTCATAAGATATCCTACGACCACCTCGTAATCATGGGTCTTTCTGCAACCAGCATATCTCCGACTAGCTTGTTTACGACGACCTACTTCATCGTGGGGTCATCTAATAAGGCAGTTAGAACATGTGTTTATTCCTAATAATCGCACACGATCTCTCTCTGACAACAATCGTCGCACGACGAACAGACCACTACGTCTCTCTAATAGTAACTTCCGTCAGACGGTTATCATCCGAAGCGTTGATGCGCCTTTTGGCGCGGGACAACGGCTACCGCTTTGTTGACTATATAAAGGTTGACGTCGGGGGGGAGGGGAGGACATTATAACAGGAGATAGTGCTAGGCATTTCGTATTACTCTTAGTTGTAATCAATTTATCTGAAAAATAGCTATATAGAACGTAGGGTTATTATTCTCCTAGAAGAAGACCCGAACATGTATAAACATTCCTGTGTGTCTACTCTGTATGTTCATACACCGAGTCTTCTAGAGTTCCCCGAATCTAAACAAATCATACGTAAGATCGATATTAAAAAATCGACAACACATAAATTTACATAGCTATACAATAGAGAAGAAATAGGACCCGACGTCCTGTGCACCCCGTGGGTCTCTATGGATCCGCCACTACCTCCCATCAACATTTTCCCCTATCCCCAACTCCTAAACTAATAGAAACACATATGATTAGAGAGTTTCCTGTCAGGCTGTAATTACTATCCAGGCTCTTAATCCGAATTACTTGGGCAGATGAACACTTTTTAGTGTAAGTTAGAGACACAACGTTATGCACTAGAGTGACACGAGAGTATAGTACTGAAGGGTGTGGAGAACCTGGAGATGAACCACGTTTAGGATGTGGAGTCTTGAAGCGCCTGGAGATGTAGGCACGAAGAATGCGCAGAGCCGAGGCCCTTGGTCACCTGCAGACTGCAGCAGCTCCAGTGAGGTGGAGAAGTCGTGTGGTACAGGATCTGGTGAGGAAGCGCTGGATCTAAGAGCGCGTCACTCACGGAGGTACAGCCGGCCACCATGAATGGAATCACTCCCTCCCCTTCGCTGCCATAGGCGCCGCCTCCCTCCTCCCGCTGCTCTCTCGCTCCAAGGGTTTCTAAACAGGCTGTGTCATGCGATCTGATCCATTGGATCCTAATCGAATGGGTAGTTTTGCCCCTGAGCGTGGGATCGCATAGAATCGCATTTGTGTTCCGATCCTAGCGATTCTACGTCTGCGATACCACTAAAATCCGATCCATGTTGCGATGTGTGTCATGCAGCTCTGATAGAATCCATGTACGATACTATGATCCATGTTGCGATCGTGACAACCTTGCGTGGGAGGGAATTCGAGGCTGATAGCATGTTTTGGAGGCAGAAAGAGTTGGCATTTCTTAATGGGGTGGAAACAAGAATGGGGACTGATAGAAAGCTCACGCTTGTAATGGCCCTAATAATCCCCTTATTATACCTGGAATATTTCGCGGCCAGCGACCGCATCCACGTCGGCTTCGCTTTCCTTGTGACCGACACGTGCGTGCACTCTCGCTTCCGCTCCGCCTGCCGTGTGTATGCACTCTCTTTTACTGTTTACCTCCGCTGCGTATACGTGGTCAGGTAGCGGGCCACGGTTTTATCGTGTCCGAAATCCACCACGCGGTTTGCCAGCTAGTACAGCTGAAACTTGGGAGGGGTACTCAGATTTGGGCTATAAAACATACTGGAGAGGTCGGAAAAAGAAATCAAACATGTCCCAAGAAACTTACATGAGGCCCAACCAATGGCATAGACTGTAGGCATGTTCAGGACTGCTAATGGCGTGATGCAAGGGTGAAGCCATATCTCGGACAGAGTAGACTTTAGTTTAGGATATAAAAAAATATCTAGTATATAGCTCGGTTAAATTCAGTCTAGTCTGAATAATATTTTTATAGTCCAACTTAAATATACTAAATTATTTCATCACTAAGTCTGAAACGTAACTAAATCTTTTGACTTCATCGCTGGCCTGATGGCTACCCGGGTTCCATCCTACACACGGGCGTGTCCATAAGCAGAAAAGAGCGTGTCCACGTTCTGTAAGACCCGTAAAATTCCTAGTACATAGAGTGGGTGCGGACGCATGTGTGTGTGCGTCTTTGTACTCTGGCACAAAAAAAAAGACTACACGCAGGTCTGTTTCTGCCTCGTGGCTTGTGGATGCAAAATGAAGACAAAACGACGCAACGTCGCCGGGACCTCGCTTCACCGCCGGCGCCAAAGCGGCCATCTTCAATATAAACAACGGCAAGAACACGACTGTGGTGGAGATCCACAACGGCCGCTCTAAAAAAGTAAAAAACAATGTCTGCAGGAAGACAGAACTGGTGACATGAAAGTGGAGTACATCTTAAGCTCTATTATGTTGTGTTAGGTTTACATAGATGAGCTGGTAACTCCTCGTCACAACCACAAACGATTTTCTCCGAACTGCCAACACGGTCCTAATTCTCTCCGTGTCTGGAGCCTAGCATCGCCCAAAAAGGTAAAAAGAAATATAAATATTCGAGTCTTCAAGTTCCCAGGTCAGGGATTTCCATGTCAGACTCGGAAGTATCCGGCCATGGAAATGCTAGTTCCAGGACTGAACAGGAGCAGAACAAATGAGATCCTGTCTCTGCTGCAAAGTTGGCCGGCTTGATGTGGGCAACCGCGAAAAGAAGGGCACCAACTTAAATCTCGATGGTCCTTCCTGATAATGTTGCCGCCACGAATAGCGAAAACGAGCGCAACACAGCAGAGGAAAATTTACAGCAGAACCGAAACAGCACTCCCATCCTGACAGCCCAGGCTTGGGACTCACAATTGCAGCTGCTACTAATTTGGAGCGTGTAAGGAGACAGCAGGGAAGGATCAAAGCGGATGCTAGAGACGATTAAGACGAAGATTAACAGACGCTATGCTTGTTTGGAGCTTGAGGAGTCGCTGGGGTTTTATAGAGCGGCCGGCGGCGGCGGGACTGGGAGCAAGACGCGGTGCGCCGTACGCGTGAACCCTGAGTTCGGGTGACCAGGCCAGGCCTGGCCACAGGCTACCGACCAGGCCGGCCCACAATTTGCCCTAGTTTTGCCCTGAGAATTTTGCATTTTCTTTTATCCTTTTTTTGCGATTTTTTATCTTTTCTGAACCAAAGCCATCCAGCCATCTTCCTGGTGCAAAACGTTTCTCTGTGTTTGATAAGATTTTAGAAAACTTACTCCTTGGTGGTATGATTAAGAAGTGAATGCTAAATCCATGTAAAGCTGCTTTAATTTTGTTAAAAACAATGTAGACTGGGCCGGAGTGAACAGGCCTGAGGGCCTCTCTGGTCATTGAGTAGCTGGGCCTTAGTCCAGTAATAAAACTGTAAGCAAGCAGCAAGTCACTGAGATGTGAGATCCCCAAAAATTACTCTTTCTTTCTTCCATTTGTAAGTTTTTTTTTGTGGTACTTGACAGCCCAATTCTGTGGCCGGTGAAATCCTTAAACATCGCCCTTAAATATGTTGATTAGACTAAATCCGATTTGTCCAGCTGATGTACCAAGCGTATCTTCGTGCTCCTCTCTCTACCTAGTACTCCTACGTTGTTGAGGACCATGCATGCTTCGTGTCCGGTCTGTCCGTCTGTGGCATTTAACTGAGGCTGATCTGCTGAGGTGGAACTGTACTGTGTAGTAACACGAGTCCATCATCAAGCTAGAATGTACATGCGAGGTGCCCCTCAAAGTGCAGTACAGCCTCGATCTCTCTCCTCCTCTGATAGCAAGTGTCAGGACTGCTCCTAGCCTTTGAGCTCGGTTTGTTCGGTTGTACTAGGAAGTTACAGCAACTTTCATCGATCTCTCCAAGGAAGAAAAGCTCCGGCCTCCCTTTTCTCTCGTGACGTCCCTGCGCCTCTCGTATATGGAACGCCACATTTACGTGTAGCACCTGTCGCGGCATCTGGTCAGGACGAGAGCGATACGCGAGCTTTGCTAACAAAATTGAAGAACGCAGAAAGGCAGCATGGATCTTCTCTGATCCCGAGTACCAGCCCATCAAGTCAACAACGTAACACACTTGTAATGCTATCATTGATACTGCTCCCTCAAGTGGTGCTTCTTTTTGTCACTTTTTTCAGGCGGTATATCATCGAGCTTTACGATGAAATGATCACCTAAAAGAGCCTCGATCCCACTCCATTCCCTTTCCATCTGCGGTACAACAGTTAGTACAACATGCCAATTTTCTCCTTGGGGATAAGGATTGTAAGCTAGAGAGTCGACCGATAGAGAGAGATAGGGCTAGTAGAAATGAGTGGTTGGTCCTTTTCACCCTTCTGTTGGGGGTTTATATATGTATAAATGGGTAGGATATTTCTCATCCTACTCCTTAATAATTACAAAATGTGAGGATACATTGATACATTTTCTTATACTTTGGGCCTGTTGCAAGACTCAATCGTTTGAGGCTGGGCTACCCTCACAACAGTATTCTATCGATAGCAAGCGTGGAGGTCCCGAGGGACGAGCTAGCATGACCATCGGCCCAGCTCCCCGTCCCTCGACAGCAAGCACGTAGGTGCCGATGGGCAAGCTAATGCAACTCGTAGCCGCAGTCCCTAGGGGTGTGGACGCTCTAAACCTCTCGGAGCAAGGTTCTTTCGCTGAGCATGATGTGGTCATGGAATCTCCCAGCAAATCTTGAGTCGGCGCGTGGAGGTCATGCCCTGAACTTGGGCGACGCGTAGGCGTCAACAAAGTCATGACCCCGAGGCAGTCGGACGGGCGTCGATGAAGGTGCAACCACAAGGTGATCGTAGGTGTGTGGATGAAGTCGGCAGCCGGATGAAGGCTTGAAGTGCCCCACCCTTGGAGTGGTGTCGACGAAGCCTCAACCATGTAGTGGTCGTATAGTGCCTCACGACCATGTTGATCACGACGCAATCATGGGTGTCGACGAAGTTGGCAATAGGACGAAGACTTAAAACACGTGCTCCGTCACCCACCTTTTGGATTGGTGATGACGAAGTCTCGACCACGTCGTGGGCGTTTACATCGACGAAGATGCGACCACAAGATGGTCGCAGGTGTTGGCGAAGTCGGCGACAGGATAAAGGTTTTGAAGCGCGTGCTCTGTCCCCCACATTTAGACTGGCGTCAGCTAAGTGTCAACCATGACGTGGTCGTATACGTCGACGAAGATGCGACCACAGGGTGATCGCAAGTGTCAACGAAGTCGGTGGCGGAATGAAGATTTTGAAGTGCGCGCTCCGTCCCCAACCTTTGGACTATCGTCAACGAAGTCTAGGGTACCCCTTTCCCTCTTTGGGGGATATGGACTATGAGCTAGAGAGACGATTGATAGAGAAAGACAGGGTTAATAGAAATGAGTGGCTCTAGTCCTCTCGCCACCCTATTAGGGTTGTTTATATATACATGAATGGGGGTAAAATAGAAAATCCCCATCATACTCTTTAATAATTACAAAATATATGGTACATTCATACATTCTCTTATACTATTGGCCATGTTGCAAGATCCAGTCGTACCTTATGATATCTCTTTTCCTTTCAGTTAACCTAACCCCAGCATCTTTTGACAGGTAAAAAGGCCAGAAATAATGTAAAGAAAAGAAGAAGAAAATTTCTTTTCGGTGCGATGTATAACTAGCTAGCCAGCCCAGCCACGAAAGGATCAATCGATTGAATTGTAATATAGATTTTGCTTCACTGTTATACCCGTGCTGGCCTGGACAGTATCCTGGTGTAGAGTATGAGGTTCCAGATGTCCGGCACGCCGGGGAGGCACCAGTGGATGCAGTCGGCGTAGGTGGTCGGGTCGGCTCTTTGCTCGGCGTGAGCACCTTGCCCTGCCGGATGGTGTGCACGGATGTGTGCCCGTCCTTGCGCCGCTCCGACATGGTGGTGATGTCCACGAACGTGATGGGCACCCGCGGCGCCGCCGCGCGGGTGATGTTGGCCGCCGCGTGGAACATGTCCCAGTTAGTCCCCAGCCAGATCGGGCCGTGCCAGTTGAGCAGTGGCATCGTCTCCTTGGCGCACCGGATCCCGTCGGGGTTGCCCCAGACCTGCGGGCTGTTCAAAGAAGCCATCAAAATCGGTTAATTAGTCCAGTATTGTCTCCATATCATTATCAACATAATCCTAATGAACAGTGATAAATCAGTCAGCCGTTTCCGGAAGAAACCGGTTAGTTAAATTCACTCAATATAACAAAGAACTTTGAGATTGAATTGCGCAAAAAAAAAAAAAGCGAAACGTCAGAAGCAAGTTATAAACAAGATCAGATACATGACCAGATTTGAGTTCACCTCCAGCTTTTAAGCCTAAAACGTGACAGTGTTCTCTATTCCGAGATCCTAATATCCCGGTCACGGGATAACCTCTCTCAGAATGACGCACATTCATGCGCAAATAATTCGATCGCCCATAAGCTTCCGTTCGGATTCATGCGCAAATAATTCGATCGCCCATAAGCTTCCGTTCGGATTCATGCGCAAATAATTCGATCGCCCATAAGCTTCCGTTCGGATTCATGCGCAAATAATTCGATCGCCATAAGCTTCCGTTCGGATTCATGCGCAAATAATTCGATCGCCCATGTGAATGGGCATGTACACACTACATACCATGCACCCTAAGTCCTATCAAGACAGAGTTAATTTTCCCTCGCAAAAAAAGAGTTTAATTTTTCAGAACGCAACATGCACAACCAGCTAATTAGTACAGTAATACTCGCCCGATACCGATAGGAACATCTTTTGGTTGGACTTTTACGCGTACTAGTAAGCCCGCTTGTGCACTTGTGCTGTGACGCACATTCTTGACCGCATAAAGTGCATAGAGAACTGGAGAGATCGAAGGATACTGATCAATACGTGCATACTGTGCAACTATGGTTACCTTGGGATCGCTAACGGAGTATTTTTTTTAAAAAAAAAAAGCCAAGAGAAGGGTAAATAGCTCTGCCATTCATTTTCCAAAAGAAAAGAAAAATACCGATTCCAATTAGGATACATCAAAGACATCAACACTGATGTTAAGAGGGGACACCGACCCCAAAAAAGGGGAATCCAATACGGGGAAGGAGTATTTTTAGGCTTTCACTGTAACCATGTTAGGTGCCGCTCAGTTAGACTGAAATAAGCTAGCTTATGGTTAAAATTGTACTTAGCTAGCTGAAATTACATTGTATCTGATTGTGGCTTATTTGGTGTAACTAAATTTAAAAAAATAAAAAAACATATTAGCCCATCATAGACAATTCAAACAAATACATGAAAAAAAACCAGCAAAAAATATTAAAAAGCCAAAAAACTAAAAAAACGAAATTTATAAATAGTAAAAATAAAACAGAAGTCAGAAGTTTAAATCGAAATAACCAGAGCCTTAGTCTTGTCCTGCTGTGGCATTCGTGGGTGCTCAGTGGTGGCATTCCGTGTGGCTGTAGATTAGTCTCCATTCTACCATCATGCACCGGTCGAAATGTCAAACCATGTGTACATTAAAGGGCATATATCCTAATTGGTTCATTGCAGTATAACTATGGGTTGAATTGATGATTTATTCTATTTTTTTATTGAAATGACAAGTAAAGTCTCACTAACATGTAGGTCCTGACTCCATATGTCATTGAGACATCACGAAACATTTTATCAAGTAGCAAAGAAAGATAGGACAAATTATCAAATCTCCCGGCAAGGTGAACCCATGTGTTCCACACCAATGTTGCACGTTTGTAACTAGACTAGTCGCATCACAACGCTGTTGCACGTTTGTATCAGTTTCACGACCTAGCTCAGCTCAAGAGAATATTGGACGTGAAGGGCCACATAGCTCAAGAGAATATTGGACGTGAAGGTTTTGGCGTTCGCACACACGTACCGTTAAGAACCAAACTGGCACTGCTAAATGGTTGGTCAGTTACGCGTGCGTGCGTACGTCCTGTACGTGTCTTACTCGGTCGAGTGAATCAATGCTTTCGTTTAAAACTCGAAACTATATGAAGATGGAATGAAGGAATTAGTAGAAAACTACGAGAATATATATATATATATATATAGGAAGCCTCTTTTCTACTCTCGGGTGTAGTTACTTTCTATGTCGTATCTCATAACGTAGGGAGTATCTCGCGTAACGGAGGGTATGTACGTGTAGTATACGAGTATTTAAGACCATCTAGGTGGTATGAACAATTTTTTAGAGGTGGTATGTACATTTTTTTAGACATACTCCTTTTATGTGTGTATATGAAGGTATTTACAAAATATACTAAAACTATGGTCTCCTTGTAATTTTTCATGTGGTTCACATTAGAGTATCTTATAATTAGTATACAAGCATACCTAAAATGATAAAGGAGTATTTTAAGTTCGTTTATATGGTATATTAGGGTGGGAGTAACTACACCGGTGTAGAAAGTATTTTTATATATATATATATATATATATATATATATATATATATATATATATATATATATATATATATATATATATATATATATATATATATAAAAGAAGGTAGCTAGGTATATATAGGTACGTACCTGATGTGAAGAGGGGACATGCTCATGAAGGAAGACGGAGGTGCGCGCCGGGTCGATGTTCTCGTTCACCCAGCTCGCCCAGGTGGTCAGCACCTTCCGGTACGCCTGGATCCTCACGACCTCGTCATGGTCCTCCCAGTTCTGCCAGGCTGGTCTCCTGCGAATCGATCAAGATCACCACAAATTTGCCTGTCAGTGCCGGCGCCGCTGTTTGTGCGAGCCACGTCGATTAAATGGTACGTGATTTTCGATCGTCGTCCGCGTCGTTGCAGGTTTGCACGGCACGCGCGTAAGTCAGTCAGTACGTAGATGCATTGCACATACTTGACTTTCATGCTGAGGTTGTTCATCCACCAGATGTAGGTATTGAAGACGAGGTAGTCGACGCCGCGCCAGTTGTCGGCGTGCGCCGCGATCTCCTCCGCCTTGATGATCCGGTGCTGGATGCTGTGGATCTTGGGGTCGTCGGAGTTCGACTCCACCAGGAACGGCGCCCAGTAGAACTCCACCGTCGCGTTGTACTCCTGTTAATCAAAAGAATGCCGATCATTTGACCTGATCAGAAGCAGCCCAGAGAAATGCGAAGTTGGTGCGACTAGCCGCCACCAACGACATGCACGTCGCATTTGAAAACGGCTGCTAGCAGCCGTGGGCCCCGTCCCCCGTTAAAGGGCGAGGGAGACGGCGGCGTACGCACCACGGCGTGGAAGACGACCCGCTGGCCCTCCCAGGTGACGTACTTCTTCCCGGCGACAGCGCCGACTGCACCAGGCACACCATCGACTCCCACTGGTTCCGATTCAGCGAGTCCCCCACGAACATGAACCGCTTCCCTGGAGCCTCTCCATGAACAGCTTCGCGTCAAACCTACAAAATTAAGGGGGACTTGCCGTTCATGCATGCACGTCCACCTATTTTCATTCCTGTCGTCTGAGCCTTCAAAAGAAGCAACGCGCTATACGTTTCTACTACAAATTAAGACGTGCATGTATGCATGGCCGTGTGTGCGTACCTGGGCATGGAGCAGTCGTTGGGCTGCCACCGCCACTTCTGGTAGGTGTCGTCGCGGCGGCCGTTCTTCATGCACGTCACCTGCGCCGTGAGGAACTGGCACTCCTCCTCCCGGTACAGCGGGTAGCTGGCGTTATCGAACACCCACTCGCCCTTGGACAGGTCGCACGTCTCCGGCACGCTCAGCACGGCCGGCGCTACCGTCTTCTTCGCCGCCCGCTTCCTCCTTGGCTTCTTCTTATTGCTGGCGACCTTGGGGACTCCCTGCGCCGCGGTGTCCGTCACCGCGTGTTTCAGCTTCGGCTTCTCGTCGTCCGGCTGCAACACCGCGGCCTTTTCCGAAGACGAGATGTCGCGCCGGGGGGTAACGCTCGCGACGTGGCCGCCCGAGACGGCCGCCGGGGGCGACGAGGGCCCCGCGCGCGCGAGCGGCTCGAGCGTGAGCGACCGGATGTCCTCGCCGTACATGATGACGACGAAGATGACGAAGAAGACTCCCGCCACGTACACCGGCAGCCGCCCGCCCTTGCGCAGCGACGACACGGCCTGCCTCGCGCCGAACGGGTCGAACGCGCCGGCCCCGGCCCCCGCGAGCGACGACTTGCGCCGGCCGGCGAAGTGCATGGCGCCCGCAGCCTGCTACCTGCTCACGCTGCACGTGCGTACTGTAGTTTGGATGGATTGGCGCCCGGGCCTGCAGTGAGTCACCAGCGGGGGCTGCGGATTTGGCGAGGGAATCCATCTCTCTCTCTCTCTCTCTCTCTCTCTCTCTCTCTCTCTCTCGTGCTTGGCCAGGCGTTGAATCGGCAAGTAAGCGAGTGATTGGATGGATGGGTGGATTCCTTGATAATTCAAAGGCTCCGAGACTTGGCCAGACGAGGCATGGAGAAACGTGGTACAGCCCGTCATTGCATTGATGGACTACATCAATTTAGATTTGAGTCCTACGTATATACAGCAAAGTTATTAAATACTACTAGTTATTCTTCCACGAATCTGGTACAATTTCGTAGTTACCATGCATAAATTGAATTTT
Organism: Bonia amplexicaulis; assembly: GCA_036346245.1. NCBI lineage: Eukaryota > Viridiplantae > Streptophyta > Magnoliopsida > Poales > Poaceae > Bonia > Bonia amplexicaulis. The sequence continues at coordinate 7,048,462 of CM070736.1, read as the reverse complement.
CAGCAGACTTGAATAACTTGGACGACGAACAGGTATATACCGTGCATCGATTGATGTATATATATCCTAATGGTCAACGTGATAACTTATGGATAGATTGGCTTACGAAGGGAGCAGAGAAAAACATGCGTACGCATGACACAACTACATAGATGGTGGTATTCACGGCGGAGTTAGCAAAGGTGTCTGGTATGCTCGGCACATCCAATTTTTTTTAAAAAAAAATTAGAAGATCAATGTTGCATTTTTTGACCTAGCCCATAACAAATGGCACACTCATGACCCCACACCAGTCCACATGCACTAAACCAGCCCACATTCACCTTTATTTCTATTTCCTCTCCAATTCACTACCGGAAAGCTCCTATATACCGAGTGTCCGGAATTTTACCGAGTGCAATCCATCGGGCACTCGGTAAACAACAGCTTTGCCGAGTGCCTTAATGGGGACACTCGGCGAAAATAAAACACTCGCCAAAAATCTCTTTGCCGAGTCTTGAGGATTAGACACTCGGCATATAGGAGCTCTTTGCCGAAAAGTGCTAACAAGAAAACACTTGGCAAAATAAAACACTCGGCACCAAGCGCCGTCCGTTAATGTTAGCCGCCGTTAGACCTTTCTTTGAGTGTCGGAGTCGACACTCGGCAAAGAGATCTTTGCCGAGTGTTTTGTTTGCGACACTCGGCAAAGAAATAAAAACATTTTCCTCTCCTACCCTTCAAACTTTTTCTACTCTCCACATACAAAATATGGTACTCCATGTTAAAATTTGGTATATTTTTGTATTTGTTTGGTATATTTAATTAATTAATTGCATTTCAAGCAATTTTTTGAATCAAGTCAAATTTGAACGCAAGTGATTCAAATAATAGGAAAAATGAGTAGAAAATGATATTCATATTATTCACCCGGTTTGAGGCCTTACTGTTAAATAAAAGGAATTTCGAACATCTTGTTAGAAACACGACCACAAACGTGTGGTCGAATGGTTTTTAAATTTTAAAAAAAGCAAACGAAGTCTGAAAATCATGAGATTTGTCAAGATGTCATGATAAACTGCAACTGCAATTATAGAATTTTACTTGATATAAATTGAATTTGAGCTATAACTGCATGAAATAATGGTCTAATATTCGTAGAAGCATCGAATATGCATTGTTGAGTGAATTTGACAAGGCATTTTCGAAGTACATTCGAACAAATTTGTAAAACACGCTATGAAAAAAGAGAGGAAAGGAAGTTTTATTAAAAAAATCTTTGCCGAGTGTCTTGTGGGAGATACTCGGCAAGGAGGGGTTTGCCGAGTGCATTGTGGGAGGCACTCGGCAAAGATTAGGGGTTTGCCGAGTGCCCGATCGGGGGCACTCGGCAAAAATGAGGGGTTTGCCGAGTGCCCGATCGGGGGCACTTGGCAAAAAGGAGGGGTTTGCCGAGTGCCCGATCGGGGGCACTCGGCAAACAATACAAATAACATTAATAGTTTCCCGCGCCGCCACACACGCAACACCAAAATCAGCACGCCCGCCGCCGCCCGCCCGCGCCCCGCCGCCCGCCCGCCCCCACGCGCCCGCACGCCGCCGCCGCCCGCCCGCCCGCCGCCGCCCGCCCGCCCGCCCGCACCGCCGACGCCGACGCCTTCCTCTCCGGTTCCGCCGCCGCTGCCAGGAGCCTCCGGTTCCGCCGTGTCGCCAGGAGCTGCCTGGACCCACCGCTGCCGCCTCCCTCTTCTTCTCCGCCGGCCGCCCCTCCTGACTTCTGTCAGTAAGTCACCCCGCCGCGATGCGTTAGATGTAGAGCTTCTCACTGTCAGTGTGCAGTATTCTGGGATTGAATAATTCGTATGCAGTATTTATAGGTCCAGTCAGTGACAGTTTTTAAATGCCTTTTTCTTTAGACAGCCATCCTACACTCTTGGATTTGTAGCTGGTGATCATGAATCTCGTAGAGTGTTTAACTCGGTTGACACTAAGTAGAGATGACAGCTTTGCTATGTAAGTGTGATGGTTGTATGCATTGCACCTGATCAATGATCATAGAGCGGCTAGGGGGTAGTGCTAACTCGAATGAAAGCATCTTTTTGGGTTGAGAATGGCTGAAATAAGCATAGTGTAGGTTCAGGAATCAGGATTGTGGAGTTGTGCAGCATCTAGCAAATGAAAAAGATGATACTGATTTTTACACTAATATCAGGTTAATTGATTCACTGATTTTGTGGAGGGTGGAGGGTGGGAGGAGGCAAGAAGCATGGGCGGTACTGGATTGGCGACAGCACACTCGACACGGCCACTACTCCCACTCTCTCCCAGATTCGAGCAAGGAGCACGAGCTCAAGCCCGGCCATTCGCCCACGGCCGGACACTGCACAGTCCCGGATGGAGGCACTCCAGGTTATTTTTGTTTTATTCGTTGTTTATTAATTTTTACATACCTTTGCTTTGCATTGTAACATTGGGGTGGAATATTGTAGGCCCAGCTGGAAGAAGAGAAGAGGCTACGGGAGGAGATGGAGGCGAGGATGGAGGCCGATCGGCAGAGGAGTGAGGCCGAGCGGCAGAGGATGACGCAGATGTTTCAGTGGATGCAAAGTCTTGGCGAGAGGATGGGTCAACCTCGCCACCGAGCTATTCCTCCACCTCCTCCCGCAACTACTCCTATGAGTTTCTAGTGGAGTATGAATGTTTAAGTTTGTATGTTCCTACCTTAAATCTTGTCTCACACATGCAATCTCTTCTCTTTTGTGCAGAATCAATCGGCGGCTTCGAATAATATGCCTTATGACCCACCACATCAGTCGGGGTGACAATATTGTGACTATATGTGATATTGTGACTTGTGATGTGATATATTGTGACTATATGTGATATTGTGACTTGTGATGTGATATATTGTGACTTGTGGTGATATATGTGATATATTGTGACTTGTGGTGATATATGTGATATATTGTGGACTATATGTGATATATGTGATTACTTGTTGATATATCTGTGATATTGTGATTTGTTTGAGTGGGGTGCAATAAACATTTAAAATAGGTAGTTTTCGGCGACTTTGCCGTGTGTTACACTCGGCAAAGCCTGACTTTGCCGAGTGTCATGGTAAAAACACTCGGCAAAGTAACGTTTCTGGGCATTCTGGGAACGTACTATGCCGAGTGTTGTGATTTTGCCGAGTGTCATGGTAAAAACACTCGGCAAAGTAACGTTTCTGGGCTTTCTGGGAACGTACTATGCCGAGTGTTGTGATTTTACCGAGTGTCGTGGTAAAAACACTCGGCAAAATTTTAAACTTTGCCGAGTGTCTTTACCATGACACTCGGCAAAGTTTAAAACTTTGCCGAGTGCCATTCCGTCCTGGCACTCGGCAAACGACGCCGTCACCGTGTCTCGCCGTCCACTGTTCTTTTTTTGCCGAGGGTCGTTTCGGCACTCGGCAAAGACTTTGCCGAGTGCTCGATTAAAAGCTCTCGGCAAAGAGCTCTTTGCCGTCAGAAACTATGACGTGTTGCCAAGGGTCGTTTCGGCACTCGGCAAAGACTTTACCGAGTGCTCGATTAAAAGCTCTCGGCAAAGAGCTCTTTGCCGTCAGAAACTATGACGTGGGTGGCACTCGGCAAAGACTTTGCCGAGTGTTTCTCCTGCTTTGCCGAGTGCCACCGGCACTCGGTAAAGCTGCTGAACCTGGTAGTGATTCCCAGGCCCTAATTCTCTTATCAGCGATGTGTCCGTGATTTCTACATTATGATATCCGTGACGGTGGATCTTGATCGCTTATCTCCTGATTTTGTTCATCTGCCATGTAAGTTAGGGGAAAGAACATTTTCAAACGAAGCATTTCCCACCCGTATGAACTGATCATCTCAGTCCTTCTAAAAAATTGAACTGACCATCAGTTGTTGCAACATAAGGCACATTCTATACCACTGCGGTTTTAGAATACATATAATCCCTGATTTTCTTCGTAAGATACAATCCTTCATGCCTGTGAAATTTTATCACGTAATTAATTATGACCAGGTCCGCAGTATTTACCATAGGCAAATCCATGTGCAATTTGCACCTCCACATGCCCGTAATCATACTTCAATCCCCTGATCCTGTATCTAATTCAGTCTCCAGTCTCCTACGTTACTGCATTAGTGCTCACTGCGTGCCTACATTTTTTTTAGATAACATGTTTGCCCCCCTAAGATGAGCGTGCTCTGCAAGACGTAATGACATATCTGACGAGGATAGAATAATGCTCAAATTATTATGTTACTATATTCACTGGATATATCCTTTATGGGTAAGGGAGAAGATTCACGAAATAGTTGTAAGACGCCCTTCGACTACAGCATGATCGCAAGCTCTTCTACAACTATGAAGTTGTAAATTCTTCTACGACTACTCCATGGTCGCAAGCTCTTTTACGACCATGAAGTCGTAAGTTCTTCTACGACTACTCTATGAACACAAACTCTTCTACGACCATGAAGTCGTAAGTCCTTCTACGACTACTCTGTGGCCATAAACTCTTCTGCGACCATGAAGTCATAAGTTATTCTATAACTACTCTATGGTCATAAGCTCTTCTACGACCATCAAGTCGTAATTTCACGACCTCATAGTCGTAAGCATTCATACGATCACCTTGTGATCGTAGACTATTTTGTGGCTTCTATATCCCCAATTGACTTGTCAAATGACGTCTTACTATATCGTGGGAGCATCTGATAAGACAGTTAGAATGTGCGTTTATCTAATAACCGTACACGATATCTCTCTAACAACAACCGTTGCATGGCGAATGGGCCATTACGTCTCTGACAATAACTTTCATCAGATGGTTATCACCCGAATCGTTAAGGCATCTTCTAGCGCGGGACAACGGCCGTCGCTTCGTCAGCTATTTAAATGTTAACATCAGGGGAAGAAAAGGGCGAGGCCAAATTAGAGATAGTGCAGACTCTTTTCTGCATTACAATCTTGTAATCATTTTCTTTGATTAGTAATCACATAAGACGTATGGTTATTATTCTCCTATGAGAAGGCCCGAACCTAGATAAAATTTCACGTGTCCCTGTTCCGCAAGATCAGAGCTTATTCTTCTGAGAAAATCCCCGAATCCACATAAATCATGTGTAAGATCGGTATTAGAACACCGACAGTTGGCGCCGTCTGTGGGGATTTCTTCTAATACTCCGGTAATTTCTTCATAGGCAAGTTTCTCTTTTTCTTTCCGATGTCCTCATGGCGGATGAATGGAACGAGGAGAACTGGGTTGACTTGGCTGACTATGTGGATATCGATATGAAGGCCTGCTATGACTATGAGCAGACTATGCTTGCTTCCGACAGTGAGTTGGTCCGTAGAAATCCATCCAATGATCCCAGAGACCACGCCACGGGAAAGACTGATGAGGGATCCGAATCCCGCACAACAGTATGTCCCACGGAGGACTCACTTCCCCGAGTGGCAAGGGTCAACCCAACCATAAGGAGGACTCACAACGCGGCAACGGGCCTGTCCCCGAGCATTCGAGTCCCGCGGCTACACTCTGAGCAGTTTCAACGAGCCCTGAAATTTACCAGTTCGAGAATCCATCGCCAATTGGTGGTGGTGACTCTCTGATTGAATCTGCAAAGAGAATGGGTGGACACTCTTCACGATCACCCATATTTTTGCAGGGAACAGATTCAACCAGGGATAGTTATAAACCAGAATTCTCCTACTCGGTGGGGTTTACTCTAGGCCACGAGGCAATCTCACTCAATGATTCTTCAGACGAGAGGACCTCCCCCCAGAAGTGGAGATTCTATAAAGGAGGTCTTTACCCTACCCACAGATCCTCATCACCCTCTCCAAGGAAGGCCTGAGAATGCTCCCCGCCGATCACACTCCCCCGCCTCTCGTGAGGATGGTGAGAGGTCCTCAAGTGATGAGCATGATCAGTACTCTAATGAGCATGGGAGAAATCCTAGAAATAATCGCTCTCCTGTGAGGCAGTCCCACCTAGCATCAGCGATCAAGGATCCCGAGACTGCTCAAAGGAGACGACTGGTTTCCTAAAGGTCTTTGCCAGGGCGTATCCAATATTAGTCCGAAGAGGCTCGAGAGCTTCAACAAATCAATGACTTGCTCGAGAACCTGACTCAAGAGCTTGCCTGGGCACCAGGCTATGATCACTTTGCTGAAGGAATTGCGCAAAGACTCCACGATCTGATGGCCAGACTCGAGCACCCCGCCGACGTGTCTCCGAGGATTGGCAAGGTATGACCGTATCTAGTCGATCACGAAACTCACCTAGTTGGGTTTGGCATGATGACAGGGCGCGCCGCAGTCCCAATCGCAATACAAGTCAGAGCAGAGTATCTCGAATGGTTCCGGAACAGCAAGTTGATGCTCAGTCGCCGCTTCAAGCCAGGAATCTGCACCAGCAGATGGAGTATGAGGAGTACTCCCCTCATACAGACCAGACTCACTATCGGTCAGGTCCATCGACCGCTGGGCATCATCGAGTACGATCACCTGGTGATGTCAACTATCCTTTCCCGCAAAGGAGATGACAAGAAATCCTCACCAGATGCCGGGCATTCGTGCCCGAACTCCGAGCAGTGCGCTGGCCACCACGGTTTCGACCGGTCACAAAAAGTCTGAATAAGAGTTGAAGACTGGGTGTGAACCATACGAGCAAAAGACTGATAAATGGACAAGAGTTGAGAATGATGTTTCATAAAATAGGCCAAAGTATATTGAGAATAATCATCAATAAAAATTACATAATAGATATGGTCACCTTTGGAAGCAAAGGGAGTAGGACTCCAAACATCATAATGAACTAAGGCAAAAGGGCGACTAGACCAAAATATACTAGTAGGATATGTGAGTTGCAGCTGTTTACTAAGCTTGTAACCTTTACAATCATAACTAGTGTCGATAATGACATGACCTAGGATACCCTAACGAGCTAAAGTAGAAAGATGAGAGCCACACAAGTGATTGAGCCGATGATGGCACTGAGGAAAACTAACAGAGGATAACGCAATAACTCAAGATGCATGAGCGGAGGAAGACAGAAGACTCAAACGATCAAGAAAGTAGTGACCCAACAAGAACTCCTGTCTGACGATCCTGCACATAGCAAATAGAGTCATCAAATCCAACAAAGTAGTGCATATCAGCGAGCTGACCAACAGACATAAGATTCATAGAAAGCTAAAGTACAAATGAGACATCGAGAATAATAAAATGAGAAGTAGAGAGAGTGCTCTGATGAGTGATTGAACATGAGGTGCCATTAGTTGTACACAGGAACCATCCACAACATGTTGACATGATGTAATGTGAGACTTATCCGATGTCATATGAAAAGAAGTTCTAGAGTCCAAAACCCTAACGAAGACTAGTACCTCACACAGAAGAGGCTACGGCAAGACTAGCAAACCTACTGGGAGGGGCATTAGATAAAGACCACTACTGAACTTGAGTCTGAAGAGCTTGGAGCTGGGACTAAAGTTGACCCAACTGAGTGGCAAGAGCAGAATCCCCAACAAATGCAGGAGTGGTGGCAGCAACCACACCACGACAACGACAAGATGCAAGTTGCAGCTTTGGATGAAGTCGGTAGCACCTCTGAATAGGATGACCAGGCTTCTTACAGTGAGGGCATATAACTAGACAATCAGAGGTGTATGACAGATCACAAAGTCCCTTGGCGCAACCGATCAGACACCCTCACAAAATCACACCTTGGAACAAATGACCCTCACCAAATCACTTGGCACAACAGGGGCACCGCCAAGTCGAGTCGAAGAAGACGAAGAAGTGAGTCCCTACGGACCAGCTCTCGTATATGTCTTTTTGCCCCTTCTTTGATCTGGTAGTCGTGCTCCTCATCACCACTGTCCTCCTCTGACATGTCCTCGCCTGCTACTGGCGACAGGGAAACAAATCTAGATTGGGGCTTAGGGACGGTCGATCTTCTACTTGCGACGGGTGGCGGCTTGCAAGCTAGCTGTGATGGAGATGGCTAAGGTTAGGGCTAGCTATTTGGCTTTGATACCATGATAGAAATTGAGCATCTCAACTCTATTAGATGAATACCAATGATATATATGGTACAATACAACTCTAGGACTAATGGGCCAATAGGTCTAATGGGCCATATATACATATATACATAACATGTTGAACGCCTTGTTCCAAGAGCACTAGAACTGGAATACCAGCTTGTGAAGACTATGCCAATGGTCTTTGGCTTGCTTCACTAGTCTTCTCCGATTTTTGGGGGTGGTGCTATTGTAGACCCTAGTAACATCTCTCTCCAGTATTGTTCATTCTTCTTGTTGTTGCCTTTGATTGGGTCATTCGAATTATTTAACCAAGAGCTCATCCTTCTTCTTGTTGCCTTTGATTGGGTCATTCGAATTATTTAACCAAGAGCTCATCTACATTATGAAAAAAGAAGATTAGTTCTGTTGTACACACTATGGAGATCTTAGATAGTTACTGGGAGAGTCATACGGAGTACCAAATATGAGTACATCCAAAACTTACCAATCTTAGGTCCTCTTCTTTTGTCCATGCAACCCGCTTCTCAGTCCTATTTTCTCCATGCTCATCGTCGCCACCAACATTGATGAATGGCTGGAATTGCAAATCAAATGGTGTAAGTGGAGTGCCCGACTTGGAAAGTGTCGGTGATGGAATCTCTTTGGCCGTCGATGGTTGTGGTGCCGGGAATGGAGCATAGTGTGAAGGACCACCAACGAAATGGAAATTTTATGACATGGGCGGCTGAGTAGGGATATGTTGTAGAAGAGGGACAAGTGATGGATTTTAGAAATAGCTTAGGAAATCATCTGGCAGACGAGAATCCTTCCTCCTAAAAAAAGCCATATGTCACAAAACTTAATTGATACTTCGAAACAAGCTGTTCATATAAAAAAGAGGATTCTATTCTGCATTAACATCAAAGAATTTATTATTGGAAACAAGCTGTTCATATAAAAAGAAAACAAGTACTATGTCACAAAAACGAGGATTCTGTTGTGCCATAACATCAAAGAATTGATTCTTGGAAACAAGCTGTTCATATAAAAAGAAAACAAGCCATATGTCATAAAACTTTCAATATATACCATGTAGCATGAGCTGAAAGAACTGCAGATCAGATCATCAGGGAAAAGAATAGATACTTAAGGTACATAAGCCTGAAGTTTACATCAAAAGCGTCTATTAAAAAAGTAACAGAAGGTGTTTCTATACTTTTCTCAACAGTGATTTGCATAATTTTTAAAGCACGATGAATGGTGGATAGATGCTACTTACCTCTTCATATGCTTTGAGATTAGTATTACTCTTATTAGAAAGGAAATCATAGAAACACTTCTCAAAAGAAACCCATAATTTGTACCAAAACTAAAAACCTGGATTGAACAGGACAAGTCTTGAACTACAGAGATTCAACTAAATAATCGGAGAGAAACAAAACAAGACTATATAAAATGAGGCATCCATTTCTGAAACAACACTAAACTTCAGTTAATTAAAAGATCAGTGTGTTGGCCTTTCAGTAATGCAAATATACGCATTATGGGAGAATGAACCTAAGACCAAGTTACTGCTTGATTTATTATCGGATAAACCAAGATATTCTTTAAATTCCAAACATCCCGAACTCAGCACTTCCCAAACATCACCAAGTTCGACATCTACTAGAAGGCCATCAGGAACAACAATACAGAGCAAGTTCGACGTGTACTAGAAGGCCATCAGGAACAACAACATTTGGAGTTGGAAGTTACAACTCTCAGAACAAACAATACTTGGGAGATGCTAGTTAATCACTAAATGAATGCCGTAGTACATAATTTACAGATTGTTGTATACAGTACGTCATTTTGCTGTTTGTTTGTTTGTAAAACCATGAGTTGAAATAGTTTAGAAATCAAAATGCCCAAAAAAACTAGAGCAAGGAGGAGCAGAGCTGCTTCCATTATTGAAAGTTCCAGCTTGTGCTGGCTTTATGTTAAGAAGGAAGAAAAGAGTTTATAGTTACAACGTGCAAAAGCACGCTTTCAAGATGAACAACAAATCTAGCTTATAGCTGGTTCGATTAGACCATGGCAAATTCAATCAAATGACACAAATCATACAATTACAGTCACAATAGCTCAGATAACCGATTTTTTGAGCAGTAAATCTCTTGCTAATGTAGATAATGGGAATTGGGAAGAGCACACCATATCGGTTCTATGGATCTGAGGTTGGGGATGAGAACTCGGCCGCCACGGCATGATCTGAGCGCTTGTCCGTATGGACCGCACGAGGTGAGGAGGGCCACGGCGAGGCTACCGGTGAGTGCACCGTCCCACCAAATGGTGGCGCTGGGGCGGGCGCCATCGTTCCCGTCATCCGTAGGGGTTGGCTGCGATCCCAACGGTGGTGGCGGTGGTGCAACACTTCGCTTTGGTCGGCGAGCCATCCTCGATTCCTCTCACAACGGTCGGCGAGGCGTGACCAGCAGCAGGGGTAGAGGATCTGGAAAGGGCCGCGAGTGGATCGGAGGGGGCATGCAGATGGATTGGAGGGGCGCGGTGCGACGAATTGGAGAGGGTGTGCGACATGGAGACGACATTGGCGCGCGGAGAAAAAAAGGGGGCAAGAACTTTCGCCGTTTCGCTTGCAGGGGCAGTGCTTGGAGAAGAAATCGGCAGGGCGTCGAGAAGAAATCACACACGAGGCAGGAGGGAGCACAGGATCGACCTAGGGAATAAAAATCGTGGAGTATATACGGCATGACATACAACAGCGAGAAAGAAAGCCGTCTGTAGGAGGCTATTTTCTCGCTAGCAAATGGTTGATTGTACGTTAGACAACTTTGTTCTCTCTTTTTTCTCCATCTCGTTTAAAATTCTACACGACATCTCTTATAGACAGCTGATGGTAAATCAGTAAATTATAGAAGTAACTATTGTACAGACGATTATTTTTTTATCTTTAATCAAATTGTATACTGTAATTTTAAGTTACTGAGAGTGTAACTTCAAAGTGGAAATTAAAACGCTATAAATTTAGATGATTGAGTGTGTAATTTTAGATAACTGAGAAATAAAAAAATTTAGTCAACTATAAATAACAAAACCGAAAACCTGTCGTACTGTCCTTGGTAAAAAGATTTGCAGTTAAGCGGTTTCTAACCAGCTGTTTACCTCACGTGCCAGGTGGCATCCTGTATTCCTATTCTTCCGCAACAGCCAACAGAAAAGCTCCTCTCTTTCGGACCGCTTTATTACTACTCCCCTCTTCTCCTTGGCCTTCCCATCCCGTCTCCGCCCCCATCGCCGCCGCCATCGACTCCTCCTCCCACCGCTACCTCATGCTAATCCTCGGCAACAAACGACGGTGAGGACGTGCCGCCGCTCCCCCTATCTATGGCACGACCCCCCGCGCCGCGCCCGCGCCCCTAGATAGGGTTTTGCCTCTCGCGGCGCCCTGCCGCGGTAAGGTGGCAAGGCGGCGACCTGGTGTCATCTGGAAGAAGCGGGGGCGGGTTCTGGGGCGCCTCTCCGTCTGATGGACGCCGATGAGGCCGCGGGGAACAGCAGGAGGATGGATCTGAACCTCTACCTCGGCCTCCCCCGCGCCCCGCGCCCGCGCCGCTCTGACCTCGGCTCCGACCTCGCCCTCAGCACCCCGATGCCCTCCTCGTCATCCTCCTCTGCTGCCTCCGTCGACGCCCCTCCGCCGCCGGAGCTCCCGCACCCCCCGTACTCCCCCTCTCGCGCTGACCTTTCTCCTCCACCGCCGGAGGTGTACTCCTCGTACCACCCCGAGGACCCGCCTGCTCTGGACGCACACTTACCGTACGTGCCTCCGGTGCCAGTCATGCCCGAGCTCCCGGACGACCTCGGGTTCAGCTTCCGGGCCCCGCCGCCGCTGATGCGAGCCAGCGAACTGCTGGGCTGGGAGGACCGGCCATCGTCGTCGACGGCGTCCTCCTCCTTCCTCCCTGACACTGCCGCACGGTACAGGTGGCTGCTCGAGCAGACTGGAAGCCGGTGGCTCCGCACCAGGCGGTTTAGGTCGGAACTTCCGCCCCTCGGCTCTGAGGCTCACCCCGTAAGGCAGGACACAGCAGTGCCGGTGCCACAGCATGAGCCGACAAATGATACTGTTGAAACCAATAAGGTAATCGGCGATGGCGTGGACGTAGGTGCCTCCGAGGAGGAGTCGGAGGATTGGGGCAAGAGTGCCTCCACATTTGAGTGTAACATATGTTTCGAGATGGCCAGTGAACCGGTGGTCACTTCCTGTGGCCATCTCTTCTGCTGGCCTTGCTTGTACCAATGGCTTAATGTTTACTCCAACCACAAGGAATGCCCGGTGTGCAAAGGCGAGGTGATGGAGGCGAATATTACTCCTATCTACGGGAGAGGGAATTCCTGTTTAGATGCAGAGAAGGCTGTGGAAGATGGGAAGCCACCAGGTCCTACAATCCCACCAAGGCCACATGGAAATCGGCTTGAAAGCTTCAGGCAGCAGTTCCATCACTTGCGACCAATCTCAAGAAGGCTCGGTGAGGCGCATGGGATACTGTCATCATGGAGGCGCCTTCTCGATCAACAGATTATGAATAGCGTGAGTAGATTCGAAGGGCCACCTGAATCAGCTGTGCAGGAAGTAACTGATACTGTTCAACACACCAGTCGCCTAAGTAGATTGGCCACAAGGATGAGAGCAAGGCGGTTGGTGAGAGAAGCTGATAACCCTCCTGATGGTGGTTCCACTGCCCCTGATAGTGGTTTGCCTGGAAATAATGCATCAGATCCGTCCAGACATGGTTCGAACCCGCTTTTTCCAGAAGGAATTGATTTGTTGCAACGACTTACCCTTATTGGCCTTGCAAACACGGAAAGATTAGCAACTGCCATGAGTGACCTCAGAAGGATAGCCGCACCTAGCCAATATGGAGCATCGGCTTCATCATCATCGAATCCTCCAAATCCCGAGCCAACAGCTGATGGAACTCATATAGCTGCAGCACCTTCTGCAGACCAAGCATCTAACTCAAGCACCATTGCAGTGATGCAGGGAGACACTGGTATTTCAGAGAGCGCAGGAGAGCCTAGTAATGCAGGGTCTTCAAGATCCCTGAGGAGGAGGGGGAGCAGCAATGTCTTGGGTTCTTTGGATGTGGATGGTGGGGGCCTCCAACGGAACAAGAGGCGAAGGATAAACTGAACCTTCTTGGCTGCGGTGCTTTTTAAAACTCATGGCGTGCTGTGCTGATTTGAGCTATCGCAGCTCGTTTCTTTGGGTGATATCTGTTGTGTTATAGTGTGAATGTTTCTTCTGCTCTATTTGTTTACTAGGTACCACTGAAACGGTTGTCGGTTTAGTTCCTCTGTAGTTTTTACCTCTTTAATTTAAGATTAAGTTATTGCCATGTATGTGGAGGAAACTTAACGGTGGTTGTCGGATTTTCCCCTGTTCATAAACTGAATGCTTAAATGTGCATTCAACGCAATGTCATTCTTGTCTACTATCAAATAATAGGCATTCACATGGAGCTTATCATTTGTGGACTGCTTATGATCCAAAGAAGCCCCTTCGAACATAACAACTGAGAGAGAATATATAATTGAGTATATGAATATCCAGAAAATGGACTTGTGGACAGTTGCCTTCGTTGCTTGAGAAGGTACATAGCCTGATCTTTTATGCACATTTATCGTCCAATAGAGTACTTTCACTAGCATATTTTTCACTTATTGATTGTTCAGGCAACTAAACCCGTGCTCCCGACCTATTGGTGCTACCATGCTCCCATTACTTGAAAAAGGGTTCAAATAATTATGAGAAATTCCAAAAACAATCATATGGATAGGGTATGATATAACCTATTATCTCACAATTTTGAATCCAAATTCGATCTGCACATTGAGAAACAAAAAAGACAGAAATCTGCTGAAAAGAAAATCCGAAATAAAAAGGAAAAGATAAATCTACTGTTCACTGAAAATTGTCTTTTTTGTTTCTTAATGTGTAGATCGAATTTGAATTTGAAATCTTGTGGAATTTTAGATTATATCATGCCCTATCTATGTAAATTCTTTCAAAAATTTTCATAACTATTTGAACCCTTTTTCTAGCAATGAGTACGGGTAGCACTAAAAGGTTGGAAGCAACTGAAAATGTTCTCCAAGCCAAACTTCGTCCTCCCTATGAACTTGTGTGACTATGCAATATTTTCGTTGAGCAGAAGGGGATGTTATTGTTGATATCCTTCATACTACGTCCTTTATTTTTAACCTTAATTAAACAGTGTGCTCTTTTTAGAATCAGTTCAACAGTATACTTCATTACTTTGTATGATGACACCAGCCAACAGCAACAAGCTGGAAATGGAGTCTCTAAAGAACACCTGGATATTGAGTTTCTTCCGAAAGAGAAAATAACTAACTCTGTGCCCGGGCACTAAGGAGTACTCGTTATTTTCTTCCGATACATACCTATTTTAGACTATGGTGCCTGGATATATATTATGTTCCACTTGTACTCTTGAACAGGTTGCTGAACGACAAGGCAAGTACGTCGCTCGCTTGCTCAACCATGTCATGAAAGAGTTAGTTATTTTCTCTTTCGGAAGAAACTCAATATCCAGGTGTTCTTTAGAGACTCCATTTCCAGCTTGTTGCTGTTGGCTGGGGTCATCATACAAAGTAATGAAGTATACTGTTGAAAGAAAGAGTACAAGTGGAACAGAATATATATATTACCAAAAGGCATGCATTTCTTCCGAAAGAGAAAATAACTAACTCATATAAATGCATAGCCGATAATGTGTCTATTACTCATTTACTCTATTTGTAAAAACAGAAGTTATATTACAAACAGATGCGGTTTATGTCATGGCTAAACATCCGTAACTTGATGTATATGCATCTGTTCAATTAATTTTCTGTGTTCCTATTCCACCCTCGCACTTCCGGAAACATTACAGAAACCCCAAATACCTTGAGATAGTAGTTTGATAAATACCTTCTGATTCTTGTATTGCATCCAGATTAAATGACCATGCGAGAGAATCATCGAT
Organism: Bonia amplexicaulis; assembly: GCA_036346245.1. Lineage (NCBI taxonomy): Eukaryota > Viridiplantae > Streptophyta > Magnoliopsida > Poales > Poaceae > Bonia > Bonia amplexicaulis. The sequence continues at coordinate 7,033,380 of CM070736.1, read as the reverse complement.
TATGTTTTAATGAATCATTGTAATTTAAAAAGGTCGGAAAATTGAAATTGCAAATTGTCGGATTTTGGGAAGTGTCGGCAGACCAGCTGGTCAAACCGGTCGAAGAGGAGGCAATCAGATCGGATTTCATCACCAGTCTGACTAGTGGGTCATACTGGTCAGATCGGGCCCCTATCAGCGGTCTGACTGGTATGGGGTCCGATCAGACTGGCTAGGAGTGTTGCTCCTTGGGTGGATTTCAGTTATTTTGGGAATCTGAGTTTGTGATAAGTATTGATGGGCGAGGTCAGTGGTTTTAGGTTGCTGCTAACGTGGGTTAAGCTGATTGAAAGTGGCATCTCTGATTTTTTTAATTTGCTACAGTATCGCTATAGTATTGCTATAGTACTGCTACAATACCCGAAAAAATAGTTTTCCCTTTTGCTCTCTTTTTGTTTTTGTTTTCTTGCTGTGTTAGAAGGTGGACACTCAGAAGACAGTAGATTTGAGAAAAAAAGCTTTCGGTGCAGATTACAATCATTCACCCCTTCTGATTGCCATCGACGATCCTACACTAGTAGTACCTCTCTGTCCTCTTGTCCTTTTAATTTGGTGCATTCAAATGTATGGGATCCATCTCCTTTTTCTTTGAAGGGTGATCATAGTTATTATGTCATATTTGTTGATGATCACTCTCGATATATTTGGATCTATTTTATAAAACATTGTTCTCAGTTGATTTTCATTTATTAGTCTTTTGCTAAGATAGTTCATACACAGTTTTTTCTTCCAATCGTGTTTTTCATTCCGACTCTAGGGGGGGTTAACTCATCCTCAGCTCTCGTATCCTGGTGCTCATGCTTAGAATGGTGTTGCTGAGTACAAGCACCGCCACATTATTAAGATTGCTCGTACTCTTCTCATCTCTTCCTTTGTCCCCTCTCACTTCTGGGGGGAAGCGGTCTCTATGGTAGTCTATCTCATCAACCGTCAGCCTTTTTTCAAGTTTCAGGGCAAGTCTCCTAGTGAGGTCCTATATAAAAAGCTGCAGCTTAACACTGACAGATTCTGTAGAACTGTCTGTGATGAAGCGTCTAATATGACTTTCTCTGTAGTAGTGTTAATCCGTATTAGTTTCCGATCCGATACTATCTAACATATATCCAAGCCAACATAATATGTATCAAAAAATTATCCGAATCGAGCGAAAATTATTCGATCCGTTTTCACCCCTAGGTGGAGTCTCTATAGGACAACAATTGAAGACTTTGTATTGAACTTGACTTAAGATATCCGTACGTATTTGTTATGATACTAAGGTGTTATATATACACGATCAATCTAGATCATTATAATCTGAACACACAAAATAAAGGGCACTATTACTCAGTACAATCACAAAGATCGTAGAGTTAGAAAATGCTATACAATGTGTCACTGGCAAGTGGTCCTAGATCCCACGTATTTTCTCACATGCGATGATATTTTTTAACTCCATGATCTTTGTAATGGTACTGAACAAAATAATTCCAAAATAAATGGTGTAGATCTATTTCTTTTTTTCTACAATTAATGAGAGAATTTCTAAGACTGCTTGCATGAAGTAAACTCCTCTTGAATTGACCATATTAGCCACTGCTCCGTTTGCAACCCCGCTGAAAAATTCATTTTTCCATGTACTCTTGAGTTTATGGTGGCTATCTCCCATATGAAGTCTCCTATGCATAGATATTGAAATCAGACCGAATATTGAATTGGCCAAGGCATTGGTCTACCGGTCGGACCACCGGTTCATTGGTTGAACCGGCGTTTTTGTAAATACTAGTTAGAGATCCATACGTTGCAGCAAAGTCATAAAAATAATGAGACGGAACTTACTGTCTGACTAACTTCACACATCAAACATTAGAGAGTAAGCGACAGAGAGAGAAGAGTGGCCAGAATACTCGAGGAGATGAAAAAAGTGGAGAGGGTGGACGGTTGTATCCTGAGAGAGAGAGGATGAGAGATACGAATGGTCCAGATCAAATCGGATGGCTGAGAAAAGAGGAGAGAGAATGGACCAACCACCAACTCACACTTTTATAATAGTAAAGATAAAGATTAATATTTTATAACAGAAAATATACATATTAGGGTGTAATTCGGAATGCAATGTCAATATTGATCCTAATGTCACTGATAATACCAAAAATGTATGCAAACAATAAATCAGACACCGGCTTCAGTCTATTTGGGTACTTCATGGTTCCTATTAGGATGATTAGAGTAGCCAAGTAACTGTAAGAAGCAAAACAAAATAATAAGACATTCGGAGGAACAAACTCGATCTCAGATCTAAAATCCAAATGAAATCTGATGAGCAACGACAAGAACCAAACTTCTAGCTGCTAGCTGTTACTAAACCTTGCTGCTGGCTGCGGGCTGCCCTCGTCAAATGCTCAGGTCACTACCCCTGAGCCCTCCCCTTGAAGCCACTACGCATGCCTTGATGATGCCCAGCTACCGCCTTGGTGGGCACCTCCGCCGCTGCTCCCAACTTCCAAGCCCACCTTGCGACGCCGCCGCTCCAGAGCCCCTGCCGAGCGAAGCAGCCACGCCCTCGCCGGCCTTGCACCGCCACCGCAGTAGGATTGGAGCAAACATAGAACGAGAATGTGAGAGAGCTAGGTTTGTGGAGGCAAGGAAATACCTGGCTAACTCTTCAACAAATGGGCACGTCGGCCGATTGGACCAGGTTGGCCCAAGCTCCCACTGGCCTTCTCATTTTCACACCTGAAACGAAGCCTGCTTGCCTCATGAAAAATCATGTTTCTCTAAAAACCAGCCGGTTCATCCAGTTTTCCCGGTCCAATTGCATAGACAGTCCTCAAAGGAAGCATAACTGTCAAAGCCTCTCGTGCCGGTTTTTTTTCGATCGAACCAGAGATCCGATCGGTTTTAATAACTATGCTCCTATGCATGCACGTCTTATTGGAGATGAATTGCACCAACACCGGTTGATACCGTGGAGTCTCCGAAGAACAACAATTGCAGACTTTGTATTAAGCTATTCGTACGTATTTGTTATGATACTAAGGTATTATATATGTATAGTCAATATAGACCATTATAATCTGGACCTTCGATTAGTGAGAAAATTTCTAAGATTTTATCTTTTTTGTGATTTAAGAATTATTATTGTAATTTCTAGCACTTGAAATAAATAAGGTGTTTTTAATCTCATGAGTTGTCCGTAGATATACATATTTGAATCAGCCGAACAAAATTGATTTTCGGAGAACATAACGCCAAAACTTAGGGTCTATTTGGTTTGGCTGCGGCTTATGACTTTTGGCTGAAATTTTTGAATTTTAGCTGTTTACGACAGAGATTACGGAGAGAGATACTCGTTTACGATTTTGGTTAATACAAATATTAGTCTTTTAATGTGTACTACAATTAACTTGTAGACTCCGTTTTGAAAAAATACTCTATTTAAAAGTTAGATATTATAGTAAAAATCAAAAGCCGTTAGTTTCGATCGAAAAGAACAGACCTATAGCTGTCAGGCCAAATGCTCCGTCGTAGGGTTCCGTTACTTCTTTCCGTTTCACACTTCTGGTTCTCCACTTGGACCTACACTTGGTGTGATGACAGCAGCTCTACCCTGAACCAAGATCTACGTCCAGCCAAACAAGCCCAACGTATGCGTATGAATACACACTATTAATACCATACCATACCATACCGGTAGGATCGTATGGCGCAAACAGAGAGGTGAATGATTGCCTCCACTTTTTAAAATCTTCAAGTAGTCGATGAAGGTTTCGACAGCTCAATCAACTACTCGATGCTCAGCTGCTCGTCAAATCGCTCAGCTTCAATCTTCGGCTGGATTGAATTTACTCGAAAATGTCAATCTAGAAGTAGAACATCTCGATCACCTTCGCACGTAGTCGAACGCTTCCACTGCGACCGTAATCACCAGAAATCTTCAACACATCACGAACCAGATTGATTCAAGATGTTGTTTATTACTGGATTTTCGTGGATTTACAAAGCGCCCTTACAAGCACCCCTAAAAATCCTAGCACAAAAGCCTCCTCAAAAACCACGGCTAAAACCCTTAGTCTCTACCTCTTTTATATGCTAGTGTCCTAAACCATGTCCGACTCAAACACGAACACAAAATCATATCTCTTTCTCAAATCAAAGGACTCGAAACCCTTTAAACAAGGATTTTAATCAATCTCTCGATCTTCTCAGTTATAGATTCCATCTACAACTCCTAACTCTCCACGCGATGAAACCTTCAGGAACACATCTCTTATAGCTCTATCTCGCATCATCAACTTTCATGTCGAAACTTACAGAACTGCACCGTCCGTAGCTTCTTTATGAATCACCACCTTTAATCTCCACGTGCTCCAACGTTAGCCCGACCACCTCGCGTGACATCCTCAATCATCTGAACCACAGATCTCTCCATCATAGTCCCAGTCCTTCTTGAAAGACCAAAAAAAATATTTTTCTGGCACATGTTCTTCCCAATTTGACCGTCATTAGCACACAAACGTATAACCACAACCATAACCTCAACCAACTATTAACACCAATCAGGCCATGCACGACCACAAATCTCATCACTATCCAGAAATCAACTTTAGATCACTCAACACAACCGCTAGCTCAATGACTACTCGAACCGACCATGAAGTCTATGGGTACCGACCGTGAAGCCTACGGCAACCGATCACAACAGTCTTCGACTACCGATCGCGAGATCTACGACAACCGATTGAAAAGTCTAAGACAACGACAGCAGACCGCAAAATCCACAACTATGACGACAAGACTACAAAGTCTATGACTATGACAGCAGTCCGCGAAATCTACGACCATCGACCGTAAAGTCGAGTATCGACCAGGTACTGTAACTAATACCATTGACCGGTTACTGTATCCTAAGACCTTAAGACCTTCTACTGGTTCACAGTAGCTAAGATTGGTTCACTGTCGCTTACGACCGATTAAATGTTGCTTATGACCAGTTCAATGTTGCTTACGACCGGTTCATTGTTTGAGGTCAAAATCTATGATTACCTGCCGTGGTCAAAATACCGTGGTCAAAGTTTGCCATTCAGACCCGCTGATCGGACCGTCCATCACAAGGTTGATCGGACTACCGTCCGAACCTCTGATGCCACTCGATCACCGTTCGATACTCCGATGGCACTCGAATGTCGTCCGATACAAAAGTGGCACTCGAACGCCTTTCGATACTCCGATAGCACTCGAACATCGTTCGATACCACTCAGACCCGATCGAAACCACTTGGGGCTGATCAAAACCACTCGGAGCAGACCAAAACCACTTAGACTCGAAATCTTTAACTGCGATCAACCGAAACTTTCACAAACACAAATTCTAAAGCTATTCAAATGTCTATTATCCTTTATTACTGAATTCACAACCATCCACATAGTCTACCATGCCATACCATACCATACAATACAATACCCCTAAATACACATGCGCCAGTTATATATTCCATCCGTTCATTTTAACTTGACTTTCTAGAATTTGTGCCATCAATCTTTTTAAAGTCTGACTACCAATAGATTTAAGACTATCTAGATTGATAATACGAAAATTATATCATTAGATTTGTCGTTAAAATACTTTTATAATATTACAATTTTATTAGTATATTTTGATGTAAAGTTATAAAAAGTAGCGATTAAAATTATATCTCGACGATCATAAAAAGTAAAAAACATCAAGTAAAAAATGCGGACGGAGTATATATACATACGTGCCATATATACACGGTAGCTATACGTTCTTCACGTATGCACACGCGTAGGTGCACCCCGGACTGTTTCGGCACGGGGGGCCACCACGTGAATGGGCCGGGTGGCCCGCGTAGCTCCCATCGGCCTAACCCCCCCGCTCCGCCTCCACTTCAGTAGCACTCATCTCCCCTTCCTTGCCCCGGCTCCCCGTCGCTCTCTCCGCCCCTGCTCCCCTTCCTTTCTAACGTCCCATCTTGATCCACCCCCTCGAGCACCCCAGATCTCCTCCTTTACTCCCGCTCGGTTCGCGTCCACTCACCGCGATCGCGTGCCCGCCACCTAGCGCGCGACCTAGCTCGCTCGCTCGACCGCTAGCTCTCCCGGTCGGCTAGCTGTTGCATGGATTCCCCCGGCCCCGGCCCGACCTCGGCCGCGGGAGGCGTTGGCGCTCCGGCTGTGGCGCAGCAGCATCCACCGGCGCAGCTGAGCAGGTACGAGTCGCAGAAGCGGAGGGACTGGAACACGTTCCTGCAGTACCTGCGGAACCACCGGCCGCCGCTGACACTGGCGCGGTGCAGCGGGGCGCACGTGATCGAGTTCCTCAGGTACCTGGACCAGTTCGGCAAGACCAAGGTGCACACCGCGGGGTGCGCGTACTACGGCCAGCCCAGCCCGCCCGGGCCGTGCCCTTGCCCGCTGCGCCAGGCGTGGGGCTCCCTCGACGCGCTCATCGGCCGCCTGCGCGCGGCCAACGAGGAGAGCGGCGGCACGCCCGAGTCCAACCCCTTCGCCGCGCGCGCCGTCCGGATCTACCTCCGCGAGGTGCGCGGCTCGCAGGCCAAGGCGCGCGGCATCCCGTACGAGAAGAAGAAGCGCAAGCGCGCGCAGGCGGCCGCCGCCGCCGTCGAGCCGTCGAGCTCGTCTGCTGCTACTGCTACTGCTGCTGCTGCTAGAGCCGCGGGCGGCGGGGACGGGGGCAGCGGTGGCGCCGCGGCTGCGTCCGCCGCTCAAGCTGGAGAGTGTGACAGTACTGCACCGAGCACCTCTTGAGTATAGTAGACGTACAAACCTTGTCTATTAATTTGTTTATCGTCTCCGCATCGCAAGAGATTTGAACTTTCGGGTTTTGGTTATGCTTTGTTGCTTCTTGTTCGTTATCTTCTCTCTTTTTCAGTCCCCTTTGAACGAAATTTCACCCCTTACGGTATCCTCTCAAACAAGTTTTATTCAAAATTTGGCCGAATTTGGTCATATTTGAAATTTGTTCAAATTTCATTCAAATTTCATTCAAATTTTGGTTAAATTTCATCAAAAAATTGATTTTTTTCCGTCCGAATTTTCTAATGGAATGAACGAAATGTTCGTTCCTTTCGCTAGCGTCCGAAAGTTTTTCCCATCCAAAAGTTTTAACCCTGTGTTTGTTCATGGGAAAATGCGAAGGAGTAATAAGATGTTTTCCTGTCTTGGGAGTACTTGAATTTTCCATCCCTCCTATTTGTCTCGAGATTTATGCCACCGGTAGTGTCTCTAGCAATCGGCGACCAATGGCGGAACTCCGGAGTTAGGCTTAGGGTTCAAGTTCGGATTAGGTTCATTGGAACCCCGGTATAGAGAGAGGTGAAGGGAAGTGATAGACCGGCGGTTGGCGGCGGTGGCGCCGCTGACGTCATGGGTTGGAGGAGAGCAGTGGACGGTGGAGATTGATAGGGACGACAAAGACAAGAGCGGTTAGGAGACGATGGCAGATCCGACGGTGGTAGCTGCTGAAGACAAGGAAGAAGGGCGGGGACGGGGATCTAGCTGGAGAGGAGGAAAAAGGAGGCGGTAAGGGAGGGTGCTTGGGGCGGATGGAGGGAGGTAGGAGAGGGAGGAGCGGCAGCGGTGGCTCATCGGCGAGCAACGCCAGGAACAACAGCGACGTGGCTGTAGGTGGTGGTGCGGCGACGGCAAAAGGGTGGGGAGGCGGCTAGGGTTTGAAGAGAGGAGTGGAGGGGAAGGAGAGAATTTATATAGTTTGTAGGAGGGATTTGATTATTTGGATCTAGATTCAATAGCTCAAAATTCGAATACCCACTAACAAAAAAAGAGAGTACCTACTAACAAAAAGAAACACTCACGTCCCACCTAGACACCTCCATGATCATGATCCCATACATATCATTGGTAAAGAAATGAATATTTGAGATCATATTAATGGTTTCCTAGCTAGATATATTTCAGCTTGATCAATCTCCCAAGTCTGTTACTCTCATCATCGCAAATATTTCTTGCTATACTCACACATCCATTGCAGTCTAGTTCTACTGTTGTTTTGGTTTCTTCCTTAATTTGCAGCAGCACTTGGTGAACGGTATGTGTCCTAGGATGAACTGTGCAAACGAGGAGGGAGACGCATGTGTTAGTGATCAGTTCTTGCGGCTTGTAATGAGAGAGAGAGAGAGAGAGAGAGAGAGAGAGAGGGGAGGCCGGGATAGGAGGTAGCTGAGCTGATAGGGCTAGGCATGCGGCATGCACGCGCGAGGGGTTTGTCCGGAGCCCCTTAAATAGAAAAGAGCGGGAGAGGAGAGGAGGGAGATCTCTGCACTGGTCCCCGGCGGATTGGATGGGACTGTAGGCTACGGATGGGTAGTAAGGCCCATGCCACGGCATAGCAGGCGCTCAATCTCTGACCCGTGCACTGCTCCTCTCTCACAAACTGCCGCCCTCTCTTTCTCGCTGCTTGCTTCGTGCCGGCCTCCTCTGTCAGACGCACGCATCTGCACCTGCATGCATGGCCAGGGTGCCCCGTGACAGTAGGGGGCGTGGTACTCCTTTGGTACTCAGTCATTCCTCAGTATTTTGCTTGCTTGCGCGCGGCCCTCCCTGACCTCTGCGTAAAATCTTGTCTCTTTACATTCCCACATGGTATTTTTTTCCATTTCCCTTTCGTTTTCCTTTTTTAGTTGCATTTGTTTCGTAGGGGGTATCTATTGCATAGGCGACTGCTTTTTTTCCTTCATCTGTAGTTACTTTTTTATACTGCAATTTTGGTAACTGAGAGTGTTACTTCAGGAGGGGTAAATTAATACACTGCAATTTTAGGTGACTGAGAGTTCAACTTCAGATAACTGAGTGATAAAAAAATTTTAGTTGACTGTGCAATAGCAAAACTGTTGTTCGTATATGCCATGCGGCGAACATGGCAAGTGAGCACAGTTAGTCCTGTAATTAGCTGGCAGATACACAGAGTGTTTTGCCTTGTATTACTATTCTTTCCTCATATCTGACGAGCCTTCAATTCTTGTATATGTGCTATATGGTCTCACCTGGCTAATTAATTGCTTGCCTCCTGTTATACAGGCGATCTAGGAAGAAGATGAACAGTGGCTAGCCTTGGCATTAGCTAAGCCTTTATCAGCAAGGGGGTGGTGGACCAAGGCGTCATGTCCGCACTTGGCCTGGGTGGAAAAAGGAAAGCCAACGAATCGCCTCCGTTGTCCTTTGCATGGCCCGGCCCCTCGTCTTCTCTCCCCCAACGCTCTTACGTCTCTTAGCTCTCGCGCGCACTGTAGCGCGCTGTTCATCCATGCCTGCCTGCCATCACCCAGGTCTTTTCCTTTTATTTTCTCGCGTTGGCGCCGCTATGCCTTTGCTCCGCCGCGCGCGTCCGGCCCCACCGTGCAGTTGCAGCCGGGCAGCGGTCTCCTACTCCTGATCTCTGATCGATCGATCACAGGCGCCCCGTGTGGTGTGCTTGCTTGCTTTCAACTCTTGAAAACGTCAGGTCTTGTCTGAAATTATCGTGCATAGGCTCCGGTTTACACCACACGATAAAGGGTGCGTTCTTTTTACCTATATATAGCTGTGATTGATGATTTATAGTTATGACTAATGATTTTTGTCTCTAGTATGAGTACTTGTGTGAATGAACCGAATGCCGATAAATCGCTCCGAAAAGTCTGTACCGATAAACCATTTTAAAACGACAACGGAGAAATCATCCTGTTTATTTGTTTAGAGGAAGCTATAAACCATAAGTCATAATCTAAAAAGAACGGCCAAAGACATGGTGCTCCAACTAGCATTAGGCTACGCCTTTTGGCTGAATTTGTATTGTAGCGGTTATTAGCTTTTTTGAGAAAAAAATAGAAAAAATTAAAAGCCGTTATATCGTCATGGACAATGCAAAGAAATAATGAAAAAAAACAAAAATAAAAAGCCAAAATAAACCAAAATTAGAAGCTGATGTATTCTAGTAACTTTTGATTTAAATAAGTTAAAAAAACCAGAAGCCGAAGCCCTACCACCGGTACTATTGGAATATTGATTTCTTGCAATTAAATGTGCCTAATTGTAGGATCGTATGGTACAATAAGAGGGGGATGAATGATTGTCCCTGCTTTTACCACCTAAAATCAAAACAACGTAGGGGAACAAAAGAAAACCAATCTGAATTACCGAATGAAAGTAACGACCTCAGCTGCTTGTTCGTAGGTGCTCGAAGAGCCTCTGTCGCCCAACTGCTCGTTACGATCACTCGTTACGACCGCTCGTCCCGAACGCTCTCTCCGACCGCTCGCTTACGATCGCTCGTCCCGAACGCTCGCTCTGACCGCTCGCTTACGACCGCTCGCTCATTCCGATCGCTCGGCCCGATCTCGGATCGACTGCCTGCTCGTTTCAATCGCTCGGTACGATAACGACGCACGAAGTCGTGACCTCCTTCCGCCTAAAATCCCCAACCGTTCGACCACCGCCCGAACGAGTACACGCCGAAGACAAAACAAAGCACGGAAAACAGAGAGGAACTAAGTCACCAAAGAACTTTTTCTAGGAAGAATCTGATCTATTATTTCTTTATCAATTTCTTGGCTACAAAGTGCCTTACGACACCCCTAAAAATCTTCTCCACGAAAGCCCTAAAACCCCATATACTTACCTATATCATCCCCTACTTTTATAGGCCAGCGCACAAAGCGTGTTCAACTTGAACACCTCAAAACATGTCCTTATCTGGACATGAGATCATATCTCTTCCTCAAATCAAGGGACTCGAAACCCTTCATAACACGGGTTTTAACCACCTCGTACAAGTCATGGACTCCATCCACAACTTCCCACGACAAAGCCTCCAGGATATTCCCTCCTGTATGTCCATCGTGCACCACCGCGTGCTCTCGCGTGAGCCCGATCACCTCGCATGACATCCTGACCGACTGTAGCTACGATTACCTGCCGTGGTCGTAAGATCAAAGTCATATTGCCGTGGTCGAAATGTCGAAGTGGTACTGCCATGGTCGAAGCTTGATGTGGTCGAAAGTTGTCGTGGTCGTAAGCCAGACATGGTTGGAAGTTGCCGTGGTCGAAGCCAGACATTGTCGAAACCTGCCGTGGTCGCAAGCCAGACGTGGTCCACAGCTGATGTAGTCGAAAGCTAGACTTGGTCGGAAACTACCGTGGTCGTAAGCCAGCCGTAGTCGTGTTCATGCTATGGTCGAAGTCTGCCATAGTTGTAGTCGTGTTCATGCCACGGTCGAAGCATGCCGTGGTCGAAGTCTGAAGTTTATGGTCGAAGCATGCCGTGGTCGAAGCATACCTGGTCAAAGTCTGAAGTCTGTGGTTGTTTGGCCATGCCGTGGTCGAAACATGCTGTGGTCGAAGTCTGAAGTCTGTGGTCGTTTGGCCATACCGTTGTCGTAGTCTAAAGCCTTTGGTCCGAAATCACTAATAACTGAGCAAAACCACTCAAAGACAAAGTTTTCAACTGCAAATGACTAAGTCTTTCACGAACGCAAAATCCAAAACAAACCAAATATCAAGTATTCATCATCTCTTTATTTACGACCATCCATATGATCTAACACTACCTGCCTAACTATCACAATAGTAGCATGCATATATAATCAAGCAGCACGGCACGCTCCCATAAGCGCGTCGACGGGGGCGATTTTCCTGTTAGCGTCGATCTTCTAATATACGCCTATATACAGTAGTCCATTGATAAATGCTCGTTGAGTGTGGTTTTAGTCATTATAACCAGCAATGCGATGTTCGACTAATTAATCCTTTTCTTTGGTACGGGAGAATTATCTTTCAGGGACAGGCATCGTTGGAACCTCTTCATCAAATGATGATTGTGTTGTGATTTCAAAACTTGTGATACTACAGTATGTATGCACAGACGTACAAGCCACCATGCATGATTATTATTGTCGCTTTGTTTTTTATTAGCTGTCCCGGGTGGGGAGCCAGAAAATCAACTGCAAACTGTTGATTGGATTTCAGTTGCTATTTAAAGCATGGAAAAATTGCTCCGTTGCCCCAAAGTTTAATGGCGTTTGCTCAAATGTCCCACGATGTCTCACTGACATACGGGTCCAAGGCCCACATGTCAGTGAGACATCATGGGGCATTTGAGCAAACACCATTAAACTTTGGGGCACATGAGCAAATCCCCCTTAAAGCATGAGCAACAAACATCTAAGGCACAAGTTAATCTGCACTTTTGTCAGTACTGTATTGCTGTCCTGTTCATAATGATCATAATGTTGCTTATTTTCAGTGGCTTGTTGTCCATAAATCTATGTTGGACGCTTCTTGTGCTACACTACAATGCATTCTCTCTCTCTAATTTGCTATATACTCACTGTGGTTGCTCATAAATAGGTAACTGCCGTGCTTGACGGTATGCTTCCCTATTCTATTGGTGTCTCCTCTTCACTCGTCAGAGCCTGCACTTTAGTGGTGCATACTCATTAATCAATCTGCAAGGTGTAGCTATCTTGTGTGAGCATAGGATATGCTGATATGGAGAAGAAACTGTTAGAATAATCTCATATTAATTATGAAAGGATAAGAGTTTTATCTTAAAAGTGGAGGAGTCTCTCACCTCATTAGCTTACTTTCGGGATGAGAAGATGCTTATAATTCAACAAGTGATATCAGAGTCCGGTTCTAACATCTCTGGTTTAATGGACACTAGTGTGTGAACGTCTGATAGACTGTGACCCTGAGGGACCATCGGTGTACGGTGAAAGAACTCTGGGAGATCGTCGGTGTACGGTGAAGGGACGGTGAGGGACTGAGAGACACCAATGTATGAAGTAGAAGATTGTTAGAATAGTCTCACATTGGTTATGGAAGAGTAAGAGATCTAACTTAAAAATAAAGAAGTCTCTTCTATTATTGACTAGCTTTTAGAGTTTGAAAACCTTTGCGATCCAACAGAAACAGCTTTTGCACAAGAATAATATAGACTGATGTGCCCAATCGAGCAGGAATCTGACCCTGTCCTTGGAGTTGAGGCTACCAATCTGACCATACACCTATCATGATGTTCCTCCCTCAACCTATCAATTTAGTACTGGTTTCTGGTTGGGCCCTGTACATGCAAAGGGTGTCCCTAGCCACTAGAGTTTTCTGTTTGTTAGCCTTTTCTGTTAAACTAATCCATTATTTTATTGCTGGATTGATCACCATCAATCGTACCATCAATCGTAGCATTTACTACTTTTTTTTGCTACTGTTTCTTGACTCGGTCAGATCTCATATATGTTTTGGTAGTCGGTTCACCTCTTTATTTTGCTCTAAATTTGTAAACTTTTTAAAGAGAGGTATACTGAACCAAATCATCCAGATATATAGAGGTTTACTCTTTTCTCTTTTTTTTTGAGGGAAATGAAGAGAATAACTATTTTTTATTTATTACACTGTAATGGCAATGTCAGCAATCTAGTTGGTACTTTATGCTGATTTGCATGTAAGACTATTTTATGTCTCTTGTTTCCCACTAATCAACAAGCAGCTCCATCTTGTTTGCCAAAGATTCTATTAGGAGATAAGAGCATAGGATGTGTACACTTTTCCAGAACAAATATGCTGTAAGACCGATGCCGTTAATCAAAAGGGGTGAATGATTGTTAAATTTTTTTCTCTAATGATATTTAAAATATTCACTTGAGTGGCTACAAGAATTATTAAGTTCAGATTGTATCAATTATGTTTTACAAAACAAGACTAGATACCAAAGGTAATAAAATCAGCCACCAACACATAAGGCCGGTTAGACTGCAATGGATTAGACGATCTGACCACTGCTGTGCTCGGTTTGATTGCAAGTCCAAGGCCGATTTGACCGGTCCACTGTTCCCAGACCTGAAAGTCTCTCGGGATAAAATCCAAATATAAAAAACTTACTCAATTCTCATCTAAATACTTTCAAATTTTGCATGGGATTTGTTTAAGACATTAGGAACCTAAACCAATTAAGAATCACAATTCACAAGATTCTTGTGCTCGATTTCACTAAATTGAAGATAATCGAATCTAGGTCACAAGAATACCAAAAACCCTAAAAGAATACCAAAAACCCTAAAACTCAAATCACTTCTTGCTCGTGAGAATCTAAGACATGACGTCTTTTAGATCTATTCTCAAATATCCTAGCAACGTAATTTAAGCGAGTGTTCATGCTAGAACCCTCATGAAGAACAAATCATAAATCTAGCTTAAACAAGCAAAACCAAACAAGATGCAAATACAAACATGATTGAGGCAAAACTTTGATCTATTTTCAGTAGAGGATGAAGTTTATGTACTCATGAATGATTACAAGGTGCAGTCAAAGCACCACTATTTCATCTCTCAAGTTTGCTCTCTCACAACCATGAAAGGAGACAAGATGGTAGAATAAAAAACTACACACTAGAATTCTTGGATCTAACACCTCCTCTCCTTCCCTTTAATAACTAGCAATAATCCCTAATGGGTCCAACCCATTAAGCCTACTGGAGAAACCAGTAACCCCACTAACACGGGTTTTACACACACGGATGCTTCTCAAAGCGCTTACAAGACTCAACCCACTAACACCTTAGTGATTGATTCACTTAGGGAGTCTAGTTTTCCTTGACCTAAACCACTTTTTTGGTGCCTCCCGCGTCATGGTTTTGATCAAGGCATGAACTTGGTATTTGACCATCTACCAAAATACTACTGACGAAGCTTCCGGGCACCTACCTGTTGCCGATACGAGATCGAACAGTAAATTTGTAAGCACCCCCAATCGGATTCGAGAACCACCGAGGATGCGAAGGGACACAACTAGAGTCAGACACGAATGGATGAATAAGTGTATTGCATATAGTGTCAAGTGTTACAAATAGCCTCCACCTCTCCACTTACAAGAGGTCGTACTTAAAGAGTGGGAAGAGGAGGTGAGTGAAGTTACAAGTCTATCCTCGAGGCCAAGCTTACTCCTAAGGGTAGTTTTGTCCTTTATACCAAGTAGGTCCCGTCGCATCCGAGAGACTCTAGGGTTGGTCCACGGCTAGCCACAGACCTTATCTGGAGTTGGCTCCGAACCTCGTACAAGGTAGGTTTGCAGTTGGCTCTAGACCTAGTCCAGGGTTGGCTCCAGACCTGGTCCAAGGTTGGTCCCTAGACCTTGTCAAGCCAAGGTTGTGGTGGCGCACTTCGTCATGCCTTGCTTGGTCGGAGTGCTCTGTTGCCTGAGGTAGCGCAGGGGCCCTTCCTCAACGGTAGCCCCTCGTTGATCCAGGTGGTCATCAATCGCTTGCCCAGGTCGATGCACCGACTGGGAAAAAGGGGTCGGCGCGTAGCCTCGGGCCAACAACTCCTCTTAACCTATGAGTCATCGAGATATTAAGATATCTTACCCTCTGCACGTATTGTGTCGAGGTTGAGTCTTCGGGGATGACATGGACTTTGCCATGGCTTGGTGTGGCCTAGGTCCAGGGATAGTGCGCACTACAAGGGGCACCTATGGTCCAGGCGTATGACGCGCCACGTGCTAGGCATGTATTGCACGTGACCTCCTCGGGGGAGTTGGGTGGACTTGGTACACTATGGACCGGACATACTTGGGGGCGTTGGGTGGGCTCGACCCACCACGGACTGGACCCTATCGGAGGCGTTGGGTGGACTGGATCCACGATGGACCAGACCCCTTCGGGGGTGTTGGGTGGACTCAGTCCACCACGAACTGAACAACCTTAGGGGCATTGAGTGGACTTGGTCCACCACGGATTGGACCCCCTTCCTTAAATATTTCACTCTTTGGAATTTTGGTTAAACTCTATCTAATTTCAGCTCCAGTTTCCAATTCCATTGGCACCTAGTGCAAACTCACCCCCAAACAAGCTTACGCAAGTGTTTGGTGTTCAATTTCCAAAAGCCAATGGCCAGTCTGACCGTTTGCCCCATGGCGGTCAGACTACCGCTATCAGTTGATCAGAGCGTCTTCTCCATGGTGGCCATACCGTCGGGCTCACAACCTGACGAACAGGTCAAGGCCAGTTTGACTGCCATCTTAGGTTCGATCAGACCGCCTGAAACCTGACAACACATCTGAAATTTGAATTTTTTGAAACTTTTGGAAAATTCAATTTCAACTCAACCAATGTGCCAACTAGTCATCACAAACATATTCTAAACCTTCATATGATCTCTCGTATGTTGATGTAGTAATTTATAAATTAGTTGCGACAGACTCATCAATGTCATTTTATTTGTCGAAAAAATATCTTCATGACTAATGAATCTTTCTTTTAAGAAGGCAAAGAAGCATGCTGTAACACCCTCAATTCCAAAAATCCAAGGAAAGGCCAATAAAAGATCTTAGAAATATAAGATCTATCCATTGCTTATTGATACCTAGTAACCTACGATCTAACCCTCTACCTACACAAAATTTTTATAAAATGCAAGAGTTTACGTGTATCTCTCTCTCTCCCTAAACCCATCTAGGGTTCCTGAGGCGCCGCTAGAGGTGGGGATTGGGCCGTGCCGTGCCGGCACAGCCCGAGCCCACCGTGCTTCGTGCCGTGCCGGCTCAGCCCGGTCACCCCACTGTGTCGTGCCGCGCTGGGCCGCCATGCTGGCATTCATGCCGTGCTAGCCCAAGCCCAGCCCAAGACCACGGTTGTTTTCCGATGGATTTCGACTACGGTGAATTTCGACCACAGATGTTTCTTGGCGGGTTTGACTCTGATGAATCTCGACTACGGACGATTTCTAATGGCTGTTGATCACATTGATACTTGACCTCTATGGCCTGCTCTACTAGTTCTTTCGCTCAGGCTATACCTATGACACCGATTTTAGCCGCTATTGTTGTCAGATTGGTCACGCTAGACATTAATCATGCATACTTCAAATCACTTCTATTGTGTACATTCAATACCGACAAGGTCGAATGGCACGGCAAAGCGGTCAAGTGTAACGACCGCATCATCAATGGCCTCAGAGGCCAATGAGGCTATGGATAATGCCAACGCCCATACCTTTATTAATCATTCATCCCTTGCATGAGGAACATAAGGCGAAGACTGAAAACGACGACCAATACGTAGCTTAATTGGAGGTTTTCCGTGGGTTACCTCGTGGATGTAATTAACCGAGAGGCCTTCCGAGGCCCTGGGAATCAGGATACCACATCGTCTATGTCAGATCTGTTACGAAGCACACACGTATATATAAAGGGATCTATAATTTTGTTCTTCTCAAATGAATGAATAAAATACATGTTTTCCCTATCTTTTGTTGTGTTTATTTATTTTTGTATACTTTAGTACATTGGTACGCCCACATCTTATAACCCCGGGGCCAGAAATCCGCGAGCGATTTCTCGCGTCAAACAGAACCGTCTGTGATGTGCGAGTATCACAGACGGTTTTGGTTCGAGCCGTCTGTGATAGTCCTTTATAGATGTTTTATACCACAAAACCATTTATGATAGTTCATTCTATGCCTAATTTTTTTTTCTGTTTTTTGGCTAGCCTCAAGAAATGTTAGCTATGCCATTTGAAAACTAGCAAATACAACAACAAACGCAATAGCACATTCCATTTCCATTAAGATTGAAATCCACCATTATAGCATAACACAAGAGGACACTTACAATTTTACAAATATAAGCTTCACGGTTACAAATTCAGAAAGATGCTTAACACTATAAGAGACTTTAGGCTAATGTAAGCTAGACTTGCACATCCTTCATTAAACTACAATCTAAAACAAGTGGAGCGAAAAAAATTTCAAGTAGCAGAAACAAAAAAGACAATAAACACCATTTTTAGCTTCTATGCCAAAACCAATAGAATGCCACACTTTTAGTGCAGATCTGGAGTAGTGCAGATCTGGCATTGCCTTCTTCCATTCCATATTGCTTTAAGTGAATATTTAGCCGCCCTTGCCGAACCCCTTCCCAGCCTTGCCGTGCACAAACGATTTAGAATAGTACCGGTGGTGTTGGTTCTTGGAGTAGGGAGAGGGGGATTAATGAGGGGCGAGAGGCGGGGAGGAGACTGGTGCCTGCTGTTCGATGTGGAGAGAATGGACGGGTGAGATCGAGATCCTAGGGGAGATGCCGCAGATCGGTGACGTGGTAGGGAATTACCACAAACGGTTCGGATTACAAATTGTCTGTGATAGAGAAATCATAAATGGTTCTTAAAAAACCTGTCTATGATAATGGGAGAAATTATAGATGGTTCTTATTAAAAACTGTTGGTGATAATGGCCTGATGGTAGAACACAATTCAAAGACAATATATTAGTGCAGTGCAAATAGCTAGTCTCAAAAGATAAAACAGCAAAGTTTTGTATGGCTTATATATGCTCATTTGAAAGGTTTCGATGAGATCTACAACTTTGTAGTTGAGGCGAAGCCAAAATTCCGAAGGAAACACCAAGAAAACAGGCAAAAACAGAAATAAAAAACTTACAACACAAAGTTGGGGCCAAAGATGGCCGATTTTGGGGTCTTAGAGGGTGACTAGTGCAAGTGGGTCATTTTTTTTGGATCGGGCTCATCATTATCTTTCCAACGAGTATAAGAACACCAAAAATAGACACCGTATGCAAAAATTATGCCCATTTTACTAAATGTGTCTTAGAACGGAATCCTACTTGGACTCACGCGGGAGATTATGAAATTTTAGAGGATTGCGAGGTGGGAACATATCACAGATGGTTTTTAATATAAACCGTCTATGGTAACTTCATTTTCACAGATGGTTTTCACCATAAACCGTCTGTGATATTTCTCTTTACAGACGGTTTGTATTAAAAACTGTTTGTGGTTGTATTTAATACTGACGGTTTTGGTTAACCGTCTGTGATGAGACGTCTAGTATATCTTGTTGTATAGTAGTGATTGCCAAATACTCACGTTACATATTTATCATAATTTCTCTATCTAGTCATCACATATAGGGATAATAATGGTACCTACCCAATAACGTACGAGGGACATATAGTCTCATTGTTGGGAAAAATCATAACCAGTCACAGGCATACAGTCGAGCTGTGTGGCTGACTATTTTCATACAACCTGGTATGTGATTTGTTGACATCGGTAATGCAATTACCCTCTCAGTGTGATTACATGATTATTATCTATCGCCGCATCTCCTTATTACTTAAGGATTTCCGTTGTTACAGTCATCACATGTCTCTATATGCCATACTTACAATGCCTTATCGTAGTCGCATTTGGTGTGTGGCTGCCTGAAACCCATTGTGACTTTTACTGTATTTTGTCACATTTATTATTTCTCTTGTTGATGTTACTTGCTGAGATTTTCCAATCTCATACTTGTTCTTTTCATTTCAGGTAAAAAGTCAGTGGAGTAGATTTGCACAAGAGCATGGGCATGGGTGGCACACGATTTATCAGCACCGTGGCTCGCCATGTTTATTTCAATTACTGTTTCCTTTCTCAAAAAGGCTTTGGACCAGTCCAGTGTGTCAAATTATTTATTCTCATTTGTTTCCAATGGTAAAATTGATGCTATTGAATTATTTATTTATTTGTGAACCATTTACCTATGTTAAAGTTGTAATTTCCTTTGATTTTTTTATCTTGTGTTTGTTTTATTGAGTATAATGACATTACATGTATTACCGTATTTTCAATATGTAGGGTGCTACACATGCCCCTCTACTGCACATGTTTTTGCTAATTTTCATTCCATTTTCATGCATATATATATGCCCGCATTAATTGAAAAAATTGCATTTGACTATGCAACGTACAGATCACAAATGTTCCTGCATTAATTTAATGTGCCTTCATTAACTTTTCTAATCAGCATAATAAACAGTAGTTACTTGTAATTCAAGTTGCTCGTTTTTTCTTTTGTAATCCTCGTAGATAATACTGATATGGATGTGTAATGTAATATAAAATATGTGGATGGAAAGTTAGTGATGGTACCGCTCTATCTGATGGTACTATCATTGTGGTGCATTCCGAATTAATGACTGGAAATTAAACATATCTCAACTTAAGCTGTCATTGTTCTGTTTCAGTACAGGAGATATATGTATATATAAAATAACCATTACGTACCATTATTATATAGTCCAAAGTCTGATGATGCTACGTAGGTAGGATGATATGCTTTCCTCGGTGCACCAGCCACACCGAGCACTCAATGTTTGAGGAATAAAAGTGGGGGCAGATTGAGATGATTTCCCATTATTTTACTCAAATTATGCGGTATGATAACATGTACGGATCACTTTAAGCCTAGAGAGAACTAGACGAATATATCAACGTAAGCAGACAAATGGTTCGTACAATAGTTCAATGTAAGCATTATAAAAGGACGTTACCTAGCATTTATCTCCAAGTATTGGCCAATTCTTCACTTTAGTAGTTACAGAGTTATAAATATCACAATTAATAGCCAAGAACAAAACAACAATCTCAAAAACCCAATAGAGGGATTTTTTTTAGCAACTCACCTGTCTGACTACCACAGAGAGCGTGGTCTAATCGGTGGCCGGCCTGACCAGCAAGGAGGCGGCTGGTTTGACTGGCTTGACCACGGCGGTCTGACCGCTCTGCTGTTTCCAGAATAGAAATTCAGCCCAAGCTAAAAGAATGGTGCAACTCCCAAAATCCTTAATCAAAGAGATGAAACTTTGCATGCACTTGCTTAGAGTCTTAGGAGCATATTCCATCCAAAGATCGCATGATTCTTGGTCAAAGTTTCAATCTTTCTCAAAGACAGGCAAGATTACACCAAAACCAGGCAAACTTCAAAATTTTGGGATATGACTTATTCGTGGGTATAGAATAGCCAAGATAGCTCTAAATGAATTCTCATATGTCATAGCAAACTATTTCTCTCAAAGATTCAAAGCAAAAATTCTAGGATCAAAAACCTCAAGATAAGGTCAAATCAAATCAAAACCGGGTAACTTTGAAATTCTACAAGACTTAGTGCCTAGATGAATATGATATGATCTCCATGAGTCATATTCATCACTTACATATCTTTGGCACACAACAAAATCAAGAAGAAGAGACAAGAGATCAAAACTAATAAAAATAAGAGCAAATAAACCAAATCAAGAAAGCATCATGAATAATGAACAAAGTTGATCGATTGCTATTTGAGAATGAATGTTTTATGGCTACTCCATTTGGACGGTAAGAGAGCACACCACAACACCCACTCTTCTAACCCTAACCCTAGAACACAAGCTTAAAATGGCTGGATGACTAAATGGTTAACTTGCAAGCTTCTATCCCCAATCCATTAAAAAGATGAGGCAACTAGCCCACATCTAACCCTAATAGATACTATCCACCAGCATATTTGAGGAAACCTGTTAACTCCACGTAACACAGGTTTTACTCACACTTTACTGATGCACGCTTTTTAAAGCGCATGAGCCCGAATCCATTAAATCTTTAGCCTTTGATCCACTTGATTTTCTTAGCATATCCTTCACTTAAACCGCTTTCCCAAGAGCCGCTCAAGCGCCACGATTTTGATCCAATGCAACTTTTGGTATTTGGCCTCCTTCCCAAAGTACCCTTTCTTGACCCGGTCTTCATCTTCCCTTAGAAACAATCACCATGCTTAACATGGGTAGATGCACCCATAGCTTGCCATACATCGGTAATTATCTCCCGTTATGGTTCCATTAGACCACAACTCACTTAGACTGAGTGCAACCCGTTGTACGATCAACATAACCGACTAGAGGGGGTGAATAGGAGGTTCTAAAATTTTTCACTATCAAGTTCAACAATTTTAACCACAATAAGCAATATGTGAACCTAGCAAAAGTCAATTGCAAATTCACTAAATTTCTATGGCACCACAAGATATGTCTCTACCAAGTATAATTTTAGCTACTCAAGATATGGCAATTTAATTGCTAGAAAAGTGAATGTGGAAGAGTGAAGACAAGAATTAACCACAATGGAGACACACAATGTTTTTCTGTGGTATCAAAGACTTGTCGATCTTCACTAACCACACTGAGATAAATCCAAACGAATTGGACCGGCTCCATGAATTAAGCCTAAAGACCTCAATCCACTAATGTTTCTCTTCCTCTACTTCAAAGATGGCGAGCACTACACCACCCACAATCGGCGTCAGGCCACTTCACAACTTATTGAAGAGATCACCACGCAAAACCTTCTCTAAGTCATTTAGGTGTCGGCAAACACCAAGAGTAACAAATCACGGGGTTCACTTGAAGGGATTCAAGTGCCAAGGATCAACTAAATGAATGGATGCACTTGAATGGCTCTTAACTATCTCAAATGTATGCAATACAAGTAAATGAGGTGTGGAGACTACATAACTAGCTCAAATGTATTCAATGAAGTGTCTCATTCCTGTCTAAGAGTTGGTAGGGGTTATTTATACCCCTCACCCTCAATTTCTACCATTTGAGGACAAACTGTAGAAAATCAGCAAATACATAGTATCGCCATGTATCGGCCGGAACTACTACACCTGTTTTTACATTGGCTATTTTGTGCACAATATGCTCCTGAACTAGCTGTTAACTATTGGTGCGGTATTACCATCCTCACAGGGCCTAGTACTACTGATATTCAGTAGTACCGTTTCCTAAGAGCGGTACTACCATTTTTCTAGGGAGCAAAAGTGCTCTAAAATACACCTATCTAGAAATAACATACCACTAACTAATTTTCAATTATACCGGGGTGTGGTACTACCGCATTTTTCTTGTGGTCATACCGCCCCTCAACTATGGTCATGCCATTTTGCTGAGAATGCACAGTTGATTTTAGAATTTGAATTCAAATGCATACATGACCTTTAATTGATGCAATTAACCTTCATACATCAAATGGGCAGAAACTTGGAAGACTGTGTCAATGATGTGGTTGTAAAAAGTATCAAATGTCTTAATCATATTTTAGACCCGCAGGAGACCTTCGACAATCTGAGAAAGCACCGCTTAAACTCAATCCTGAAAAGTGTATGTTCAGAGTTTCCTCAGGAAAGCTGCTCGGATTCCTTATTTCGGCAAGAGGTATCAAAGCAAATCCTACGAAGATCAAGGCCAACGAACATATGCAGCCTCCGACCATGAAGAAAGAGGTCCATAAACTCACTAGGTGCATGGTGGCTTTAAGTCGTTTCATTGCACGACTAAGAGAGAAAACCTTCCTTTCTTTAAGCTTTTGAGGAAACATGAAGGTTTTGAATGGTCCAAAGAGGCCAATAACGCTTTCGAATATGTCAAGAGATACCTTACGAGTGCTCCTGTCTTAGTTTCTCCAAAAACAAGCGAGACACTCTTAGTGTATCTATCCGCCACGCCACAGGCTGTAAGTGTTGTACTGGTTGCAGAGCGCGAGGGCGTTCAAAGACCAGTATACTATGTAAGTAAAGTTTTACATGATCCTAAGGAGCGCTACCATCAGGTCCGAAAACTTCTCTATGCCCTCCTCATGGCTTCGAGGAAGTTGAGGTATCATTTTTAGGCACACAAGATAATTGTGACGTCTGAGTTTCCTTTAGGAGAGATCCTCCAGAATAAGGAAACAGCGGGGCGCATGACAAAATGGTCGGTCGAACTTGGGGATTTTGACCTCCATTTTGTGTCCCGAATGGCCATTAAATCCCAGATCTTGGTAGACTTTGTTACCAAATGGAAAAATTCTGAACCTATTCAGGATCCCTAACAGTACAATTCCCACAACTTGTGGACGATGTACTTCGATGGGTCGCTTATATTAAGTGGCTCGGGGGTTGGAGTGTCTCCTGTGGGAGAGACCTTAAAGTATGTCATCCAATTGCTCTTTCCAGCAACTAACAATGTCGCTGAGTATGAAGGTTTGTTGGCTGGCATATGAGCCGCTAAAGTGCTGGGGATTCGACGACTACTCGTGAGAGAAGACTCTCAACTAGTCATGAATCATGTCGGAAAAGAGTATCAATGCTCGAGTACGATCATGTCTCAGTACTTGTCGGAAGTACGGAAGCTTGAAAAGCATTTTTGTGGTTTCGAGTTACAGTATATTCCTCAAAAGGATAACTTCCTCGCAGACCAGTTGGCTCGGATAGCTTCTTCCCGATCACAAGTACCACCTGGGGTCTTCCTGGAACAGCTCCAGAAGTCATCTTTGGTCGAAGCACCAGAAATAACCCCTAATGAGACAGTCTCTCTATAGTACGAAGAGACATGGATGGCTTCCAACTACGGCTACCTTCAGAAGGGTTCAATACCCGACGACAATCCCGTAGTAGATCATCTTGCCCGCAAGGCAAGGATGTATATCTTGGTCGACGGAGTACTCTATAAAAGGGGTACTCAGAGAGTTCTCATGCGATGGATATCGCAGAAAGAAGGATTAAGACTCCTTCATGACATACACGGGGGCATCTGTGGAGCACATGCTTTTTATAGAATGTTGGTCAGTAAGGCTTTTCGACAAGGTTTCTATTGGCCAACAATCCTCAACGACGCCAGAGATATGGTTAAGAAATGTGTACAATGCCAGTTTCATAGCCGGCAAATACACCAACCAGCTCTGGCTCTCCAGACGATTCCTTTGTCTTGGCCTTTTGCAACCTGGGGTCTTGATATCCTAGGCCGTTCCCAAGAGCACTGGAGGCTTTGAGTTCCTCTTCATAGCTATAGATACATTTATGAAGTGGATTGAAGCTGAACCAGTAGCTGGGATAACAATGAAAGCCACAAAAAGGTTCTTGATGAAAATTATAATTACTCGATTTGGAGTCCCAAGTCAGATAATAACAGACAACGGTAAGAAATTTTCAAGCGCAAAATTCTATGAATTTTGCAATGAATTAGGCACCAAATTATGTTTTGCTTCAGTCGCCCGTCCACATAGTAATAGGGTAGTCGAGCGTGCGAATGGCCAAATAATGCAAGGAATTAAAACTTGAGTCTTCGACCGGCTAGTAAAACGCTCGGGGGCTTGGGTTCAGGAATTGCTTTCAGTATTATGGGCGATTCGCATGACTCCGAATCAGGTGACAGGTGAAACTCCTTTTTTTCTAGTTTTTGGTGCTGAAGCCATGCTTTCTCTAGAACTAAAGATTCTGTCGGCAAGAGTCAAGAACTTCAGTGACTATAACCAAGAACAACTTCGAGCAGATGATATCAACCTGCTCGAAGAAAAGAGGAATTAAGCCTTTATCCGTTCAACGATCTATTAGTAGGCCATGCATAAGTACTACGATTGTAAGGTCCAGCCTTGCAGCCTTGCTGTATGTGACTTGGTATTGAGAAAAATCCAATCACAGTCTAATCAGAACAAGCTTTCCCCCAAGTGGGAAGATCCTTACATTGTGGTCGAAGTCACATGCCCTAGATCTGTACGACTTGCCATGGAAAATAGCCAGATTCTCTCGAACTCTGGGAATATCGACCAATTACGCAAAGTCTATGTGTAAGTATTTCTACCCTTTTTCAATAACAATTTCCTTTTATGCAAATTTTTATTGTCGTATGCCTTGTAGAGCATCTCTTATATTAGTTCAACCACTTCTAGCGCATCCAATTTGTTTGACTGGTCAAATACGGGAATACCATTAGCCGAAGTCTTTCCTCTCTGCATGTGGTCCTGCCCACTACAAGGAGCTTCCTAGTGTCAGTCTGTTCCTAACACTTGCTACCAACATACAACAATTGCGTTGCGACGCCAGATCCGCCTTCCCCGTGCGTCGGCGACTACCTTCCGCCCTTCGACCGAGCCCCAAAGCCGAAGCGCCGGTGACCCTCGGGTCCTAAGCGCCGCCTTCGATCGGTGCGCGCGCTCGCGTGGCACCGCGTGGCCACCTCGTCAGCACCTCGGCTGCCATCTCCTCCTCTGGCCACGTCAGCCGTGGACCGAGTCCACGGTGGACCAAGCCGAACCGTGAACCCAGTCCACCATAGACCCGGCCCCATCTGTCAGTAAATTAAATCTTTGTCAGTATAAAAATAATTCAGCCGAAAATAAAATGGATGCTGACATCATAAATGTATTTTTCAGTACAAAAATAATTCAGAAAATCAGTCTTTTTCTTTTACTTTAGATTTAAACTTCCGGAAGACATAACTTTATCATTTTAACTCCGATTTGACCTGTTCAAATTTATAAATTCTTATAAAATCCTAAAATACTAAAATATAGACTGTTTTTGAATTTTATTTGAATTTTTCTTGAATTTATTTGTTTGGTTCTTTGCGTGTATAGATTTCGACGATCTCGGAGAGCACGACTTCAACGATTCGAACCAGGTCTTCGAGCAAGGCAAGTTACACCTTTGATCATGTTGAACCCAATATTTGAAATTATTTATGTTGTTTTTAAATTATTATGCATGCTTATTTTTAATCAAGTCTAGTTTAAATTCAGTTTAAATTGTAGTTATGCCTAAATCCTTTGTATAGCCAAATGTGACATTGAATACCATTATACCTTGTCAACCCTAGATAAAACCTAGTTAGTACATTAGTATTAACTAGAAATTTGGTAAAAAAATGCTTAGTCATGCTTATAATGATTATAGTTTGTGATAATCTTTTACATGAAATGATAAACTTTAAAATTGAATTCTTGACTTTGGAGAGTCAAGAATGTTTATGAGATTATTTCCAAACGAAGTATAAAAACTTGGTTTAGACTTAGGAAAATGGTTAGAGTGGTGGGTGTTTGCTAGCATGCATTGTTGTTTGGTGACACAATGTTGATTGCCAGGCACAAGGGGTATGTGGTTGGTGCCTAAATCAATAAAGGACCGGTCTGTGAGCTACTATTGTAAAGCCCTATTGTACTACCACAAGTCTGGTATGAGACAAACCTAACCGAATAATTTATGAAGTTCCAACTTAATCTCGCTATAGGCTGAATGTGGGTGCAGCGTAGGCTGTGAGAAGTCTCACATGGCACAAGATGGGGCTTCAATATGTGGATTCATGTTGTGGTGAAACCTTAGTGGCGGCGTGATTATGTTGACAATGGATCATTGTAAAAGCCTTGTCATGATCGCCTGGCCGCACACCTAAGGAAGTGTGTTAATCCGGTGGCAAAAAGGAATGATCATGTCTTGTGAGTAAAGCTGTACAACCTCTACAGAGTGTATAATCTATCCTGAATAGCCGTGCCCACGGTCATGGGCAAGCTGAATAAAGTTTTTCGTGGATTAGACTTTGTTTTTGAAAATGGTTTATGAAAATTGTATGGATGGATGGAATCCATGAGAAATTTTGAAAATCTTATGGATGGATGGAATCCATGAGAGGTTTTAAAAACCTTATGGATAGATAAAATCCATGAGAGATTTTGAAAACCGTATGGATGGATGAAATCCATACGAGTTTGTTCTTGAGAAAAGATGGTCCGGGTGGGATGCCCGTGGTTAGGTTGGTGTAGGGGATGGACCTGCACTAACGTTATTTATTTTGATTACAATGTTGTTTTACTTACTATGAGAAATTCCACTTTTACACTTACTTTATGTTATTTATTCTAATGGTGTCTTTTATACAAATTAACCATATTATGCCTTTCTTTGTTATTCCATATGCATGCATTAACTCTGTTAAACCTCCTAGTGTAACTTGTGGAGTACTTTTATACTTATGTTGCTCAATTTAACTCTTTCAGAGGAAGCCTTCGACGACTTCGGTGAGGATTGCGTCTAGGCCACGTCTTACAGTCATTCGCCTTGTGGGAAGGCTGGATGGGCTGCTGTTTATTGTTTATCTTCCGCTGTCATCTTCCGCTGCTATTGTAAAGTTTGGCCATCAGGCTCATATTAGTTACATAAAGTTTGTTATTATGCATGATATTTGTCTTTGTTATCACTGTGTGCACTAGCTTTTCCTGGGATAGTGCGATTAACACAGAGGATTTCGGAGTTGTTGCTCTGGGTCCCGACACCAACCCACATACACCATACTGCTCAAAGATTATAGCATACATGCAAGCCAAGACCGAGAAGGGTCAGTCGCACAAGGTCTTCGTGATGGGTAATACGGAGCATCGTTTCGATGTGCGCCTTTGGGACGGAGCCAGATTTGGGACAGCTCACTCTCTTGTTACCCACAAGGTGTACCTTGGAGATCATGTGAATAAAGCAAGCTGCACATGAAACAAGCCAAAGCTCCTTCACAAGCTATGCTCTTATGTCCTCACCGCATGCGGGACTATCAACATGGACCCATCGAACTTCATGTCGAAGTACTTCATGAAGGAGAGGGTGCTGCAGATGTGGTACGGCGAGCTAAGAGACTTCATGGTTGTGGGCAACTTCACCACGTCGGATATTGCACAGAGGACTTGGATTCTGAATCTTGACCTATTGAAGGGTGGGAAAGACAGTCAGTAGAGTCATTGCATTAGGAACGATATGGATGAACGGGAAGCTGGAGCGGCGGGTAGACATTGCGGTCGCTGTGGCTAGGAAGGCCACACTGCGAGAAGTTGTAAGGTGCCTGCCGATGAGTAGGAACACCAGTGTGAAGTGCAGCACCACTTCTTATTGTGTGTGTAGTGGTTTTAAGATTAGAAATGCTATCATGTTGTAACTTCATTCGCAATGTCAATCCATCATCGTTAACAATGCAAGGGAAGTGCCTAAGGAATGGCTCCCTTTTGTAGCCTGAACTCTCCACTCCTTTGCCGCCAAATGGCTACTTCTTTGGCGCCAGCAAGTAGGCATTTTGCGAGGGCAAAACAGTCTTTTTGCATCCCTAATGGGAGACACATAATGGTCAGTACGAGTGACTGTAGATAGTTGAAGTTATAGTGAACTCAGAGGGGCAGCTTTTGCATGGCGTCCTGACCCGACCAAACAAGATAGCCTTGCGCAGTGACAAGATCAAACGAGACAGCCTTGCGTAGTGACAAGACCAAACGAGACGTCAAGACGGCACGCAAGAGGAGGGAGGAGCGGCAGTGCAGCGAAGATTGAAGTGAGTGTATCCGGCGGGAGAAGCAAGCTCATCTGGAGGTGTGCAGGAGCCGGGAGTGAGAGGAGGAGCGCAAGAGAAAGTGCGAACTGGCGGCCAAGGCCAGGGCGACCAGCGAGGACTACAACGCCAACCTCGGGAGAAAGGGCAAATGGCCACGTTCCACGCAGTAGTTCGACCCTTTTCGTCTATATGTCCTATGTATTTCTAATTTCCTAAAGACATGCGTGTACCATTCTTGATTCGTTAGCCTACGTGCCATGTAACCCTCTTGTCGGATCAACTATCGTGTTGTTATCGTTACGCCATTTATCCAAAATTATCCTCCGTGTATAAATTCCCTGTTGCATCACAATATCACTTACCTTACTACTTACGAATCATTGTCACCTCAATCGTCCTCACAAAATTCTTCAGAAATTTATCCACTGCAACAACATACGATGATCACAAAATATTATTGCGAGTATAACAGATTTCGTATCATTGAGAATCTACGAAAATCACAAACAGACCAACGTACCTTGTCTGCCCTTTTATGTCCAAAAATATAACAACCTTCAAATAAGATTTGTTAAATATATTACCTACAAAAATTGTCCTTTATTCCCTACAATTATTTCCATCAGATCAATAAAAAAAATAATAATAATAATATTTTAAATTTCCCAACCCGTGCGTGACTTATCGATGTGTCGCACACCAGTTGAGTGACTAGGACTAGTCGCTCAACTATTTGGCGACTAGCCCTAGTCGCTCAAATGGTGGGTGACTTGGACAGTTGGAGCGCAACCATTGGGCTACTAGCCCAAGTAGCTCAACGGTGGGGCGACAGATAATTATTACTGTAAATTAGAAAAACGACGGTATATCACTGTAGTTTAGAATAAAAATAGATTATTTCAAAAAAAAATCCTATAACAGGTTGAGAGGCCAGACCAGTTTTCTGAAAGCGAGACTGCCAAGCGTCTCATTTTTGAGTCAGAGCTAAATGTTCAATGCAATGAATGAAAGGGAAATGTTGTTCCTGTGTTCAGAAGAAAACATACTAACACTTAGTACACAGTCTTAAATTCAGTTTATCTGAGCTACAGTTAGCTTAGCAGATTTATCATATATGGAGTGGTAAATGTCAGTACGTCACATCACAAACATGAACCATCAAACACTGAAACATAAATTGTAGGATGCTGAACTATCAGAACCATTTTTGTTTTGTTAATAAAGAGTATTCATGAATATAAGGCATTACCGCGTGAGGCCATAGTCTGATCACGCAAGCTTCTATAGCGTTAAGTTAGCATTCATCCTCCCCATGCTGGAAAATTAATTAAGCAACTAGAGTAAGCAAACAGAAGCACATATGTAGCAAATTAAAGCTAAATACTTTAATTCTGCTGTACGGATTATAAAATTTGTGCCTTGTACTGTGTGAATGGAAGATTTGATACACTGGATTCAATGTAAAGCACTACAAACAGTATATTATTTCCCAATTACGCTTAAGATTTTTAAGAACGGGCATCTATTTCAAGAAATAGAATGCACAAAAGAAATGGGTCAGGAACGCAGGCTACGAGGGAAGGCATACCTGGCAGGTAATGGATCCGTCAGGTGAGACACGCCCATTGCCAAAAGGGACGAGGCGGAGGTCAACAATGCAGGAGACGCCGTCATGGAAGATCCTGGCAAGGTCGTTCACGACGAAGCCAGAGCAGAACGGGCACAGCATTTCATAGTAGACTGACACCGAGACTCACCTAGCAGCGCATGCCGGGGAGAGACAGAGAAGAACGAGGAACAAGACGAGGATGCGAGGAAGAAGAGGCTGGGAGGCCATGGCAATGAAGAAAAGCCACTGCCTGTATGTGTGCATCTATGCGCGAGATATGCTTTTCTTTGGAGGGGGAAGGAGAGGGAGGAGATGCTCTTGATCTGCTGGAAGTCAGCTTTTTCGTTCGATGCCTTTCCCAGGTTGCGCGGGAGAGAAGGTTTCAATAAGAGAAATGGTTCGGTACATTCAGCTGTTCTCAAGCGTTCAATGAAGCTCATCCAATAGTTATCATGGCTTTGACACCTCCGGTGTCTGTGAGTGGTGTACAGGGATGGTGCTAGCAAAGAAGTAATTTCGCCTGAGAAATCTCTTGTCTTATCGCGCCAAACAGGTCTCACTGTCCCGCACGCCCACCGCTTTCCTCCCGTCCCAACCGAGCTCCGACATCGCGGCTCCGCCACAAGCCCATCTCCTTCGCTAGAAACCAAGCTCAAATCCTTCGTCGGGAGAGGTGTGAGACAAAAGTAGAGAGAGAGAGAGATTCAGGGAGTCGGAGGCTTGCTGCTCACAATTGGCGATCTCCTCAACGACCTCGCTGTCGACGACGGTAGCGGCGAGAACACCTCGCCAGCGGAGGAGACGCGTCCGTCCCCTCCTCTCCCTGGGCCCCGCAGCAGGTGGAGGAAGCTGACCCATCCAACCTCCGCCGCCTCGTCGAGGTGAGTTCTCCCTTCTTCCTTCTCCCTGTTCTTGATTTCGTTAGCACCCTTTGATTCATCCGTCCATCATGTTCGTCTGTTTCTTGCTCCTTCGAATCCAGTTCTGAATCTCGCGTCCGGCAATTGATTCATTTCCATGAGTTGCCCGTGAGCTTCTCAATTGTTTGGGGTGAAGGATCTCGCTACCATATATTGATGGGATAAATAATCTATAGCTTTAGAAGAACTCGACTTAATTGAGATTGATGTTGGCTTAATTAAGGTGGTCTCATGTAACTTAGGTTCAGATTTGATATCTTGACCTTGGCTACTTCGCCAATTGTGTCCAGTAGAGCAGATGGTTTGAGTTGCTGCAAGTTTAGTCAGATGTGCTTGCCACAAATACCGGCACTGGCTTACTACAAATAAAATCTGTATATGCATTCATTGTACATGCTCTTGATAGTCAGTTCTGGTTGTGACTACAATTTTTTTAATCTATAGACGACACCTTACTTGAAGTTCATGCATTTTTCTAATCTTCATGCCGACTGCACAGTAGTTACATGAACTTCTTACAGGCTGTAGATCATAAGGGTGCATTATCACTATGAATTGCTGTTTATTTAGTATTTACTTGGGTGATATGAGCAATGAACCACTATAACCTTTCTACGCATTCTAGGTCTAAGATCCTTACAGGATGTAGATCCTTCTATTACTTGGTCTAAGATCCCAATCTTGTAGGTTTTACAAATCAACAAGTCATGCGACAACCTTTCTACGCATTCTAGGTAGAAATCGCGTAACCTTTGTGACTGCAACCACTACACAGGCTTGGTTTAGATCACTTCTATTTTGAAAATTAATGTTCAGGTGGCAATGGCCTCAATAGAACGAACTTTCTAAGTTAACGCGCCTTTGATGATTTTTTAATTGATGTTACTAAATGGATTTTCATGTTCTTGTGCAAAATATACCACCAGATCCTGAAGAATCAATTAGTGAGCTTGTGGAATATTTCTTTCTTGACAATCATCCTGATCATTATCTAAGACACTAGGTAATCTTTACTAAATTTTGTGGATACCTAGGTTCAGATGTTTATTGCTCTCTGGAGTTCTGTGGCTTTGCATTTTGTTTTTGTTTGAACATGTTATCGATCTGCTTACTTAGATCTTTAGTTTCTGATTTTGTAGATTGGCTTAGTGTAAATATAGATGTTCTATTTACTAGAACTACATATTTCCATAGTCCTCTGCAACTTATGAATTGTTTCAAATGGAACTAGTGTAAACATTTTTCGATTTCATGTTGAGAAGAATGCAAAATGTTAACCCAACAAGAAATTATTATCAATCGAGTCTAAGGATTTGCAAAAAATCATTTTTGGGGTGAGTTCACAGGCAGAGATATTTTTGTTCTCTTGGCTATTTTAAATTTCATTCAAAGAATCATATGCAAATGTTTGGGGAGAGTATGTAGTGCAAAACCATCTCTGGGTGCTAATATGCTATCTCAAATTGTGTCATTGGATGAGATTAGGATGGATCATATTTAGAGTATCATATGCATTAGGATGATTTTTTGTTGCTACATCATTAGGAAAAAACACAATTTTGTTCTTCCTTATACTAACTGATGTCTTTACGCCTTATCTTGCATATCTTCCTTCTTTTGCCTAACAAGGTAGTGGCGGCCCTATTTGAATGTTTTATATTAGGGAAATTGGCCCTTCTTTTGCCAATTTCCTTGTATCTTTCTTTCTAGCTTGTTTAGTGTGCATATATCAGAAGTAAATCAAACAACAGTGGTGCACATCTGCTCTAGTTTGATGGAAAATAAGAAGAAAATGTAATAGGATAAAGTTCATCCAACAACACAGGTCAACTAAAAGTTAAGTAGAAACGAGGCTATGACACTAGTGCACATGTGCTCTAGGTTTATGGAAAATAACAAGGAAATATAGTAGGTAGAAGTTCATGCAATGACATGACTGAATGGATATGGCACTGAAACACTCATCATTTGGAATTATTCCACATCATTAATTCTTGTAACTCCTTGACTTCATCTGCTTCATTCAGCTTGGAATGTATCAATTCCGAGGCTAATTTTTTTCTGAAGATGCGTATATTATCCTGTGGAACAATGGTAGAATATCAATTCAAATCTGAACCACTAACAAAGAAGAATAAGAAAAAGGAAGGTGGGATGTAATTACCATTGTGACAATATTTGCCAACCTTGTTCCGTCCCAGTGTTCCATGAACTTTAGGACAAATAAGGCACATGACGAACTGGGATATAAAACAACAATGAAACATGGTTTCGTTGCAAAATGTAGAAATATAGCACAACTCTGATAATGATTGTATCTATCATTTTGTTGTGGAATATCCATAACATGGATAGGCCATGATGTGAGAAGCAAGCTGCCCCATCTGGCAATAGATGTTCCATTTGATATTTCCAAATCAACATATACTTGCACACCTTTGAGCTATTTTACAATCAGAAAATCAACAAATTTTGATGAATATATGCACATGCTACACGATAGAAAAACATGAAAAAGTAGATAGGAGACTTACTGTATTTATTAGTACAGTGCGCTTATCATACTTAGAAACAACCATTGAATCTAAAACTTGTATATCTTCCTTCCTGGTGTTGATAACGAGTAAATACCAATGCACTTTCATGTGATTCAATGGGAGAAATATCTGTAGAATTTGAAATATGTTTGATATAATTTGAAAAAAATGCTAAATGATTTAAAGAAGCATCGCAAGTAATTGAAATATGTATACCAAGTCATATTGTAGATATTTTTCCCCACGTTTCAAAGTTGAGCCAATTTTCCTACAGTTAGAATGAAGACCAAATTCACCTACGCTATTCAAGAGCTAACATTCAATTGTGCTATCAAAATATGGTTTGCAGCCATTCCTATTCCTTGTAGATGGATATCGATGTTTTATCAATCATATGTAGCCATCCATTATCTACTAATTTGTAGTTGAAGTTGAGAGTTTGGCATTCTAGAAAGTAAATGTTGTTGCACGAATAATTAGACCAGTACTTACTTCATCACCCAACCATCTCTTCATTTGAGGAGCTGAGTCTGGAAGGGTCAAGCAGAGCATTGCTTCACGCCGGATGTGTGTTGAATTCAATGTTGCCATTTTTTCTCTTTGCAAGAATTTTTAATATAATCTATAGTAGTTTTCGCTAATAAAGATAGCGAGTTAGTGAAAATTAAGGTATGTGTAGAAAAACTACTTAATGATAATATCATTGCTACCTATAGGCTAAGCTGTTGGTTTACCTGCACATTTGCTCTTTACATTTTGATTTTTGGGAGTTGTCTTTCTTTTATTTGGGAGACCATAATATACATAATGGTTTGAGGTCCCATAAGTAGATGTTGGCATCCTTCTATTAGGACCCTGTATTCTTCTGGCAATAGGTGGGCTAGGGTAATTGATGTCCTCCATTAGTTCTTGTATATCATCTTCAGTTTCTTGATAACTCTGTATGTTGTTTTGTATCTTAGTGTCAACATCCAAGTTTGCGTTAATTTTACCATCCTACAAAAAATGTGAATGACTGGATAAGTATTGGCATGTAATGAAGTTCATGGAATTTCATGTAAGAGTTAATAACTGAACCTCCTCTTCTAATTTGCTGCTTTCTAATTTTGCATTAGTGTTCATGCCACCTTTCATTTCCTACAAGCAAAAAGGGTTATGCGCTTCAGAAATGTACAGTTACTTTACATTGAAAATAAGATATTACAGTAGATTAAATGATGTACCTTAATCTCTTGCAGTAGCTACATACTGCCCCTCTCTAATTGCTCTATGCGTTTCACAAGCTTTTCAACAATGCCACAGAGCTAAAAAAACAGGTATGATATGATATGTCATATTTCCAAGCTATGGTGAATCAGAGAAGAAAAAACAAGTACGATATGTACTTTACTTCTGTTAAGAAAATGAGATACCTTCATAATATGGCCACCATAATTGTTACAACTCCCATTGCCCTGGTGCACATATACTTCACCCTCATGATCATCTGATTGATCCAAGTTGTAAAATTGAGGTTTCGATGTTCTATCCTCATCATCTGGAGGTGGGAGCTCTTCGACAATCTATTGCAAACAAAGAGTTTTTTCAATTGTATGATTTCATAGTTAATAACAATATATAACCTTGAACTTATTGTTGATCTTCCATAACCCACTTTGCCCTCAATGGCATCCCTTTGTCTGCATATTCCCAGGTTCCAATTCAATACTAAAGGGTATTTTCGTTTAGTGTACATATGTGCATCCTGATCCACCTAACAATGCTCCCAATACCAAACCTATAAATTATCACAATAAATAATGAAGATTCAGATATTGTTCATACATGACACTATTGACGTAAAAGTGAAATTCTGATTTACCTAGAGCAATATTATATTACCCTGCAAATGTTTTTTACTATTTTTGTATGCAATCAGGCTATCATGCAAGAACCACTCAGGCTACCACTTCGCTCCTTTGCAGTCTCCTTTTCTGCAATGGATATTAAGACCTCGTCGGGGATAGCCTGAGATATGGTGGCCAGAACGCCCTGGTCCTGTGTCTCTTCGACCGGTGCATCTCCTTCAATTGCCGTCCATACTCCTAGAGCTCGCATGGTGATCTTCATCTTTATAGCTCATAGGCCGTAATCTGTGTCGGTCAGCATAGGGAATTGGATCGATACCAATCCCCCTCTTGTCGGTGCTCGCGGTGCAGGTGGCGGTTCCTTTTCGCCGGAGCCTTCGCCAGCCGCGCCTTTCTTCTCTGCAGCCTTGACCTCCATTGCCTCCTCGCTCTGATACCAATTGTTGAAAAATCTTACGACCTCCCCAGGATCTTTACGACCGGTTAGAGTCATTTATGACCAGTTCTGAAGCCTTACGACTAGTTCTGCTGAAACCTTGCCGTGGTCGTACGCTCCTCCGATGACGTCTTCTTCAGCGTTGCTGTGGTCGAACGCCTTTCGACCACGCCTGCCGAAACTGTGCCATGGTCGTAAGTCCCTCTGACCACATTTGTCATGGTCGTAGGTCGACTTCGACCACGTTTTGACCACATTTGTCATGGTCATAGGTCGACTTCGACCACGTTTTGCGAGATCACAAAGAAGTCGATACTTTCTGGTTTTCAACCACTTCTCTTTATTTCTTTTCTTCTTTCTCGGTGTACTTCTGATTACATGAGTCCCCTCTTTTTATACCCAAACCTATAACTCCTACTCGGATTCCAATTAGGAATACAAAACCAATTCCGACTCTGACTTTTAATTTCTACTTCAACTCAACTTCGATTACAATCAAAACTTGCATACGACTTCTAAACAAGATTATTTCCAACATATTTGACCTCGATTCGTGTGCACTCACGTGGGGTCTGCGCAGCACTTTGTCGGTCCCTTCGGTCAAGCACATCGTCACGGTTGCCTTGATTCACATGCGATCCAGTGCTTCGTTGTCTCGTCCCCCATGACTCCGTGAGCTTTATTTTTGCTGTTTTTTTATTTTTGTGTTTTTGTAGGGTTAGCAGGTTGTAAAATCAGAAGACAGTAGATTTTAAAAAAAGAATTTCACTATAGATTACAATTATTCCCTTTATCTTTGATTGTCATCGACGATCCTACAAGTAGAGAGCTATTCGAAGAGGCAATGGAAAAACATGTATTATTGATCAGGAAGACATGTCTATGCATTCCGGCGGCTTATTCAACAGGGAAACAGGAATACAACAGTTTCTGATACTGGCAGTGTATGTTCGCAGACTAGATGCATCCTTTGCTCCTCAAGCAATCCACGGTGTCGCTAATGGTTTTGTCGAATGGAGTGAAACTAACACCCAAATCGATCAATTTCTTAGAGGCAACCTTTGCCCTCACCACCCAGCCTTGTTTGTCCTCCTTTATTCTGATGTGAAAAAGAATAAATTATCAAGAGTACAGCACTGCATCTGATGGAAAGATGGTGTCGCCTATAGACGCATCACCTGTGGACCGGGAATTCGGGGTACAGATTAGCAAGTTTATCGCTGAAATCAACCAGACGTTCAATGGACTGTAGGCATAAGTGGCGTCCCTGCGCCGATGGGTTCTCATAAAGCACTATCAGGGACTGTGCCACATCTCTGACATCAACACAGCCAATGTAGAAGGCGTCCATGTCAAGCCTCTGGCCTGGGTAGTTTGCACTGTTAGAAACAACATATATATATATATATATATATATATATATATATATATATATATATATATATATATATATATATATATAGGAAAAATACCTTCTACACCGGGTGTAGTTACACCCACCTCTAATATACCACCTAAACAAACTTGAAATACTCCTTTATCACTTTAGGTACATTTGTATACTAATTATAAGATACTCCAATGTGAACCACACGAAAAACTTGTAAAGGAGTTCATAGTTTTTAGCGTATTTTATAAATAACCTTATATACGCACATAAAAGGAGTATGTCGAAAAATATACATACCACTTTTGAAAATTGTTCATACCACCTAGATGGTCTTAAATACTTGTATACTACACGTACATACCCTCATTACGCGAGATACTCCCTACATTGCGAGATACGATATAGGGTGTAACTACACCGGGTGTGAAAAGAGGCTTCATATATATATATATATATATATATATATAGCCCTACGCATTGCTACTCAACAGAAGACAAAGTGCAACAGAGCTGCAAGCCTGTGTGACTGACCTCCCAGAAATTGCATCAGCAGACGAAGACTAGGAGTAGGTGATGGTGTCAACATAGGGCCCAACACCAAGGCTGGATTGAGCACAACCAGCTGCAATTCCTCCTCTGCGGCAAAGTCCCATGCAGCCTTCTCTGCCAATGTTTTAGATACAT
Source organism: Bonia amplexicaulis (assembly GCA_036346245.1). NCBI lineage: Eukaryota > Viridiplantae > Streptophyta > Magnoliopsida > Poales > Poaceae > Bonia > Bonia amplexicaulis. Next base: position 6,994,983 of record CM070736.1, on the reverse strand, counting down.
TGTACCAAAGCTGCACCTCAAAGAGAAGAAAGTAGCACACCTTCAAAAACTACTATACGAATTGGATCCTGCAAGTATTTACTAGTTAGGGGACACATCTGCCAGGATAGAACCGATCAAGCAATCAGGGTGTCCATTCCATGTAGCTGTCAGGTGCTGTCCTCTTGTACATTCAGAATATCATGTATAGCTGTATCACATATCTTGCTACAAGCAAAATAGAACTACTTCGCTTCTGCAAAAACGTTCTTCTCATCTGGCATGTAAAGTTAGGAGTTGGCAGTTTATTTCTAAAAGGGCTTGGGAGTTTATTTCTGCTAAGATCACTAACAGGTAACGGCGACAGTTAAAAAAAACGTCAACTTTAGAAGGTAACTTAACTAAAATTACCCAAAAATGTAGACATAATAGATCAAGGTATCTACGCATCGAGTTTTCAGACATCCAGCATACACCCTCATGTCTGAATCAACACATTTAACTAGAGTTCCACGACGTGATCCGTTGATGTCACGCCGCCACCCTCTGCATCCATGGCGTTACGTCACAACTGACTACTCTTAATACAGAATGCAGTTGCAAATTGGGCAGTTTATAACTATATCTCAAAGCCGTCTGCAGCAAAAATGCTCAAGTTTCACACTGCGAAAAAGTGCGCTTTATGTGGCATGTACACTGGTATGTACCTGATGTTTCTTGAGGATCTCAACGTCGGCCCAGCAGTCATCTTCTATGACCTTATCAGCAGGCCAGTTGGGATTTGGCACTATTGCAGTCTGCGACGACACCATCACAACACGGCCGACTCCAGAGTCTTTCGCGGCACGGAGGACGTTGAGCGTGCCCTTCACCGCAGGTTGCAGCAGCTCATTCTGCAAGCAGCAGAAGCATCACACGAGAATTATTTTTGCCTATTTGCAACATGTCATGGGAATGGGACTGTGAATGTGAACTATGCAACAGTGGAATGACTGAGAAGAAAGAACTGCCTCTGGATCTTGTGTCGGCTGCAGTATCACAGGGGAGGCCAGGTGGAAGACACCGTGGACGCCGTCGACCGCCGGCCGTACGGAAGCAGGGTCAAGGAGGTCCATCTGGAACAGCCGGAGCCGCGTGTCCGCGCCATCCAGAGCTTGCAAGTGCTTCGTCTCGCCCTCATCCTCTGCAAGAACAGCCGGTTAAGAACACATACAAGAATCTCGTGTCGATTCGGTTCGATCTAGTAAAGGCGTACGTGCAAGTGACTGTGGTGCTACAGGAGGAGGAGAGCACGTTACGGAGGTTCTGGACGGTGGCCTGGACGGTGTAGCCGCGGTCTAGGAGGCGGCGGACGAGCCACGAGCCGATAAAGCCGCTACCGCCCGTAACGCAGACGAGGCCACCACGGGCACCACCGCTGTCTCCGGCCGCCGCCGCCGCCGCCATCCTGTCGGTAGCCTGTACGTCTGCCAGCTCTTCACACGAACAATCAAACGCACAACTCGGCACTCTCTAGTGACCGCACAACCTGTTCAAAGGAGGAGAGAAAAAGCGACCGCACACCAACCGACGTGGAAAGAGACCGGAGGCCTGTTTGGCGCGTTCCGATGCTAGGTGGTGTGGCGCAGGCAGCAGCTGAAGAAGGGACTAGAGAGGTGTCGTCAGAATGGGCCCTCCCCAATCCAACGATTCCAGGTCTCACCCGTCAGATTGGCTACATAATTTAATCATCTCAGGGGTTTAATTTCCCCCATCGATCAGCATACATCCACTAAAGTAATTCCGAGTAATCTTAGATGAAACTGAACATCGGCTCTCAACGATGTTTCCAGTAATTCTTTTGGATATCCAAAAACATTCCAAACAGGGCCTTAAGGCTTTACACTATATTCAAGCAAAGTACATACCCCAGGTCAGGCACTAATCTTCAAGGGCTTCAAATACAGTCAAGAACTGTACATATGGAGGGAAACTGTCAAGTTTTACACATCACATACTATCCCTGGTTCTGATCAGTGACCGCAAAGGCTTATCTTCCTGGGTGAGAGTTTGTCACCCTACAGTGATAATCCAATAGTCTACTTTAAGGATCAAGACTGACCCAGCTTTTGGTACAACTGCAGGTTTCAGTACAAGTTCCTCAGATAGCAATTCCATGGCTACATTATCCAAAAAGCACAAGCATTTTCCCCTGAATCCATTGTATACTCTCTGCACATTTCATATATCAGCTTATGGAGATCAAACCTGAAAGAAAAACAAACACATGTAAGTCTTAGCAAACATCAAACACTAGGCGGAACTCAGGAAGGATCTAAGTTGTAGGTTATGTAGCAATTTGTAAGGTTTACGAAAAAGACGGCATCCAGTGACACATGCACCTAGGTTTGCAATTTTGGAACTCCAAACCGTGACTAGAAGAATGAAAGCTTATCCCTCATTTTTCACATAAAAAATCATAAATTCTAGGTATGCCTGTTCAAATGCCTCTGTAGATCTTTTTTCTATGTCAACCAATTCATAAGCCTATACCTTTCGTACACGCTATAATGACATGGCAATGATGCCCACTAAGATCTAATTGTTTCGGAATTTGTTTTGAGCTGAAGAGGCATATACTACACGTCTACACCAGACTACTTAATGACTTTCAACAGTCGTCCGTTAAAACTTCCAAAATTCACTTTTCACAAAAAAAAAATGCAAGATTCAAGTGAATTCTCGTGCAATTCTTCTCCCTTCATCTGATTAAGATTTCGGTGAAGTATAATGAAGCTTTGCCACTTGCAAGTGTGCCTTTTCTTTTGATGCTGTGGCCTGTGGGGCTCAACGATTCCAAGTTCCAAAACTCCACTCGCTTTCTCAAGAACATTGGATGGCTTTATGCTGGATGTCACAATCGAGCTTATTGAAGTATAGTGTCCAACTTTTTCTTATTAGTTTAAACTTTTGGATGAAATGATTGATGCGTGCAACTGAATATCTTATTAGAGCCAAGATGTCTTGAGTTCAAGACCTGGCCAACGTAATATTTTTAAAAAAATAATTATGGTCTACTTTAAGTCTGGTGGAGCCTAGACATGAGGGAGGGTGTTGAACTATATTATCCATATTTTCTCATCAACTTAAATTTTTGGATGAACCGGTTATTGTATGCAACTCAATAGAGTATTCCTATGGGCTCTGTCAGTAGAATGTGTTGTAAAATTTGCGGTATAAGCATAATTGTTAATTTAATTCTAGTAATAATTATAAGTAGACAAGCATGACAAACATGGCATAGAAATGACTTCACAAACATATTAACATATGAATCATTTAAGTCATTCCAAAAGTAACATATGCTCAACTTAATTGCCATATAAGAGTTCATGATTAGAATAACCTCAAGTGAATAAGCACAATGAAATGCTAATGTCAAAAGCTTAACATATATGACCTCATTAAGCATATAATTAACAGATTGAGTTGTTATTAGTGCTCTCAGAAGGCTAGTTGAACAATATTTAATCTTGGCTATCTCCGCCATGAAATCTTGAGCTAAAAATGAACTTTGCTACTGTCAGATATTAACAGATCACGAAACCAGCTTGCTGGACAGTTCAGAAATGTCCTCAACGAATCAATCTTTCATTTACACAAGGAAAATTCTACTGATTCACCAGGACAAAAGAGTTCGGCAGAGGTCAGAAAAGACCAAAGCAGACCACCACTCAGACCTCACACAGAGATCAACAGAGCATGTACAGCAGGATCAATGATAGCAGTAAAAGAAAAATAGCAGATTTAGCTCAAGATTAATCTAACATCACATTCATATATAATCTCAGTTTTGTGTCACCTCATCACAGAGCAAATATCCCACAGAACCGATCTTTGCAAATTACCTCCTAAAGAGACTTACTGATATATGAAGTATATCACCAAATTGCAAAGAACTAACAACCAGAATACTCACAGCAGTGGTGATACTCAAAATCACCGTGAAGAAATCAAAAAGGGGCAAGGCACGCTCACGGCGCTGACCCAGAAAACCTAGCACCCCCTTGTGCTGCTCGCAGTAGAGGAGTGAGGTAGACGGAGATACAGTGCCCACTCCAACCTCGGTTGCCGAAGCCGGAGACGAGGGATAGGGTTAACGCCGCACAAGACTACCGAGAGCTCCGGCCGAAAGCGCTCGTGAACACAAAGAACATGTCAAAATCTCTCACAAAATAGCACAAGTCTGAGCCAAATCAGTCTCTAATGGTTATCCCAAACCTTTCCTCTCGGCCAAATCAAAGAAAGGCTCAAGGAAACCGCACGGAGAAAAACCCTAGAACGCTGATTTGAGCTCTTCAGCCGACGGCCACCAGAGAAAACCCGGTCGGCGGCTCTCAAGACTCAAAATCAAAGAACCACGGTGAGAGATTTGAAATTGGAGAGGGGAGGACTTACACATGCATTCGGCCCATAAAGAGAGAAGAGGCGTCCTTTAAAGGGGAGCGGAGCGGGGTGGAGGCCGGCGAGCTGCAGCCACGGCTGGCGTTGAAGCACCCACGCCGGTGGCACCTCCATCGCCGCCGCCGCTCGACTCGGTCGCCCCACGACGCGGTCACGCCGCTCGCGAGAGACGAAGCGCACGAAAGAGACGAACGGTCACGGGAGCCAAACCCGAGAGGAGACGCAATCTCCTCCCCTTATCGCCTCCGCTGGCCCACAGACAGGTGGGCCCCACCTGTCACTCTCTCTCTCTTTCTTTCTTTCTTTTTTCCTTTTTAATTAGGAAATTACCGAAATACCCTCACAGTAATATCAGAATGTTGATGACTATATGTTTAAGATCTAGTTTTTGACCTGTGAACTAGCCTAGCTAGTGCTCAAGAGGGTGATGCACCTAGCTCTAGATAGGTGATACTTTCTGCTCTTTCAGAAAAAAAAATGAATGAAGATACTTTCTGCTCTTTCAGAAAAAAAAATGAATGAAGATACTTTCTGCTCTTTCAGACTTCTTTTTCCTTCTTTCTTTCCTTTACTTTTCCTTTTTGCCAATGCTTTTGTTTCTTTTCTATCCACTTCATTTTTCTAGCTTTTCCACATCTTTATGGTGTTTGGTTCCTTGTTCTTTCACTTTTCAGTTCAAGTAGAGAGCTATTCAAAGGGGCAATGGAAGCATATATTATTGATCAGAAGACATGTCTATGCATTCCGGCAGTTTATTCAGCTGGGAAACTGGAATACAACAGTTTCTGATACTGGCAGTGTATGTTCACAGACTAGATGCATCCTTTGCTCCTCAAGCAATCCACGGTGTCGCTAATGGTTTTGTCGAATGGAGTGAAACTAACACCCAAATCGATCAATTTCTTAGATGCAACCTTTGCCCTCACCTGCTCATCTGAGAGGAAACTGACAGGAATTCCGAGTAATCTTAGATGAAACTGAACATCGGCTCTCAACGATGTTTCCAGTAATTCTTTTGGATGTCCAAAAACATTCCAAACAGGGCCTTCAGGCTTACACTATATTCAAGCAAAGTACACACCCCAGGTCAGGCACTAATCTTCAAGGGCTTCAAATACAGTCAAGAACTGTACATATGGAGGGAAACTGTCAAATTTTACACGTCACATACTATCCCTGGTTCTGATCAGTGACCGCAAAGGCTTATCTTCCTGGGTGAGAGTTTGTCACCCTACAGTGATAATCCAATAGTCTACTTTAAGGATCAAGACTGACCCAGCTTTTGGTACAACTGCAGGTTTCAGTACAAGTTCCTCAGATAGCAATTCCATGGCTACATTATCCAAAAAGCACAAGCATTTTCCCCTGAATCCATTGTATACTCTCTGCACATTTCATATATCAGCTTAGCAAACATCAAACACTAGGCGGAACTCAGGAAGGATCTAAGTTGTAGGTTATGTAGCAATTTGTAAGGTTTATGAAAAAGACAGCATCCAGTGACACATGCACCTAGGTTTGCAATTTTGGAACCAGTAGTTTAAGGATTTTAGTTCTCCAAACCGTGACTAGAAGAATGAAAGCTTATCCCTCATTTTTCACATAAAAAATCATAAATTCTAGGTATGCCTGTTCAAATGCCTCTGTAGATCTTTTTTCTGTGTCAACCAATTCATAAGCCTATACCTTTCGTACACGCTATAATGGCATGGCAATGATGCCCACTAAGATCTGATTGTTTCGGAATTTGTTTTGAGTACTGAAGAGGCATATACTACACGTCTACACCAGACTACTTAATGACTTTCAACAGTCCGTTAAAACTTCCAGAATTCACTTTTCACAAACAAAATGCAAGTTTCAAGTGAATTCTCGTGCAATTCTTCTCCCTTCATCTGATTAAGATTTCGCAGATAGAAAATCAAATGTAACTGTGTTGTGGTGGCATTATCATAATTAAAAAACTGTAGTAACTTAGTAACTTTTGTCGGTAATCTTATCCACTTTGCCCAATACAACGCTGGAAACATTTCTTACACTATATGATATTTCTTATCTGATATTTCAGTTGCACATATTGGAGTTTTTTGGCCTTGGCTGTAGCAAACCACTGCTTGATCGAGGCCTTCCAAGATCAGCTTCTGATTGGAAGCACTCAAAATTGAGCTTCTTCATTGTTATATGGGAGCAGACTTAAGCACTTACATATTGTTAACACAACAAAATTTAATCATCCATCTGATATAACTTGTAACCATACTGTTATGGTCTAATATTCAGAAAGTACTGTAGCAGCATACTGTAGCATGGTTACTATTCACCACAGTACTATGGGCCTATTCTTTTTTACTGTGGCTTATGGCTTTTTGCTGAAATTTTTGAATTTTAGCTGTTTACGGTACAGATTACGGAGAGACCGATACTCACTTACGATTTTGACTGGTACAGATGTTGGGCTTTTAACATGTACTACGTTTAACTTGTAGACCCCGTCTTACGAAAATACTCCGTTTAAAAGTTAGGTACTGTAGCAAAAGCCAAAAACCGCCTATCTTTTGACTTGCCAAACAGGCCCTATAGCGCACGGTTACTGTTCACCGCGTTTGCTATAGCGCGTGGGTACTGTAGCACCGCACGTATTATGCAGGGCTTGCTATTTAGAAATCTATCTATTAGGTGTTTGGTATTATCTATTAGTTAAGCAAGTTATCACTAGATTAGATTATTAGAGATAAGTTTCCTTATGAATTATTTCTTAGGAATTAAGTCGGGTCATCACTATAAAAAAGATAGCATGTATTTATTATGAAAGAAGCAAAGATAAATAAACAAGTCCCTAAAGTTCAGCTGTGGTCGCTCACTTGACCGGTTATTCTAGATCTATTCCTCCCTCAATCAGTGCCCTCTTTCGTCTAGCGCTGCTCTACTTCAATTCGTCGCCGTTCGACCTTCCTCCGATGGATGATTACCCTCTGATTGTGCTAGTTCACAATAATTGGTATCAGAGCCACTCACCATGACTTCCAGTACCGCACCACCTCTCTTGGAGAAGTTGATGGCTAACACAAAGAGCAGAAGGTCATCAACCGTGGCCATCACCACAGCTCGAGGACGTGCTGTCTCACCGCGAGGGGTATAATGTTATAGTCTAATATTCAGTAAGTATTGTAGCAGCATACTGTAGCATGGTTACTATTCACCATGGTACTATAGTGCGTGGTTACTATTCACCGTGGTTACTGTAGCGCGCGGGTATTTTAGTACCGTGCGTATTAGGCAGGGTTTGTTATTTAGGAATCTATCTATTATGTGTTTGGTATTATCTATTAGTGAGGCAAATTTTTATTAGATTGGATTGTTAGAGATAAGTTTATTTATAGATTATTTCTTAGTAGTCAAGTCGGGTCGTCCCTATAAAAAAGATAGTATATATCTATTATGAAGGAAACAAAGATGAATAAATAAGTCTCTAGTCCATAAAGTCTACCTATGGTCGTTCCCTTGACTGGCCATTCTAGATATATTTCTTTCTCAATCGGTGCCCTCTTTCGTCTAGCATCGTTCTACTTCAAGTTGTCGCTGTCCAACCTCCCTCTGACGGATAACTACCCTCCTAATGTGCTAGTTCACATCAATACAGAAACAGGTTTAACGTTTCCGTAGTTCAAATCAATCAAATCTAGCAATAAAAAGTTCAAATAATTTTTTAGCCAAACACAATTTAATAATTCTGCTTCTGAGGGAGCAAGAAATCCTGGCTATTTGGCGGCACTCTTCCTAACAGAAGGGCAGAACAATGACTTTCCAGATCTCTCGCGATAACAAGGCAAGATGCAACATCTGATTCAGACACCAAAATTCAGCAAAGTTTCATCACAGACTAGCTAGACACATCCTGCAGTTAGTGGGACGCAATGCTCATTGTGCAATCGCTCGCTTACTTTCCAACAGCACTATGACTTTTGTTCATCACGTTTCCGAAATTACAGACGCAACTCGCAAGCGAAAGCATAATTACATGGAAGAGTCCGTGCTCTAACTAATCTGCACTCCGCAGTCGGAAATTCGAATCCCCTCCCTATAAACCGAACTCGCGGAAAAAGTATGAAACGATGGAGATGGAGATAACTGAACGCAGAACACCGGGACGGTGTAGAGAGGGGGCTGGGGAGAACGAGTTACCTTAGAACGCAGGAACCCACGGAGGGCCAGGGGCGCTGACGCCGACTCCGAATTCTTACGGCTTGGAGGAGTCGCCGGCGGGTAGAGGGCGGGGCGGCGGAGAGCTGGGGGCCGTGGGAGAAGACGGGGCAGGCGAGGCGATGATGGGCTGGATTGGGCTTCCAGTCCTTTTGCGTGTGGTTTTGGACCGTGTTGGGCTAGCAAGTTTTGGAGTTCGGCCCAACTCATAAGATATCATATTTCGGCTTGACCTGCAATTTTCGAAGGCCTCGTCGGTTCCTCTCTTCTGCATTTCACGAAGGTTCCGCGCTATTAGAATTCCACAGTACGTACTACGTAGTGAATGCTCTGCTCTGCACTGCACTGAAGGGAACGGACTTCGATCAAGCCCAGATGGGAGTGTTGTTTCGTGAAGCCTAGTCACTTTATGGCTCTGTTTTTTTAGCCGTGATCAATGGTTTTTTTAACTTTGTAACTTTTTTTTGTGTGTTTTTTGATACGATGAGAGATAGTGGAAACGTTAATGTGGATGATGTATTCAATTTTAAATTTAAGAAGCTGTTTAGATAAGCAACTTTAAAATGTTATTTGGAGAGCCCGCCCTGTTTATTTCTGATTTCATAAAAAAAAGCCAAAAGCAACAAAATAAAACAAAAAGGATATAATCTTTGTGAGTTATAGTTGCTCTTCTTGTCCGTGTCCTTGTAATCAATTAGGCCGTGCATGAGCTGGCTAATTAAGTATGGGAAGCCATCAGATATATAGCACTGTAGTATACTTTTTTTTTTGTCAAATCTAACTTCTTCGCAATTGAAATTGTAAATCTGGTCCTCTCTATAACTACGATAACAACGACAGATAATATATGTCACATGCCACTCTATCGCGCCGTGGCAAGAGGTCACAGGCGGTGAGCCCCACCGGCATGCCGTGCCTATGCACCGCCGCAGGAGATGGTGCCAAGCTTAGGTGGTGCGGTAGGCCGGTGAGACCCACCATCTGTCGCGCTCATTCATTGTCGACCATGCTGGATCTTCTTGCAACGGTGCAGTAAGTGTGGCAGGTGACATATATCACCTGCTGCTGCCATCACGGTTACCAAGGGAGCTAGTTTTTTAATTTTGAGCACGATAAGTATAGTGCTTGTTTGGAGGACGGCCTAACCATTGTCTGGCAGGACCAACTCCCTGACTTTGTACTGATTTCGGTGGCCAACGATTTAGCCTGCTTCATTAGGTTTAAGGTTTTAGTTTCTTAGTTTCACTTTTTTCTGGATTTTTTGTTTTTTTCTCTTATTTTTTTCAATGTCCGTAATGATGTAATCTTTTATCTTTTTAAAAAAATTGGTTACGCTAAAAAAACTTATAGTAACTATAGTAAAAAAAAGTCTCAAACGCTTTTAAGCTAGAAGCTGTAAGCCAAACAGTACCTTCGGTGCAACAGAATCGGAATTGTGTCGTTAATAAAAGAATTGCAGTACTACCTCTCTCCCAAAAAAAAAGAAAACTAAAAATCGGTAGCGTCACGTGTTGAATCATGAAACATTAATGACTGATCCATCTAGCCTGCGACGTGACAGGTGGAATTTGCAGCGTTCTGTAATCGGAAAGCCAGACAAGTGGATGCATATCAGAGTAAAGAAGTCACCGGATGAAGACAAGTGGATGCACTAAAAAACTTCCATGCTGTATTCACATCCCATTTGTTCCACTCGACTTCACCTCCCTTGTCACGATGATCGGTACCTGGCAATCGGCCAATGAGCACGGTGAGGCAGAGCCGCAGAGCCACTCCGGCGTGCATGCATCATCCTGCCATGCAAATGCAATTGGCTATTGGCCGCGGCCGGCAATTTGCAAGTCCAAGGTAGGAGTAGATGGCACCATTAATCCTTCTTTTTTGTTTGAACTTTCCAGGCCTTGAAAATTTGCGTACTTATTGCCGGGCGCTACTAAAAGCAAAACCAACAGAACAGCAAAACGGCGAACTCTTCCCTTCATTTCCAAGCGATGCAACTTCCACTGCACAAATTAACTCTCAACTCGTCGTTCCAGATTCTTCCACACTTGATGCGACTTCCATGACAGTTCATCCCGAGAATGTTGTATTGCCAACATAATATATATCTCACGAATAAAAAAACACAATTCATAGAGATAGAGAGAAAATTGATTATATATCATCGAATAACTCTCTTCTTTATAATGACGCGTCATTGAAATAACTCCTTCACGTTATGCCACTAGATTCCATTTTTCTTAAAAACATGCCATCATTGTTAGCTAGCCCGTCAATAGCCTACCATGAAGGGTGCATAAGGACTATTTTGCCCCTATCAATAAATTATTCTGCCATCTTGCTCTAACTCTGCCAGTGAGACCAACATGTAAGAGCCTTCTTCTACCACTATTCTCATTCTTTCATCTCTCCCTACCCGGATGCTCTCTCTCACTCACACACACCCCTTCATCTCCCTCCAACCGGTAGCTAGAGCAACTATATAAAGCCATAAGGTGTGGTCATAGAGAACCCAAGCAACAAAGTATAGAAGTTACTTATCCAACATAGAGATGTATGAGAAGATTAGAGGCTAAGTTATTATTTACTATTAGATTCCTATATAGGGCAAGGATCCGAATGTCCTAGAAGATTTGAGAGGGTTGTGAGAGAACAACAATCTCTTATACTCTTCTAAGGTTATGCTTAAGGAATTTGTTGTCGGTTTCATTCAAATCTTTTCTCTCTTATCATGGTTGCTTCAATGTCGTTATTTTAGTTCTCTATAAGATCCATCTTCTTCGTTTTTAATACCATGCACGTTCGTGGCGTATCTCACAAACTTTGATCCAATTCGAGGCTGCTACGTATAAGAAGGGGTATCAAAGTATAATAGGCTCGGGATGGCCATGAGCATCATGTTCCAATCTGCTGCAAATTATTTTTTTTGGTTGAATCAGGAAATTGAAGTCCCAATTTGTTTCCAAGCTACTGTTTCTATTTCTCGAACGAGGAAAATGGATTGCCCAATTCATTTCCAAACTACGGTTTGTATTACTTGAATTAGAAAATTGTTTCCCCAATTTGTAGTCCTCACTACTCAAGAAAAGATGAACATATTAATTTTGTTTCTATGTTCTAATTGATCTATCTTTATTCTTGGTACATGTTCTTGCTTTTCTGCCTCTAGGATCATGGAGATGATGGTTTGGTTGGTGAGATTGATGAGGATAGTAATCGATCGGTGGTAGATGTTTGCGAACTGTTCACTAATATGGCCCTATAACAATTTTGTTTTTCAAAAATAGCCCTCTAACGTTTGTTTTTGCCAAAATGGTCCCCTCCCTGAGCACGGTGGGCACGGAGGCTGACATGTGGCACCTATCGCACGCCCTTGCTTAGCAAGAGTCGACAAGCGTGGCAGGTCGAACAAACTAGCATCACAAGCTAGTCGAGGGTGCGGCAATCAGGGCTATCGAGCCCCCTAGCTCAGCAGCTCCTGCTGAGCTCCCTTGTCTCAGCAACTTTGCTGCCTCGCCACCTTTTTAAGCTTCTATATTTGCAGACTTATTCGTTTGCACTACTAGTTGTTAAACGGAAATTTAAGTCAGGCAAACTTGGTGAAACATGGACAAAAAATCAAAAGTAAAATATGATTTACTCTAAGTTCAGCAAGTAATCAGGGAGAGGAAAATAGGTTGTATAGAAAAATTGTACAAGTACATTACTAAAAAAATTATATGAATGGACATGTGTAGCCTGACATAGCACTTCGCAATGAAGATGCGAATTACAATAGCCCCAAGGCAAAAATATGGAACCATACGGTACCCACATGGCGTGGAGGTCATCTGGGTGGCGTAGACGTCTGGTTGTTATGGTAGTGCTAGGTGCAATTGTAGCTTAGGTTGGCGCAGTAGCAATGTGGGTGGTAGTCGCTGCCGAGGTACACGATATCCTCATTGTTCCTCTCTCTGATCCTCTGTTTACGGAGCTTATTGTTGTTGGCCTTCTCGGTCTGGAGCTCCTCTTACAACTCCTCTAAGCGCATGTGCAGTTTGTGGATGTAAACCTCGGCTGGTATTGGATACGATGGATACACTAACTCAGTGAACTTGCAATCCGCTATGTACATGTAGGACGAAGTTAGTATAAGCGTTCTATGCATGGATTTAGACGTAGATAACGAACCACTTACAATGAATAGAGGACGGTGAAAGAATCGACGTTGTGGGTCCACGTGGTCATCACAAACTTGCACTACCACGTCAAGGTTGTGCTTGCATTGCAGCCAAGGCTATGGGATGTGTGCGTAGTTGCAGAGGGGATTTCCACAGGTGTATGACTCCCTGGTTTCGAGCAGTAAATCAGGGTTTGGGGGTTGGGGTCTAGGGGACCATAAATGTTCGTATCTTCGAGGTAAGGGTCACGCCCTCGAAGCTTAACCCGTGCCCGCCTTCCTCTCGCATGCCTTGAGCTTCTAGGCCTATCAATCATGCTTCTATTGGCATAGTACGATTCCCTTCAAGACACAAAAATGATGTTTGAGCGTTCATACTATCAGTGTTAGTACAAAATTTGCATTTAAAGTTACGAGAAGAAATATGGCAACATTTCTCTGACAGCAATCAGTAGTATCCGAATGAAACCATTTCTCCCTTTGTTTTCGTATTCACATACTACCATTCAGTTTCAGTCCCTTTGGTTTCAGACTATTTATTTCGTACATACATACCTCCATTCAGGTTCTAGCAAGTTGGTTTCAGGCCATTAGTTTCATACGTAAATATTTCGATTCAGTTTGATGCCATTCTCAGTTTCAGGCCAGACACAAAAAACAATGTCATTTTCTTTCCATTCAGTTCTCATGATGGGTAATATGCGTCTTGCGATTGACTATTCCAAATGTCAGACAACACCCAGGTTTCCATGCTACAAAACGCAACTACTCCTAACATCAGAAATAGAAACAAGAACTAAAAGACCGAAGATGGCAACAGAGGGGGTGAAGGGTGCCTTAAAACTTTCTCCCAAATATTCACAAATCCTCCATTTCAATAGCTACAGAGCAATGAAGATTAGAATGGAAGACTACCACAAAAACCAGCAATTAGAAATACTGAAAACCCAAGAAAAATTAGCAAAAACGAAACTGCCACAGTTAAATTTGCGGTACTACCGCTTGCTACAGTAACTGAGGTGCTTCCGCTGCTACAGTAAAATCAGGATGAACATTATTTTCAACACGGTTTCAAAATCCAAAATTGAGAGAACTTTTGATCCGTAGATTCAAATGACATGAAAATTTGCAGGGATCTACTCTAGGATGTCAGGAACCTATTCCAATAAATGATTATGAAAATCACGGTAAAAAATGAGACTTTTTTAGTTTGTTGAAATGTTGCACCAAAACCGAGCCAAAACCACAAACGGTGAATACAACTTGCTCGTGAGTAGATGATGGTCAAGATGGCTCTAGATGTATTTCCACTTGTCACAGGAAGCTAGAACACTGAAGAATCCCAGTCAAAAACCCTCGGATCAAGAGATGGACCAAAGAGGCCAAACTCAAGCAAAACCGGGTTTTCTTGTGTACCTTACTATCAAAGTGCCTGGATGGTTAACCCTACATGTCTCCATCCCAACCCCTTTATATATGTGAGCAACTAGCCACCTACAACCCTTAATGGATCCTATCCACTATTACAATGGAAAAACCCGTTAACCTCCCACACACGGGTTTTACTCTTACAAGTTTACGTATGCACGCTTTTCAAAACGCATAAGTGTGCATCCGCTAAACCCTTAACTTTCATCCAACTAGCTCCACCTTGATCTAAACCGCTCTCCAACGCATCACCCATACGTCGCGGTTTTGATCCAAGATGGTTTCCGATATTTTGGTCAAACTACAAAAATACTCGTTCTTAACCCGATCATCACCAACCACTGCAAGCAATCGTCATGCTTACCACGTGTATGTGCACCACTAGCCTTCCATACATCGCCAAGTCTCTCCCATCCCGGTTACACTGAACCACGGCTCACTTAGCTCGTACAAGCTATATAGCGTCATCCCGCCGTTCGAACTCACCTTCAACATTTCTGCCTTTCTCATTTCATGCTTGAGCTCACTGTCTCACCAGGCATCCTTGATTGTTCTGGGCCTCAACTCCTTCATGAGCCTAGCCCCAATCCTCGCCGTTGATCACGGTTGACTCCAAGCGACCCTGCACATCCAAAGACAAAGAAATCATTTTCAAGCTCAAGTTCTTTACAACTTGATCTACATTAGCCAAAACATACATCATGCACTCTTAATCTAATGACACAGGTCAAACCAACTTAATCTATGACTCAATTTCTCAAAATCCTGTTTTTTTGGGAAAATCGGAAGTACCGCATTTACCATGCTGGTACTTCCGCTCTGCGGTACTACCGTTCTCCAAAGCGGTACTTTTGCACGTTGAAAACCTCACCTGGACCTCTCTGGAAAAAATGTACCGCAACTCAACCCAGTACTTCCACTGAGCGGTACTATCGCACTTATGCTTGCGGTACTTCCGCAAAACAGAACTATCACATTAATACATACGGTACTTCCGATTTTTCTGATACTTCCATAAAACAGTCCAAATCAAATGCAATCTTAAACCAATTGACCTCTCCACAAATATTACAATAGTTCATCACAACAATATTATGGACCTTCTCACGTCGTCCTTCAAGAATACAGTATACGCACAAGCAGAAGAGGTCAATAAGTAAAAAGCGAGCCCCAAAAAAACGGCGGCCCAACAGTGATGTCGGCCGGACGGGCGTTCAGTTAACGCGGGGCACTGCCAGAGCGGCCTGCTCGCCCGTGCGCGCCAGCGACTGGAGGTTGCACCGCACGATGGTGTCCGCGAACATGCGCGTCTCGTCGTTCGTGTTCCCCGGCGGCACGTCCACCACGTACGACTCGACCACCACGGTAACAAACGGCCCCGGCTCTGACGCCATCTCGTGCACGGTGGTCACAGAGCGGTAGTTGGCAAGGCGGTGCTCGCCGCCGACGATCCGGAAGCTGAGCACGCGCCGTTCGTCGTCCAGGATCTCGAGCCGCTCGCGGCTGCTCGTGGCGGGCAGCCCGGACACAACGCGCACCTCCCGCACCGACCCCACCGCGCCGCCGTCGCCGTCCACGAGGTGGCAGCTCTTGATGAAGTGCTTGTACTCCTGCGGCCGGTCGAAGCGCCGCACCACCGACCACACCGCGCCCACCGGCGCCGCGATCGCCTGCACCACGGCCGAGCAGCACTGCCCCGCGCCCACCGCGTGCTCGTGGTACCGCGCCACCTCGCCCGGCACCGCTGCGTGCCCCGCGCACTCCACCAAGGCCTTACCGCCGGTGCAGATCTGGCTGTGCTGCTGCGGCGACGGCCGTGTATCTGTGTACGGCATTGTTATGAGCCTCGCGAGTGCTCTTTCAGTTCTTTCTGTAGAGAAGAAAGAGGACTGGGTTAGGATTAGTAATGAGAGTTCTAGGATTTAAAGATGTTATACATGTCATATGTGAGACAAGTTCATCAGGTGGATGGTTGCAACTTGCAAGTTAAATGTTAGTTTTCTTTAGGAAGTTATATACACATATGTCTTCGTTGTTAGAAATAATCTTGACTTCAGCGACTCGGTTCTCGCGGCGCTTCGTCCCTAGTCCTCCTCGCGCAGCGCTCCCGAGGCATCCGCTTCGCACGTCATCACGTTTCAGCAGCTCATCCGTGTGGCACATCCGTCGGTCAAGCAACAGAACACGTTTCTGCAGCAAAGAAGAAAGTTAACAGATGGTATCAGAGCCTAGGCGAGAATCAAGTCGCTGAAAAAACTGTCTCGGCGATTCCGTTTTGCGCTCGTCTCACACGGCGCTCCCTGCGCACGACGCTCGGTCTGACAGAAAATCACATCAAGCAAAGATCAGATGGCATTGGTGGCCATCTATCAGGGCATCCCAGAGGAGACACTCTTCCTACTGGCCGAAAAGGAGACGGTCAAAGCCGCGTGGGAGGCGTTGAAGACGATGCATCTTGGCGTCGATCGAGTGAAGGAAGCAACGGTATAAACTCCTAAGACCGAGTTCGAGGTGCTGCGTATAAAGGAAACAGAGTCGATCAATGACTTCATCGTTCGGTTGATGATCATCGTCAACAAGATTCGGGCCCTTGGCGAGAAGGAGGAAGAGTTGTATATAGTGAAGAAATTCCTTCGTGCTGTTCCCTCACAGTTTCTCCCAATTGCTTCGGTCATAGAGCAATTTTGAGACCTAAAGGCAATGACCATGGAGGATGTCATCGGTCGTCTTAAGGCATAATAGGAACGCATCCAAGACAATAGCAACAAAAGCGACGGACAGTTTTTGTTGACCCGCGCTGAGTGGGAGATCCTATCATCGAAGCGTGAAAGGAAGAACACTTCCAGAGGTGGTGACCAAGGCCGTCAGAATCGGAAGCTTGATAAGGCAAAAGTGAGATGTTATAATTGTAATGATTATTGGCACTTTGCTTCCAAATGCCACAAGCCAAAGATGAAGAAAGTGTTCTTGCTAAAGCGCTCAGCGATGATGAACCAACGCTGCTCTAATGATGAGTTGAGTCAAGGATGTTGAGAAAATGTGTCACCGTCCAAACTCAAGTAAGGTGAAAAGAATCGAAATGTTGAGGAGATGTGTCACCGTTCTGTATCAAGTATAAGTTTAGTAAGTCGTAGTTGAGTCTGACTGCCTCAATGTTTTAGAATCTTTGCAACTGGATGGATCCGTACCAGTTGAGTTCAGTCCCTACATGTAGCTTGCATGTAAAACGCTTCATGTGGAGGCGTGGCTGGTAGTTCATAATGCATTGAGAGTAAAACTAGAGTATGTCAAGTCAAGATTAAGGGGGAGATTGTTATAAATAATCTTGACTTCGAGTCCAAGACGTAGTAGAGTCCGTCTCAGTGTGTAACTCAAGTTGAAGTTATGTCCAACTTGAAGTCTGAATACGTATGCAAGTAGGAGATTATTAGCCTATATATTGAGGAGGCTTGTACCAGTTTTTTCAAGTAAGAAGAATAGAAGCAAGAAGAAAAAAGGGGGAGCAAGTAAGAGAATAGATAAATTCAGAAGTTCTCATGTGTTCTCTCCGTTTATTTGCGATGTGTGTATTTTCTCTTGGAGCAAAGCTAACATTCGTTGGGTAAGTTGATGCGACAGTCTAGGGTTAATTGGGAGAGCTGGCCCTGGCAATAGTTAGTTCTATTAGGGGATGGGAGAGTTTTGACTTTCTGAGGTTTGTTTCTAACGAATGGGTGGTATGGAGAGTGAAAGCCTAAAAGGGGTAGTTAGTTTGAGCAATTCATTAGGGAGGTCAACAATCAAAATGGAATTGATATGTATCTCGGGTAATATAACAGGAGCCATGTTGACATGTTGTTAGGGATTAACATTTTATATATAACAACTTGAATCATCGATCATCTAGCGCAAACTAATTAATAAGACGCCAAAATAGATTAACGCAAAGTTTCTTTAGCATTTGTTACGTAGATAGAACAATTAGTAAATTAATACTTAGCCACTGGGTAATAGAAAATAGATGGGCAATGTGAGCATCGTTTTTTGTATTGGTGGTACATATTTGTATAGATTTGCCCCTATTTTAATAGAGAGTGACTTCTGTTATTGAATGCACGGGTGGAAGTGAACTTTCTCCACCCTAATGTCCTTTTGCAAGTTCTTAATTCGATAAACCGGTAGATCCACCTATTTCATATTGCACCTAATTCAAGTACTATTACATTTATCCCTGTAATTCAATTGGCTACATTTGCAGAAATCTGTGGCCCATATGCCTTTGCGTCCTTTCGATGCAACTAACTCATTAAACAAAAAAAAGAAGAGGGACTAATTAACTGTGGGGAATTAAAAGGAATTTGCTGCAGTTGACTCAAAATTCAGGACATGATGAGGACACAGCTTAATTACTGTAAGGGAGTGTCTATTGCCAAGGCGACTGAAATTTTTTTTGTCTCTCAGTCACTTGAAGTTGTACTTGGAGGGGGGCTGTTTTTTTTAGGGGGCTGTTTTTTTTGGAGGGGGGGTGCAATTTTAGTTGATTGAGAGTGCAACTTTAAGTGACTGAGAGATAAAAAAATTTCAGTCGCCTTGACAATAGCAAAACCGTTACTGTAATTGCAAAGGAATCGGTAATCCATGCAAGTAATACTATTCCGCACGGCGCGTCAACCATAATTCAATCTCCTAGGGGAGACAGGGACCCATGCGCATGATGCATGGATATAGAGCGAGCCAATCTGAATACCTAAGTACGGCAGACTGACACGCAACCATGAAAACCTTTGCAACCAAGTAATCTGTCCGGACTTGCGTATATGCATCATCTTATCGATCTGTACTTTTTCCTCCTTGCAGTAGTGCATCGATCTCGTGAAACTATCCTTAGCTAGGGTTTCGTTGTATGTATGGTTGCTAAGCCTAGAATACATGGTATAAAAGCTAAACTTAGCTGTTGGTGCTAACGTATTTACTACTCACATATAAAAATAAATTATAAGATATTTTGTAGCATTTAGCACTCGTATGTGCTGTTAAGGATTATGACAAAAATAATTAACAATGTTAATTTGGACAGAGAACCGTGGATTTTCTATCTTTCAGTATATGAAAGTACAACTGTACATGCTCTAGGGTCCGTTCTTTTTTACTGTGGTTTATGGTTTTTGATTTCGGCTTATGGCTTTTGGGCTGTTTGTATAAGAGATTACAGAGTAACAGAAACTCACATGCAGTTTTTGCCGATATAAATAAAGTCAGTAAAGTATGTACTATAATTAACTAGTATATCTTATTTTAAAAAAATACTCCGTTTAAAAGTTAGTTACTGTAAAAAAATTAAAAAGTAATTTTTAGGAGCTGAAAAGAATATGACCCTAGGCTCGCGAAACGCCAAAATATCCCATCAGAATTGGACCGAGCACGCAGCCGACGAACGTGATCTGCTGAGGGCTCCAACTTGTGCCTGAACTAGTTGCACTTCCAACGAGGATTCCACCATGCAAGGACAACCTTTCCTTCAGTCAGAAAATTGCTATCCTCCGGTCCAATAATAGAAGTCAAAATGTGGTTACATGATGATATGCTATGTCTTTGAATTATTATCTAGAAGAGAGATTTTTGAAGAGAGAGAGAGAGAGAGAGAGAGAGAGAGAGAGCATATGCCTAGCTAGACTGGTTCTGCTACCATTTCGCCTTTATAACAATATGCACGTTTGTTTTTCTTATTCCAAGCTAGATTTCAGAGTAGATTTTTCGTCACGTTTGATGCTATATCATTCCTGGACTTGAATTCGTTCGAGAGGTTCCTGGTTGATTGCGATTGATCTCATCAGCATGCATCACAAGCCAAGTTGCATGGCCCTTTTTTATGTTGAGGTCCACATCGACATGGTGCACATTCAATGTTTATCTCGTAGAGGAGAATATTTTCATGATAAGTAATAAAGTTATGGGAGATTAGTTTTGTAGGACCAAGAACGACGACTAGAGTATGTGAATAGAAGACAATACGATTAAAAACTTTTCTAAAATCTTTTCCTCAAAAAAGAAAGCAAAGTTCTTCACTCTAATAGCTATTAAAAATTATGAAGATCAGAGACTAAACACCCATAAGGAAAGATTCAAGAAAAATCGAACAAAATGTGCTTTGACAAGCCTGAGACGATCTGACCTCTAGGCAAGGGTTGTCTGACCTTTGAGCAGGAGCGATCAAACCTCCGAGCAGGGGTGGTCTAACCTCTCCCCGGGGGCGGTCTGACCTCCATTTTAGAACAGAACGGAAAATCAACACGGTATCAAAACCAAGAATACAAGAAACTTTTGATCCGTTGGTCTAAAAGACTTAACTTGGCATGCACTTTCTCTAGGATGTGAGGAACCTATTCCAATCAATGATCAATAAAATCATTACCAAAATTCTGACCTTTTACCAATTGAAGGAATGTTACATCAAAATCGGGCAAAAGAGAGAAATCTCGGCCTACTCTTACTCGTAAGTTCTTGATGATCTAGATGACCCTAAATGAGTTTTCACATATTACAACAAGCTCAATCACAGCATGAACTCAAGTCAAAATGCCCTAAGACCAAAGCCCCAAAATCACCCCTTCTTAAGGCAAAACCGAGTAATCACAAGAACTTGCAAATACAAATGCCTAGATGGATGAGATCTGGTTTTCAAGAAACATCTTCATCACTTACATATCCTTGGTAGACAGTAAGATCAAGAGAAAACACAAAAAATCAAGCCAATCCAGATTTCATCATTTGAGCACAAGAGAGAAAGTCTTGGATGAATTTAATAGATATATTGATACTTGAAGATGGATGTTTACAGCCACTTCATAAGCCTAAGGATGATAAAAAGTGCAGCCATAAAAGCCTCTCATATCTCCCACAAAATTCTCTCCAAGAATCCTAACTCCTCTCATAGCTAGGTATGAACTATCTCCAAAACCTTAACCCTAGCCACATCTCTCCCTCCTTATATATGAAGGCTCACAAGAGAAACTCTAACCAGCATTTCTAATTGGGTTTGATCCACTCTTACATGGTTAACCTGTTAACCCAACACAATTCTGGATTTACACTTACACATACACGCTTCTCAAAATGCACGTACCTATTAACTTATTAGTGAATCAACATTTGATCTACATGGTATTTTCAGCATATACATGACCTAAACCACTTAGACCACCATCACGATTTTGCACGTCGCCACTTTTCTGGTATCGGACAATTTACCTAATACCCCTCTACCCTCTTTCTCTAAGTTTCGCGCTTGCCTCGCAAAACAACATACATTTGAGATCGGAAGGAGTATACCATAGGGCGCGCGCCACATGCGGTGAAAACTTAGACGGCATAAATATCAGTGACGGTGATAACTCCTCAACCGTGAATGGCTAAACGTTCATCCACTAGTTAGTTTCATTATTTCGTACACAAAATTTCGACATTTAACCTGGCTCAAAATTCCATTCCAGACTGCCGAAGCCCAACGTAGGTTGGACTGGCTATCGATAGTTCTTCGAGTTCTCAGTGGGACACGATCGGATCGTGCCGTGGCGCGACCAGAAAGGCAGCGCAAGTCGCACGCACCAAAGGCTCTGAAATCTCGGTCCAGATCGAGGAAAGGCCACAAGAGCTGAGAGGGCTAAATGGACTTGTCCCTTCTTAGTACTGATTCTACGCTCCAACAGTCCGTGAATTTGCAGCTTGTCCCGATTCCTGACCAGCCAATCATCTCTACCAATCATCAACGACAGACAACAGGGATACCATACCACCAATGCATCATCCATATATCGTCGTGTATGTGCCGTACAGTGTCTCGCAGCAAATATTGATCTGTACATTGTTTTCTTGTAGCATATATAAATGTACTCCTTGTATTAACGCATTCGGCTCATTCTTTTGGTTTTGTACTTGAAGTCCACAATGGATTTAACAATGGAAATATAAAGGTCGAAGCATCGAACTATGACTGGATTAGAGAAACTTGAGGGTATGTTCTTTATGGCTGTGGCTTATGGTTTTTGGCTGAAATTTTTGAATTTTGGCTGTTTACGACAGATATTACGGAAAAATAGATATTCGTTTGCGATTTTGGCTGGTACAAATGTTGAGCTTTTAACGTGTACTACAATTAACTTGTAGATCTCGTCTTGAGAAAATACTCCGTTTAAAAGTTAGGTACTATAGCAAAAGCCAAAAGCCGCTTTTAGAGGCCACAAAGAACAAGCCCTGAGATGGCTGGAAAATGACTACTGGGTCTCCTGTAGAGTGCAGACATATACATATATGTATATACATATGTATATACATATATACATATATACACATACACATACACACACTAGCTGAATACCCGTGTGTTGCTATAGACTTTTAAAATTTATCATACTACATGTTTTAAAACTCACGGGTGGTAAAAAATTTTAGAATATGCATACAAACATGTTCTAAAAGTTTTTAAATCCGTCAAGAAAATCGGAAGCCATAGATCACACCTTGTGGTCATAAGTCGGAAGACATCGACCACACCTCGTGGTCGTAGGTCAGGAGCCCTGGAGCACACCTCGTCGTCGTAAGTCGGAAGCCGTCGACCATCGCTGGTGGTCGTAAGTTGGCAGCGGTCGATGATCGATTGTGGTCCTAAATCGGGACCCTTCGACAATGGCTCGTGGTCGTACATCGAAAGCCGAAGACCATCGTTCGTGGTCGTAAGTGGGAAGCTATTGAGGACACCTCGTGGTCATAAGTCAGAACATGTCGACCAGAGCTCGTGGTCATAAGTCGGAAGACATTGACCACACCTCGTGGTCGTAAGTCGGAACACATCGACCAGTGCTCGTGGTCATAAATCGGAAGCGGTCGATCACACCTTGTGGTCGTAAGTTAGAAGCCGTCGACCATCGTGCGTGATCGTAGGTCGGGAGTGGTCAACCATCACTGGTGGTCGTACATTGGCAGGCCTCCGGTGCGTTTGTGTCGTGTCGCCCGACTGTCGGCGCAAGCCTGCTTGGCCCCGACTTCGACCACGGCCCTTCGACGTCAATCACGGCCCCCTTCAACCATGGCCCCCTTCGACCGCGGCGTCGACTTCGACCATGGCATCGACTTCGACCACAGTCCAGACTTCGACCACTGCCCCCTTCGACCATGGCCCTTTGACGTTGACCACGGCCCCCTTCGACCACGGCTTCGACTTTGATCACAGATCTTCGACTTCGACCAGCGCTCATGGTCGTAAGTCGGAAGACAATGACCAGCGCTCATGGTCGTACATCGAAAATCGACGACCATCGTTCGTGGTCGTAAGTCGGAAACCATCGAGGACACCTCGTGGTTGTAAGTTGGAACACATCGACCAGAGCTCGTGGTCGTAAGTCAGAAGACATTGACCACACCTCGTGGTCGTAAGTCAGAACACATCGACCAGCGCTTGTGGTCGCAAGTCGGAAGACATCGATCACACCTTGTGGTCAAAAGCATGTTACAATCTATGGGGAGTACAAGACCTTGTGGGTCTTGCCATCGAGGGAAGGAAGCTCGATATCGGGGGGTTACCTGGGGGTAGGCGACGGGGGTGTCCAATTGGAGGGGGAACTCGTAGCGGCGAAGGTTGTGGACGAACCAGCAGGTGCCCTCCAGGTTGGCGCTACGACTAGGACCATGATCGCTACGACCATGTCCACAGGCGCTACGACTACGACCATGACTGCGGCTTCGACCACTGCCCCCTTCAATCATTGTCCCCTTCGACCAAGGCCCTTAGACGTCGACCACGGCTTCGACGATGACCATGGATCTTCGACTTCGACCACTGCCCCCCTCGACCACTGTCCCTTTCGACCACGGCCCTTCGACGCCGACCACTTCCTCCTTCAACCACGGCTTCGACTTCGAGCAAGGATCTTTGACTTTGACCATGGATCTTTAACTTCGACTACTGCCCCCTTCGACCACTGTCCCCTTCGACCACGGCCCTTCGACATTGACCGCTTTCCTCTTCGACCATGGCTTCGACTTCAACCTGGATCTTCGACTTCAACCATGGATCTACGACTTCGACCACTACCTCCTTCGACCACTATCCACTTTGACCACAACCCTTCGACGACCACGACCCTTCGACGTCGACTACTTCTCCCTTCGACCACCGCCCCCTTCGACCACTATCCCCTTCGACCACGGCCCTTCGACATCGACCATTTCCCCCTTCGACCACGGCCCTGACGTCGACCACAGCCCCCTTCGACCACGGCCCTGATGTCGACCACGGCCCTTCGACTTCGACCGCAGACCGACTTCATCCACGACCCTTCGACTTCGGCCATCGCCCCTTTGACCATTGTCCCCTTCAACCATGGCTTGGACTTCGACCATAACCCTTCGACTTCAACCACAGCCCTTCGACTTCAACCGCGGACCGACTTCGTCCATAGTCCTTCGACTTCAACCACTGCCCCCTTCGACCACAGTTTGGACTTTGACCACGACCCTTCGACTTCAACCACGGCCTAACTTCGACCATAACCCTTCGACTTCGACCGCGGACCGACTTCGTCCATGGCCCTTCGACTTCAACCACTGCCCCCTTCGACCATTGTCCCCTTTGACCACGGCTTGGACTTCGACCACGACCCTTCAACTTCGACCACGGCCCTTCGACTTCGACCACCGCTTCGACTTCGACCATGGATCTTTGACTTCGGCCACGGCCCCCTTCAACCACGGCTTCGACTCGACCACGGCCCCTCGACTTTGGCCATGGCCCCTCGACCATGGCACCGACTTCGACGACCAGCTTGGGAGACCAAAATCGTCAGACAGTGCGACGGGCTCCGAGCAAAGAGTAGGAGGTAGAGAGGCTCACCGAGCGAGCGAGCGCTGGGCAACTGTGGGAGGGAGAGCCACGTGGGCAGGCATAGGAAGAGGAAGCCGCCGCCGCCATCGCCGAGCACCCTTCTCTCTGATCCACCGACCGCCGTCGCTGAGCACCCTTCTCTCTGATCCGAGAGCATGTTAAATCAATGACTTCCTTTCCAAATCGATGCCTTTTCGAATTAATGAATGTTAACAGGTTTGCCTGATATATTATATATCATTGCATTTGCACGTATCTAAAAGCAATCTAAAGGCAAGGAGGCTTTGTGCCCAGACACCATGATGCCCTCATTTCAGCGTCCTATATATATCAACTGAAAGAATTGGAATGGCAATGGTTCATAGGATTAGTTTTTGTAATTTTTTTTATATTTAAACAGAAATGTTGTAGGTCCAACCAAAGATTCCTCCTAAACAAAAGGTTAACACAGCCCTCAAATTCCTTCGATATAAATAAATAAACAGAACCCTCGTACGGAATCAGCATGAAAAAGATTATAAACCAATCATTGAAGAACAACTTGCGGCATACATACTGGGTATTATTTTTAAATGCTTGTTCATATATTGGGCAAGTTTAATAGTGAGCATAACTTCTCTATAATTATAGTAGATAAAAAACCCTGACTAAAGCAGTACTATCGGCATCAGTTGCTACGGGACTTCACATGATCCTAATTAGTAGAACATTAACCACAATAACACATACATTGTGAAGATAACACAGGTGACAGTTACAGAGACACACCTTACACTATTCTCCCTGACGAACATCAAACACAAATCAGCAAGTAGCAGCTAGAAGAGCCACACCCCATGACCTGGCCATTGCTTTGAACAACTGCTGAATCTGTGACTGCACATCCTCAGGTCGCATATATGACTCCCTTCCCGCCCCTGTTGGCTTCAACATCTCAACTATATCCCTGTAGGCTGGAAGGACGAGATCCTCCACTAAAATGCTCAAATCCACTGCTTGCTGCTTCTCCACCAATACCCACCGTGACTGCACCTGGCAAACTGCTTCCACAAAGTCATTGAAATGGCTCAGCTTCTCCATCATAACATTAGCATTGCTATCAAACTTTTGTCTATCTCAAGTATCATGACAGCCTTCCTCCTCATTCGTCGCCGGCGATTTCCTCTATCTTCTTCTTGTTCAGATCAGGGGAGTACACAAGTGTTGTGACAATAGGTATGTACTTCTTCGGAAGCACGCGCAGATACTTCTTCACTGCCATAGATTCCTCCATCTTATCGCCAAGAGTTAATCTGATTATACAACTAACTCAGCTTGCCGGCGAACTCGTCCATCGACTGGGTCGCTCCTATCTTTAGATTCTCGAACTCGTTTCGCAAATTCTAGAGCCGTGCATCGTCTGAAGTGTCTCCCACACCTCTCGTGCCGTCTCCTTGCCGATGAACTGATGCATCATCGCATTTGGCACCGCCTAATAGATGATAGCTAAAGCCGCCTGATCCACCTTGTCGTCCACCTCCTTGTCCTTCCCCTTCAGATCGACTGCACCCCAGACTCCCTAGACGTGCATGTTCGCCTTCATCTCCATTGCCCACACTGGGTAATTGTCGGTTATCAGGAGAGTGTACTAGAGGGAGATCAGCCCACCCTGAGCATTCGTCTTGTCGTCCATGATCTTCAAAATCGAAGTCAACTAGCTCTGATACCACTTGTTGAAGTCTACACCACTCACTGCAGTCGTACGACCACGTTGTTGTTGCTACGACCACCTCCTGAGTCACTACGACCACTCTGTTGGTTCTTCGATCACCTTGACAGTCATTACGGCTACGTTGTGACCTCTCCGATCACGTCTCACTACTCCGACCACGTAGTCGTAACTTCAGCTAAAGTTACAACCACGTTCACCACCGCTGCGCTGCACTTCCTTCGACCACGTAGTAGGCTCGATCACCGTAGTTGTAACTCGATTACGACCACGCAGTGATTCTGTCGACCACACTGAAGGCTTTATCGATTGCCGTTGTCGTAATTCTTACGACCACAACTTCTGCTCCACGACCGTGGTCGTAACTCCTTTACAACCAGGTCTTCAGCACCTGCAGACGCCTCTGCTCGTCGCCGTGGTCGTAACTCCGTTTGCGACCACGTCTACGAATACGTAGAACTCGGTACTCGATAGTTTCCCAGAGCCAAACCGCTCTTCTCTTCTTTATTTCTCTCGTTCGATCACACCGATCGCTACGATCACCCGATCGCTCCGACTCTCTCTTGCCTGCTCTCGATACAATGCTCTGCCCTTTATACCCTACTCTACGACTATGGAGCGGGCTCGGCTACGACTACTACGACTCATCTGTTTCTAGCACGGACTCGATAGACTGACTCATACTTGTACTTGACCACGACTACCAACTTGTATACGACTCCGACCACACATACACGACTACGACTTCCGACCTATACACGATTTTGACTTCTAAACTGAAAACAAGATTACTAACTCTAACACAAACTCCAACAACATCACTTCTTCCAAAGTATGGCGAGATACACATGCTGCCATAAGGTAGTTCATTACATACCTTGTTATTGGATGCACTCCACCATCTGGTAGAGAAGACTCACTTGGATCACGGCGAATCGAATTCTCTAGAGCCATAAAGATGCCCTTAATTGACAATCCAAGGCACTCGCGAAGAACAGCTACCTCATGATCGAAGGTTTCATCAAGGACAGGAAGTAT
Source organism: Bonia amplexicaulis (assembly GCA_036346245.1). NCBI lineage: Eukaryota > Viridiplantae > Streptophyta > Magnoliopsida > Poales > Poaceae > Bonia > Bonia amplexicaulis. The sequence goes on along the minus strand of CM070736.1, from coordinate 6,967,173 downwards.
ATCACTTACAGCATCACACATGTCAACTATGTGGAAGAGACACTCCGGATTCTGTCCAGCAGCAGCAATAAACTTGGCGAAGGACAGGAGTTGAAGAATTGGCTCACACGCAGTGGCAAAGGCAAGGCCATTGTAGGATGTGAGGCCCTCAAAAATGCAATCACATAAGTGGCGCTCGCTTGGGATTAAGATGTGGAACACACCACGGATTGCAGGGATCCAGCGCATGATCCGAGTCTCAAGTTCTTCCCATGATGCTGACTGGAACGTCTCTGCCAAGTGAGCATGAACCCCAAGGCGGGCAATGCTCCCATTAATGAAGTTGTGGCGTGCAGCAGCATAGTTCTCAGCACATGCATCACCAAAACCAGCAGCAACCATCCTTCTTGCAATCCGGTTTGCCTCAAAGATCACACCCTCTGGTAAGGTATCGACGATGATGTCAAAGCTTCTAACCGGCAGTGCTACGAGGGTGTGGCTCTCATCATCATTATGGCTTTTCTTGATATTGAGGTGACCAATGTTGGCATGGAAACCAGAAGTATCAATCAGGTGATGGAATTCATCTCCAAGCCTTGAGGCACAACGCTGTAGAAGATGATCAAAGCTCTCAAGGAGGGCATGGTCCGCTGAGGTGTTGTCGAGGCTGTGAATGGTGGAAGTGAGTTCATCCACAGCTTCCTGGAAGGCATCAGCATCATCAGAGATCGTCCAGAGGGACCGATCCAAGCTAAGGAGCTGGGAAATCAGATCATCGAGTGCTTGCAGAGTATCCTCCATGCCAGTCATCAATGCTAGGAATAACCAATCTTAGCTTAAGTCTCTTCAGATCTATAACTTTGTGAATATATGGACCTCCTGAGTCTTTAGTCCTCAATGCAAGCAATAGAAGAGGATGGTGGAATCCAGTCCAATCATCTGCAGCTGACAAAATTGACTAGTTCAAACACTTCATAATTCATACTTAACAAGTTAACATTCGGACAAATGAGATTGCGAAACATACCTCAGTGAAGGCTAATTCTGAAATTGAGGATCTCTTTGATTTCTTGATGTTCTAAAATAGTGGACAATCTTAGCGGACCACCATTCATGTAAGAGGGGCAAGGGGTTGTGCATGGGTGGAGAAGAGGCAGAGCAGAATCCAACAGTTTCATTGAAGAATATACTTACAAAGCATTATTTCTTGGCAATTGTACCCTTTTGACTTTTCTTTAAACTGCAATAGCAAGTTATTGATTTAACAAAGAACACTGCAAGTTATTGAAAACTAAAAAGACAAACTTTGACTAACAGCGCAAAAGTACAAAAAATATGAGCAGATTCGCTACCGATATGGGTACCTTCCATCCTTTACAAGACGCACATGACGCACTGTTCCAAAATTTGAGACAAATTTCAGGGATGTGCTACATACCTGCAAAAGATTACGATCAAATCCATCCGTAGTTGCAGTAACCAAAGAAAGACTAGTGCACATATATATTTATAAATCGTGTGAACTGTTACTTGTCTTTTTTTTCGTTATCTCAATTAGCTATTGAACTCCTGAAATTTGCAGGTATGTACTATATATTGGCACCTGTGTATCTATAATTTTTCCACATTTTGGATGTAGTACATGCAATGCGTAATGCAATTCATGTAATTGGGGATAGCTACCAATATATGCAGCAGGCCACTTTCCATAGATAGTCAATTTACAGGTGATCAAACATGCCCAACATGTAGTTACAGAAGACAGGGATAAGCATTTGCTACATGCTTGGCTGCTCCATACTGCCTCAGCCTCACCCAGAGACATTATTAATTATTTCCACGAGACACCACGAGAATCCTAAAATTCTACATTTGAACAAGGAACCTCAGTCAACCTTGGATTATGCCTGCTGTATTCCAGCAGTTCTTCCTTATCTTCCTTCAACAGTATTAACAAAACTGAATTGTCAAAAGTTGCCCTAAGAAACAAAATTCCTAATTGTAGCCTCATCCATAACACATTTTTGTTAACAACTTTATAACAGAGTTTATTTATATTGAAGATCATATATCACTGTAAACATAATACAAGAGAAATATAAAGAGAGAGCAGATTAGATTGCCATGCTTTCTATGACAGGGCTCTTAATTATCCTAAGAGTTAGGTCATACACAATATCACAATAGCAAAAGACTAATGTATCTGAAATCTAGATATATGCTTCTCCTTCATCACTTGAGCACATACGCTGATTTTGAAAGAAGGTGACTCAGCAAGTATTTGAAATACACACAATCAGCACACTTGATTTGTGAAAATTGAAGGAGCAATTAAGCCAAAAAGGAACTGATAATATGGCAAATAAGATTTACCATTACCGATTAATACAGAAACACCTACAACAATTTACACAGTTGGAGAAGCCCATGATTTGCTCATCAAATATAAAGCCCAACATTATGGCATAACACCATCAAACCCAGAATGTCACCATTACCACTGCTCAGATATCCACCATAATAGTAATGACACCAAAATCACAGCTATAGCAGCATAACATGCTATAACTAACTAATCACTTGGCCACTCCTTCAAACAAATGTTGGATGCATGCCTCGACATCCTCTGGGGTGTGCTTGATGAACAAGTCCCTCGCAGCTTCTGGAGATGATCTCAACCTTGCAATTAAGCCTGTATATGCAGCCATCACGGAATCTGCTACTGCTGCCCTGACATCCGCACGCAGCTGCTCATCTACGATCACCCATTCCGATTGCACCGCACAAATCTCCTCCAAGTAGCCGTTGAACATCCGCAGTTTTTGCAGCATGGCCTTTGCAGGGAGACTACCAATGCCAGGACCTCCTGTCTGCAGCACTAACAGGACCTTTGCCCAAGCCCCACGCTGGTACTCCATACTCCACCGGCGAACTCTACTCATGATCTGCTTCATCCACTCATCACCAAGCAAAACCCCAAGCTCACTGTCATTCACCTTGTGAATAATGTACTTGCCATTATTCATCAAGAAGATGGAAGCAAGTGGCGGGTCCCTATACATCTTAGACTTGGTTTCCAAATTTTTGTGAAGCACATCCATGATCCACGCAATGTGCACGGCGAGTGATGAAGTGGGGCGATCAGGATCAACAGTAATAACAGCCCCGCCAACAGCACCCAAGTCACCTTCCATCACCTCTTCCAGTGTCTGCCTTGATCCACATGCAGCTCGGAGATAGTTCATGACATACCGAGTGATTGGGTGTATGCCACCACCGGGCACAGCAACACGGGCTGGGTCCCGGCGGATGAGATTTTCCAGCTCCATGAATATACCTTTGATAGAGGAACCAAGGGTGTTGCATACTGCGGAAACTTCAGCGCGTAGCGCTGCAGAGTAGGGATCAGAGAAGACAGGGTCGAGGTCAGGGAGGAGGTCACGCACTGCCTCGTACATGTCGATGACACGGAAGAGGCGTTCTGGCGCGCGGCTGGCTGCAGCAACTGCGTCGCCGAACGAGATAACCTGCAGCGCCTGGGTGCGAACTGCGGCAACAAAGGCGAGGTCGCCATAGGGCGCGAGGCCGTCGAAGACACGGTCGCAGAGGCGGCGCTCGCTGGGGATCAGGATGCGGAACACCATCTTGAAGGCCGGGATCCATCGAGCAATGTCGAACTCGAGCTCCTCCCACGGTAAGGAGTGGACCTCGTCGACAGTGCGGGAACGGATGCCGAGGCGTGCGACGCTCTCGTCGATGAATCCGCGGCGCGCGGCCGCGTAGGCTTCGGCGCACTCGCGGCCGAAGCCCGCGTCCACCATCCTCCGTGCGATCTGGTGCACGTCGGAGACCGACCCAGGCGGGAGAGCATCGATGACCACGTCGAAGTCCGAGACTGGCTTGGCTATTGGAATTGGCTCGTCGCCGTAGCCGTCGTCCGCGCCGTAGTCCTCGTCCTCGCTCTCGTCAGACCCGAACCCGCCGGGCGCCGCCGGCGCCGCGTCGTCGGGGCGCTCGATGAGCGCCCGGAATTCGTCCTCCAGCCGGGCCATGCACCGGCTCAGCAGCTCGTCGGCGCGGTCGAGCAGCCCGCGGTTGGTCCCGGCCGCGTCCAGCTCCTGCACGGTGCCGACGAGATCGTCCACCGCCTCCAGGAACGCGTCCGCGTCCGCGGAGTCGGCCCATATCAGCCTATCCATGGTCACGAACTGCGAGATCTGCCGGTCCAGCGTGCGCACGGTCCGCTCCAGCGACGTCACCGGCGGCATCGCCGCCGCGGCCGAGGGCACCGCGGGCGGGGGCGGCAGCGGCGGCGAGGCCGGCATCGAGTGCTCCCCAGCCCCTCCTCCGGCCGCCGCCGCGGCGCGCGTGGCGTAGAGCTTATCGAGCGAGAGGCGGCCGTCGTAGTTGGAAAATACCTTCAGTATGTCCTCCGTCATCGTGTCGGTGCGGCCCAGGGTATTGACGATGTGCTGCACCGTGGCGAGCAGCTTCTCCTCGCCGTCCTCCGCCATCGGCTACGCGAGGAACCCGTCCGCAAAAGAAGCCTCTCCCGGCGACCCGCGTGTGGTTCGGGCTAGGGTTTGGCGCTCACGCCGTGCCGTGCGGCCGTGGAGCTCCTTGGAGTGGTTGCGGGGGATGAACGCGGTGGTGGTCTGGCGGGGACAGCGACAACGCATGGACTGTTCGCTCACTGGTTGGGCTTGGACTTGGACTGGAATGGCACCCTTGGAGTAAATCGTAATTGTAGCGCCTGCGCCGGGTTCAGAAACTTACCGTCCACAATGGTAAAGGGCCGGGGGTAATTCGCGGCGGGCGGCCGGATTGGTCGGATGGACGGTCGGATGAAGTCGTGGGGGGTGGCAAACAAGGAGTAAAAACTGCGGATACCTCGGGAGAGGAGAAAGAAAGGAAGACGAAGACGAAAGACTGTGTGGTGGATTGGCGGGTGGGGAAAGCATAAATGAAGACTGCAACGCTGCTCGGGTCTCCGGTCCGGCAAACATGGGCATGTTATTTACGGCTTTCAATAGCAGCTTTTGATTTTTGTTACAATATCTAATTTTTAAATAGAGTATGTTCTTAAGATAAGATCTACAAGTTAATTATAGTATATATTAAAAGCCTAACATCTGTATCAACCAAAATTGCAAGCGAGTATCTCTCTCTCCGCAATCTCTGTTGCAAACAACCAAAATTCAAAAATTTCAGCTAAAAACCATAAGCCGAGTCGCTCGGTGGCAGCGCGTCTGTTCTCTTCACACAAAGCCACCAGCAAACCAACATGTCACAGCAGGACCAATCCTCTCGCCTCTACCCTTCCTCTTTCCACGGATCGCACCATGCATGGAAAAATCAGTCCTAAAAAACTAGGAAAAAACACACTGACTAGTCGCTCCCTTCCCAATCGCTGCCACGATACATCCCCTCTCAAAGAGCTCCGCCCACCTTCTCCCCTTTGATCGCGCCACCCTCGCCACTGTTACCATCCCTGGCTCGCTCTTCTCCTGCTCTGTTCCTCCCTCTCCCACGCTGCCACCACCACCGATCCACCAGCCTGTCGTCCTCGTATCCTCCCTGTCTCCTCCCCGGCGCACCCGCTATCGCCGCTCCCTCCTACCCTCCACGCTGATGTCACCACCCCTGGGTAGCCGTGTGCCCTAGGTCACTGTACATCACGCCGTCACCATGAGCTTGACTGGTTTACTAATTCTGCCCCCTACCTCCCTAGCTCCCCGCCTTCCTTAGACCCCGTAGCGGAGAGGGAGAAGAGGGCAATGCGGCGGCGCCATGTACGGATGGTTGGATTCAACCCCCTGTAAGTTCAAGTTCCATTAAATTGATTTTGGTGATAATGACAAGTGCAATTGTGAGACTAACTTGTTTATTAATTATGACTAGTTATATACCCGTGTGTTGCAACAGAACTCATTGAATGTATAGATAATTGTACTATAGAAGAGAGTTGTTCTGATCGGTTGGAAAGTGGAGAATGGTGAGAAGTTGGGGGAATAAAGCGGTTGAAGGAGAATGGACATATAACCACCAACTTATTCTTTTATAATAGTAATGATATTGCCTAGTCTCATTTAAATATGATTAATGACAAATGTAATTATGAGACTAACTTGTTTATTGATTATAATATTACTTAATCTCATTTGAATGAAATGGTGGAAAACATAGATGTATGCATTCGACATCACATTCTTATATCTTATTGCATTCCTCCGATCCAAAATATATATTGAACTCCATCAATAGTTTAACTTGAATATATGCATATGTTTTTATTATGCATTCTTGTATGTATATATTTAGGAGAGTCCACTCTATGTTTTGTGGTTTCATTAAGTATTGATCCATATTTTCCTTTCAACACATATTAGGATCTATACTTTGAAACGTATTATTTGAGTATATAGAACTTGTGTAGTTCATATATACTCATGATTGATTTAAATTAAATCAATTATAATCGGGTTGTCATCAATCATCAAAAGAAATTATTGAAGAATTTAGTTCCTCCATTATGTGTTAATAGTTGGATAATTAATAACAACCTAATGACTAAGCTTTGCTAGCAATTAATTTTAAAGATAAACACTCACATTCAAATGAGTTAATTAATTAAGAACCTTATCCTAGAGCATACAATTATTGTGCACATGCTGCATACTGGCAAATCATTTTCTATCTCATTATTTGTTAAGATTATCATGAATTACCAAAAAAGGGAATATTGTTAAATCTAGTCCCTCCATTATAAATTCATGGTGAAGTTTTTGGTATCAGGTTATCAGGATATATAGGCAAAGAATATCTATTTATCTATGCTTACCATCTTATCATTGTTAGGTTCCTGGAACTCTTCGTTTGCTACGATTATGGTTATTCAGAAAAGATTATTGGACTTATCATGGGTTATGTCTCAGTCCTCAATAAATATGCTTGCTATATAGGAATATGTAGCCAGATAGCACATCCGTTTGATTTTTCATGCAATTTTAGTTTGCATCCTTGGTCTATGTGGATATTGGTAGGCAGGAGGATACGAACGAGAAGCTGGAGAAATTGGGAGTGATTCTGCATGGGCAGATGTGAAGTTGTTCCCTGCCATTTGCATTTTCTCTTGATTTAATAGATTTTCCTGGTTTGCCATTCACCATGTTCTACTGACTTAAAAATTTGAGCCTGATTGTTACAGTGGTTTTGTGAAAACCTTATTCCTTGACAGGTATTTGGTTTCTTGTTTGCCACTTATCCCATATTTATATTGTACATGGTTCAATTCCGTAAGAAATGGCTATCTGGTAGTGAAAGATTGTCGTGTACATCGTAGATTTTGTCTTCAAAATGTAAAAACTGAGGTCGAAAAACACTCTCTATGCAGAATTCCAGTTCGTGGGAATTGATGACACGGTTTTGATGTTTTTTATGGAAGAATTTAGTGAGGGAGTAATAAACTACTTTCTTGCTTGCAAGGTATGCTGAATTGAGAGGCTCTTTGTGTGATTTTGATCATTCTGTTGGAGACAAATTAGACATAATGCTAAGCATCTTTGTTCACATGTCAGTAAATGTTTCTTGCTTATTCTTTTTTACCCAGTGTTGTTGATAGTTGCTTAACATATATAGGATTTTTCGATAGGCTTGCACTTGTACTGACAGCGTAATATACTATAGACTAGAAAGTTATTTCAACCTTACCACTGCTACATATACTTACTATAGACTATAAATCTATTTTTCCATTGCAACAAGTTTCAAAGTATTTTCAAGTTATGGGATAATCTCGGCCGGGTGTCCTATATAGGATAGATCTAAGTAGTTCCTTGATTTCTTTATTTGTCTTGATGGCTAGGTTACAGGATGTTCTTGAGAATGGTTTTCCTTCCATAAAAACCAATGTGCCAACTTGGTGTGCTTTCTTCCGATTTTGATTTGTCATTTGTTCATAATGTGTGCAAGGGATGTGTCATGGCGCTTCTTTCGAAACAAGGTTAGAATATTCTCTTCCTTAAGAACTCCTAGCTGCCTTGCTTTCCTTGGCTCGATGTATTTTTGTTTATTCCATTGGGATTGAAATGTAGCAGAAGTAATAGAAAGATGTCTTGATTTTTATCCCTTTAAGATATAGCTGGAGGAACGGATGTATAGCTACAAAGAGAATTATGATCATTGAGCAAAAAAAATTACCTTTTGTCTTTCTTTCTTTATTTATGCTATCTCCTTTTGCCTATGTCTATTGTTCTGAGTGATCTGTTGCTAGCTTTCTGATTTCCCTTTCAAAATTTACAGAATAGGTTGCCCTTCCAATAGTGTAAATCTCTATATAACCGATGTCCTAAAGATTATGTAGGTAACTGGTTCAATTGTTCCTAAAAAAATTATGTAGGCAGTGTTTTATTGTTTTGTCTGGTTAGTGTATTCTTTCTTCCTTATTGCACCTACATACTTCTAGCTGATTATTCAGTTATTAGGAGGCACCTGCATGTTATCCTTTCTCATAGAAATAATTAGTTTCAGGGTTTATGATGGATCTACCAAATCAGTAGATCAAAGCAAAATGTTGTCACACGAGGATCTATTTATTCTCTTTCGTATCACTGAAGGAGTTAAGATTGGGTTGTCACTTTGCAGAAGAAACTGAAGTCATGTAAATCTGAAAAAAAATCTTATGCCTTGCTCACATGTCAATTTGTAGTTCTTTTTTTTGAATTTAGTATGTTGCTTGCTTAAAAATTGTCGATATGTCCTCAACATAGCAATAGGCATTTGTCCTTTGCTCTCAGAAAGAACAAAGTTCTATTTTACTTTTTGCATTTATTCCATTTGTTTTAATGCTTTTACTCTTAGATTTGTGTTGTTTTTTTGTTGATATTGTATTGTACTCCAATTTAGAAATAATCATTTGATCTTTGCAGGAGCAAACTATCATTCTTTACCATATTTGTACCAAGAATTAAACTAATTATGGAAGATGCAAGGATGGATTGCACAAAATGATAGCATAGGTTGTCCTCGTCTCGACGAGCTCTCTCTAAAACCGCATGCAACTTACATGCTATAGTGGCAGTGAATACATCCCACCTCTTTTAACTATCTATGTTAATTTGCTATGTAAATCATGTATGTTGTATCTAATAAGTGAATCATTGTTGATATTAAATACATTTATGGGACTGTTCTTTTTGGCTGCGGCTTGTGGCTATTGGCTGCGGCTTGTGACTTTTGGCCTGTTTGTGCAAGAGATTACAGAGTAACAGAAACTCACGTGCGGCTTTTGGTGATATAAATGAAGACAGTGAAGTATGTACTATAATTAACTAGTAGACCCTATCTTAAAAAGATACTCCGTTTAAAAACTAGTTACTGTAAAAAAACCAAAAAGCAGTTTTTAGAAGCTGAAAAGAACAGAGCATATATGTCGCGTCTTATGTTTCTGTTGTAATGCACGGATATTTTACTAGTTCTTTAAAAAAAATCCGATAGCTCAAAAATCATCCGACATATTTTCATTTCTACCTAAATAAGTTTCGATGTTATATCGATGGAAACTATTTGATGAAAGTGAAAGGGAGGTGCGAAAGTGGAGGTGGACTCCTCAACTTGGGCTCGAGCTGTTGGGCACTCGCCCTAGGCAGTAGGCAAGGCAACCCCGCACCGGCTTGGCCTGGCCCAAACTAAACAAAGGCCTGGTATGAGTGTGACAACGTACATTGACAGCACGGACCGACGATTTGCGGTTAGGCCGCGGGCCACTGACAAAACAAGGACGCGTGGGTCCCGCACCCACTGTGTCTGAAGGGGAGGCGGGCGCAGAACCACCAATCCGCGGAAGCATAAAAGAGATCTCTCCTAACGGGCTAATCAATCCCGAATCGATTCCCCAAAACAGAGACGCCATGGCCTCAGCACCGGCGGCGGCGCCCTTGCTCCCCGTGACCAACCCAGGCGGCGGCGGCGGCGGCGGCGGCTCCGCGCCGTCCTCCGGCACCGGACTCTCCGAAGCGGCGCTCGCCACGCCGGCCTTACGGCTCTTCCTCGGCCGGCTCTCCGACACGGCGCGGCGCTCGCTCGCGGACCGCCGCCCGTGGACGGAGCTGCTCGACCGCACGGCCTTCTCGCGGCCGGACTCCCTCTCCGAGGCCACCTCGCGCCTGCACCGCAACCTCGGCTACTTCCGCGTCAACTACGCCGCCGTGGTGGCCTTCTCCCTCGCGGCCTCGCTCCTGGCGCACCCCTTCTCCCTGCTCGTCCTCCTCAGCATCCTCGGCGCCTGGTGCTTCCTCTACGTCTTCCGCGCCTCCGACCAGCCCGTCGTGCTCTTCGGCCGCACCTTCACCGACCGCGAGACACTGTTCGGCCTCGTCGTCGCGTCGGTTCTCGCCTTCTTCCTGACGTCCGTCGCCTCGCTCATCATCTCCGGGCTGCTCGTCGGCGGCGCGATCGTCGCCGTGCACGGCGCCTTCCGCATGCCCGAGGACCTCTTCCTGGACGATCCGAGCGCTGGGTCCAATGGCAACCCTACCAACAGGCTGCTCTCCTTCCTCGCGTCGCCTGGATCTGGGGTTTGAGGCGGCGCAAGATCTGGTAGGCTTCTTGGGCTCGTGGAGTTTACTTTGAGTCAGCATTGGTGTAGATCTGGTTCGGTAACTGTAGCGAATTGCTCCTCACTCCGCTGGTACTTAATTGCGAATAGTTATGGATATGCAGATCTGATTTTGGTTTTAATCCGCGCCTCGAATTATGCAGAGATCTGCATGAGTTGTACTTATATTTGATCAGATGTGGTGACTGGTGAGCATTGTTAAATTGTTATCATATATCTCTGTGCTCTTTGAAACAATTGTCTTGCATTATCCCTCTGGAAAGTAACTATGAATCCCTGATTGTCATCATGAATTTTAGAATTTCTATGTAGTTCCTGTTGAGTCAAGTCTTGCATAAATATATTCTTATCTCACATCATGCAGTCCAGTATTGGAAGTCTAAACTATGAAGATGGTTCATAGTTCTTGCCTGTTTGAACTACCCATGGCCATGACAAGTCTGACAGTTATTGGATGTAGATTGAGATAGCCTTTTGAACACAATTGATGCTGAAATCAACTGTAGGAGGATTGTCATTTGAAGCCCAAGTATGATATGGGAGATCTTATCTCTACCTCATTTAAATTGTAGAGTGTGTAAGACTACATATGTTAGTTTTATCATGAAATATATATGCACCGCTTCCAGTGTACGGGGGAAGATATGGAAAATCAAGATGGTGATTAGTAATGGTACGTAACAGGTGGTTCCTTAGTGGAGGTTGGTCAAAGTTTGTCTATGATAACCGTCTATGAGTTGGTGATATCTGAAGTAAAAAAATAATTTTACACAACACACACCAAGTATATCTTACAAAATAATAAATGAATTTATCCAACTTGCAGACGGTTTTCATACGGACCTAATTAAAGAAGGCAACAATATTACCTCAAAACAGGAACATAATTAACCAACTAAAAACAATGTAGAGAAGTGGGGAATGTTAGCATAGCACAAAGCTCCATCTCAATAAGTTCTAGTAACTCTAGATCATCAACAGCATCAACTTTGTTTAAGAAACAAACAAGTGATGGCACAACAAGAATACCACCATCCATTTGAGCAGCTCCAGTGAACATGTTCTAGAATTCACATCAAATTTGAGTCATACTCAATAGAGATGTGCATGCTGGACAATTAAGGAATCTAATAGCTCTTCATCGCTGAGTTTGGATGTTATCATGTCCAATTGATATTGAGGATTAAACTGGTAGTTCTAAGAGCCTACTCCAAGTCCAAATATGCTCGCTAGGTGATTGGATCAATTTGATAATTCACATGATTGTAACTGGAAAATCTCAATTTAAGAAAAGTAGATAACTCACATTATTGTAAATGGGATAATCTCAATTTAACATGCACAACCCCACACATGATTTTAAACACATAGTGCCTCTAGACTCTCTACATACGACCTTAACATAATCATGGCTATTTACCTGAACAGATTCAACTTCGAGAACAGATCCATTTACCTTGACATAATCGGCATGTTGAGGCAAACGGATCTGATCAAAGGAGGACTCACGTGCGGGTGAAGGTCGCCATGGACATCACCCTGAGGCTTCCAGCCAACGGTGTTGGGATTCTAGAGTCCGAATATAAATAGGTTGGACACATCACAGACGGTTCTAAATTATAACTATCTATGATAACATACATCACAGATGGTTCTACTTTATAACCATCTGTAATAAATATATATCACAAACGGTTCTAAATTAGAATTGTCTATGATAATACGCATCACGATTAAAAATTAGAACCGTGTATGATAATAAACATCATAGATGATTCTAAATTTATTCTCATATACATAAAAACAAATTCACATGTTATGACATATTCTCATGTATATAAATACAAATTCACACATATATGATACATTCTCATATACATAAATACAAATTCAGTAATGGTCACTATTACAAAAGAGGCTATACTAGACGGCTATATAATAGACGATTCCTATGAATTGTTTGTGCTGCAACTATCACAGATGGTTTATACTAACAACCGTCTGTGATATTTTCACAGATGGTTATTTATACGAACCGTTTGTGATAAAGCAAAACATGACAGAGGTTCTTATTAACAACTGTCTGTGAAAATATCACAGACGATTGTAAGTATAAACCATCTGTGATAATGCAAGATATCACAGATGGTTCGTATTAATAACCATCTGTGATAATTCACAAACGTTTATTTATAAGAACCGTCTATGATATGTGCATTATCATAGATGGTTCGTATAACAAACTATCTCTGATAATGTCACGACATCGATCCGTGGCATCTCCCCCAAGATTCTGATCTCACCCGTCCATTCTTTCCGCATCGAACGGTAGGCACCGGTTTCTCCCACCTCTCGCCCCTTATTAATTACTCCCCTCTCTCTTTCACTCTGAGATGCGTGAGTTCTATCGGCTACTCCTAGCTAGTTCATCCACTCCTAACTTGTTCCTCGACGATGCCGACTACCGCCGTGAGATATCACCTCCGTTATGACACCATGGTCCACTGCACAACACACTTTTATCGTAAGTGTCATAAGAGTGTCTTGTGTTGTCTCACCGTTATGACACAAAGGTGACGCTACCACCGCCTCTCCTTCACTGCAAGGCACCGTGGAAGCAGCTAGCTACCAAGACGGTGCTCAAGTCGGCGTTAAGGACATCCAGCTCGCGCGCTGCTAGGATCTCTCCTTCTTCTATGTTTTTGCCATGGGTTAGTAGAATTAGGAGATGTGTTCTTGCCATGTTTAAGAGTTGGGTTCGTAGAATTAGGAGATGTGTTCTTGCCATGTTTAAGACTTGGGTTCATAGGATTAGGAGATGTGTTCTTGCCATATTTAAGAGTTGGATTCATAGGATTGTGATATGTGTTCTTGCCATGTTAGAGTTAGGTTTGTAGGATTAGGATGTGTTCTTGCCATATTCTTAATGTGTTAGATGGGTAACTTGCTCATTATCTTGTGATGTTGTAATGTTGGATTCTAATAGAATGTGTTGCGGTGTTTGCTACTGTATTTGCTTGTTTTCAAAGGGCATAACTAACATTTATTGAAGCTAGCCAAAAAACAGAAAAATTTAGGTATAGTATGAACTATCATAGACGGTTTTATGGTATAAACTGTCTATGAAGGACTATAACAGATGTCGCCCATCACAAACGACGATTTTATGGTATAAACTGTCTATGAAGGACTATCACAGATGTCGCCCATCACAAATGGTTGGTAGCTAGAACCATCTGTGATGTTAGAGTATCACAACCGGTTTCCACTTCGAGCTGTCTGTGATGTTAGAGTATCACAGACGGTTCTGGTTACAAATCGTCTGTGTTGTATTTATCACAGACGGCTCACAAACCGTCTATGATAACCTCCAATTATCACTGACCTATAAATTCAGACGATTCTGAAAGTCGCCTGTGATGACAGTTCTGAACCGTCTGTGATGACCCTTTTTGTAGTAGTGGGCGCCTCAAGAGTAAATATGTATTAATTAATTATTTTTTTACCGGTCAGTAATGCCGTCATGTCGTTATACCGAAGCCGTTTACATATATAGAAGATACTAAATACAAATATAACTGCTTGTATTTACATATGGCCAAACAACGAGGCTAGTCGATTCTTACAAAAGATTAAAAAAATAGAAACCTAACTGTTTTGATGTTTTTCTAGTGGCGAAGGTAGCATGCTATCTCCGTCTTCAAAACTTTGTAGGCGATGTGGTTGGCATCAAACGGTTCGAGATCATCAGCGAATGAAGCCCGAAATGCATCCACCTGCTGACGTGCTCGTTTGAGTGTCTCCCGAACACCATCCAACTGAACAATTGAGTCGAATTGAGCCCATAGGTTCTCTTCCCTTTCTTAAGTTGTCTCGACAAGGTTGACTCGGTCGTTCGCCACCTCGACTAAGCACTCCAAGCAACGGCAAGCTTCCTGGAGATATGCAACGTCGTTAGGGAGGATCATGTCGATGGTGATGTTAGCTCGTCAGAAGCGGAAAACCAACCGGAAGACGTGGCGAAGGAGGATATCAAGACGACGGAAGGTGGCCTTCAACTTGTTGGCAAATCCTCGGACATAGAAGGGAGGACATTGTTAGCACAGTGTCCTTTCGCAGCATCTGTCAGCGTATGGCCAACGAGGTGCTCGTATAAGATGGTCAGGTTGGCCATCAATGCCGGCGGCAAGGAAGAGGCCGCTGGAGCCATTTGTTTGTGATGTGGGGATTCATCTTCGATACAAGGCAGATGATCATTTTATAAATTCGGCGCGTGAGACGAAGAGACGCATCGGGGAGCCGAAACGATCAGAAACGATTCGGGGAGACAAAGCGATTAGAGACGCATCGAGGAGACGAAGTGTGTGGCATTTATGCATAGATACATCATAGATAGTTTGTATTAATAACCATCTGTGTTAATATCACAGACAGTTCTAGCCATCGCTAGTAACACAGACGCTCATGCTTGTAAAATAGTCTGTGATGGAGCATCCAATATAGTTTAGTTTGTAGTAGTGGTGGCTCAAGCAGGAAGCATATGAAAGACAAGGATTGTGAAAAGGCGAGTTGGTGTATGTGGTGTGCTCAATGCAAGTAGTGACGATTCGGTGAAGGCCAGATGCGTGAAAACTTGACGGCAAAGTCATTAGGTGTCACAGGCTACGTGTCGCACGCGGAGATGCTTTGATATGAAGACGAAGACACAGTCAAGAGAAGGTGTCTGGAAGCTTTATCGAGGACATTTTGGGAGTTTACCAAAATACCGGGTTGAGCCTTGAACAAAACCGTGGTGTGAAAAGGCGCAAAGGAGAAGCGATTTAGGTGAAGGTGAGCTAGGATGGCTAAGTGGATCTATCGCTAATGGTTTAGCGGGTTGATTTGGGAAACATGTGTGAGTGTGTAAAACTCATGTTAGTAGTGTTGACATGTTTCTCCGTGTGCTTAGTGGGTTGAGACTAAGAGGTTCAGGTTATATGAGGGAGGAGAGAGGAGAGCTAGCGTTAAAGAGATTTTGGCTAAGTCCTGAGTAGTTTCTTCTCTCTCTCCTTAAAGCTATGTGAGAAAACTTGAGTAAGGGTGGTGCTTTGGGAGCACCTTGTAACTATCCATGTACTCGTGAATCACCTACTCTACTAGTAATAGATCATCTCTTTGATCTCTTCTTGGTGTTTCATGTGTTCTTCTCTTGGTTTTTATGTTCTTAAGCAAGAACTTCAAAATTGTGATGTTTTCGCCCGAATCCTTGATTATCTTTCTAGGACATATGGGAGTCGGTCTTGAAGATCTCATGTTTTAGATCCTTATGAGCAAGAAGTAATTTAGATTTTAGGGGTTTTGAGTGTTATTGAGGCCTAGGATCGATTTTCTTCAAATTGATGAAACCAGGTCTAAGAACCTTATCTTTTTCGCCTTGATTTGGTTTCTAACATCCTCGATAAGGTGTGTTCAAAGTTCCAAGTCATTTGGAGTTATAGATTAAAAGTTACGTCGATTTTTTTAATTTGAAATCGTGTTGGTTTTCAGTTCCGCGCTAAGGAAGATGTCAAACTGCCCTAATGAGATGTCATACCACCAACCAAGTAGTGGTCAGACCACTCGGGCATATAAAATCTTGTTGGGTTGATTTTCCTTTGTGATTTCTTGGAGATTTCTAGGCTCTGATATACATAGATAATGAGTCTATAGGCCTTGCTATTCCTTAGCTATTGGAATCCAAATAGGTGGAGTAATATGATATTCTTGACTTTCACAGCCTCGAAAGTGAAAAATTAAATCATTCGCCCCCTCTTTCGGTCCTACAAGTTTTCTTGCTATAGTTGACTAACTTTTGCAGTCTTGCTTAGTTGGTAACTACCACATATGAATGGCAGCAAGTCTTTTTGATCTTGGATTTTTCTTCATGGCCAACATTTCAATTTTCCGTTGCACATCTGCAGTGGTAGCTTGAGTAATACTTGCTACCCCAAAAAGGATTTATTCCCAAATGATATGTCGAAAATCACTGAAATTACATAGATTACAGGGGCGAGTTCAAAACCAAGCTGAAAAATCAACCTCCTAGTACTCAAGATCACAAAATATCCCCCAAAAAAGCAGCTATTAAAGTTGATCCGAATTCGTACCTTGTCCATGTAGGATATTTCATCGTCTTATGCCAGACGTGGCATGGCAGGTATATGCACATGTTGTATCAGACGTAGTATCAATCTGTAACAACCAACTCGGTTTTCTCTTCGTGTGGAACTCTTTTTCTTTACACTCTATATGCACCCGAATAGCCTATAGGAAGAGTAAGCACTCTATTGTAATTTTTTCTCATTATATTGATTTGACTTTGAGCGTTCGTAGTTTTTTCTATAAGGGTTTTCACGTAAAAATTCATGTCTCTTGTCTTTATTTTTCTGTATATTATTTATAATAAGTGGTATTAGAGCACAGAAGATTAGGGTGAAAGAGAAAAAAAATCCGTAAGCATCATAGCGTCGTCGCTGACACGGATCGGGAAAGAAAAAAATTAGTCTCGGCGCTTTCGCCGAATACATCGTGCGGCGCCATTCCGAGGCTCTGCCGCACGTCATCCGCAGCGCAGTCTCACATCTTCGCCTTGATCCGCGTGTGATAGCAGGCGTCCTCCTGCACCACGCGCAGCCAAAAGCCGAGCGAAGCATCGAAGGCAGCCGGTTTACCCCTCGGTCCGGTGTGCAACAAGACATCACGAGGAGTAGCCGAACAAAAAGCAGCAACATGTGAAAAGCAAAACTAGAGAGGGCACATGCACGGGATCCGAGGCAATACATCTCTTTGCAAGCCTGGCGTTGGAGTTGTGGTGTGATTTTTCAACGAGATTTGCTACGTGGACCCGAGAGCGTATTAGGAGTTTTTCGTATGGTGACTCTGAAATACCATCATCTGCTGTTTGATTGCGATACAAGGTTTTCTCTATGATAAATCAAAATGTGAGTTATTTTATCATAGCTTAATTTAGATGATACACTTTTATAGATCGACAAGATGCCAACCACATTGTACGCTAACGAGAAGGAACGTAAAGATTGTAAGATCTTATCTCAAATTTATCTTCATCTATCAAATAATATTTTATAGGAGGTTATAAAGGAGACATTCGCCACCGTATTATGGCTGAAACTGGAGCATATTTGCATGACCAAGGATCTAACCAGCAAGATGTATCTGAAACAGAATTTTTATTCCCACAAGATGGTGGGCGGTGCCTCATTGTTGAACCACCTAACATGTTTCAAGGAAGTTATTGCAGACATCGAAACTATGGAGGTAAAGTGTGATGATGAAGATTTAGATCTTATTTTGCTATGCTCTCTGCCCAGTTCGTACTCTACTTTTAGAGATATTATGTAGCTGAGATACTTTTACTCTCAGTGAAGTTTATAAAGCTCTGTATGTTAAAGAAAAGATGAAACTTATGGTTCCGAGTGAAAGTTCAAGTACGCATGCAGAAGGTTTGTCTGTCCGCGGCAGGCAATACGAGAAGAGTTCAAACGACGATTCAAAAGGTAGAAGCAAAAGCAGATATAGAGGCATATCTAAATCCAGGAACTGGAAGTCATGTAGGTATTGCAAAAAGGATGGTCATGACATATCCGAGTGCTAGAAGTTGCAAAACAATGAGAAGAGGAATAACAATTTCAAGAAGGATCAACAAGATGACGAACCTAGAGCCACCGTTGTCACCAAAGATGGTTCTGATGGAGATGTTCTTGTTGCCTTTGCCGATGATTCCAAAACCAGTGATGAATGGATTCTTGATTTAGCCTATACTTTCTACATGAGCTCAAACCGCGAGTGGTTCGTTACCTATGAAGTTACGCCAAGTGGATCAGTGTTGATGGGTGATAATACACCATACAAGGTTACAAACATTAGTTCTATCCAGATCAAGATGTTTGATGGCACCATCAAAACTTTGTCGGATGTTCATCATATTCTTTGAACTTTGACCATCATTGATGATTACTCAAGAAAAATTTAGGCATATTTTATGAAGCACAAATTAGATGTATTCGAAACATTCAAAGAGTGGAAGATTATGATTGAAAGGCAAACTAGCAAGCATGTCAAGAAGCTGCATACCGACAATGACTTAGAGTTCTGTTCTGGAGAATTGCAAGCTTTATGTAAGTCAGAGAGTATTGTGGAACATTATACCATCCCAGGTTCTCCTCAACAAAACAGTGTGGCTGAGCGCATGAACAGAACCATCTTGGAGAAAGTACATTGCATGTTGTCAAACTCTAAATTATCTAAGAGTTATTAGGCTGAAGCCGCTTCCACTGTCTGTTATTTAATTAATCGGTCACCAAATTTGGCTATTCATAAAAAGACTCCAATTGAGGTATGGTATGCCTTTCCCGCAAATTATTCAAACTTAAGAATATTTGGTTGTCCTGCTTATGTTCATGTTAACAATGGTAAATTAGAGCCTAGAGCAATTAAATGCATTTTTCTTGGTTATAAAACTGGTGTGAAAGGATATAAATTGTGAAATCCTGAAACTAGAAAGGTGGTTATTAGCAGAAGTGTTACTTTTGATGAGTCTGCTATGTTGTATGATAAGTCATCTATTGATGTTCCCGTTGAGAAGCAATCAAGCGTACATGTGGAGCATGTTATTGATTCATGATCTACACCAGAAGTCGACAAGGAAAATATTTCAGAAAACCCTATTGTTGAGCCGCCAACACATCGTTCCATTGCAGTTGACAGAGAGAGGAGGAACATTCAACCTCATAAGAGATTGATTGAATAAGCCAACGTTGTGGCTTATTGTTTAAATATGGCAAAAGAAATTGAAGATACTACAAAACCTTCATCTTATTCAGATGCTATCTCTTCTAGTGGTTCAGAAAGATGGATGGCTGTCATGTATGATGAGATAAAATCTCTTGACAAGAATGACACTTAGGAGCTGGTCAAGTTGCCAATTGAGAAGAAGCCTATTCGCTGCAAATGAATCTTCAGGAAGAAAGAAAGAGTTTCATCAACAAAAAAGGTTAGGTACAAAGCAAGGCTAGTTGCAAAAGGATACAACCAAATTCCAGATATTGATTTTACAGATGTCTTTTCCCCTGTTGTGAACCATAGTTCTATTCGCACTTTACTCAGCATTGTGGCTATGCATGTTGAACAATTGGATGTGAAAACTGCATTCTTACATGGGGAATTAGAAGAAGACATTTATATGGAGTAACCGGAAGGTTTCGTCATTTTGGGAAAGGAGAATTTTGTTTGCAAATTGAAGAAATCACTTTATGATTTGAAGCGATCACCTAGACAATGGTATAAGAGATTTGATTCCTTTATGATATTTCAGAATTTTAAAAGATCTAATTATGATAGCTGTGTTTACTTGAAGACTGTTAATGGTTCAGTTATTTATTTACTCATATATGTTGATGATATGTTGATTGCTGCAAAAGACAAGGCTGAAATTTCAAAGTTGAAGGCACAATTAAATAGTAAATTTGGGATGAAAGATCTTGGTGCAGTAAAGAAGATTCTTGTATAGAAATCATTAGAGACAGACAGTTTGGCAAATTATATCTAAGTCAAAAGGGGTGTATTAATAAAGTTTTTCGTCGTTTCAACATGCATAAGGGCAAACCTGTGAGTACTCCCTTAGCTGCACATTTCAGACTTTCTTCAGCGTCATGTCCATAATCAAATGATGAAATTGAGTACATGTCTAGAGTTTGAGAGACCATGTGAGTGGTGCTCCCATGTTTGTGATGAGTAATTGACTCGTGCTCTGGAAGGTTGAGTTTGGTTTGGTCGGTCCGTGTCAAGTCGTTGCATGGTGCAGTCGGCTTCGGTCGGACCTTGTCGAGCTTGGTTGAATCGCGTAGATTGTCTATTCTTTCGATTCGACAAGTTTGGTGTATTACTTCTGGTGCATATGTTGATTATGTTGTTTCGTGCGGTGCTATGTGACGGTTTGCTTGTCTGTGTGGTTGCAGGACTTCGGAGCTAGGTCGTAGTGAGGCGTGGGAGGACCGGGATTAGGCACAGGAGGTGTTGAGGTCCAGATAGTCGAAGATGATCGAGACTGCTGAGGTGGTTGCGAGCCAGGAGACGAGGAACCGGAGCTGGAGTTACCGAAGGTGGACACGACGGGCAGCGGCAAGGTGGACCGGGACTAGGCTCAGGGAGGAGTCAGAGGTCCAGACGGTCGGATGCTGGGTGCAGTCGTGTGCGGTGGAGCAGACCAGGACTAGACTCAAGGAGGAGTCGAGGTCCAGACGGTTAGGGTACCGGTTGCAGGAAGCTTCCCGAAAGGTGCAGCAGGGGCGTTTTGAGAAATACGCAAGACTGCAAAAGCGGAAGCGGATTTGGTTGGCGCTAATGGATAAAGCGCAGAGTTGTTGAGAGCTAATGGATAAAGCAAAGAGGAAACCCATTAGTGGAAGGCTATAAATAGAGATGTTGTTCTCTAGAGCCACTTGAGGGTTTTGGTGTGTGTGCTCTCTATGTGTGAGTCTTTTCTCCTTTTGAGTTGGTAGAGCTGATGGCTTTGAAGAGCTTTAGGGGTGTTTGTTTTGCTTTTCCAATGGGCAGTTGGGGAGGGGGTGTAGAGAGCAGCATGTTGTTGTTCTTTTGTCTCTAGTGCATTCCTTGTTCTTGCTCTTCACCTCGCGTGTGAGGTTGTGTTCTTGTGTGTGAGTGCAGGGAGTGAGAATGTAGTAGCTTTGTCTCTCAACTGCGTATGGGGACGTATGGTTGGATTGATGGGATGAAGTGGATGTAAACTCCTGATTTTGTAATCTTTCATCTCTTGGTATCTATCTGAGTTCTTCTGAGATATGATGTGTGCTATGTTTTCATTGCTATTTGTCTTGTCTTCTTCAGATCTGTCAAGTTGCTGCTTCTCTGTTCTCTGTTAGTGCCTTCTTGTTTTGAGTGTGTGAGTGTTCTTCTCAGTTTGAGAATTGGGATGAAATGGATGTAAACTTTTCATTATGTGATCACTCATATCTCTGTATTCTTCTGAGAAATTGTGTCAGAGTTGTTGGATGCCTTGAGTCTTTCTGTGCTCTGTCTTTGCATTCAAGATGTTTCTGCTCTGCTCTGTGATCTCTCTTGCTACATCTGTTCTGAGTTGAATTCATGTTAAGAAGCTGCAAGATTGATTTGCTCAGAACTGGGGATTCTCTCAAGTGCTTCTTTTGAACCTCATTTCTGAGAGCAAAGGTGCAAATAACCGAAATCTCCTCAAGAAATGAACCACTGCACATTTCCTCTGTTTTCTAGGGTTCACTGTTCATTGTAAGCAGAGGATGTGTGTTTTCTTGGTTCTTGCTGTTCAGAGGTTGAAATCTAGATGTGTTTATAATCAAAAGGCGCAAAAATCTCAAGTCATGCAGAAATTAGCCTTGTTGGTTGTGAGCTTTGTAATTCTTTTGAGTTGATTTCGTTTTCTCCCTTCTCTGCTCCAAGAGAGAAGCAGTAAAGCTGGTGAATGGTCTTCACAGAAAGAGAGTGCCTTTGTTTTTCTGTAAGAGCTTTGGATTGCTTTTGTTCAAAAGTTTGCTTTCAGTTTTACTTTTAGTTCCTTTTCGGTTTTTGCGGTGCCTTTATGCTGCGGTCTGTTTTCAACTCTGAATTACAGCAAACCGCATCCTACCTGATCTATTGATCTCTCTGCCGAACTGCTCTTTTAAACTGTGTTCTCATTTCCTGAAGTTGGTCAGCTAATTAGCTTGAAATTCCGATTCACCGACTTGAAAAGAACAGCCTTTGGTTGATCTTCTCCTTGTTTTGTTTTCTCTGTTGAGCATTTACTATGCAGTCTAATTTTTCCATTTTCGGTCAAATCTGATTTAGTAGCTGCCGGTCTGTCCTGTTTTCAGTTTGGTTAAATTGCAACTTGTAGTCTTTTATTTTCGGATAGATTTACTTCTCCTGTGAAGCTGCTGTCTGCGGTTGTGTTAAAGTCAATCACATTAGATTTTGCATTTGTCTCTACTGTTTTCAATTCGGTTTCTTGCAAAATCTGTAATTCTTGTCTGCCAGTTTTCAGTCGCATTCTCGATTTCCTCTCCTTTATCTTTTCTTTTTCAGCTGTTTTGGGATAGCATGCTTGCGATCGATTCTTTGCAGTTTAACCGCAGTGATCGATTTTCTTTGTTCGATTTTCGTGAAATTCAGTGTTCGATTTTGATTTTTTTGCACGCTTTTAGTGAACTGCAGTGTTCAGTTTTCAGATTTGCTGCATAGTTTTTAGTGAACTACAGTGTGCAGTTTCAGTTTTATGCATCTCCTTCAAGTTCTCAGCAGCAGAGTAATCCCTGTGTTGATCCCAGTCTGGCTCTTGGATCTTTAGTTAAGTTGTCAATCTAAGTTTGGTTCTCCAGTAAGCATTCGAGGTTCTTCCGTCTTCATAGCTTCTATAGCTATCGGAGAAGAAAATTGTGTGGATACTCGGGGCGATTTTTGAAGGCACCATTCACCCCCCCTCTGTTGCCATTTCCGATCCTACAGAGTTCCTATGCGGGTGCAGTTGGTTCGCTTATGTATGCCATGGTATGTTCTCACCCCGATTTATCTCAATCATTAAGTGTGGTTAGTAGATACATGGCTAATCCTGAAAAAAGCATTGGAAAACAGTTCAATGGGTTTTTAGATATTTGCGGGGCACATCTCATGCTTGTTTATAGTTTGGGAAGACTAAAGATGGACTCGTTGATTATGTGGATTCTGATTTTACTGAAGATTTGGATAAAAGATCTCTCACTGGTTATGTGTTCACTGTTGGAGGGTGTGTAGTTAGCTGAAAAGCAAGTTTGCAAGTTACAGTTGTCTTGTCTACTACAGAAGCTGAGTATATGGCTATTTCTAAAGTTTGCAAAGAAGCTATTTGGCTAAGAGGTTGTTTACTGAGCTTTATGGAAGTACATTTTGCATTACAATATTTTGTGATAGTCGGAGTGCTATTTGCCTTACAAAAGATCAAATATTTTACAAGAGAACAAAGCACATTGATATCAGGTATCACTACATTTGAGGTATCATTACTTATGGTGATATTAAAGTCATCAAGATAAGTACTCATGACAATCTAGCTGATATGTTGACAAAGCCAGTTCCTGCATCTAAGTTCATGATTTAGTTAGCATTACTCACTAGTCATTTGGACTTTCGGCACTCAATGTATACATGATAAGTTTATTGGATGAGTTTATCATATTTTTCGACTACTGGAGGGAATTCGGTTCAAGTTGGAGATTGTTAAAGTTGATCTGAATTCGTACTATGTCCGTGTAGGACACTTCATCGCCTCATGCCAAATATGGCATGGCAGGTGCATGCATAAATTGTATCAGACGTGGTGTCAATCTATAGCAACCTACTCGGTTTTCTTTCCGTATAGGACTCTTTTCCCTCGTACTATATTTATACCTCAGTAGCACATAGGAAGGGTAAACGCTCTATTGTAATCTCTTCTTATTACAGTGATTTACCTTTGAGCGTCTGTGATTTTTTCTCGCAAGGATTTTTCACGTAAAAAATTGTATCTCTTGCCTCTTTTTTTCTGTGTATTATTTGCAACAGCAGCAACTTAAAATATAACATGAACAGGCTTCCGTATTCTGAACGCAGTATCTGCTGATCATAAGCACGTGGGAAGATCAACTGGAGGCGCCTCCAGGGCCTCTAGTTTGCCATACCCATCCTCCACCAGGAACGCCATTGCCAAGCCCCAGGTTATGTGCACGTCGAGATGGCAATGCATGAGCCACACCCCTGGGTTGTCAGCGACGAACCGGATGACCGCCCAGCCGTTCACCGGCACCGCCACGGTGTTCCGCTGTGGTGGGTCGACGAGGTTGAACTTCTTGGCGTCCTTCTTGGGGTCGAAGTTGCCGAAGCCCTCCGCGAGGATGTAGAAGTCGTAGCCGTGGATGTGAATGGGGTGGTTCTCCGGCGTGACGATGCTGGTGTCCTGCAGGACGACCTGCACCACGGAGCCGAACCCGAGCTTGTACAGCTTGGTCGCCGGGACTGGCTGCCACAGGTCGCGGCTGACGCTCTGTGACGTGTAGTCGAACTGCACCGGCGGGTAGGCCGGAAAGTCGGTGGTGAACACGCCTGGGATGCCGTAGTAGTGCGCGTAGAGGAGGGAGGAGGCCTGCGGGAAGACGAAGGAGACGTTGTTCATGCTGGCCGTGAAGCGGGTGTTGTTCGGCCCGGCGCATTGCTGGCCCGGCATGCAGTTGAACAGACCGAGGCCAACGGTGAAGAAGAGGTTCTCGTCGACGGGCCCGGGGACCTTGACTTCCCGGGGGCTCTTGATACCCGCGGCGAAGGCGGTGGCGGTGGCTGTGTCGTTGAACGCCGGAAGGACCGGGAACGCCGGCGGGATCGCGGGGCCGAAGTCGGTGCTGCAGCCGCAGTCGTACTCTATGACGGCCGTGGTGGTGGTGTTGTCGAATGCCACGCCCTGCGTGGTGACGTAGGCGCGCGCGGCGACGTAGTAGCGGGTGGGCGCCTGGTCCATGGTGACGAGGACGTCGGTGGTCTGGCCCGGCGCGACCATGAGCACCGAGGTGGTGAAGGGCTTGGTGTAGGACGCGTCGGTGGCGACGACGGTCATCATGTGCTGCGCGACGGAGACGAAAAGCTCGTGGTTGAGTGCAGAGTTGATGAACCGCAGCAGCGCCGTCTCGCCGGGCTTCACCGGGATAGCGGTGGTATCTGCCAAACCAAAACGCACATTTGCTTAGCCATGGGTGAGTCTGGGGTCTGTTCGTGTGATGCCCTCGCATGTAGTATATGCATGTGAGAGTTAGTACCTTCTTTGGAGCAGTTGTAGAGGTCACCGGGCTGGCCGTTGATGGTGAACGCATCAGAGACGTTCGGTGCACCGCCGGTCCTCTGAGCCTCCCGGATGACATCGACCGGGTTCGCGTCCCACCATTCCCCTGTCCATCCACGCATCATCGTCAAGATTTTCAGTGCCATTTCATTTCATTCAGATAGTAGTAACAATCTAGTATTTCAGATCGTTGCTACGTTCTTCAGATCATCACTTAGATAATCAATCAGTTTGGAAACAAGGATGGAGGAGAGGGAGCTAGAAGAGTCGCGCGGGTCGAGACTACCGAGCAGGATGGGGACTTCTCGCGAGGGCTCGGCGAACGGGTAGGTCTTGTTCTCCCTGGGGCGGATGATGAGGGCGCCGTAGACGGTGGCCCTGAGCCAGGAGCTGTGCGCGTGCCACCACAGGGTGCCCTCCTGCCCCTCGACGGTGAAGCGGTACCTGTAGCTGCCGCCCGGCTTGATCGGGCACTGCGTCACGAACTCCGGCCCGTCCGCCCACCCTGTCCTGAACTGCCGGATGCCGTGCCTGCGTACGTGCCGCGCGTCGCACGAGAGAACCGAACCGATGTTACTAAAAAGCACGCGCGCATTTCCCATGGATGCGCTGCAAAGCCGCAAAAGTAAGTAGTGTTAATTACCAGTGGATCGTGACGTTGTACTGCGCCTGGTTGACGACGTTGATCACGAGGGTGTCGCCTTCCCGGACCTCCAGCGTCGGCCCCGGGAACTGCCCGTTCACCGTGATGACGTTGTGCGTCCTGCACAGCCTCTTCACCGGCGTCTCTTGGACCTTAAATCAATCGTCACCACCGCCGAAACAAACATGCCACGCATGCAAATGGTCAGAACTGTATCCGAAAGAAGACCGAAACAGCGGTATCGTTGCTAGAACAGGCAGGGTATGATCACGTACGACGAAGTCGTGGTAGTGCACTTCGGCGTTGGCGAGCAACGCGAACGCGAGGCAGCTGCATGAGAGGAGGAAGAGCAGCCGGGACGACGCCATGCCGACCGAAGAGTTGCCGTCGATCCGCGCACCGTATCGAACGAGGGGCAGGGCTAGTAGCTGCTTTTGCCCGAAGGCTTCCGAGTTGGCAATGCGACTTGGACAGTGAGGGAACGGCATATATATAGCGTTTCAAAGGAACAGGATTCAAGTGCTTGTCATGTTGCTGCCCTGGTTGGTCGATTAGGTTTTGCTTTTTGCATGGTTTTTTTTTTTTTGGAAGAAGCCATATCGAAGTGCCTGCTCCAAGTGCGTGTGTTCAACCCTGCAGATGGTTTGGTGCACCCACTGGCCTGCCCAGGTACCTTGGCGTGCCGCGACGGTCTCGGAAGCGATTTTTGCTAGTACTTCCTTCGCACGCTTCTCCGTAAAGATGTGTTTGCACCGTGCTTTTGTAGTCGTCTCATTCGGTTATAACTGAGTTTGTTTGCATCGAATCTGGAAAAGTTTTATGATTCACTCAACCGGCAGACTTTATACTTGTCGATGGAACAGCAGATTTTCGCGAACAAGTGAATATGAAATCATTACTCTTCTGATCTGTGATTTCGGAAGCAACTATTTAATGCAAATGAAGTATGTTTTCTGTGCTTGCGGTCTATTGTTTTGATTCAGGATTCCCTCCCGTTCATAGTACTTTTGCATGCATCTGTCAGTTAAAACGGTGGAGAGGTCAGGAGTGTTTGTTGACCATCTTTCTCGTGTTCATATCGTAGTTTGCTAAAACTTGTGGAGAAAGAAACTTGGTTTCTGAAACCCAATGATTAGGAGTCAACTGTCACGTTTTTTTTCTAATATTTGCTCCTGCCCTGTGAATTTCTGGCCAGCAAAAATCTAATACATTGAGCTTTTGTCATTATGTCTGTGCTTCTACGATTGAATCGGATTGAAGTATTTCTGCGATGACTTTGGTACTAAGGAGGCGGATTTGGTAGCCTATATCGCAAGTGTCAATATCTGTTCCAACAAATCTTCCAAATCAATCTTCTGACGGTAACAATGGCACTGAATCTGATTGTTCAGTCCAATTCTAGATGCCTCGGACCTGGTTTTGCATTTTATATTAAAACGAACTTGGAAGCTAAGACTCTACACTTGCAACACAGCAACACCTCTGAGCCGTCGTAAAACGAACTCTCGCTTCTCCCTATCCATGAACAACCACTCCAAGAAGATTACAACTCTATCGCATTAGCCTTTAGCTTATGAATGAATTAATGAAATTATTCCTCTATTGAAATCGAACGCACTTCTTCTAATTCATGAAAAAAATAAAAAAATCAAAGCTTTTGCTTCAGCAGTTGGACAAGTTGACATGAACACTGAACTCTGAACAACAACAACAACAGAAAAACACTGCGCTCCAACTTTACAGGCTTTGCGTTTCGCCGTCGTGGACCGATCGACCATGCGGTAGGTTACCGACTTGGTGCCTCCGAGCCCTTCCACGACCACCCTGAAATGCGACAGGATATCTGTCTAGTGAGTCTATTCTTGAGTTAGGAACGGCAGGTGAGAATTCCAAAGCTCCAATTGATCGGAAAAGAATTCCAGACAAGCAGTTGTGCGTGCAATCATTTCGGATAATAACACTTGGTGATTGCTGTCTTTCTCTATGGCCATTCCACATGTGTCTTTCTTTTTTCTTTTTGGAGGTACAGCTTTGGAGGTTGGAGAAAAAAGGCAACTAGGAAAATTTAGGTAAATGCCACTCCAAACACATGGCGTTTCAAGATATGCTTCCCAGGATCTTGAAATTTGATGTATGCCACTCCAAAACTTGTTTGCTTATATATATATATATATATATATATATATATATATATATATATATATATATATATATATATATATATATATATATATATATATCACTCTTATGACTCTTTTGCCTCTAGTCTCTTCTTCCTCCCTCTTCTTCTTTCCCCACCACCGCCGCCTCCATCCCCTTCGCCCGCATACCTCGACCCCGATGCAGACACGGACCAAGACACTGAGCCGCTCCCTCTTCCTCCTCCCCGACCTCACCTCAGGCCCACCTTCCCGAAGCTCGAGGCCGCAATCGACGCTGCCATCACCGACCTCAACGGCGCCGCGCACCCCAAGCTCAACTGGAGCTCGCCCAAGGATGCAACCTTCATGTCCGCCGATGCCACCATCAGCTGCACCTGCTTCGCCGAGGTCGCCATGCTGCTCCGCTCCTCTGATTGTGTCGCCCACGACCTCGCTGGAACGCCGGAGAGGGAAGCGGTGCTGAGGAAGGTGGTCGACCTCGCTGGAGGATGAGGAAGCCAAGGAGTGGGAGCAGAGTAGCGGCGCCGTTGACGCCGCTGGTCATCGGGTCAACAGGACGCTGAAGGTGAGGAAGAAGAAGATGGAGTAGCCTAGGGGCAAAAGAGTCATAGAGTGGCATATATCAAAGCAAACAAGTTTTGTAGTAGCATATATCTAATTTCAAGATTGTAGATGACATATCTCGAAACGCCATGTTTTAGGGCGGCATATATCCGATTTTGCCGGAGAAAAATACCATGTCCAGGCTGTGTCAATCTAAACCTTACTTTAATCTGGGTTGGATAAGGCATGGTCTTGTCGGGTCTGTTCTTTTTTGCTGTGGCTTGTGGTTTTTGGCTGCGGCTTGTGTCTTTTGGCCTGTTTGTACGAGAAATTATAGAGTAACAAAAATTCATGTGCAATTTTTGCCGATATAAATAGAGTCAGCAAATTATGTAATACAATTAACTAGTAGACCCTATCTTAAAAAAAACTCCGTTTAAAAGCTAGTTACTGTAAAAAAGCTGAAAAACAGCTTTTAGAAGCTGATAAGAACAGGGCCTAAGTACCGCAACTGCAAATGCATTTTAGTATATCATCTACTACCTTGAACTTTAGGATTGAATTAATCCTTTTGCGTAGAGTGCTGCAGTTGGCGTTCTGGTTTTGGTGATTGATTTTGATCATGATTTTTGGATGAGTTGCAGTTCGTGTAGATCTCCACGCGCATCATTCTTCTTCCAATTGTTCAGAAATTTTGAACTGAACCAGGGGCGGGCTAGGAAAAAAATCTAGCTTGGAAAAATCTAATATGGTTAACATGTTATAGACAAGTTGATACGTGCATATGAAGTTGACAATCATATTAGTTTTGAACTAAAAGCAACCTTAAAGTCCTAGAGACACTTTATTCAAATTTTAATTCAATCTTAAAGTCCTAGAGACAAGCTGATATGTGCATATGAAATTGACAATCATATTAGTTTTGAACTAAAAGCAATCTTAAAGTCCTAGAGACACTTTATTCAAATTTTAATTCAATCTTAAAGTCCTAGAGACAAGCTGATATGTGCATATGAAATTGCAACCATCGAGACGCCAGTGAGGGAATGGCCTATTGGAGTTAGTATTGGACTGGGACACTGGGCCTCGATGTTTCGGTTCAGAATAATTGGATCCCCTCGAAGTTTTGGAGGCCCAAGAGCACATGCACATCCTACCACTTTTCCCTGCCCTCTCATGCAGTCATGTGCATCCTAGGCCCTACAATGCGGCCCATCTTCTAGTAGGTTGTCTTCAACCTCCAGCCGGACCAATCTCCCGGGCGGTTGCATCCATGGTAAAGAATTCTACCACAGTAACTCTATAAAAGGGTTTGATGGCTCAATGGATCAAAGGTCGGACAAAAGTGCCCACCCTGTCTGAAGTGTTGGCTCTGAGTCCATGGCTGTTAGATTTTCTAAGTCAAAAAATGATAAAAAAATAAGAAAAAAACATCGATACATCTTTTTATTCTTTTAAAACAATGAAAAGAAATAAGAGAGAGAAAAAGGAAAAACAAAAAAACAAAAAAAGACTAAAATGCTAAGAAAACCAAAATTAAGAAACCTAAAAGCTCAAGACGTTTTGGAGCGGACCGACGTGAAAGAAAAGAGATGCTTACGTTGGCCCTACCTGCCATTGAGTGTACGATACGAAAAGGTCGGCGTACTGCTGCGTACCATGACACTCACCTGTCTTCTTTCCCAATCCTGTTTATTTTGATTTAAATTTCTAGTTTTTGATTTATTTTTTATTATTTTTAAATTTTATCTTTGTCTGATTTTTTAAGCTTTTTATTAATTCTTTCTTTTGTATTCGTTTGTATTATTTATGGTAGACTAATCTATTTTTTCTATTTTTAATATTTTTAAATTTTAGTTATACTAAATAAACTAATATTATTTATAGTATAATTTTAATCAATTTTACTATAATTTTAATAACCCAATCAAGCCGCATTGACTGCTCGAGGCTCCCCCACCAGATCTCGCTTTTCCCCAACCCTAATCGCCGGCGGCAGCCATGATGGCCGCCAAGTCCTCGACGGCGTCCAGCTCCGCCGCCGAAGAGGACCTCGAAACCCTCGCCCTCGATTCC
Organism: Bonia amplexicaulis; assembly: GCA_036346245.1. Lineage (NCBI taxonomy): Eukaryota > Viridiplantae > Streptophyta > Magnoliopsida > Poales > Poaceae > Bonia > Bonia amplexicaulis. The sequence goes on along the minus strand of CM070736.1, from coordinate 6,936,304 downwards.
TCCTCCACTGCCGCAGCCTCTGCCTCTACAGACCCCCTGCTACACCCACCTCCCTCCCCCTCATCCACCACCTCCTCTCCCACCGCCGCTGCGAGCCACGACGCATTTATGGACGAGGACGGCGAGGATGACTTCGCGCCAGTCCCCACTCCCGAAGCCCCGGTCATTTCAGGCGAGGCGTCCCCGAAGTTCGCCCAGATCACCGTTTCCGAGCCTAAGAAGCACGCGGAGCCTGCCACCGGAGCAGCGGGCGTCATTCCTGGCTCTGGAAGCTACTTCTCCTACCTCATCACCACACGGGTCGCCGACGGCGGCGAGTTCCGCGTGCGGCAGCGCTTCCGCGACGTGGTGGCCCTCGCCGACCGCCTTGCGGCCACCCACCGCGGTCTCTTCGTCCCAGCGCGGCCCGACAAGAGCATCGTCGAGGGGCAAGTCATGCAGCGGCATGACTTCGTGAACCAGCGCTGCGTCGCGCTCCAGCGCTACCTCCGCCGCCTCGCCGTGCACCCCACCGTCGGCCGCAGCGCCGACCTCCACGCCTTCCTCACTGAGCCTAGCGGTATCCCCAGCACCTCGGGCGAGTCACCCAAGTGGAGTCCCGCGATGAGTGCTGCCTCGTCCACGGCTATTGCCACTCCAACGCCGCCTGCAAAGAGCGGGAGAGACTTTTTTGGGATGTTTAAGGACCTGAAGCAGACGGTGACGAATGGGTGGGTGGTGGTGAGGCCACCTCCAGTGGAGGAGGAGACTGACACAAAGTTCCTCGCGCACAAGGCCAAGCTCGAGGACCTGGAGCAGCAGCTCACGACGACATCTCAGCAGGTAACCGTGCGTGTTTGCACTGGTTTAGTTGCATGGTGGAGCACCCATGTTACTCTTTGGCATAATTAGCTTAATTGTGGGTTGTTATTGTGGAGAGAAACGCAGTTCATTGTGGACAGAAACACAGGATATATGAAGCAAGTGACCAGATTCTGCATAGTTCTTTTGAGAAGTACCTGTCTACACTTACATGTTGCAACTTGGTCAAGTGTGCATCATAAGTTATTCAGTACTATGCACTAGTGTACAAAAGTACTCAAGCTAATGTTCTACTCTTGCATCATTTGTAGGCAGAGGCACTTATTAAAGCTCATGATGATCTTAGAGGAACTACAGCTCACTTAGGAATGACATTCATTAAGCTGGCAAAATTTGAAAGAGGGCAGGCTACATGCAGTTCTCAGAGAAGTCGAGCTGCTGATATTAACAATTTTGCAAATGCTGTTGTTAAAGTCAGCAGATCACAGACAAAGCTAAATGCAGAAATTGTGAAACATCTGGTATGTGGTGAACTAGCATGAAGTAACATTTGCTTGGATATAGGTTTTTACCATTGTGTTTGTTTCCCTTGAATTGTAACATTGTTTATCCTTTTACAGGGCACTATCCATGATTACTTGGAGACAATGACTTCTGTTCATAATGCATTTACTGATCGCTCTGATTCTTTACTTCATGTGCAAAGTCTATCAGGAGACTTATTTCTCTTGCACACCCGGGCTGCAAAACTTGAATCTGTGTCATCGAGAGGAACTGATGAGGAGAGATCGAGGTATCAGAAGATTGAAGAACTGAAAGAAACAATAAAAGCAACAGAAGAAGCAAAAAGCTACGCACGTAAAGAGTATGAGCTAATCAAGGTAACTCACCCAAACTTATGAATTAAAGTAAGTGTACAATTTGTGTTTTGTACTTATCATAAGTGTCTGCTGAATGTTGAGTTACTATTCATAATTGTTCTTTTTTAATTGCATAGTTCAAGATTGCTATGGTTTAAGTTCAGGTGACGAAATTAAATATACATGGTTAATATTCTTGCAATGGTTGCACAACATAATTCTCTACATGACCATAATAGGTTCAGTTGCATTGCATTAGAGAGTGATTTTTAAAATTTTGTTTAACACCTTACCTGGCACTAATTAAATGGCGTGATTACATGAAACATCAGTCCATACTGTATTACTCTACATATGCATCGTTCATTGACTCGGTCAGCCTGTAGGATCGATGACGACAAGAGGGGGTGTTATTGATTCTTGAAACTTTTTCCCCAACAGTATTCAAAATCTTCACTCAAGTGATTATGAGAGCCACCAAGTTCGAATTACACTAACTAGGTTTAGCAAAACAAAGCTAGAGACATAAATCAACAAAATTAGCAACCTTCGGCACATGGCCAGTCAGACTACCGTGGATGGGCCGACCTGACTGGTCCCTTGTTCTCAGACATGAAAACCTAGGGTCAAAACTCAAATATTAAGAACTTGTTCAAATCTAATCCAAACACTTCTAAATTTTGCATGAGACTTGTCCAAGGCATTAGGAACCTAAACCAATCAAGAATCACAAAGTTCTTGGGCTTGGGTTCACTAAATTGAAGAGAAGAAGATCTAGGACTCAAGATAACCAAAAACATGAAAACTCAAATTACTTGTTGCTCGTGAGGATCTAAGGCATGGTGTCTTCCATATTTATTTGCACATATTCTAACAAGGTAATTTACGCAATAATTCGTGCTAGAACTCTCACGATCATGAATTCACGAATCTTACTCAAGAACACTCGTGAACAGAGCATAATCTTGTTTCTTATTATGGATGTGATCTAGATGAGCAACAATTGATCAACAAGGACCTTCTAATGCCTCTTACTCATCATGGATTACAGCAAGATCAAGAGGAGAGAAGGAAACACCAAAACCAAGCAAAATCAAGATTTCAACACTTGAACAAAGAGGAGGAAGAATTGAACGAATTTTGGATATGTATTGATACTTAGAGCTAAACATTTGTAGCCACTCACAAAGCCTAAGGATGACAAAAAGCTCAAGATAAAGAGCCACGACTCATCTCTCAAAGGTTCTTTCCAAGAACCTTCTCTCTCCTCCACTTGGCTTCCTGGAGAGCTAATCCTTACTCTCTCAACTCAACCTCTCTATATAGTGGAGGCTTACAAGAAACCCTAACCAACACTAACACCTCTAGTTGGATTTCATCCTCTTACATGAGCTAACTCATTAATCTAACACCATACCGGATTTTACACGCATGCACGTTTCCCAAAGCGTGACTTGTATTAACCCACTAGTGAATCAACACTTGATTCACAACAATTTCAGCACATCCTTGATCTAAACCACCTCTCTTGCGCCTTTTCGCGCCGTGGTTTGATCAAGTCTCAACTTTTCAGTTTGGGACAAAAAGACCGTTTTGCCCCCAAACCACGTTCCACGAAGCTTCACGCTTCCTTCGCCTTGAAGCAACCGCATGCTTCATCTTTGACTCCATGTGCACCTCACGCGTCCAAATCCCACTGAACCATCCTCGCTTGTAAACGAGCCTAAGTCACTTGGCGCGTCACATGTCTCTCTGTACACCATGACGGTACCTAGCTTCCCTAAACATTCTAGACCTCAGCTCTTCCCTGTGCTTAGTCCCAATCCACCTTGCCATTACTCATGTCCACCACCGGTAGCACCCGTTCTGGTGTCTTATCTTCCCGGCTTGTAACCACTTCGTTAGCCTAAGTCATCTTCCGGCGGCACCTTGATCATTCTGTACCTCAGCTCCTCTAGCTTAGTCTCGACCCTTTGACCACTTTGGACTAAGCTCTATTATCTTAGTCTCGGTCCAGTCCATCTTACCATAACGTAGCTCTGGAGTTCTATAACGAACACCAAGAAGCAAATCGTTACGTAGCACCACATAATACACAAAATCATCAATTTACACAATTGATGAACCAAGAACCCTTACCTTCACCTTAAAGCATCTTCGCATGATTTGACATATAGCCCATACTGCCCAATGACTAGCCGTGACATCTTCATGCATTCGGACTCCCCGAACCGTCTTTACGTGCATAGGCCCTGTCACTCGACGCATGACATGCGCCAACTCGTCTTTTCATGATCATTGTCTTCTTTGTGCTTCCCGCTTCAGCCACATTGCCTCACTCGGACTTACTTGACCGCACCGGCCTGATCTCTCCTACCTAGTCCCGATCCCTTGCCGTTGACCGCTAATGTTCTTCAAGCCACCTCTACATATAAAGACCAAGCAACTATCTCGAGCATAAGTTCTATGCACTTGACTCACGTTAGTCAAAGTAATACGTCATGCAACACACCACAACCAAACAACGACACCTATGCTGTGCACACACTCAAACCCCTCATAGCTCCCAAGCCATGAGTCAAACTTAAGACCATCATGATTCGCCTAACCATGTCACACATAGCCTCCACATGCATCTCACAGCATGTAGGCACAACCCTCCTGGCAACCTTTGCTGTGCACACACTCAACTATGCTCATGCGCTGATCATAATCTCCTAGGATCAAACCTCAAACCAAAATGCATAATTTCAGCACCAATTCGCCAAAAGCCGGTCTGAACGCCATTACCATGCTAGTTTGACCGTTGGTACTATGCTGGTCAGATCACCATGGTTTGACGGGTTTGATTGCTTAAGAGTGCCAGAAAACACCTCTCTGGAATTTCGGTAAAACTCTATCTAGTTTCAGCTCCAGTTTCTGTTTTTAGTGGCACCTAGTGCAAACACATATCCAAACAAGCCTGCACAAGTGTTTTGTGTGCAATTTCCAAAAGCCAATATGGCCGGTCTGACATCTTGCCCCATGCCGGTCAGACCGCCGACCACCGGACGGTTAGACTGCCTTTCTGAAATTAACACAATTTGAAATCTGAATTTTCTTAAACTTTTGTAAAATTCAATTTCAACTCAACCAAAGTGTCAATTCATCACAAATATATTCTAGACCTTCTCACATTGCCCCTCACAGTCAGTCTGAACAATTTTTTTATCATAGTGATGTATGCTATGGAAATGCTCAATTGCTCATCAGTGAACACAGTGTTGACTAAGTCAAATTAACATTGTTTCTAGTTAAGCTCTCAGAAGTCAGAATGAATTTAGAGTTGTGATTACTGCAGCATGGGTATATTAGCTGACGTGTTGCTAAAAGACTAAGAAGTAACTGAAGTTGCTATGTACGGAACTATGGATTGACCCTAAGTTTTCAGGACACAGCTTTTACAATTTAAATGATGATAGTGCCAGGTATGACAGGTATGCTAGCTTTGTATTGACCTATTGGGACTGGGTTTTTTCAATAATATGTTAGGCTTTTTTATGGGGAATTTGTACTGTCATGACAATATTGGAGGGTGTTTAAGCCTGTTGTTCAACCCAGAGATCAGGGTAGCATCTGTTTGAGGTGATTGCGAAAGTATTGGGAGGCATAGCTATGCCAATCATCAAGCTTTCTTTCAAGTCAACTGACATGTCTCTTTGTAGAGTTACCAAATCATATGTACGAGTTTTGGAAATGCTAGAGACATGGTTCTGCTGCTGAATTTAAATTCCAAATTTGTTGCTTGGCATGGACTATTTGGGAATTTTCTAATATAACAATTTTCTGATAGTGCAGGAAAACAACATGAATGAAATTAAAAGATTTAACAAAGAGATACGCCAGGATTTGTTGGAGATGCTGAAAGGCTTTGTAACAAATCAGGTAGAAATTTTAAACTTTGATTACAAACTTATTCTTTTTTGTCTGATGTTTGCACGATCCTTTGAATTTTTTTTAACGAAAATCAAAAGATAGACAAATCCGTTGGAGTACTTGTCTGATGTATTACTTATTCATTGCTATTTGCTTGTCTGTTGTATTATTTATTCATTACTATTTGCTGAAGATCTACCTTCATAGCTCCATTATTTTCAAAGATTAGGTACCTGCTATTGAACCCCAAAAAAATTTCCAATAGCATTGCTTATTGTTGGGACTATTATTCTGATTGTAGAGTAGTATCCAGTTTTAAATTAAAAGCTAGTACATGTTGCCTACTTAATTGCTTTTTTGTCAAAGTATTAAAAGCTAGTACATGTTGCCTACTTAATCGCTTTTTTGTCAAAGTGCAAAGCTTACACTTTGATATTGGATGTGGTGACTATTGTGGTTACAGACTAAACAGTAAACAAGGGGGCTATGGGGAGGCCATGGCCCTGTTCTTTTCAGCTTCTAAAAGCTGTTTTTCGGCTTTTCTACAGTAACTAGCTTTTAAACGGAGTATTTTTTCAAGATAGGATCTACTAGTTAATTATAGTACATACTTTACTGACTTCATTTATATTGGCAAAAATCGCATGTGAGTTTTTGTTACTCTGTAATCTCCTATACAAACAGCTCAAAAGTTACAAGCCGCAGCCAAAAGCCACAAGCCACAGCCAAAAAGAACAGGCCCCATAAAAGGGCTGTTCGGAGCCTTACAAAACCGTAGAGACAGGGATAGAAGTCTGTGTTATCTAGATTTATTTGAAAATGAGAGCTCTGCCCTTCATGGCGCCCTAAGGCATATATTTATAGCCATGAGGAGGCTTGTTGCATAAATGTCCCTATCTGGGTCTATAATAGTAGATGCGATACCGTCTTTTCTTTTGCTATAGTCCTCTTGAGCCAGTCACGTGGCCTTACGACTATTGGGCCTTCTGGATCAATGGGTCGGCTGGGCCAAGGTGAAGGCCACTCCCCCAATAGTGACCATGAATGTTTGGAATTTACCTCACATAACTTGGAATTCTATATCTGTATCCATGCGGAAGTGATTGGTTGGTACAGTTGTTCTTTGCAGTCTCATCTTTGGTTATCTTTATTGTTACCAACCCGAGGGCTATGCTTTTTATGTTTCTTCTGATAACCCTAGAGCTTGAGCTCCACTAACCAAATGCACATAGCGATCTCAGAGGTTGTAGAGGAGGTGGTCAAGTTGCAACAGTATCGAAACTAGAACTAGCAAGGCCATGCAGTGTTACATGGGATCAGCTATAAACGATTAGGTATATTGTTATTTGTTGTGCTTATTTCTCTAGGAAAAAAAACTGATTAAGAGGAGCAAAACAATGCTCATATGTCTACTACCATGTGAAATTTCAGATTGCAAATAACACCACTTCGGAAGACAAAATCTAGATTATATGGAAAGGGGATTAGGCCACGCAGCTGAAGAGGAAACCCTCTGATGAGTTTTAAAAGTTAAAACCATTTGAAATGACAACTAAATGTAATGTTTGTTTGAATACAGTAGGCACCATCTAAACTCTATGTTGGTCTCTGAAGACAATCGCTAGTGCATTTGCAACAGACATTAATCTTCCTTTTGGCCAAGAAAAACACATTGTGCAAGATGACCATTTTAGTTTTGCAACGCTTCTACCGGGAAGAAATAAATTTGTGAAGTTCACATCAGGCAGCGTAGATGGAGTGGTATGAAATTTATAATAATAGTTGGTGTATGCAATTTACTGTTGGGACACCATCTCCTTTTGAACACTTATCAGAGAGAGAGAGAGAGCGCTTTCAACCTCATTCCATCAAGGTTCCTTGCTATCTTGCATTTCTTTTTTCTGCAAAATCCCTTGCTATACTCTTGTTACCAACAATGCATTTCACAGTAGTCAATAAATTTATCATGGCAAAGCTGATTAAAATTTGCGTCATTGGCTTTTTGCAATGTGCAGGTTTCATACTCAGATCATATTGCTAGTATATGGGCAAAGGTAGCAGAAGAAACAAAAGGATATGTAGGCGGGAGCAGCTGAAGTAGGATGTGTATATATACTTGTGAAATTTGAAACGTTTATCTGCAACGTCAACATCAATTACAGCATCGAGAATCGTGTTACAACTCAGCGGTTTAGGCTATATATGTGCAGAGACAGTTTCCACTCCCCAGTCCCCAGGGGCATTGGGTCAAGGATTTTTCTGGAGATGGCTATCTCCGGTTGTTACCTGAAAATTTCCCAGGAAAGAAAGAACCAACCCACGGTCACAACACCAACACATCTGTTTTTCCCAGTCCTTTTTTTTTTCACACCCTGGGCTTCATTGTAATGTTGAGTTTTTTCTGTACAATTACACGAACTAGCTGACTGGGATCCCTGCTTCCCGAGAGAGCCATATACATGAGATTTACTTTTATTGTCTTTCAGAAGAGTGAAGAGGAGAGCCATATACATGAGATTTACTTTTATTGTCTTTCAGAAGAGTGAAGAGTAGGGGTGCAATCGAAGCGGATACGGACAGGTACCGTTTGTCCTATATTCTATTCTATATTTTTTCTTCGGAGTCAGAGTCAGACGCGGATAATACCGGATATCTATTTCTCTATTCCGTATCTGTTCTATAATCTTTTGGACAGTTGGTCGGATGAAAATTATTCGCTTCTTTGCATAGAACATTGGACAGTATGGTATAATCAGAGCGAACATGGAGAGACTAATTATTGAGATATTGAAGAAAGAACACTCTGCACTTCTGTCTATTTAGATGTGATAATTTATCTATATGTTATTTTGTTTCTAAGTGAAGTCACAACAGATTTTTTTATATAATTTACATATGGATATATACGGATAGATATTATTTATCTCTATTTTATTTTATATTTTTTTTAGAATCAGATAAAGATAATATCGAATATTTATCTATCTTTTTTATATTCGTTTCGTAAACTTTTTATCGGACAAAAAGAAATTACCTGTTCTGTTTGTATGCCTAGGGAATAGTTGCAGGCGCGCACTTAGCCATATGCACGTCTTTGTTCCTTTCAACATCTAATCCTCTATGCAGAACGTCTGAAAGGCTTTGTGATGTACAAGGATTTGGTTTGATATTACGCTGGGCATCACCGGGCACAAGGAGCCACGTTTCCGCGAAACGTGAGCCACCAATCTCGCACGCTGCTGACTGGGCATGCGCGTGAGCCACTGGTAAGGTTGGCACCTAGTGGTGACGCTTTTCGAACCAGCGGTGTCAGCATCACTGCTTATCCTCACTACACGTAAGTATCCTGTTGTCCTATATTTGCGAAGATTTTGACCGTTCTATTTCAGTTTATAACTTTTCAAATTAATAAATAGGATAAAATTTTCGTTATCTTTATAGAACGATTTATCAAACTAGACTTTTAAAACGACTTACCGTAACTCGGTTGGTTAGTGTTAACGTTCATGTTAGACGTAAATATCATCAGAGCAGAGAAGTACCTTCTGAGTCGGAGTAACACATACACAGGCTCAAAATCCCGCCACGAACGGTAGGATAGGATAGCTACTAACTTGAGCTCAGCCACGAAAAGTAACCTCGTTTCCACTGCAACTACTACCCCAAAAATCTAGATTTCGCAGCTTGTGCAAACCGTCCCTATTCTAGTAGTTCTTGGCTAGGGTTTTTTTGACTTTAGATTTATAACTTTTAACTTATATTACAATAATTAGTTTTTAAGCGGTGTATTATTTAAGATAGTATCTAAAAGTCGATTATAATAGACACTATACCAAATTCATCCATATTGGTTAAAATCACACGTTAGTGTTTCTCTCTGTACTCTCTTACAAACAACCAAATTCAAAAATTTAAGCCAAAAGCTATAAAACACAACTCAAAAGAATTCACCCCATTTTGGGCCTCTTTTTTCAGCTTTCTATAAGTCGCTTTTTGGATTTTCTATAGTAATTAGCTTGCAAACATAGTGCCTTTTAATGCGGAGTTTACAGTTTGATTATAGTACACAATGTAACGATTTTCTTTATATCAGTCCAAACTGCACGTGAGTTTTTGTTACTCCGTAATTTCTCTCACGAACAACCTAAAAGACATAAACCGCAGGCATAAACTATAAGCCAAAGCTAAAAGAATAGACCCAAAGTTCGCGAAAATTTACAGTCTGTTGGAAATTCGCTTTGCACCGCGGTGTCTCTTTTGTCCGCTAGTGAAAATCCCATAATATCGCGTCATTTTCGGTCAGTAACAAATCCCCCACCGTGTGTCCGATAAGTAAATTGAAATTTCAAATTGTGTTCTTTGCATCCGCCTTGCAAGGGAAAACACTTAGATGATGTTCATTTGTGATTAAAAGTCTTAAGTTATGGCTTATTTTACACTATAGTAGCTGAAAAATGTATTATAGTCGCGGGTAGCTTTTTCAGCGTAATTAAATTAAAAAAAAGTATATCATCATAGTCAATTAAAAGGAATAAGGGGAAAAAGGTAAAAAAAGCTCAAAAAATTATATAGCCGGAAAAAGGTAAAAAGGTATAAGCTAGAAGCAGAAGATCCAATGAACAGATCCTTAGTTTGAACGGATAGAAGAGAAAGGATGTGTTCTTTTTGGGCTGAGGTTTATGACTTATGGCTGTGATTTTTGAATTTTGACCTATTCGTGAGAGACAATATGCAGAGGGAAATAGCCACATGCGATTTTGGCCAGTACAGTTGAACTCGTACAGTTTGCACTACAATTTACCTGTAGACCCTATCTTGAAAAACGCACCGTTTAATGATGAGTTACTGGGCAACATATTCTATGCACTCAAGTTTATGTTGCACTCACCATGCACCCTAACTAAAAAGTCGCGAAAAATACTGAAAAAATCTCTCCATGTATTTCTAAACTTACTTTAACTATACATAAAATTTGAAGTTCAGATTCATTATATGTTAGCGATAACAAAAAGAGAAAATCTGATAATGGTTAAGAGTTCAAATTTATCTGAATTTTCTCTTTTTTGCTGCTCTTAATATAGAATGAATTTGATCTTAAAATTTTATATATATGTGGAGTAAATTATAGAATACATTTGGATTTTTTTTGAATTTGTCATGACTTTTTAGTTAAACTATATAATAAGCGTATCATAAGCTTAAGTGCATATAATATATTGCTGAGTTACTATAGAAGTAAAATTCATAGATTAAACATAAGCCGAAAACAACTGAACCAATGCAGATAAAAGTGCAGGGTGTTGTTCTCCATGCATCAGACTCCCTCCTCCATTTCCCCTCGCCGCGGGCGCGTCGGCGTCGCGCCTCCGGTGTCGCCTCGGCACGGGGAGAATGCTGCCTCACGCGCCCTCCCGAAATCCGGCCGCCTTCAGGTTCAAGCCCCTCCACCCCACCAAACCGCTTCTCGCTCCCGCCTCCTCCTCCTCCCGCGGCAGCCTCTGCATCGCCGCTGCCTCCCGCCGCGACTTCCTCCTCCTCGCCCCGTCCCTAGTTGCGGCGTCTACAGCCCTCCAGTCCCTCCCCCTCGCGGCCTCCGCCTTGGAAGATGAGAAGCCGGCCCCACCGCCGACGGCCGCTCCGGCTCCGGCTCCGCCCCCGGTGGGGGAGCCCAACGAGGCGGCGCTGTCGAGGGTGTACGACGCCACGGTCATCGGGGAGCCGCAGGCCGTGGGGAAGGACGCGCGGCGGAGGGTGTGGGAGAAGCTGATGGCAGCGCGGGTCGTGTACCTCGGCGAGGCTGAGCTCGTGCCCGACCGCGACGACCGGGTGCTCGAGCTCGAGATCGTGAGGAAGCTGGCCGCCCGGTGCGCCGAGGCCGGGAGGAGCGTCTCGCTCGCGCTAGAGGCCTTCCCTTGCGACCTCCAGGAGCAGCTCAACCGGTTCATGGATGGGAGGTTGTTGCTATCTCCTTTTGCTAATGGAACGAATTTTACATGTTTGCTAGTTGTGATAAATCTAGCTGAGCTACATGCTGGGTGGGTTCTTGTTGTGATGCGTCCGAAGCTTTGTGTTAGAGATTTTGAGTCCTAATCGTGTTGAATTCAATTGCAGTTAGTGCTTGTCATGTTGTGTTTTGACTTTGATAGGTGCAGAGAAGTGGGGGAATAGGTTCTACTTATTGCCTTCTAGCAAAACTATGAGATTACTTAAGCTCTGTCAAATTGTAGGAAGGTAAATTTCGTGGCAACTCTGTCAAATAGCTAAGAATGTACTGTAACAACCTCACCAGTGAAATGCTGTACTGTAGACGTTCCACCACCCCGTGAAGGTTTCCTAGAATTATTCCGTACCTACTACACTACTACTATCATGACCATGTAGGTTTCGGTGCAGGCTAAGTTCAAATTGAAGCCCTACTTTTGATTTCTCCTTCACTTTTTTGGGGAATAGTGTATTTCTATAAGAGCAATTGCAATTTCTAAGCCCTTCAATACTTCCTTTTTGATGAACTTCTAACAAATCTATGTTTTTTGTCAGAATTGATGGCAACAACTTAAGGTTGTACACATCCCACTGGGCACCAGAGCGCAGGCAGGAGTATGAACCTCTTTTGAATTACTGTCGTGATAATGGAATCAAGCTTGTTGCCTGTGGAACTCCACTTGAGGTGATTCATAACTGTAGTCCAGCAAAATTGCATCTGATCATTCAATTCAGTCACAAACTTTTATCATCATACTTCTTGTTCATTGATACGTCTGATTTATGAGGTTGTAGACTTTGATATTGTAGTCGTTATATTGATTTTACATTATTCTGACTGGCAAACTTATTCTTATATTGTGCCCTGGTGCTTTTACCCGCTGAATAAGCACCTATTCTACACCCCCTCCCTTTTCCTCATGTCCAAAAATGTTGTGATATACAGTGTGTTGAATATATATCTTAGTTTCTCTATAATATTTGGTGAAATATATCTAGTTCATTTCTTGACTAGGTGGTGAGAACTGTACAAGCAGAAGGAATTAGAGGCCTTCCAAAAGCACAAAGAAAGTTGTATGCTCCTCCAGCTGGCTCAGGCTTCATTTCTGGCTTTACATCCATCTCAGGCCGATCATTGATAGACAAGATTTCATCAATTCGTGGCTCTCCTTTTGGCCCAAGCTCATATCTATCTGCACAGGCAAGAGTAGTTGATGATTATACCATGTCCCAAACAATAATGAAAGAAATTACTAATGGAGATCCTTCAGGGATGCTTGTTGTTGTAACTGGTGCAAGCCATGTTATATATGGGTCACGAGGAGTTGGTGTTCCTGCCAGAATATCTAAAAAGATGCAAAAGAAAAAACAAGTCGTGGTACTTCTTGATCCTGAGAGGCAAGGTATAAGGAGAGAAGGTGAAATCCCTGTAGCTGATTTCTTATGGTATTCTGCTGCCAAGCCATGCAGTCGAAATTGCTTTGACCGTGCTGAAATCGCTGGAGTTATGAATGCAGCTGGTAGGAAGCGTGAAGCTTTACCCCAGGTTATCACTTGCTCTTTATCAGTATATGTTGGGTGCTCTTTTGGTGTACTAACTGTAAGATGTTGTGAATGGAGGTGGCAATCTAAAGGAAAAACTCTAAACCAGTGGTAACGAAATTGTTATAAGTAATTTCGATTGATGGAGCCATAAAGACTGAACTCTTTTAAAAGTTAATACAGCAAAAACATGCTACGATTAGGCAAATAACGTCATATTTTCTTATGTTTTGAGCTAATGGACCATGTTGTGTTGAATTGTTACAGGATCTTCAGAAAGGAATAGATCTTGGTGTAGTTTCTCCTGACATATTGCAGAACTTTTTTGACCTTGAGAAATATCCTGTTATGGCTGAACTGATTCACCGATTCCAAGTAAGCAGCTATTGTACTTTATCTTTATCTATTGCTCCTTTCCCTTGTAGTTTTCTATTTATGCATTAATAGTTGACTGAATACTACTGCTTTTAGCTATAGTTCCCTTGTATTGTTATAGCTAAAAATGACCATTTTGTGCAGGGTTTCCGTGAAAGGTTACTAGCAGATCCAAAATTCTTGCATAGATTAGCTATAGAAGAGGCAATATCAATAAGTACCACTCTTGTAGCGCAATATGAAAAACGGAAAGGGCGGTTTTTTGAGGAGATCGACTATGTCCTTACTGATACAATTAGAGGTTCTGTTGTTGACTTCTTTACAGTGTGGCTTCCCGCTCCTACTATTTCGCTCTTATCTATTGCTGACGATGGTTCTGATGAGAGCTTGGAGCTTCTCAAAGGACTTTTAGGATCATTTCCAGATAATGCATTTCAAAAGGGTATTATGGGGCAGAATTGGAACATGAACCAGAGGTTTGCATCAGTGCTAATGGGTGGTATTAAACTTGCTGGCGTTGGATTCATCTCTAGTATTGGAGCTGGAGTTGCTTCAGATGTCTTGTATGGTGCTCGTCAAATTTTGAGACCTTCTGCAAGTGTGGAAGCGGGACGCAAAAGATCTCCCATCTGGAAATCAGCGGCTGTTTATAGTTCCTTTCTTGGAACATCAGCAAATCTGCGATATCAGGTAGTTCATCAGGATCATTTGTCTAATTTGAACTGAAGGACCTAGAGTTTAGAATTTAGATTGGTATATCTATTACAGCCATAAAGTGCTAACTTGAAAATCTGTTCACTTAAGTGGGTCTGGTTAATCGTGAAGAGGTATTTTGTCTGTGGAGTTGCGCATACCAGGGCACATGGTAGCAATGGTTAAAATGCTCTGTAATATACTCCCTCATCGACCTAGTCCCCAAAACAAAACATTGACCACTAATTATATTGTAATATATTTATAAAACTCAATAAAATTATAATATTATGAAAGTAATTTTTAAGACAAATTTATACATATGATTTTCATATATTCAATCTAAATATTTTAAAAGGTATTGATAGTCAAAAGTTTTAAAAGTTTGACTGCACACATCCCAAAATGACATGTATTTGTGATTGGAGGGATTGGAGTAGCATGCTGAGAATGCAGGAGTTAGTCTAAAGGAGAATTGTGGCCTTGCAACTGCAGCCCATATGCTATCAATAACTCACTGATGAATTAGCTTGTCCAGTAATTTATCACGAAAATAAATGCAACTTATCATTATCCCTTTCATTTTGAACAAGTTTTTAAATACTTTTTTCCTGTAAATATGTTAAGATCATTGCTGGTCTGGTGGAGCATCGGCTAGGAGAGGATCTGATGGCCTACTATAATCAGCCGCTTCTTGCTAGCCTGTTGTCCTTTGTTGCACGGACAGTTAATTCGTACTGGGGAACACAGGTTTGCCACTTCTGCACTTTGTATTTCCTTGGTAATGTTTCGTGGTTAAGGTGCATTCTCGAGCTGGTTAAACTAAACAAACAAGTATCTCCCCCTCACACACAAGAAAAGCAATCGAATATACAATTTCCGTTTCTATTGAAACCAACAAAGGAGGTGTAGACTTTTCCAATCACTCATTTATCCACAATGGCATTTTTTTTTTGTTCTGCCTGTTCAACTATGCCGTATGAACTTTAGCATTTCTGATCGTCAGCTGATACTTGTTTAATTGAGATGAAAGAGAAATCATTGCTATTCACTACCACTAAGTATCCTTAAGCAGCTTCTCTGTTTTTAACAAAACTTTTGTTGAATATCTTCAGGGACAAATGTAAACCTTACGATGAAAGGATTTATTTCTGTAGTCTTCTAGTCTCCAACTCCGTAGATATATATTACACAAGTTACACATGGTAACACTTGCACTCTGCGTTTCTTTACTGACAGCTATGTTTGATGCAGCAATGGATTGATCTTGCACGACATACTGGCCTGCAAACTAGCAAGAAAGGGCTACCCTCTCCTGAGATTTCCAACTCACCAGAAATGCCACTGTTAGAATGTGCTACGACAGAAGTACAGAATGTGGATGACAGCAATAACCAATCAAGTAACCGGACATAGTTCCTTTGATGGTACACCCCGTACAGTACAGGCATATAGACGGGAAAGTCTTCGTACAGCAAGATTGAAGCTCAGCCATATTGCATTTGTCTTTTGGGATGATCACCAGGAAATTTTGAAGAGCAGAGCTTTTCGCATGTCTTGTTTCTCAATCTTATGGCCAAAAAGCCATTTTTACACCCTTCCAGAGTAAACATACTATTTGTGCTTCCCTAAAAAATATACTATCTGTACATCACAGAGGAAACAATTGTATTTTGAAACACACCCCATTTACACACTGGAATTCATACAAAATTCATGGTATTTACTCATTATGAAAACAAAATTTTCTTGAGGATTGGCAAGGACCAGGATTGTCAGTTTGCCACTTGTGACAAAGCACTGCATATGTGCATAGCACATTTGAAATTCTATTGACTGGATGTAATGTTTGTTCGTGCCATAGAGCCAGATGTTTCGAAGGGTATTTCTCCGGATCCTATTTCTTCTGGTTTAATCACCGGTTAACTTTCTTATTCATTCCTGCGAGCTATGGTTTCTTGCAAATACTTCTGTAATCAGGTACCTTGATGTGCCGTAGAGATTTTCTTCGTAGGGTATCGAACAAGTTGTGAATTTGTGGTACCACCCAGTGTGTCCATGGCTCTTTCCTCTTAGCCTTAGCTGCATATATAGAACAATTCACCAACCCCTTTAGGCATATGGCAAGTGCGAGTGTGATCGTGCGTGGAGAGTCAGATCGCTTTACGCCCGACGCCATGATTCTAACCTCTGAGAAATAGATGTCTCCCGCATAGGTTCTGCCCGTTCGTCGAAATGCATTGCACGTACGCCCTTGTTCTGTACTGTCATTCCGTCATACAATCAAACAAAGCCACCGTGCGTTAGCCTGTTGTTGTTGCCACGGGAATCCAGTTCTGAAAACCTCAACCGTCCAACGCAGCAATATTCATTTTCTTTTCCAAGAACCTAAATCTGCTGTCTCACCAACCGATCTTTGGACCACTGGAAAACATATCCGTAGTCTTAACGACGGATCTGATAGGACGGAACCAGAGATCCAGGTATTATGAAGTGTACCTCATACCAAAGGACCGGGCTTTTATCACTTCAAAAATATAAGAAAAAGAAAACGGAGCTGTTCAATAATCCTCTGCCTTTTTCTCTAAATCAAGTCCACGTACCGTGCAGTACGGGCGAGTATATTATACGGTAGTAAAATACTCGCATCACATGGCATACCCACGGCGCAGCCAGAGTGCCAGATGCCAGAGTGCCAGATGGGGCAAATGCCAGTGTTGCCAGGTTGGTTTGCGAACCAGCCATGCGGATGAAATAGTGCGTGCCTGCCTGTCCCAAACCATGGAGGCTTAGTTTTTATTGCTTATTCTTAGGCCTTAGTTTCTATATTTATATTTATAATAACTCGTTGTTAAACATACGCTTTTTAAAGATAGGTCTATTGGTAAATTATAATATAAATTATATTAAATTCAACTATATCAATAAAAAACACATACAACTATTTCCATAAACATATCAAAATTTAAAAATCACCACCATAGACCATAAACATCAGCCTAAAATAAGATAACCTTATTTGAGAGAGGAAGACGACGGATTTGATCTGAAAGATCTGGTGGATGACGGATGCCGAGGCGGTCGGTGCCGGTACGGAGCGGCTGGATGGAGTACACCTCCCAGCGCCCACGCACGAAGCTTCGTACCTCCTTCCTCTCCACCTTGCACGTGCACCTCCACAATTCCATCTGTCACTCACGCCTCACCTGCGCCGGCCGGCCTGACAGGTAAGAGACGAATAAGTCAGCGGGCTAAGGTTTCACACTCGTGTATCTGGATTCTGGACGTCGGGCAACTGCGCGTAAGTGGCATCTGTTGAAACAAAAATACATAATTATATTTCCTTCCTAATTAAAAAGATACTTACTAGTTAAGAGGTATAATTTAGCTACCTATTTCCTTCCTAATTAAAAAGATACTAGTTAGGAGGTATTCTCTTTTTTTTTTAAGTACCCGCATGATCTGCACTCAACGCTCGGGACCGTCAGATCACGCCAGCATCCGCACAGGGTCCACTGGGACTGGGTAAGGCCCGCTTATTTTGATTTGAGCTTTTGATTTCTAACTTTTTTTTTCACTATTTCTAAATTACATCTTTTTTTAATTTTTTGGTTTTCTTGTGAGTTTTTTTTGTCGGTTCTTTTTCCTATATTTATTTGCATTGTCTGTGATGGGCTAACATATTTTTTTATTTTTAAATATTTTTAAATTTAGTAATGACAAATAAGTCACCACCAGCTACAGTGTAATTTTAGTCATCTATAGTATAATTTTAGCCATAAGATATCTTATTTCAGCCCAACAAGTGGCACCTAAATACGGTTGTCTTACATGCGACCCAAAGATCTTGAATTAGAGGTCCTGGGCTCAGGATGGTCTGGAGTCTAGTTTAGTTTTAATAGTCGGTATCATGCGGTATTCATATCTACTCCGTAGTAACAAATATTAAAGTATAAATTGTTCATAGTAGAAACATCTTAAATAATTTAGAAAAATTACAAACAATTAAGAAAAATTTTGAATTGGGAATATAAAGTTTGGAACTTGAAAATAAGGGTGCACTAATGCTGTTGTCGACGTGCGCGTCCTGCTTTGTTGGCCCCGGTGGCCCAACCGTCACCGCACGCTCTCTCCGGGACCCCGGTTGTAGGTGATCTGGCCAAGCACGCTTGGCACTTGCCATCGCCCGCTTGCTATCTTGAATTTAAATTCTATATAGAACTCCGTTTTCGCCAAGAGAGTTTTAAATTGTCTATTCGCCCACCCCTTCTAGTCAGCGTTCTTAATCTTTAGTTAGGTTATAGTTTTTGAGACGGATTAGGGAGAGAGAAATGTGGGAGTGGCGTGAACCATCATGTACAGCCCTTCCAGTTACAGGCGTCCTGCCATTCAAGTATCACAAGGACTACCCTACATGATTGTATCGGGCAACATGAAGATCATAGTAAAAAGTGTACTGAGTGTAGCTGTATCGGTCAAAATCACATACGACTATTTTTCTGTACGTACTACCTCTCACAAACAAACATAATTCAAACATTTAAACTATAAGTCATAAGCCACCAGTCCAATATAAACCAAGGACTACCCTGCTTGACTACACTACGCTCGTTTGGTCTTTGGTGGTACCCATATCGGTTGTCGTGCCCGGCGTGATTACTTCCCATAGGGCCATATCCGTTGTCCTAACAGTGTAACGGATCGGACCACGAGCCGGAACCGCCCCCAGGTACAGACGCACCAGAGTTTCGTGCGTAGCACGACGGCAGACGTGCAGCCCAACACGCGGCTGCGCCCAAAACTGCCGAAAACGCCATGCCCCAGAGATCTGGCTGCTCCCCGCCCGCCCGCCCAAAATCTTCGGCGGCCGGTGGCTCGATGACACCCGGCCGTGCGACGGCGCAGCAAACGTGCGGTTCGCGCAAAGTTTCGCTCGCTGGTGGCGAAATCGGCCGGCAGCCGTGCCGAAGCAATCGCAGCATGCCCGCCAACTTGTCGCGTTGGGTTGGAGCACCGGAGAACAAGCCCCCTCGGCCTCTCGGGAAAGCGCGGATTCGGCCGGTTCGGTGGAGAGGATGAACCCGATTGGGCACCGTGCGCGTGCAGTGCCACCAGCGCCGGGCAGCTTCCGGGCCCCGAACGTTTTTAACGAGCCTCGAATCCTCAAACGAAACCTGTAGTTAGAGCTTGGGAAATGTCACGGTGACATCTTTTTTCGCCATTCGTGGCAAGTATGTCCGGCATTATTCCTCCGTGTGCGTACTGCGTACTACTTCGATGCCATCTGTTACTAACAACGCAACTGTAACATGTTTATGGTTGAACTAAATTATTGTTTTCTTACTAGTAAAGCGTCTCTGCGTTGTAATGGGAATATAAACTTTGTATGAGATAGCATGAAGCATGTGCCATGACTGTTGCTCTTGCTCACCGTTGATGAATATAGAGATTGATTTCTCAAGCTTAGTCAGATGAGCATGTTCACAAAATTTTATGAGCTCATTTCAAGTTGCAATAGTTGAAAGTTCATAAAAAAAAAGTTTGTGCTATTAGCGCACACACATGCAGAGAAATAGATATACAAATGTTGAAATTTGGGTGGTTACGTTGGAGCGTTTGTTGGATGCCATGTCACTCTCAAGACATTTTCAAACTATTCACACAAATGACACTACAGTTAGTTTTTTTAATTTAGCCCCTAGACACCTTTTTTTTGCAAATCTAGCCCCTTTCTTGAGCTCGGCAGGAACTACCGAGCTTCCTAGCTTGGCAGGATGCCAGCCACCGCATATTTTAATTAGTGCTAATCATATTAAATTAGAGCTAAACCTAATTAGTGCTAATCATTGGCCGCTTTGGAGGGTTTGACCGCAACGCTGCTGAGCAACTGTGGCTCGGTAGTTGCTGCCGAGCTCTTATAGTGCGGTAGGTGATACATGTTATTTGTCGTGGTTGCCGAGTTTAGAGAGTAGACTATATTTGTAAAAATGGATGTCCAATTGTCAAATTTGAAAAAAAAAATTGGATAAGTGCTAATTGTGTGAACAGTTCGGCAACCTCCACCCCCGAGATGTGTTATGGCCGCAATCATTTGCTCATCGTTTGCAAAGAAAAGCTGAGCAGTGGTAGACCCAGTCCATAGGCCATAGAAGAAGTCACTAATCTCAAGACGATATTTAACGCTCGAGATCATTCCGGGTCCATACACCGAGCGCACACATTGGAATTAAAGTGACACAGCCGCACGATTCTTGTACTCATCATGAAGCGTAGATAATCCGGTAGAGTAGCAGCTCTTAACTCCATCTCTCCCCCCAATTCGATTCGAATCCATTCGCCTCGAGCTAGTTCGAGGCAAGTTGGGATTTTGGGGAAGAGGAGAGGAGGGAAATGGACGAAGTGCTGAACAAGGTAGGGAGCTACTGGGCCAGCAAGGAGATTGACTCCATCGGCGATGACATCAACGTGGGCGACGACGCCCCCTCAAATCCTCCTTCCTGTATTTTTCCTGCGTGTTTCTTTCAAATTCTTGGCCTGCATTGGTTGATTTTTCGCGCCTGTTGGTTCCAAATCTAAGTGCCTGATTTGCATTGCGGTGATTAGGAATTTTCTTGCTTTTGTTGTTTTGTTTATTTGGATTGAGAGGAGAGGAGCTCTGTTTGAAGAGTAAGCTTATAGGCACGTTGAATCTCATTTGTAATGGTTGGTTCTCACAAGTAATGGTTGAAGAGTAGATTGGGTCAGAGTGGCGGTTTTCACTTGGTTTTTTCTCTCCTTAGATCATTTTCTCTCTCCTTAGATCCGTTTTATAGGTGAGTGCGCTGCCGATTGTGAAATATGCGGTATAAGCATAAATTTTAATTTAATTTTAGTAATGATAATAAATAGACAAGTATGACAAACATGACATACAAATGACTTAATCATCATATAATTATATGAATCTTGTAAGCCATTGCAAAAGATACATATGCACAATATAAATGCCATATAAGAGTTTAGGACTAGCATAACCTCATGTACATAAGTGCATAGAAATGCTAATCTCAACCAAAACTTAACATATATGACCATATTCAGCATATGATCAAAAATTGAGATTTCTTAAGTGCTCTCAAAAGGCTAGTTGCACAAGATTTATTCTTGGTCATCTCCGTCATGACAAAATCTAATTTTAATTATATATGACAATTATAGATTAGATCTTGAGCTCAAATTAAACCTTTCTATTTAACAAACACTAACAGATCACGAAAATAGCTTTCTGGACAGAGCAGCAATATCCCTAAAAACGATCTGTCATTCAATCACAGAGACTACTATTGAATTAACAGGATAACAGGGTTCGGCAAAGGTCATAAGAGACCAATATTAACCACTGAATAGATCTTAGCACATGGATCAGCAAGAACAGAACAACTATTGCAATGATCAGTGAAAGTAAAAGAACAGGGTAACTGATAGCTCAAGACTAATCTACCATCACATTCATATATAATCTCAGTATTATGTCATTTCATCATAGAGCAAACAGTCCACAACAATTTTCTTTGCAAATTTCCCGCTAATGAGACTTACTGATATATGAAGTATATCACGAAATTGCAAAGAATCAATAGCCAATATACTCACAGCAGAGGTGATACTCAAAATCACTGTGAAGAAATCAGAAGAGGCAAGGCACACTCAAAGCGCTATCCCAGAAAATCTAGCACCCCTCTGTGCTGCTCGCAGACGAAGAGTGTGGTAGATGGAGATACAATGCCCACCAGGGGCGGAGCTAGGAACTGGATATGGGGGGCAACATGGACAACAAGTAGAGTAGAACCAATGAATCATGCCGGATTTACCGATCCAATAATCACATATCACAGTAATATGTTTCGCAAATTACAATGCAAAGAAAATTACATCTCTATTAACTTACACTTAGCTCTACGACTACCAGCAAGATCATAGACTTTAATAATATCACAATTACTAATCTTTGCGACCAATTCCTTTTCAATATAAATTACCAAACAATTTCGTAGAAATCCATCTCCCATTGTACTTCGAAGTCACGTCTTCGCAAGTTTTATAGCTGAAAAACATCTCTCGGTGGTTGCAGTTGAATCCGGAAGAGTTAAGACTAATCTTAACAACCTGTCCACCATAGGATAACATGAATCTTTACCAGTCTTAATTGGTCCACTTGTTAGATCAGCAAGTGATGGTAATGCACTTAGGTCTGGATGATTGCATACATCAAGTTGAAAATGTGGCAATTGACACTCCAATTGAGCTCTTTCTTGACTTGAGAAATCAGTAGGATAATATTTTTTCACTTCACTTTGGGAGGATAATATTCTTGACTTGAAAAATCAGCAGGATCATTAGGTGAAGTATACTTTGCATTTTTTGGAGGGACCAAACCACTAATTAAATACATGTAATTAACTACATAATGAAAGATTAGTAGAAGATTGGGGGGTGCCAGGCCCCTCCCAGCCCCCCTCTCTCCGCCACTGATGCCCACTCCAACCTCGGGTAGCCGATGCCAGAGACGAAGGTCGGGGTTCACGCCGCACAAGACCAATGAGTGCCCTGACCGAGAACACTCGTGAACACCAAGAATAGGTCACAAACCTCCCACAAACTCAGCACAAGTCCGAGCTAAATCAACCCCTAGAGGTAAACCCCACACCTTTCCTCTCGGCCAAATCCAAGAAAAGGCTCAAGGAAACCGCACGGGAAAACCCTAGAACGATGATTTGCGCTCCTCAGCTGACGGCGACAGGAGAAAACCCAGCCAGTGACTCTTAAGACTCAAGATCGAAGAACCACTGAGAGAGATTTGAGATCGGAGAGGGGAATTAGAACTCACGGTTTTTTCCAGTCCACAGACGGAGAAGAGGGGACGCCACTTAAAGGGGAGCGGAGCGGAGGCCGGCGGGCTGCAGCCACGGCTGGCGCCGAAGCACTCGCACCGGTGGCGCCTCCATCGCCGCCGCCGCCACTAGACTCGGGCGCACAGACGACGCGGTCGAAGCCGTTTTGCGCCGCACGCGAGAAGACGCGCACGCGCACGCCCATTCATCTCCTCCCCTTATCTCTTGCATCCGGCCCATTGACAAGTGGGCCCCACCTCTTTTTCTCTTTTTTCTCTTTTCAATTGGGAAATTACCGAAATATCTCTGGAAAACAACACTGCCCTCCCGGGGACGATAGATAAACTCTCGCTTTTTATTAGTAGAGATAAAGGTCAGGAAGGCAATGATATTGTTTTTTCTTAAGCTCTAATAAATACGTGACAAGAACCTTATGCCGTCTAGATAAAAGACAAGTTCATTATGCTTTTCCAATATGATCGGTATTCCGTACTATCATGTTGCGTGCAAACAACGATTTGGTTGGTGCTTGATATTTTTCAGATCTCTAGTAGTGAGGATTTTTGTTTTTTAAAAAATAGAAAAATCTCACCAAGAATGTGTATCGTCATAAACGTGTAGCTAAAAATCGTCCAACTAAAAGATGTGATGCATAGATGCATGAAGCAAAGGTAATATATGAACTGTCAAAACAAAGGGGTGAAATCACCATATTTATCATAAGAACATCATGTGAATTTAGAGCGCTAACATCTACTCTTGAGAACGACCAGCCCTCCCTAATTCCCTATGCTATTAGCCATTAGGATTTAGGAATGTTCTCCATGACAATCATAACAGATAATGCAATGGAAGATATTCCTAATCATTACAAACAGCTCTTTCGTGGCAACTTCCTGCTTAAGAACAGAGAGGGCCACGACCATCCTAATATCCTAACAGTTTCAATTATTTGGCCTAATAATCTAACACTCTGCCATCTCGGTTTTTGGAATGATAGAGAAAACTAGTAGAGATATCTCCAAAGGAATCTATGGGAAAGCAGAGAACACGCATCCAGTGAAGCAAAGCACTAAAATAAAAGCTTTAAACGAACCCTGCATGGTCCAGAGAACATGATGCATGGTGCCTTTCTTTGTCCTACAGCCTAGATGTAGTTTTATTTGTGAGGTATGCTCGGCCTCGCTCGGTTGAGCTGAAAAGCTATGTCTTATAGCTGAAATTGTACTGTAGTTGCTGAAATTTCACTATAACTGAAGGTGATTTATTTGGCGTAATTAAATTTAAAAAAATTAAAAATAGCAAAAAATGCTAACTTATCACGGACAACGCAAATGAATACGAGAAAAAAAACCGGCAAAAAAACTCAAAAAAAGTCAAAAATTCAGAAAAAGACGATATTTATGAATAGTGAAAAATAAGCAAGAAGCCAGAAGCTGAAGCCGAAACGAGCTTAGTTGAGAAAAAAGATTTCGCTATATTTCATTCCATCAATATTGCTAGAGCCACAAGGCCACCACTCCACAGGAATAGCCAAGAAGAAAACGACACTGTGTTGCTACTAATAACAAATAAATCTGCAATACTGTATTGGTGATCTCTGTTGTAATTTGGATTCGATTAGGTGTAGTATTAAGTTAGCTGCTTGCAAAATTCGTACTACATATAACTAGATAAGAAAATTAAGTCAAAATCAATTACTCTTTCGGTTGCAACATGGTGTATCATCCAACATGCGATTTTGAAATATGTACAACTCAGCGTAATCATTTTAGGTCCCGTTTGGAAAGCATGAATTTTCCTATATATATGTGAGAGTTGGATTATTTCATATGAAATTCCTATAAAATTCTTACGTTTCAAACAAAACCCAAAGATAACTTCAAATTTAAGCTTTATTTAAAGTCTACAATGAGAAAGTTTGTGTTATAGTGTCAGGAACATGTATACCATTCAGCCCAAACCGTGTAATGCTTACCACACATTTTAATAGCCACTAAGATAGTCATGACCCTATTCTTTTGGGCTATGGTGGATATTTTAGACTGTTGTTGATGATTTTTATCTGTATTTTTTGAGACGACAGCGAACGATAGAGACATCGACATGAACAATACACATATTTTTAACTTGAGAAGATGTTTAAAAACGATTTTGAGAATCTGTTTAGAGAAGGCAACTCGCTTGTTTTGGTTTCTGGATAAGACAAAGCTAAATTCCACAAAAATCCAAAAAAACAGACTTGCGATGGCACCCTAGCTCCACTTGGCGCGCTATATATACGCACAGCTAGCCTTTGCCAACTCCCATCAACCTCACAAGGAGGGAAACAAGCAGCAACCAATTAACAAGTCAAGCTATACACACGGACCGTACAGCACCACCACCGACGACGACGACGACGACATGGGCAACAGCCTGCGGTGCTGCCTGGCCTGCTTGATCCCCTGCGGCGCGCTGGACGTTGTCCGCATTGTCCATCTCAGCGGCCACGTCGACGAGTTCAGCTGCCCGATCACCGCGGCCGCCGTCCTCTCGGCGCACCCCAACCACACCCTCACCACCGCGTGGTCCTCCGCAGGCGTCGGGTGCCCCACCAAGAAGCTCGTCATCGTGTCGCTCGACTCCGAGCTCAAGCGCGGCCGCATCTACTTCCTCATCCCCTCCGCTACCGTGCCGGCCGACAGGAGGAAGAAGAGCCGGCCGTGCTCCAAGAAGAGCAAACGGCCGAGCCACCATCCGAAGAGCGGCGCAACGGCCGCGAGCACGGCGGAGCAGGACAACTACCTGAGGGAGCTGCTGTCTGAGAAGACCGCGTCGGGCGGCCACCGGAGGCGGCGGAGCGGCTGCCGGGTTGGCGTGTGGCGGCCGCAGCTCGAGAGCATAGTGGAGGAGCCCTCAGATTAGAGAGCTCAAAGAGCTCTCCTCTTCTCTTTTCCCCCCTATTCTTTTGGTTTTCTTTCTGATCTTCCGATATGAATGCCACCAGAGAACGCATTTCCGGTTCTCACCTTTCGATCCCCTGACACACGCATGTATAGTGATGTCCAGGGTTAAGCGGTTTTTTAGCTCGGGAGATGAGGGGAAAATTGAGACAGAATAATTGTAAGAGTCCCAACATGTACAAAGAGACTTGGTCGAGTTCATTGGAACTATTTTAAAAAAATGTTCTTCATGAATGCGTAGTATTTTCCTTTACAACATCCTGATGCTGCAATATGCAACTGCTTCAAGATTTACGCAATTTAGTTTTTTTTTTGGGAAAATAAAGCAAACACTACAGGGGAAAAAGACCAAACTTGCAACCAGTATGTCTTTCTCAATCCTAAAAGATGTTTCAAAATCTTTTAGGTTTTCTAAGACATATAAAAGCCCCTCCTGCCAACAAGGTGACTTGTGGTTTCGCCACTGGCAAGTGGTGTTGTTGGTTGGATCAGACGAAGCGAATACAGCATAATGTCCATATGTGCTTTCGTGAGCCATTTCGGTGTCATGACTCATGACTAGTGCATGCATAAAGATCCCATCAACGCTAGAAATTCTTATAGCATAACAAGGAGAAAAGGTATTCTTCTTCTTCTTTTTCTTTTTTCCTCTTAGAATCATTGACGTTCTTGTTTTGTCGATTGATACTAACATTGTGCATGCTATTTCTAAAGCTCATCTTTGTACTGATTGAATTGGAACTTGGAAAGGGGGAGAAAAGGCTGGGGTGCTTCTGCCCTAGGGGCCTTGTTGGGCTGAGCGCAGTAGCCATGTATACGGGCTTAGTTGAGTGCTGGAGGACAAGCCGGCGGCCCTGAGAATAAGGTACATACGAGTGTGACTTAATTAAAGTACATAGGTGTGTATTCACTGAAAAAGTGTGTTTCTATGCTCCATGAGACTATGAAGCCCTATAGTCTTTGAAAAAAAAATCATAGCGACTCTTAAAAAAGATGAAATTAAGATGCACATAACATAAAGTTATGTGATCTCTTATGGCTTTTACGGATCATTTTTGAGTTGAATATGTAGTAGAATAGAAGTGTATGATTTAGGGGGAGTTTCTTATTTTTGTTGAAAGAAAAGTTCGGTAAGACTTACGTATATATGGCTCGTACAAGACCCATGTGAAATTCTGAATGCGCACCTGTCACTTGGAAGAAAAATGATAGTCAACTCAATCTGAGAAAAAAAATTAATCTGGTAGTACTACTGTTAGCATCATTTTAGAAAAGTGAAAATGTTCTAACCATTGGAGCTAGCTGGCGTTCCGACATTAGGCATGGTAAAAGCTCGTACAGCACTAAGCCACTAACATGTGTGCTAGCCGTACAAGTGATGCTCCTCAGTGTTTACTCCTCATTTGGGCTAAAAAATGGCTTATAGTTAAAATTTTACTGTATCTGATTGAAATCATACTGTAGCTGATGGCGACTTATTTGGCGTAATTAAATAAAAAATAAAAATAGAAAAAACATGTTAGCCCATCACGGACAATGCAAACGAATACGGGAAAAAAGAACCTGCAAAAAGGCTCAAAAAGTCAAAAAATGATAAAATTTAGGAATAGTGAAAAATAAGCCAGAAGTCAGAAGTTGAAACCGAAATAAACGGGGCCAAAACAAAAGGTTGGCCTCAAAATAGTATTGTAGCTATTTTTTAAAAAACTTAGCTTTGAACGTTTGTTTTTTGTAAATTTAGTCCTCTCTTTAGATCTACTGTATGCGGCAGGCATCTTCAAGACTGTCAAGCTCTACTAGCTTGGTAGGTACCTATCGCTAGATTTACAAAACGAACGTTCAAATATCAAATTTTAATATAAAGTTGCTAGAATGGTATTTATGTGCTCAAACCCAGGTACTTCCTACTTGCATGACTACTCCGTTTCTGTCATTTCGGAGGAAACACGAATAGCTTTGCTCACGGTGAGTTCGTACGACAGTCATATACAAACTTAAGAACGCGCACGTCGTGTAGATTCTACAATACGAAGTCTCTTCTATGACGATAAAAAAGGTTCAGTCATGTAACATCGAATTTTAGCTACTACCCCGTCCATTTGTAGACCCATCCATCGGTCGACCATCGGCAAACAGGCTCAGCCGTGTCAAATACGACTGCAACAGGTGCAAAATCCGCGACCGAGGTGCAACGCCAGTGCTGTGCAGCAGCTGCCAGGCCAGGGCATCCGGCTGCTTCGTGATGCCCGGACGCTTGTCCAGAGCCAACGATGTTTTTCCAACACATCCATCAATCGGCAAGTAGACGCAACCAGGGGCGAATCCATCGGGTAGGCTTCATCAGGCTGAAGCCTACCCTCCATCGGTGGACCGAACACCTCCCTGAGTTCCTTGGCTCCTGGTTCCCTCGGCACTGCAAGCCAGGCAAACTGCAATAAAGAACAAGCACTGAAGGAGCAAAGCCGAAGAAGCAGCGAAGCCAGCCAGGCCCAATCCGCCCACCGGCCCACCGCCCACATCCCCACCGGTCCACATGGTACCCTGTTGGCCTTCCGAAAATTCCCCAAATCTGAAATCTCCAATCCATTCCCTTCCCGTTCCCCCAAATCCCCAATCAATTGACCTAGGCACGGAGGCAGGCAGTGAGGAGTGGGATGTTGCTCACCCGTGCTCAAGCCGAGGCGGGGAGGTGCCGACGACGACGAGATCTGGAGGCGGGGAGGTGCCACTGGCCGACGACAACGAGATCTAGAGGCGGGGGCCGGGGAGGTGCCGATAACGACGAGATCTGGAGGCGCCGAGGCGGGGAGGCCTGAACGGCTGAGCCGGGGAGGCGGGGGCGCAGGCCGCACCGTTTAAAGCCCGCGACGCCGCGGACTGAGAAGCGGAGACCGGAGGGGTCGCCGGCCGCGGGTGCCGGGGCCCGGAAGGCCGGAAGCGGGAGGCCGGGTCGCCGGGAGGGGTGAGCGACGGAGGCGAGGCGACGCCTGCGGAGTGTCGAGTGTGGGCTGCGTCATGCGTCTGGCTGCTGCTGGGACCGGGTTAACCGGTTAAGTGGGCGTGAGCGTGATTGCGTCGCGTGAACCGTGAAGGCGTGAAGTCTTTGTTATTTGGTTTGGCGAGTAGTCTTGTGTCGAATTTCTCTGACTGTCAAGTGCCGAATCGATTTGTAAGTATACAACTCAAGCTCATTATCTCATTTCTCAATTAGCTGATTACTTGATTAGTAAAAATATTAGAAATAGTGTTATATTGTTGTATATACTCAATTAGCAATTAATTTGTAGATTTGCAATAATGTAGAAACGAACTTTGCGTAATTATTTTGCAAGCAATTTAATTAGCACTCCCCCAACGGATGAGTGGCTGAATAATTTAATAGTGTGCTACACCGAGCGAGACATATTTAGATCCATTGATGATGATGCAATCATAAAATCCTTCTAAGGCATGAAAATCGCAAAATGAATTTGCCTCGTGAAAGTCATGATTCAAGCTAGTAGTATGGTTCTTTTATTTTAAATGTTCATGATCATTTAAGTAATTAAATACAATTTGCTATTGTATCACTAATTTTTTTAATTTTGATGTACAGATTGTTACCTACCGGAATCATATTTACATGTTTTAGGGATTCACTTGCCATTAGCGAGGTACATCCATTATATCTCTTTTTTTCTTTGCTTTTATAGTTTTATTCATATATGAAACTATGAATTTGATTGCACAAGAATACAAAACTATGTTTCTTACAAATTAGTTTAGTCATTCGAGGTGTAAAGCCAACAGTTCTAGAAAAAACTTATGATCTGATAGAAGAATACATATTTTTTTAGCCCACCCTCAATTTTCATTCTAGATTCGCCACTGGACGCAACGCAACAAAGTGCACGCTCCGGTGGATCGATCGAACCGAACCTGACCGTATCAACGTCGCCAGAAGGGGTCCATCGATCGCCGGCGAAGAGCGAACAAATTAAAGGGCCGCGCGGATAGGGAAAGGAGCAGCGACGTTTGCTGTTTTGAGGGTCTATTTTTTTAAACTTATGATTTATCTTTGTCGTCTTTTCGAACTGATTTAGCTTTATAGCTTTTTTAAAAATAACTTATTAATATTCAATTTATTTATATAAATATTTACATTAAAATTAAAAACATCAACACAGTAAAAAGAAAGCACACCGATAGCTCTGTTCTTTTCTAATTGGCTTATGGCTTTTGGTGAAATTTTGAATTTTCTTTGTTTACTGATGACAGATTACGGAAAAACAGATACTCGCTTGCAATTTTTATAGGTACAAATGTTGGGCTTTTAACGTGTAGATCGTTTAACCTATAGACCCCATCTTGAAAAAATACTCCGTTTGAAAGTTAGGTACTGTAGCAAAAGCTAAAAGTCGCCGGCTTTAGAGGAAGATAACAGACCCCGAGTCGTCCGTGCAGCCGCGCCAGCCGCCAGAAGGCGCGCACCGGGAAGTACGCCACCGTGGTAAGCGTAGCAGAGGCAGCCAGGCAGGCAAGTGATTCGGCCTCAGGATTAGTAGTAGTGAGAAGCACTACTTGACGAGCAGAGATGTATGTTGGGTAGCACTGGAGTACGAGTTTTTGATATATTTTGTATTGCTTACAATAATATCATTTTTGTCACCTGTCGTCTGGCCACAATACAAGAGAGCTAATATATAGACCCTTGTCATCCTACCAGCGGAAGGCAGGCTACCTATTGTTCTGTCACCAGACATATGTGGCCTACCGCCCCAGCTGGCCAGTCTGCCACCCTACCCATTGCCTGCTGTCGTATGGCTAGCTGTGAATGTTGCTAAAAAATTCGTACGATTTCGATATTTGTAGTAGTTGTTATATATAGCAAACGAGCTACAAAAATTACGAAATTTTATGTGAAACCTCCCGATACAGTCATAGTAATTGTGTAATATTTCGAGAATGTTATATAGTCCGAATTTACTACGTTAATTCATGTTAATTTAATCATGAAATTAACGATGCACATGCATCTTTTGCAGTGTCTGACCTCTATTTTTTTTAATTTCATACATTACGAATATTTATAGAAGTATATGTAATAATACAAAAACGCGTCACATGAGATGCGATTGGCTCACCCATCTAAGCCACTGCTACATCCTCACCGTGTTTGCCTCCTCGTATGTGGCATTGTCTTCCGTTTGAGCACGAGCATGTCCCGTAGGGTACGTCAGTCGGTCCAGAGGTTGCATCTCAGTTCGGAGGAGGTATGGAGACCGTTTCGTTTGTTGAGTGGTAGACGGTGGTCCAGTAGGCTGAGGTGCAGCAGGCTGGGTTTAGTACGTGTTGATGTCTTCCAGGTGAGGCATGTCAAACTGCGAACCGCCAACAATAATATCGTAAACAAATGACTCTAGAAATCCAGCTAGTGGTGCGGAGGAGTTCTCGCCTTGACCGTATGACATGCCAGCGAAGCCGGAGGAGCTCTGCCCACCAAAGTCTCCAAACCTTAGGTATGATGTGAACGCTGAGCTCTGCCCTGCGTACGCTGCAAACCCTGGCGCTGTGTACTGCTCCCTGGAAGCATCCGGGAGGCCTGTACTGTCATCGGTAGACTCAACATCACCCCACGTTGAATTGAAGGCTACAAGATGAAACGACGTTAGTCCCAATAAATATTTTGAATGTACAATACGAATCTCGTACCTACCAGATGTGCAGTGAAGATGAACGATGGGAAGCGATACTCTGTGTAGTTGGTGCGGACGTCAAAAGTGATGCATCTCGATGACAGACCTACGGCAGGAGAACACAATGATGATAATGGAACGTAAGGCCTAACAGGAAAATAAAATGTAGATTTGTACGTAAGTTACCTCCTTGTCGATACGGCCCACAGATGATCGGCCGCTAGTACTACGACGTCGAGTAGACTCGATAGATTGCGATCCATCGAACAGCCACAGCTCAGATTGTGCACTATTTTTTGTCCTACTTTAGGATGTACGTCAAAATATTCTGCACGGCCGGTGGTGTGTCCGGGCTGGAGAGGGTGGTCTCGGACGCGCTTGCAATACGCTGCGCCCACTCCAACTGAAGTGACATACGAAACAGGTTCAGTAACGACCAGTATGATTTTCGTAAATGAAACGATCAGAAATTGCAACTGTCTTACGCTGTCATGTCACCGCGAAGAGCTGTGGCGATAGATCAAGCGTTGTAGACTGTACGCGTGCGTGATTTTCTTGGGGCGATTTGGTGGACGAATGGTGAGTCTATTGCGTGATCGGGGTATGTACCACTCCAGATACTCATCGTACGTCCGAACGTCGTACCGACGCTGCTCCATGAAGACATCCAGGTGCGCCCTGTTCGTCCATGCCATCGTCCACTCATGCTGCATTGGCCGCCAGTCTGTAGCATGCCGACCCGCCCTTGATTGTTTGTATTTTTGGAATCATTGTGTTACAAAGCAAGACATATAAAGTGTAAATATTACTCGGATGGAGTTTGACTCACATGTGTATAGCTCGCGGTAGGAATCTATTGTCCGGAGGGGGCACGATCTGGTGAAAACCGAACTATTGCATTACACGATGCGGCGTCTAAGCCTCCACCATGTACGAGAACACCAGATGACGTGTCGTCGCCCATAGCGTCGTGTCCTGCAGGCATTGCAGTGATAGCCCGTAAGGTGATACACGTTCCACGAAGTCTATAGTTTATAGACTCCAAATGATGGAACTGTCATGCAATGATTCGAACTCGTTGTGCCACAACAAGAGCACCTTAGGTCGACGAACTCGCGCGAACGGGTGCACTGGCGTCACGATGGCTGGATGCCCAACAGAGAAGTGATCACAACTCCACAGCTTTAGGAGCACGTAGTGTACGCACAGGTTGGGGTTATCAGCAGTGCAGCGCTGGCAAGCGTCACACAACCCCCGATATACGCGAATAGGACGGCTGATCCCCAGCTGTACTGAGGCATCGCCCCAAACTCCATGCCAACCAAAGACTCGGCGAGGCGGACAAACTCGGCGTTGCAAATATCGCTGTGTGTGGCTGGAAACATGCTCCAACCAAAGAGCTGCATAAGGTAGCAACAAGGTGCGTCCTGACAACCTTGAGTGGTGCGTCCCGCAGACACACATTGAAAATCTTCAGCCAAGCGTGGGGGATGCCATGAGCACCCTCCGGGATAGACGGGCCGAATCGATCCGCCAGATTATTTGCTACATGTAACAACGCGTACAAATATCGAGATCTTACGATTTTTTGAGCAACATTCACAGCGGATAAAATTACAAAAAAACTACACAATCAAATTGTTGTGTCGAGAGGCTGCATATAAAATTTTATAATTTTTTAAACCCATTTACTATATTCAAAAATTCAAACAAACAATATGAAAAAGGCAAGTGATTAAGACAGCTAATCAACCAGCACTGGGTAGGACGGCACACTAGCCCATCAGCCCCCCGCGTTGCTGCCAGTCTACGGCCGCAAAAAATAATATTTTTATCAATATAACTATTTTTATTAATACCGTTAAATACGGCTCAAGTGAGTTGAAGAAATTTTGACCTCGGTTACCGCGTACAACGGGTCCTGTCAGTTGATTGTACTCGTGGCGCATAGCTGACCTGCGCTGCGTTGCTTTTTCGAAGCCTGCCCGTTCGCTTGTTTCTGGGCACACGGTCAAATGGAGTTTCAGCTAGTTTGGTATGGAGGAACGATGGTCAAAATCCACGGTCAAACCCATGTCTGGCTGTTAAATACAACATGCTGGCTGCTGACCGGTCCCACTAGTTCTTGTAACCTTGTTGCTTTCTCTCTCTTAAAAGTAGCCGTAGACACATCAATCTATCGCCTTTGGGTTATGCGTGAACCTGACAAGGTGCAGACGTGTAAGGAGCCTTGCGCTGGGACTGTAGCCACCCATAAGTTCGGTCCGCATGCTTTGTAAAATTTGTAACTAGCTCTGCATATTTTAAAATTTTTTATTGTTATTAGTGCTTTTTAATTATATTATACAGTTTATTTGTCTCCTCTTATTTTAACTACAAGATGGTCATGGGTTGTACCTGATCTTATATTGTGCTAAGAGTAAAGACACAACACACCACTAATATGCACCCCCAATATATCACAATTAGGCATTCTGAATCTTGAACAATGTAAATGCGTTGTAATGCTTAAAAAAAAGCTGTGAAAATCAAATTTGAATACAGCATATTTCTATGTGAAAAAATTGCACAAAAAACTGCTTAACCATTCTCTCCACGTGTGTGTCCTGCATCCTCTCCCTCCTCTTCACGTGTTAAGGAGGGGTACCCTTTTATGCAGCCATTTGCATGCATGGGGCCTCCAAACAAATAAACAAATCAATGTGTCTAAGCCTATCCCTAGGTACAACACCGCTAAATTACAAACAACTTACAAGTGACAATTCCATCATGTCATGTCTTTCGCCATTTTCTATGATATTTTGGTGGTCAGTATAGCGAGCGCTGGAAGAATATGTCCTCTCGGGGCTCCTCCTTGGCTCTCGAGGCGTGCATGGCGTCGTTCTGCCTCTGCTGCTGCTGGTGCTGGCTCATGTACGATCCCATCGGGTTGTCGAACCCGGAGGAGCCGAAGCTGCTCCCCGCGGCCTGCACCGGCGCGCCGCTCAGGCCGAACGACGAGCCCAGCTGGCTGCCGAACCCCTCGGGCCTCAGACCGTACTGTGGCCCAGCGGCGCCGAGGTGGCCGCCGCTGGTGGTCTGATAGGTCATGGCCGACTGGTTTGGGAGGTAGCGGTGGCCGCTGCTCCCGGCACTGTCAGCCGGCGGCGCCGGGCGGTAGAGCGCGGCGCTCCCTCGCGCGGCGGGCACATCGTGGTTGTGCTTGCCCTCGTACGTGGTGACCACGGCGCGCAGGTCGTGGGACGCGCGCTCAACGTGCTTCCGCACGGGGCAACCGGCCGTGGTACACTTGTAGTAGCTCCTGTAGGTAGCCATAAGACACCATGCACGATAAGTACAAGCTTACACATTTATGCGCGATCGCACTAATCGAAGAAGCTTAAGTTACACCACAGAGGGGGTAAAATGGATCTTTGTGTTCTTACCTTGGGTTCGTGTTGCCCTTAACCA
The DNA here is from genome assembly GCA_036346245.1 of Bonia amplexicaulis. Classification (NCBI taxonomy): domain Eukaryota; kingdom Viridiplantae; phylum Streptophyta; class Magnoliopsida; order Poales; family Poaceae; genus Bonia; species Bonia amplexicaulis. Next base: position 6,901,196 of record CM070736.1, on the reverse strand, counting down.
CCTTCTGCCCGTACTTCCTCCACCGGTAGCCGTCGTCGAGGATGTCGATGTCGCTCATGGTTTGCACGACGACCCTCGGCTCCCGCACCGTCCGGTTGCCGGCCATGGAGATCCCTTCGCCGTCACCATCTTTCCTCCTGAAAATATTAGCAAGTCAGTTTCCCCCGTTCCAATAATGCAATTCAGACAGCTCAATTGGCGCGAAAAGTTCCGCAACCCAGTACTCACCATCTCTTGGAATCCGGCTCATCGTCGTCGAACTCGTCGCCGCCGACGTTACCAGCCCGCGACGAGCTTACGCCGATCTCGTCGTCCCCGAACGACGCGGACGAGTTTTCGGGCGTGCCCGAGATCCCTCCGAAGGAATGCTCGGACGCGTCGCCGCCGCTCTGCAGCACCTGCGCCGCGCCCGCGCCGGAGCTCCTGCGCGTGTTCTGCGGCTTGGCGTGGTTGTGCGTGCCCTTGTACACGATCTCGGTGATCTGGCCGTCCAGCGACCTCTCCACCTTCTTCTTGGTGGGGCAGTTGGGAAAGGTGCACTTGTAGTAGCTGCGCGGGTTCTCGCTCCCCTTCACCTGCTTCTGCCCGTACTTGCGCCAGTTGTACCCGTCGTCCGACGACCGCCTCTGGGAGTGCGGCTGGCTGTACCCGACGCTCGCCGCCGCTTGCGGAGCCATTTTCGACGAGGCCGCCTGGAACGTCGCCGCGCCGAAGCCAGCCGGGTTGGCCCCCGCGTCCATGCCTGCAGGTTGCTGGTAGCCCCATGGCTGCTGCTGACCTCTGTACGCCTCCTCCCCCTGAAGTGTCGCAAAGGATATTAGAGATTCTTGTATTTTGTTTGGGTTTTGACTATTGCAAACAGATCAAAAGGCTAGCTACGAGATCGTGACATGACACTATGGCAGGTTGCCCTATTTGTGCATGCCGAATGAAGAAGAAATCAATAGGATACTAGTAGTTTCTTCTGGGCAAAGTCAGCAAAGAACCCCTCAGAAAGGGAGCAACAGATGGGTGCTGATCTCACCAGTGGGGCCGGTGGAATCGGTGGCTGGAAAGTCGTCGTCCGCGCAGCCTCCTCGTTGTTCACCGGCGCCGTCTGGAACAAGAAGTCGGAGTACGGCGCCGCCGCCTCCGGCCTCCAGTTGAACTGCTGCGACGCGAACGCGCCCGTCGTGGGTGACGGGAAGATCTGAAACGGGCAAAACGTGCATGCGCATTAGCAATTTAGCATCGAACATTTGAACTGAACCGCATGTCATCCATGTGTACGTGCCGTTCTCTCTAACGTGCTGCGCGCCTAATATAGCGGGAAAAGTCAAGGCCCCGTACAAAAATGACAAGGCAATGACGTGGCGTCAATGGAGTTCGTTCGTGTGCTTGCTTACACTGGAGGTCAGGAGGACCGGCGAGTCGAGGAAGTCGGCCGGGTTCAGGCCGGTGGGGATGTTGAAGTAGGACGACGGCGACACCAGCGGAGAAGAGAGCGGCAGGGAAGGCGGGGTCATGGCCTTGTACCTGGACACCCCGCCGGCTGCACCGCCGGCCGCGGAGCCCCCCAGGAGGTCCGTGAAGCTCGTGCTCGCGAACGAGGACGAGCCCGGCTTCGAATTGGCCGACGTCTCGATGCTCCCTGACGACGAAGTAGTCATCGGAGAGGCACAGCTCGGAACCAAAACCGCGGCGTCACGACCAGTCGTGTGCTCGTGCGCTTGTGTCCGGCGTGTACGTTCGGGAGGGAAGGAGAGATGAGGGGAGGCGCGGTGGAGGGAGAGGAGATCGTTTGGATTGCTTGGGCGGACTGGAGGAAGCCTATGTAGAGCTTAGAAACTTTGACCGTTGACCGGTCAAAGCTCATGGGGTTTGACTGGCGGCGCGAGCGCCGAGCGACGAGCTCTGTATGGTTTCAGGTGAACGGACGGGTTGGTGGTCATGGATCGTTTCTTTGACCTGCTCGAAACTTCCAATGGGAATTTAGGGGGACACTAAATCAGATGGATTTGGTTTTGGTTAAATAAACCGAGTTTAGTTTTTAAACTAGCATCGAGGTAAAAAAAAATGATTGAAGCTACAGGACAGCACAAGATTTGTCGAACAAAAATTTGGATTTAATTTATGGGACCACCATTCATGCTTTTATTAATAGTAATTTGCATAATTTTTAAATTATGATGAATAATGGATAGATGTATTTACCTTTTTATTTGCTTTGAGATTAATGCTATTTTTATTAAAGCAGAAAGGCTGTGTTCTTATTAATGAAACTAGTTTTGTCCATGGCGGATGCTTTGTTTTTTGGCTGCTTTTTATGGCGTGTTCTTCATTTTGGATCTATACTATCCCTAGCAGTTGCTTTGCAGAGTTGCGGATTTTATTTTCTAGTATTCGTTGCAATGGATGGCTGGACTGTAAAGTTGCACCCGGCCAGTTGATCTTTCTAGATGAATGGGTTAAAAGGTGGTGCTCGGTTGGGCTAATTTTTTTGTGGTTTAGGACTGGATTTTTGCTGTAGCTGGCTGAAATTACGCTGTAGCTGATAGTGACTTATTTGGCATAATTACATTTAAAAAAAATAAAAATAGATAAAACGGGCTAGCCCATTACGTATAATACAAACGAATACGGAGGAAAAAATGAACCGATAAAAAAGCTCAACAAAATTTAAAAAAATAAAATAAAATTTAAAAATAGTAAAAAGTAAGTCAGAAACCTAAGCTCGGAGGAGCGGAGCCTTAACTCTACTTGCTGGTAAAGTGGAGCTGAAGTGGATGTGACCTCTTTTCTGATTGATCACTAGTGCTATTTACTCACGAGAATACCTGTAACGAGCCAAGTATACAGATCAGTTGGTCGATATGATCATAAGATTATATCCAACTAGTGGAATTTCTCGGGCGATTGTACGTCTAGATATTTCAACATACTATATTTATTATATAACTTTATTATCTTTTAAAAATATAATTGTATATGTTATACAATTATAATATATATAATATCTATACATGATCAATCTATACTGTTCTAATATGATTTTATCAAAATAAGTGGTCTAGATATTCTCTTTTTCTCTCGATTAATGAGATATTTCTAGAATTGTTTTTGGATTTAAGGATTATTGTCGGATCTTCTAGACCTCCAAAGCGAAGAAGGTATCTTAAATATCATCGGTTGTTTGTAGATATATAGATAATCTTATACTCCTTCTATTCTATTTTATTTGACTCTAACTTTTTACGGCCTCTGAGGTGTGACTTTGACAATTAATTTTTTTATAGTTTTACATTAATATGTACTAACAAAAGTGTAATATTATAAAAGTAAATTTAACGATATAATTTTTATGTAGCTAATCTAGATTATTTTAAATTTATTGACGGTCAAAAGTTTGACCGAATAGATTCTAGGACGTCAAGCAGTTGAGAGTATTATATCAACCCATGACCAGATTTTTGTAATTTATACATTATACAGTCATAACATATATATACATATATAGATGGCAGATATTTATAATTTGACCCCTCCATCTGGGGACTTTTAAAGTCCCATGCACCACTCATATTTATAAGGTAGGGTAATCTTATTTAAACTTAGCGGTATAAGGTTGATTAGTTTATGCTAAATAATATACCTACATGCTCGTTTTAAAGTTGCAAAATTAATTTAGTTCAAATGAAATTACACAGGACTCACCTGCACACGTACTGTCTAATGAGAAGACACGGGAAAGTTTCGGTCACAAAATAGGACGGTGCAAACTTTAGAAAACTATATTGGAGTATACGGGCGTGCTACAGCATCCTTTTCATTCAAGGTCACGGGAAACAATTTGTCCATATGGAGGAGTTTATACGTCAATCTAATCTAATTACTTACCTAGCAGCTCCTTGAAAACGAGTAGGCGGTTCAATAGACATGTGATTCTAGAGAATTAAGATGAGGCCATGTGATTTTAAGACAAGTAGTCGAGATGTAGGAAGCAAGAGCAGGCATTTTGTTTGGACTGTTCTTTCTTGGTTTGAGCATGGGCTTTAATTGGGGACATTTGTAATTTTTTTGAGATAGTATAAAGTAGCCGAACACACTCAACATATACCACACTTACACAACGGACGCACACAATAATCATAACATATAGTTATTAAATGTATTGGTCAAAATTACATCTAGATGCCATGAAAAATAAAAACTGTCAAGGAAAAAAAAGAAACAAAGGGATTATATAGAGCCTTTCTTCACCGAACAAATCTCACTGGCGGAGATAGTTACATGCATACACGATAAAAGCTTATAGGGCGTAACTAATTAAGAACACCAAATACTCTCACCTATTGTGATCAGGGGTGGATTCAGACCCTAGGATACGAAATTATCAGTAGTGTATACCCCAGGTAATATTAGTCTAGCCCGAGATACTATACAACATATGTTAATGTACCATCCCATGGCATAACGCCGCAATTTTTCTAGGCTCCCATTCTCCTTCCCATCCCTCAGGCCCAAAAGGTAACAGCCTAGCCGTCGGCGCACACATAGCCAGACACACAGGCTCAGTCCATTCCCAAGAGGACGCAAACCCCCTAGTGAGTGGTGCTCCTGGTTAGCTGCTACTGCTCACATTGTCTCCACAAATCCATGCGACCACACCCGACATACCCATGCCTCACGCGGTCAGGCCCCCAAATCCGGGCCACACCGTCTCTACTCCACGCTATGCCGCGCCACACCTAACTCCCACGCCTTCTACTCCCAACCTTCCACACCATGCGCACTGCTCCCATGCCATGCCATGCCACGCCAGCGCGCTGCAATCGGGCCACCGGTTGGTATGTAAACTGAATTGATCTTATTACCAATTTATCTTGTGTAGGAGTTAGAAATACAGAATAAAGAGGACCAACTGACCAATATCATATGATCTTATTTTCCATCACGAATACAATCCAAACAATCCCTACTAGAACAGTAGAAGCAGGAGCTAGTAACACCGAGCAAAGCAATCTTCATGCTTTACTTAATCCGGACGACATTGATGCTGATCTTGAGCTTCGGAAACCAATTAAGGAGTTGAATGATAAATGGGCTGACATTGTTATTATGTTACATTGTTTAAGTTTTGTCATATTTTTTTATTATGTTTTTATTTCAAACATTGAGTTATGTATTTGTGACAATATATGACATGTCAATGATGTATTTATGATATACTTTTGTTGTATCGTGATGTGGACGTAAATTAACGTTAGTTTTAGGATGTTAGCCGGTTAGAGTTCGGGCGTGAAGAAACCGTAGATTTGACTTCGATTGTGATTGCTTAACGGTACCGATTCGAAACTGGCATAAGGTGTCACGCATGATCACTCGAAGGTTATTGGCACCAAGATGTAAAAAAGGATCCATCCTTTGTCCTTTGCGCTCCGTTTTGTGGCCGTGGACCGATGGGTCCACGGGCTGACGTTTCTATACGGTGTTTGGTCAGCCCGTCCGTCTTGTGCGGTCCTGCCTGGCGCTCCTCCGTGAGCCATGAATGAAACTCCAAGCTCCTGTTTGCATCCACCAATTCGTCTCCTTTCCTTTGGAACTTCTCCTTCGTCTCTTTCCTGGAAAAGGAAGACCGTTTCTGTTAAGTTCCCCATCTTTCTTGGAAGGTGTTATTACCACCTAAGATTAAGGCTGTGATCATTTCGGCTTCAGTTTCTGGCTTCTGGCTTATTTTTCACTATTCATAAATTCGTCTTTTTCTGAACTTTTGGTTTTTTTTGAGCTTTTTTGCCCGTTCTTTTTTGCCCGTATTCGTTTGCGTTGTCTGTGATGGGCTAACATATCTTTTATATTTTTTAATTTTTTAAATTTAATTATGTTAAATAAGCGCTTTGTCATTCTGATGTTTTTTCACCAAATTCTGATGCTTTTCAGCCATAAGCCACTAAAAATAAGCCCAAATGATCACCACCTAATGTTCCTATGAAGATCATACGTACTTAGACGTTTTTCCTTTGACTCGGTGATCATGCATGCATGTTTTAATTATCTGTTCTCCACTCGTCGGAAACCTGAAGGCATTGGCGCAACAGTGACACGTACCTAGCGTTTGTCGTAGTCGTTGCTTTCGGTCCACTGTATACGCCGACGTAAGTGCAATGATGCAACGCCGTGGCAGCTGTGTCCCGGTTCTGAACCACCATATACGCACGCGGCGAAGTCTTTGGCAATTGCTTGCCGTACAGGTTCGATCCTGGCGTGTTGTTTCTTTTTATGCTAGTATATATGTGTCCCCTAAGAAAGACGTAACTGCTGACGTGAAAAGCAGCAACGATCGGGATCCAAAATTAAGCTCAACTAATTTCTGGGAAGATGCATGCCTCCCAAGCAGAGACAGCAACAAGTGTGCCATTGCCAGCCAAGCTAGCTGTCGGCACAAATGCATGTTCTTCCTTCCCACGGAAAAAGAACTTCAGAACGAACCAATGGTGTTTTCTAGCCAAAATGGCTGGTTGAGCCACGAACCAGTCGCCGTCGTCATGGATCTACATATCTATCGATCTCAGGGTTTTTGTTTTCATCTTCATCAATGCACCGACACGTGTTTTGGTAGCGAGTGTCTGGTTTGTGTCGTCGAAGGTGGCTTTGTCACTGTCTCTTCTGCTCTTTAACACCTGTTTGTGATTGGATTGCACCTGCACCTAGCTACAAGAAAGACTGAAAGAGGCGTTTCTCTTGTCTATTCAGAGAAAAGGGTAGCTTTCTTGACTTGCATATCTAGGGTGCCGGCAGGGCCATCTTGCTATCTGTATCTATGTATGTGTTATAAAATGCAAGTTAAAATATAAACAATGAAGAATAATCAGAAGTACAAAATAAAGATTTAACATAAAAAATTCTTGCGGGAAAAATCACGGATGCACAATCGGCGAAATCATTATATGAAGGAGAATTTACATGACGTTCTTGCCGTATTACATGTATATATAACTTGTAGCGCATCGTGCATTATCATGAGGCTTACAAGGAGTATAAATAGCCTTACGAAAAAGAGTCACAAACAAAGAAGAAATAGAGTTCTAGTCGACAATAAAACAAAAACCTACTCAAAAATTGGAATAGTAAATTGCTCGCATACGAGAACAGCACCTCGCTCAGAGGCGAAACAGTCTCAAAAGATAATGATGAAGAGTTATAGTCGAAAGCGCCTCGAGTAGCCACGTCTAACTCTAGTTGGTGCAAACACCTTTGAACACCACGATGGAGCAATTCAGTGCAGAGTTCATCATGAATACGAAGATGATCCCAATTATAACTTTCAACCAGTTCGTATTACCGACCAGTCATATTGATCAGAATATATCTTTGAGCGAAATCTGATTAGATTTTTCAAGTGGTCGGACCTGACCAGTTTCAGATCATAAAATACAACAATATCTATCTTAAGCTAAATTCCCCTGTAGCGAAAAATAACCAAAAAACTTCTCGAATAGCTTGTAAAACACTTCTTATGTGTCAAACTTCCGAAAAGGACTAATGAGTAATACTGACCAAATTTGAGCAGAGCTCAAATTTAGCGATAGGAGCTGGCTTTGTTATCGTATCAACTAGATAATCATGAGTATTGATCTTGCAAACTTTAACATCACTTTGAGAAATAACTCCTCAGATGAAGTGATATCTGATATCAATATGATTTGTTCTCTCATGAAATATTTAGTCTTTTGTAAGATAAATAGCATTCTGACTATCACAGTGGATATTGGTGCAAGATGTACTTCTACAAAGCTCAGTGTACAGATCTCTTAGCCAAACAGATTCTTTATAGGCTTCCCAAATAGCCATGTACCTGGCTTCTGTTGTCGAAAGAGCAACAATAGTTTGTAGACAAACTTTTCAGCTTACTGCACAGCCTCCGACAGTGAATATATAACAAGAGATCTCTTATCTAAATCTTTAACAAGAATCAAAATTCATATATGATATATCCATCCAGTCCAGCACTGGTCTTTTCAAACCGAAAACAAGCATTAGAAGTGCCCCTCAAATATATAAAAATCCACTGAATTGCTCTTTAGTAGTATTTCCCTAGATTGACCATATATCTGCTGATAACACTCAAAGCATGAGATAGATCGGGGCGAGAGCGGACCATGGTGTGCATAAGTGATCCGACTGTACTTGCATACGGAACACTTGATATGTATTCAACTTCTTCAACTGTTTGCGGATTTGATGCTGAAGAGAGTTTGAAGTGTGCAACAATGGGGTGCTGGTCGGTTTCTCCTTGTGTATGTTGAAATGACGAAGCACTTTTTTTAATATACTCTCTAAGTTAGGTATAACTTTCCAAACTGACGATCTCTGAAGATTTCTATAATAAAAATCTTCTTTACTGCACCAAGATCCCTCATCTTGAATTCACTGCTTAATTGTACCTTTAACTTTGATATTTCAGTCTAGTCTTTTGCCACGATTAGCATATCATCAACATATATGAGCAAATATATAGCTAAATTATTTATGGTATTTAAATAAACACATCTATCATAGTTATATCTTATAAAGCCTTGAGAGACTATAAATAAGTCAAATATCTTGTACCATTGTCTGGGTGATTGCTTCAACCCATAAAGAGAATTAATCAATTTGTATGCAAAATTCTATTTTCCTAGAACAACAAAATATTCTGGCTACTCTATATAAATGTCTTCTTCTAACTTTCCATGTAAAAACGTGGTCTTAACATCTAGTTGCTTAAGCTCATAATCATACATAGCTACAATACTGAGTAATGTCCAAATGGAACTATGCTTAACGACCGAGGAGAAAACATGTAGGATCGGCAATAGCAATAGATGTGTGTGTGTGGGGGGGGGATGGTGCCTTCTCAAATTTCCCCCAAGTACTACAAATCTTTCACTCCAGAACTAAACAGATGATAATATCATATTTCACAATCTATAGCCAAACAACAATCCAAAGCAGTGAAGATGCACAAAACTGCATTGACCGGTCTGACTGGTGGTTGGTCTGGCTAAGCCCAGGAGCGGTCTGACCGGTGTAAGTTTAAGCTCCATTAAATTGGTTTTAGTGGTTAATGATAAATATAAATCTGAGACTAACTTGTTTATTGAGTATAATATTGTTTAGTCTTATTTGGATGAAAAGATGAAAATCATAGATGTATGCATTTGACATCATATTCTCATATCTTGTTGTATTTCTCAAATCCAAAATATATGTTGGACTCTACTAAAAGTTTAACTTAAATATGTGCATATGTTTTTATTACACATTCGTGTATGCACACATTTAGGGGAGTTAACTCTATATTTTGTGACTTCATTAGTATTGATTCATGTTTCTTTTTTCACATATATTGGGGATCTCTACTTTGAAATATATCCTTTGAGTAAATAAAACTTGTGTAGTTCATATATTCATATTGATATATATTCAATTATTTGTAATTGTGGTGGTTGTCATCAATTACCAAAAAGGGAAAGATTGAAGAATCTAGAACCGCAATTATGAGTTAATGGTTTGTTTTGGTAATTAATGATAATTATATTGTGGGCCTAATATTTTCCATAAGTTGGATGAATATGTTATATTCCATAATGATGAAGACTTTGGATTGCTTCATGTGTTGAAGATCATCAAGTCAAGGCTCGACATGGAAGATGGCTTTATGAGTTGAAGGCCATCAAGAAGAGAATACATCATATGTTGATACACATCAAGACCCCAAATAGGAAATGATCATGAGTTGATCATCATGTAAAAAGAAGACCCATCATATATTGATTGACAACAACTGAAGGATGTATCATGGGTTGATGCATATCAAGACAATAACCTAGACTCGAAGTGAATATGTGCGTCATCAAGATTCATAAGGATGCTCAAGGCGAAGGTATAACTATCTAGGACAAAGGATGTGTTCCTAATCTTTTACTGGTCTTAGTATTTGGTTGGAAGACTAGATTACTATTATAGAATTGCTTTACTATTCAGAGTGGTCTTGTCTAGTAGCTTGAGTCCCATCATGTGTTGATAGCTCAATCCCGCTTGTTCTATCTCTCTATGGCATGATGTTATTATTTGCGAATGTGTTTCGCAAATAGTTGAGACTCATACAACTAATCCTTTAGCACATGACTATATTTTGCAAATGTGTTTTACAAATGATTGAAGTCTGTGTACCTACTCCTTATGACATGATCTAAGTTTAAAATATGTTTTGCAAATTATTAGAATTTATGCATTTTCCCTTGGCATGATCCAAGATTACTTGTTGATGTTTCCTTGGACTTATACTATGATAGTGACTCCTTTGATTTCTCATAATTTCTACATTAATTTAATGTGTTTAAGATCATTCAAATATGTGAGTTATGTAACCCTATGAATAAGCTTTTCATAGAGTCCAAGATCACTCAATTTCGACATTAGAGCAAAAAGTTATGACATTTTTTCCGAGTGTTGTTTGTGCTGAAATTTGTCTGCGGTACTGCCGCCCATATACCTGTAGTATGACTTCCCAAAGGTACTACTGGCCTCTCTGAGTGTGATACTACCACACCACGGTAGTACCGTTGCGCGATATGTCCGAGTTTTAGTTGGCAGTACCTTAATTCCAAAGAGTATGTTTTTACAGTTTTCCCAGTAGTTCCATATAAGATGAGCGGTACTACCGTCGAGTGGTAGTACCATCCCCCTGTGAGTGTGTTAGTACTGCACTAAACTTTAACAACTAGTTTTTATGTATTTAATGAACCCTAAATAGCCATTGAATAGTAGGTGTGGTAGTATCGTAAATACCGATTTTTGTCTTCAACGACTAGTTTTTGTGGTGTGGGCTATAAATACCCCGTTGCCTGTTATGAGACTATCCGTTGGCACTCTATTTTATTCTTTTGAGCTAGTGCGACTTTCTCATCTTAATTATGCATGTGTTGCACCTTGTGAGCAAGGAGAGAAGTCTCTAGTTGTATGTATTGCATTTATAGGTGAATTTTGTATCCACTTGCGCTTGTGCATTCGTTGCACATGGTGATAGTCAAGAAAAAGGCTTGACTTATTATTCTTGGAGGTTGCCGACTCCTAGACAGCGTTGGAGGCATTTTGTCTGGTGATCTCTTTAAAAAATATTGTAAAGAGTCCCGACGTGTTGTGAAGGTTGGAGCTCACTTATCCGGAGCGGAAAAGAGCTACCACTAGTGGAATTAAGGTGTTGGCTTAATTCATGAAGTTGGTATAATTCATTTGGGTTTACCTCAACGTGGACTAATGGAGACTGGCTAGTCTCCAAATACCATGGTAAAAAGAAACTGTGTTATTGTGGTTTGCTTTTTTATGCTCAATTTATATTCAAACATTTTATAGTCCTACAATTAAATAGATTGCTTGCCACTCTAGGATTGTAATCCTTAACATAGACTTATGTTGTTGGTGCATGTAGTGAGACTAGTTAATTTTGGTCTTAATTATGCAAAATCAATTTGATTTACTCTTCCACACATAAACTCGGTTTTAGCCAAAGAAAATTTAAAATTTCCTATTCACCTCCGTTTAGTCGGCCTCGTCAATCTTACAATTCGGCTAAGGAGTGGTCTGATCGCTCCCCTGTTCCCAGAATAGAAAATCAGCCCGAGTCCAAATAACTTTTGGTGCAATCTTCAAAATTCCTGATCAAATGAGATCGAACTTTATACAAACCTTGATGAGGGTCTCAGGAACATATTTTTTTTGAAAAGTGAAACAGTATGAGAGACTTCTACCGTGGTATTATATATTAAAAGAATAAATTACGATATGTACAGAGGAAGAAGTCTTAAAGAGTTTCTAGCCAATTACAAAGTACATCACGATAAGTAGCTTTAATCCTGCACAAGTGCAGGATTACATCTCCCTTAAAGTTTCTTTTCCAATTCTCCAGACTTCTAGCAGAATTTTCAAAAATAACACCATTACGTTGTTTCCAAATATGCCAAGCTGCAATCATAAATATTTCCATGAAGACCTGCAGATTTGGGCTACATTTAGTGGAGTAGATCATGTGTTCAACATTGCTATCAAAGTGCCAAATAATCCCAAGGAGCTGCCAACACTGGGAACTAAATGAGCAGCCAAAGAAAAGATGAAACAAAATCTCCTCCTCGCCCCCATCGCACATAGCACAGGTTGACAAACCAGCAATATGGAAGTTTCTGCATTTTAAAAGGTCTCTCATATTGATGCATTTACTATTCCAGATTAGCATAAATCCTGGAGAATTGAGGAAGTGGCCATATTGTTGATTGTAGTACTTCATAGAAGTGTAACGACCGTGCCCCCCCAGATATATGTCCAAGAATCAAAACCTTCGTGCCTCTAAATCAAACTTAACCTAGCCTGGAGTTCTTCATATTCAGAGAAAGACTCCTCAGATAAAGGCATATGGAAATGGGCCAAAGTCCCAACCTTTCCTCAAAACAAGGTTGTACCAAAATCGACCAAATCTTAAAATCTTGAGAGACAACTTGCTCGTGGGTTAAGAATAACCAAGATGGTTGTAGATAAATTCCTACATGTTACAACAAGCAAAACTGACTAATGAATCAAAGCCAAAACCGTCATACTAAGATTTCTTAAGAAGGGCACCAAATCAAGCCAGAACCGGGCAACTTCGAGATCTTGTAAATTACAGTGCCTAAATAGATGAGATTTGATCTATATGAGTAATCTCTATCACTTACATGTCTTTGGCACTAGCAAGATCAAGAAGGGGAGAGAAGAGGTAAAGAACCAACAAGAATAAGAGCAAATCAACTAGGACAAGAAGGATTCAAGAGAGATGATTAAATTTGATTATATTGCTAATTGAGGATAAATATTTTACATTCATTCCATGAGGATAAGATAGCACACCATAGCATTCATTCTTTTCTCTCAAACCCTAACCTTAACTCAAGAATAGTTGGACTGATTGGCCTGCAAGCCTCCATCCCTATCCACAAAATAGATGGAGCAATCAGCCCACATCTAACCCTAATCGATACTATCCACTAGCACAAATAGAGAAATCTATTAACCCCACACAACATGGGTTTTATACTCACATGAGCCTGAACCTATTAAGCTTTTAGCCTTTAATCCACTTGATCTTCTCAGTGTCTCCTTGACTTAAACTACTTTTCTAAATGCCGGTCAAGCGTCACAGTTATAATCCAACAAAGTTTTCGGTATTTGGCAAACTACCAAAATACTCTCACCTTGACATGGTATTCATCATTCCTTGCAAGCAATCGCCATGCTTGCCATGAGAAGATGCACCAAAGGCTTGCCACACGTCAGTAAGTCTCTCCCACTTCGGTTCCACCAGATTATGCCTCATTGGACTGACCAATCCACTTGGCGCAACCCATCGCTTGAATCTTCCCTTCAATATTTATTGCCTTCCTTATGCCATACTTGAGCTTAACCATCTCACCCAATATTCTTACTGTTCTGGACCTTGGCTCCTCCATGAACATAGTTTCGGTCCTCGCCGTTGATCATAGTTGACACAAAGCTTCCCTGCATATTCAAAGACAAAGAAATTATTTTTTGGCACAAGTTTTTTATAACTTGACCCATGTTAGCTTAAACATTCTTTCTACAACATGAATGCACTGACCTAGGAGTAAAATACCCAATCTATGACCAATTTCTTAAATCTCAGAGCTCACTTTGAAAACCAGAAAATCCCCGGTCAGACCACTGTGCACAGTTGGTCTGACCATTGAGCACGGCCGGTCAGACCACTTTGCACCGCCGGTCTAACCGCTCAGCTGAGTTGGTCAAACCGCCGTAGGCTGAACCCGAACATAATTTCCAAATCTTTCGCAAATTTGAAATTCAACTCTACAAACTTGATAATGGTTCATCACAAATCATCTTGGACCTTCTCACATGGCCCTTCAAAACATCTATAAAGTCAATACCTAGAATTTAGCTGTATGCTTTAGCAACTAGCCTTGTCTTGTACCTAACCTAATCGGTCAGAGATGTGCCTTCCTTCATTTTATAAATCCACTTGCAACATATGAGTTTCTTTTCAATCGGGAGCTCAACCAACTCCCAAGTAGAATTCTTCTCGAGAGATTCTATTTCTTCATGCATGGCGGTCATCTACTTCTCTAACTCATCAGAGTAAATAACCTTTGAATAAGTTGAAGGTCCAACAGTGCCTTGAATGCCTTTTACCATATTCAAACAATAAGCCACAATGTTGCCTTTTTAATTAACCTCTTCGAAGGCTAGATTTTCCTCCTTTTCCAACCAGTTGGCAACAGATTGTTGGTTCTGAGCATTTCCTATTGGAAGATTATTGCTCGAAGCTTGATCAGGGATATCCTATGTATTCTTTTTAACGGCCTCTAGCGCGAATCCTGAATCAATAATTGTAGGATCGGAAATGGCAACAGAGGAGGGGTGAATGGTGCCATTTAAATCTGCCCCAAGGTATTCACATCAATTTCCTCTCCGATAGCAATAGAAGCTATGAAGACGGAAGAAATTCACTCACTGGAAGCCAAAAATAATTTTTGCCGAAAGAGAGAAAACCAAAGGAACCAGAAGCTATAGTTTAGACTTGCCCAAAAACTACAAGGTTCAGATGCCAGAGTAAAACTCCAATGAAGGACTGCAAAAACAAGTAGACAAAACCTTCTCTGAAGAGGCGTAAATCAGACCAGAAGGTTCAATTGATTTGACCAAAAGTGAGCACAACCAGATAAACTGAATCGGTTTCAGTTTTTAAAACGCAGACATAAGAAGTCTAATAACTGGAGTATTGCCGACAATAGAGTCCACTGAAGAGGCAGCCAAGAAACAAAGAGCTGCACAAAGACAGCAGGCCAAAAGGCACAGAACCAAAAACTGGAAAATAAATACAGCTGACGAGAAGAAAAATAGAGAAAAGATCAAATGACTGCTGCTCCTCAGATCAATCAACTACAATCTGATGAGAATAAATACCGGTTCTCAGGAACTGAAAATACAAAAAGAAGATTTGTCTCGGCAGAAAAATCAGATTCGAGCAAGGATTAGAGTTTTGTGCAGGGAAGCTAAACTGAAGATTGAGCAATAAAAAGGCAAGCAACCTGCAGGAATCAGACAGCAATTAACTGAACACAGAATTTCATAGCAGCCGAGAGTAGAGGATGGCCAAAAAGATACAAACTGCATGACCGAAAGTTCTTCTTTCCCTGTGCAGTCGGCTAGCAAAAGAACTCCTCAACAAACACAAACCGCAAAGAAAAAGAAACCAGGAAAGAGAAGGCAAAAGCAGACCAAGAGGAAAAGAAAGCAGAAACCAGAGAAGAAGCATGCAGAAGAAGGCAGCCCTGGATCAACCAGAGAACTGAGAAATACAGACACAGGCAAAAGAACTTTAGGTACAGGAAATACTCACGAAGAGATGAGCTACCGCAGAAATGTTTGATTAACTGCTGCCTCTCTCAAGACAAAGGATTTGAACTTCAATCAAAACAGCAATACAACCTTAGAAACAAGGAGAACCGAACAAAAAGAGATTTCAGCTGAAGATGGACAAAAAACAAAGCAGAAAAATGAAGAACCGAGCTGCTGCACCAATTAACAGAAGGGATGAACAACTAAGCAACAAAAGGAACTAACATACCAAAGTTTCTCTGCTCAAAGAAGAACACAGAACAGGGAGAGGTAAAGAATAACACCCACTTCAAGCAGGATCTAGATCGAACTCTTTGCTCTCGGGACATGACTGGCCAAGATACTCTGGTGAATAAATCCCAGTTCAGAGCATAAGTCTGCAGCTTCTCAACAAGTTTTCTATCTAGCACAGAAGCATCAAAGAAGAGCAAAAAGGAACGAAGCAAAATTCAGAGAGACAAAAAGAAACTCAGATCCATACAGGGACATGAATGACTATATAAGCAAATGTTTACATCCATTTCATCCCATCTCTTAATCTGAGAAGAACACACACACAAAGAAGGAAAGACAAGACACACACACATACACGGAGGGACAAGAAAACTTTAACTCTCTCCCAAAGCCATCATCTCCCTCTCAATCCTCAAAAACACCAAGAGCTCTTCATGCTTCTTGGGAGGAACACACACACAAAATGGAGAGCAAATGCACAAAAACCCTCAAGGGGGTATGCAGCCCCCAACACCTATTTATAGCCCTTGGCTAACGGGTCTCCAACCCGTTACGCCGGCTAAACCCTAACGGAGCTGTCTCCCGCTTGTGCAGCCTTGCGAATTTACCGATTCGCCCCTCCTGCACCTTCCGGGAAGCTTCTGGGCTCCTTGTCGTTCACGCATGACCGCACCTGACTCCGACCGACTGGACCTCCGACTCCTCCTGAGTCTAGTCCCGGTCTGTTCCGTCGCACACGACCGCAACTGGTATCTGACCGTCTGAACCTCGACTCCTCCCTGAGTCTAGTCCCGATCCATTCGCCGTTGCCCGTCGTGTCCACCTCCGGTAGCTCCAGCTCCGGTTCCTCGTCTCCCGGCTCGCAACCACCTCAGCAGCCTCGATCATCCTCGACGTCTCCGACCATCTGGACCTCAACACCTCCTGTGCCTAGTCCCGGTCCTCCCACGCCTCACCATGACCTAGCTCCGAAGTCCTGCATCCACACAGACAAGCAAACCGTCACATAGCACCGCACGAAATATGTAAGCATAATAACATCAACAAACCTGTCGAAATATCAGAATATGCATCCTAATCATTTTGATCAGGTTTGACAAAGTCCGACCGAGCCCGTTACACCACGCAACATCTTGGTCCGAACCAACCAACTCAAACTCGACTTCCCTAAGCCGATGTCAATTACTCATCATACACATGAGATGACCTCACATGGTCTCTCAATAACATACTCCACCTGCTTGCTAGTCTTCTGTGGCATCTCAATTGGAGTATCACTAGGTGTAATTCCTTTCAACAGAGCAGGCTTATCGAAAGTAACACTTTTGTTCACGACCACCTTTTGGGTCTCAGGATCCCACAACTTACTGCCTTTAACTCTAGGCTTATAGCTGAGGAAGATGCACTAAACGGTTCTTGGATCAAGTTTACCTTTATTAGTATGGGCATAAGCAGGATAGTTAAAAATCCTTATGCTCGAGTAGTCTGAAGGAGAACCAGACCACATATTGATCGAAATTTTCTTATCAACAATAGTGTTTGGTGATCGATTGATCAGATAACATGTAGTGGAAATGGCGTCAGCTCAAAAACTCTTTAATAGACCAAACATGGACAACATGCAGTGTACCTTTTTCATGATGGTTCTGTTCATAGGATTGGCCACACCGTTCTAGTGAGGTGTGTTTGGATTTGTGTAATGCGTGACAATACCCTCTAATCGACATAAGACTTCAAATTCTCCCGAACAGAATTCTTTAAGCTGACTTCACTCATATGCCCGCAATGCATATGCCATAGACTTGTCGGATCAGCATTGGACAACCTGGTCGAGGCAAAATCAACCTTCCCAACTAGGGTAGTGTCTTAAACATGATAGAGATTTGCTACCTTTATATCACCTTTCATCACGACAAGAGGGCCTTTGGAGATCTTCAAAACTACACCTCTACCTAAAAATTGGTACCCTTTGGCATCAAGAGTACTCAATGAGATAATGTTCCTCTTTAAATTTGGAATATGTCGGATCTCCGATAGGGTTCTAATGGTGCTATTAAATAACTTGATCTGAACGGAACCGATACCTAAAATCTTGCACGGAATATTATCTCCCATTAACACCGATCCACTCAAAATGGTCTCATAAGTAACGAACCAGTCGCGGTTCAGGTTTATGTGGAAAGTGCATGCTGAATCAAGAATATATTCATTGCTGGTTTTGGAATCACCAGATTCGAAACCTTCTTTAGTGACAAGGTGGACTTATCGTCATCATCTTATGGATCCTTCTTGGGATTATTATTCATCTTCTCTTTATTTTGGAGTTTCCAGCACTCAGAGATATCGTGTCCACCCTTTTTGCAGTAGCGACATGACTTATTGGTCTTTGAATTTGAATTACCTTTGTATCTGTTCAGGCTTCTGCCTTTAAAATCACTGGTCGAAGCGTCTCGATGGATCTACCCTAGACGGACAAACCTTTTGCATGCGAACTTGAGCTGTCGCTCGAAATCATACTTTTCATTTTTCTTTTGCATACAGACCTTCATATTCTCCTTTAGAGTAAGAGTATCTCGACTATAGAGAATTGTGTCTCTAAACATAGAAAATAAAATGGGCATTGAATAGAGTAGAATAATGCCTAAATCTTAATCATCATATTTAACCTCCATGGTTTCAAGGTCAATGACCACATCTTTAAACACGGTCAGATGATCTTGCACCGATCCATTTTCTGTCAACTTGAGAGAGAAAAACTTTTGCTTTAGATGTATCTTGTTGGTCATATCCTTAGTTATGCAGATCTGTTCGAACTTTATCCATAACGTAGCAGCGGTAGTCTCCTTCATAACTTCCTGGAGGATATTATTATAAAGATGAAGATGAAAGAGAAAATCTTATATCGTGATCTAGTAGCGAAAGATCATATTTTAGTGACACCATGATGAGTATGCCCTAGATTGATCGGGCAAAAAAATCAGTAGCACAAAACAAAGATTTAACGTAGAAAATCCTTGTGGAAAAAACTACGAACGTACAATCAGCGAAATCACTATATAGATGAGAAGTTATAGAGTGCTCTTGGATTATTACATGTGTAGATAATTTATGGAGTGTTGTGCAGTATCATGAGGCTAACAGGGGGTATAAATAGCCTTGAAAACAAGAGTACCAGACGAGTAAGGAATAGAGTTCTAGTCAACAATGAGATGGAGGCATACTCAGAAACTGGAACAGTAACCTACTCAGAGACGGGAACAACATCCCGCTCGGAGAGGAAACAAAGTTTCAGAAGATAATGGTGGGAATTGTTGTCGGAAGCACCGCAAGTAGCTACGTCTGACTTCAGTCGACGCAAACATCTTTTGACGCTACGATGGCGCAAGTCGGTGCAGAGTTCATCATGAACACAAAGATTATCCTAATCATAACTTCCGATCAGTTCGTATTACCAACCAGTTATACTGATTAGAATATATTTTTGACGAAACCTAATTGGATTTTTCAAGTTGTCGGATCTGATCAAATTCAGATCACAAAATATAATAGTATGATTGCTGAATGGATAAGGAGTTGCATGGTTCGAGGTAGCCACCAAAAGATAGTATCGATCAACCAGTCGATCAATCAGTGTTCCAGTTCCTGCTATACGAATCAAGTATGTCCCGTTATTTTCGGCTTTTTAGTCAGTTTTTGATTTTGGCTTATTTCAGCAATTACTATTTATTAGACTAACCAACTACAGCCAGAAGTCATAAATCGTAACCCAAAAGAGCATGCGCTATCTACATTCACGCGGCTTCTATGTACCTTATGTATGGCCGCCGGCTTACACCTATGTGTTCCTACGGATGAAACACTACAACTGTTCCAATGAAAGGTGCTTAAACATCGTAAAGTTCAGAGATCAATCTGAAATGATTAGAGCATTGGGAAAGATAAGCAACTTCTGCAGGTCGCAAGCGGATTGGAGCTGCCAGCAGCAGCAGACAGCAGTAAACCACAGCGTTTCACGATCGTATTGCTCTATGAGATTACTAACTGAAATAGTCCTAATCAATGACAAAGTAGCATCAATGTATTATCTTCAGAAAATAGTAAAGGAATACTGCTAGGTATAGTTACATTAGTAATGTTCCGAATTCGGACAGGCGTAGCATACATATTCCCCCTGAAAACGGACAAAACTTGGGCTCATCCTCGAGAGCATTTTGCAATCAAATCTTATACGCATCACAGAACAGATAACCCAACACGGCAACGCCATAGTCCATAGGATCAAGCTGGCAGCAAGTGGCAACTGTTCAGGGAGAGCAAGCAGTGGCCAGCAGTTCACAGCATCTTTCTGCAATTACTAGATATGCAGTGTGTAAATAGCCCCTGATATCCAATAATTAACACTAACTAGCTAACTATGAGCTCTTTAATCTTCACCCCAGTAAGTTGCTGTCTTCCCAATCTTTTGCAGAGCCTTGACTACTTCCTCTGGGGTAACATTTCCTGTTACAGTGACCTTGTTTATCTCCGTCTCGAGCTGATAACTCTCCATATCTGCACACATGTACGCAAGAAGCACGGTTGATTATGCAAGTCTAGAACAAGGAGAATTAAGTGGGCCAAAGGCTTGCCATCGATCGTTTTTATCGCCTTCTTAATCGCCTTGATGCACCGGTCGCAGTGCATTCCAACTCTCAACTCCACTACCTGTGGCCATAAAATGAACTTTCAGACTCAAGTTGTTGAGCAGGATGTACATAATGCAGCTGTAGATGTACGGTAATCCATATACATATCTACTGCACTGTTGCATAAACAGAAGAACTGACTAAAACTTACAGCCATGGTTGTCGGAGAGTAGAGCAGGAAGGAGGCTAATCTACTGTACACCTCCTCACAACAGTTATGAAGAAGTAGAGATGTATGTCTCTCTGTGTCTTGAGCTTTAAATAGCTGCATCCGTACCTTTCTCTTTTCTGCAAGCAGTGGCAACTTTTGTTCTCCACCGTGAAAAATAAAAGCACAAACAGCATCAATTAAAGCAGTTCATGAAGTCAGGCATTTCACACTAGAAAAGGGTTCTACAGATTGCCGAAGGCTACCATGGGATTGCTAAGAATCTCCTTTTGAACTGGCTCCAACTAATTTCTTCTGAAGTTACTGATATACATTAGCTGACCTAGTACGTTATTCTTCTATCAGAGGCTTAAACTTGACATTGAAAGTGACTAGTGACGGAGAGTGGAGCTACTGGTTTTTCTTTTCTGGTTACATTGTAGTAGCACAATAGGTTTTTGTCAGTTCTGAACTCCTGGCAACAATATGGCGATTTTATATTTTTTCGTACTCATAGGTTGGTTTTTTTGGGATTCATAGCTTATGACTTATGGTTTAAATATTTAAATTTTGGCTGTTCGCGAGAGGCAGTATGTAGAGAAAAATAGTCACATGTGATTTTGGTCGGTATAGCTGAACTCGACATACTTTTTATTAAAATTTTTCTATTAACCCGTCTCAAAAAACACACCGTTTAAAAATTAATTACTATAAACAGTATAAACATAAGTTAATTTTAAATCCAAAATAACCCGGCCGTAGGAACCAAGAGAAACTTTGCCTGCTCATTCTTTTTTGCCCTTTTTGCATGGAACAACTCACAATGACATCTGTTAGACTATTACAGGAGCTGAATCGAATAAAATTGGACTAAACATTACAAAAGAACATATAATACTGAAAAGATGATCTCAATCCCCCAAAAGTGTTTTTTTTTCCGGAGCCCAAAAGGAAGATTGATTCGGCAGCTGTTGGCTTTTGAGCTGTGTTAGAGTTTAATCTTATTTTTAGACGTATTTAAGTTGTACATGTGTATGTATATTTGTCGTATATGTAAAAGTTTAGTACGTTTGCGAGTCGTATCTGAGTTTCGTCAGTTTGCCGTATACATATACGAGTTGTATACGAGTCCGTATACTGCGCTGTTTCCGTTTCCGCGTGAGAGTATGAGTCCGTTTGAGAATTTGAGTCGGGTTGTGTAGTCTCTTTAAAAGCCACGCAAGTCACGTAAAAGATGTAACGAAGGGGATGCTTGAGAAGCAATAGAGCGACAGAGTAAAAGAGTAGAAGAGAGATCAGTCTGATCAAAGAGTTAGAAGAAATAAAAGAAGGAAGAGCAAGGCAGTTTGGCTAGGAGAGAAATAAACAGAAAAAAGTGTGTTCTGTGTTTTCTGCGAGTGTCTCGGCGATTTCGTAGTAGTGCTGCTACTTCGTTCGTTGCTCGTCACATCTTGGGCCAGCGGGAGTTTCCGAAGAAGCGACGACGGAACAGAAGAGTAAAGGAATTAATTAGTTCCAACCGGGATTAATTATTTGTGACAAGCTGGATGCTACCATTTGCCACAATTTCTGCACCACCGCCGTTCCTCTCTCCAGAATCTATCACCGGTTGGACGGGTGGCATCATTTCCTCATCACTTCGAGTTTGACACCAATGTTAGAATTAATCTTAATAATTTATACGTGATCGAAGTTATAGTCGAAAGAGCAGTCAAAACCATGATCGAAATCATGGTCAAAGCTACAGTCGAAGTGATCGTGATCTAAATAGCCGTGGTCGAAGTGACTGTGGTCGAAGTAGCCATGGTCGAAGTGGTTATGGTCGTAGTGACCGTGGTTGAAATGGCCATGATCGAAGTAGCTATGGTCAAAATGACCACAATCGAAGCCTCCGAGCACGAATGCAGTCAAACACTCCAAGCACAAAACCAGTTGAACACTCCAAGTATGTGTGAAGTTGTAGCTGCAAAGGTCATAGCTACAGTAGTTGTAGCTACCGTTGTCATAGCTACAGTACTCATAAGTACTGTAGCATCATGGTCGTAAGTCGGTACTCGAAAGGAGATTGTAGCATTCGGTACTTGGAAGAACAATGTAGCAGTCGGAGCATCTAGGTACGAGGCAATCGGAAGATAAAGCGATCGTAGCCGTGAGAAGTGGTCGTAGCTATGAGAAGCGGTCTTATGCGATCGTGGAGAGATTCTAGGAGGCATCAGAATAAGCTAGTTAGTGGGTGCGTGGAGGTTGTGTATGTGTGCGTAAGGTTTATTTAAACTAGTAGGATCGTCGATGGCAATTAGAGGGGGTGAATGATTGTACTCCGCATGAACACTTTTTCTCTAAAATCTGTTGTGTTCTAATTTTTCAA
Organism: Bonia amplexicaulis; assembly: GCA_036346245.1. Taxonomy (NCBI): domain Eukaryota; kingdom Viridiplantae; phylum Streptophyta; class Magnoliopsida; order Poales; family Poaceae; genus Bonia; species Bonia amplexicaulis. The sequence goes on along the minus strand of CM070736.1, from coordinate 6,878,338 downwards.
CCTGCAAATATAGCAAAAACACAAAAACAAGAAGACAGCCAAAAAATAAAAAGAAATTCACTGGCCGATGCTCGGCCGCCATGCTTCCCGAATCGATCACAGATGCGAACTCCAAGTCTGGTCGCCAATCCAGATACTTACTCTCGTGTAGCAGCCGCCACGAATAATCAAAGCAAAAAGAAACTTAATTAGCACTACCAAATCACACCTCATGATGCACACGCCTGAGAGAAAAAGCCTCCAAGTCATTGATGTGATGGGCGGTTATAACCTCCTGCTACGTGATGACCCTTTCTACCTGGAGCATGCTTCTTCTCTTACCTTGAAGGTCAAAGAAACAAACAATTGAACGCACGAGGAAATTCGCGTGGGTGAGCACAGAAAACGACGCCGACGATGGCCCTGGCGCACAGCAAAGCAAAGCGAGACGCATCGCGTAATCTTTTGACACCTCTAAACTCTAACATAAAATTAATATCTATAAAAGCTACAAAATTAACCGTCAACCCTATCTCTATTTATAGTCTAACGTCTAAAACCTAGGTTTATCCTAAAACCACGAGTTTTAATTCAATTCTAACAAATGAGGTACCTGAAGCCTTTCCTAACATGAGTTTTCTAAAATTTTAACTTTTCTAACTCATTACGTATCGAATCCTTTAGGACCGTACCTCCTGTAGCTTTTTCACGCATCATCCACCTTTAATTTCCACATGCTCCAGTGTGAATCCGACCACCTCATGACATCCTCGACCGTCTGGACCTTAGATTTCCCCTCCTAGTCTTGGTTCTCCTCGTCATCGACCATGACTATCTCCACGCCCAATCTGCACATGCAAAGATCAAAGAATGTTTTCCCGGTATAAGTTCTCTCCAACTTGACCAACATTAATCTACGCACACACGACACACCACAAGTAATATTATACCCAATGTTGTCCATTATTCATCATCTACATTGTCAATTATTCATCACAAACAATCCTATACTTAGTCACATGGTCTAACAAGCCAAGTAATTCCTGTTATGTAAGAGTCAAGCTGTAAGAGTTGGAAAAGAGTTGAGGAAAATAGAGATTGAGAGATTCCAGTATCCGATGCTCACCTCCTCCAACTACTCCACCTGGGCGATCAAGATAGAGGTGCAGGACATCTGGGAGGTGATCGAACCCACATCTGGAGTGGTCGTGGAGAGGAGGAAGGATAAGATGGCACTTGCGTACATCTTTCAAGCTATTCCCGAGGATGTGCTCCACCAGGTTGCCAAGAAGAAGACAGCCAAGGAGGTGTGAGAGAGCTTGAAGATGAGGTATCTCGGCGCCGATCGAGTGAAGAAGGTGCGGTTGCAAACCTTGAAAAGTGAATTCGAGGCCCTGTGCATGAAGGAAGACGACTCCATCGACGAGTTTGCTGGCAAAATCAGTGGGCTAGTGAGCAAGTTTAGTGGTCTTGGCGCCACCCTGGAGGATACCACACTCGTCAAGAAGTTGCTTGATTCAGTTCCTGACAAATTTTTGCAGGTTGTTGCTGCAATTAAGCAGTTCTCCGATGTGGATACCATACCATTCGATGAGGCGATTAGCCGCCTCAAAGCGTACAAGGAGCGGATATTCAAGTATGAGAAAGAGGACGAAGAGCATTTGCTTCTCACCAAGGCCGAGTGGGAGACTCGATCATCAAAGCGAAATGGAAAGGGCTCCTTTGGCAGCACAAGCAGTGGTGGTGGTCGAAAAAAGTTTGACAAAACCATGGTGATATGCTATAACTGCCAAGAGTTTGGACACTTCGCTTACGAGTGCCCTGAGAAAGGAAAGGAGGTGAAAGGAAAAGGAAAGGAGGATAAAACATTACTCTATGACGTTTAGAGTGATATTGAGCCAACTCTTCTGTGAAGAGTCATGAAGTGTGGTCGTCAATAAAGATTAGGGGAGAATAAGTTAGTTAAATAGTAATCTTGACAAAGTTTGTATCTGCATGTTTAATTTAGACTTTTGCATGTAGTAATCGTGATGTATAGGTCTTTGCATGTTAGTAGAGTATGGCACCAGTTGAAGTGGAAGTGGTGGTATGAGACCGCTGCGAGGAAGAGTTGGTGTGATGTCGGCACCAAACGGCAGTGAGATGCTGCTGCGAGGGGAAGTCGGTGTGAGACCGACAACAACAGTAGTGCGAAGCCACTGTGTAAAGTTTTGACGTGAAGTCGAAGGTGGTGGTGTGAAGCCATCCCCGCTGCAAGATGAAGACATGATTCAACAGTGGTGTGAGACCGTTGTAAGTCGTGCGAAGAGAAGGCTGCTGCGTGAAGCTAGAAGTCAAGACCACTGTGAGTGACAAGAAGATGCAGGTGATCCATATCGATAAGTCAATATGTCAAGATTAAGAGGGAGAATGTTAGAATTAATCTCGAAGATTTGTACGTGGTCGAAGTTGTGGCCGAAGCAGCAGTCGAAGCCGTGGTCAAAGTCATGGTCGAAGCTACAGTCGAAGTGATCGTGGTCGAAGTAGGCGTGGTCGAAGTGACTGTGAGTGACCGTGGTCGAACTAGCCATGGTTGTAGTGACTGTCGTTGAAGTGACAACAGTCGAAGACTCCAAGTATGTGTGAAGTCGTAGCTGCAAAGGTCATAGATACAATGGTCGTAGCTACCGTTGTCGTAGCTACAGTAATCGTAGCTACTTGTAAGAGTATTGTAGCATCATGGTTGTAAGTCAGCACTCGGAAGGAGACTGTAATAGTCGGTACTCGGCAGAACGCTGTAGCAGTCGGAGCATCCAAGTATGGGGCAGTCGGAAGATGAAACGGTCGTAGCCGTGAGAAATGGTCATAGCATGAGAAGCGATCGTAGCCGTGAGAAGCGGTCTCGTGAGATCATGGAGAGATCCTAGAAGGCATGAGAATAGGCCTAGTTAGTGGGTGCGTGGAGGTTGTGTGTGTGTGCATGAGGCTTATTTAAGCCGGGTAATTCCTGTTATGTAAGAGTCAAGCTGTAAGAGCTGGAAAAGTATTGAGAAAAATTGAGATTGAGCGATTCAGTCTCAAGAAATTTTTCTCTGTGCGTTAGTCTCCCTCTGCCTGCGTATACCGGCTGTACACTGTGTACACTCCGACAACTACCGATGCAACGATGTCGAGGATGAAGAAGTTATCGACAAACTCGAAGCGTGATATGTTGGGGTAGCCCCAGTACAGGCTACACAAGACGTACTGGGAGATGCAAGTGACGTGGAGAAGAGCCACAACAAAAGAGATGTGCACTTGCTCGTTGGGGCGGTGCGCGCCATTCTTGCAGTACACCTTTCGGAGCTCGGTGACGTCCTCTAGCCACCACTGGCAGAGCAGAACAAGGTGGTGGACGAGGTTGGGGTGCTAGTACATGCTCATGAGGGTGAAGAGAGCGTTGAGGATTTGGTTGTCGACTCTATCCAGTGGTGTCTCAGGGGCTTGGAAGGGAATGCCTTGTTCATCAGTCCTTGTAGGAGCAAGATTAGCATGCCACAAGAGATGGCGACACAGAGCAGCCATATGAGGAGAGCAATGTTCATAGGATGCTTGAGACAATTCTTGTAGATGGTGAAGACTGAACTCTGATCGACTCTTCTGATGAAGCTGAAGGACTGAATATAGCAACAATGCGGGTGAATGGTGCCTTCTAATTTTTCTCCAAGTATTCAACACTCATTCACCAATAGCTACAAAGTTATGAAAATTGGAATGAGAAACCAACACCAAACAAGCAAAACAAACATATGAAATTTTAGAGAAAAATCAGGAAAATCGGAAGTACCTTTGTTATAATTACGGTACATCCAAAAATCGAAAGTACCTTAGTTATAACTACGGTACTTTCTTTCCTCGACGTAAAGTGGAATCAGCCCAAGTTCAAAAACCAAAATTGATGGAACTTTTGATTCGAAGATTTAAATGATATAAAATTTTGCAAGGATCTTCTTTAGAATATTGTGAATCTATTCCAATAAATGATCACGAAAATCGAGGCCAAAGTTTAAACCTTTTTCAGTTTGTTGGAAGGTTATACCAAAACCGACCCAAAATCAAAATTGGTGAATACATCTTGCTCGTGAGATAATGATGACTAAGAAGGGTCTAGATGTATTTCCACATATCACAGCAAGTTAGATCACTGTGGTACTACCGTTCCCAAAAACAGTACTACCGCACTTTACAAACCCGAACTGGATCTCTCTCGAAAAAACATACCTTTGCTTCGCCGGTACTACCGCCTCATGGTACTATCGCAAAAACACCTATGGTACGACCGCACTTATACCTGACAGTGCGTCTGATATTTGTAGGACTTCCAAAATTCAGTCCAAACCAAATATAATCTTTACAAAATCATTTGTCCACTTCACAAAATTTGTAATAATTTATCACAATAATATTATAAACTTTCTTATATGGTCCTTCAGAAGCGAACATGAAGATAGCGGTGGACTCCGGTAGATGGTAGCTGAAAATTTGTCAGTGAGGAACAAATATCGATATTCTTTAGCCATTGCACCGAGGGAGTGGCTTTGAGGAAATCTAGAAGCCGTCTCTCATGACGGACAGTCCCTTGCGTTAGCCCATCATGAAGACTAGGAACAGAGACATGATATTCAGTCAAAATTGGTGAATTTGGAGCTGAACAAGCTATGTTTTCTATGCCACCCTCAGTGACATTATGCCATTTACGGCGCGACTGAAAATTGTGCTTGCAGTAACGGATATACAGAAGATGATCAACTTGAAACTGGTTGTCGGAGGAATCGTAGCATTCTGCTATAAATCGAAAAAGGAGAGTTAGAATCCAGGATTTCTGATTTCAAGTGGGCTGAATGTTTTGTGATTGAATGTGCTATGTACATTTAGTTATTTATGAAAAGTAACATGGAGATACAACAGTTTATTACTAGCATAGTATGAACGGAAGATTGGATCGAAGTTTTGTTTTTTAAAAAATAAATCCTATGAACTACTCAGTCACGCCACACATTTTGCTCTGGTATCATACCCTGTTTAAGAGGATAGGGCCGAGTGAGCACTGAAGAATTCTGTCATGTAACTAAACTGAAAATATCACACCACAGCGATAAATTTTAGTACGGAAGTGGTAATTCATTAGACCAAAAATCCGTTTCAACTCCAATCATGGAAAAAATTGGTGGAAACAACTAACAAAAACCTGCGAATTCCCTTAATGTGTCAAAGCAGGTACTACCCCTTCTCAACCTGAAAAGCACAGGCTCAAAATGAATCCCACCAAACCCGACAGTGGAATAAACACACCCTCCAGTTCTGAAAGCCGAGAACACATATACGCATGGCTAACAATTTCGCCGAAATTTCACCGAAATTTCTGTAATTTCAGTCCCCTCCGAAATTTTTTTTTCTAAGACCGAATTTTGAGTTCAAATTCAAATCTTGAAATGAACCTCAAATATTAGAGCAAGTTTCATCTATATTTTCATCTCTATTTCATCTATATCTAATATCTAGTTCATATCTACCATCTTTGATAACTTTTTTCTCTCAAAATTCTAAAGTTTCATCAAAATTCAAATTCAAATAACCGAAATTAGAACGAAATCCAAACCAAAATTACCGAAATTTCTGTAATTTCGCTACCCTCCGAATTTTTTTCCCAACCGAATTTGTTAACCCTGCATGTACGTACGAACTGGAGCAGAAAGTATAGCCATGGCGCACAGAGAAGCCCCTCGAGAGAATCGATCAGACGAAGAGCTTCTCAGATGATCAGATGAGCTCGTGGTGGGTCGGAGATGTGGAGAACCTGAACTAAAGGGAAAAACAGCCGGAAGATAATTAACTGGCCATCAAAATCCCGAGGAATGACACAATTGTCATCGGGGTAATTCGACTCGAGCCAACGAAACAAAAGCTTTCCTTCGAAGCTAAGTACCTTTATTGGACAGCACTGTCCAGTCCAAAGCAACTTGAAGAAGTGCTTGTTGGTACGCTCCAGAGAAGGAGAGAGAGAATGACGGGGATGGCAGAGACAACAGCTTCGGCGAAAATCGCCGTCGCAGCAAAGGGTGTGAGCACGGACACGGTACTAGGCCACGTGATGGTGGTGTAAATGGTGCCAGCCAGGCCAACGGCCGTGACACTCCCAGGGACCAATGCCGCAACTGTGACAAGCAGGGTCACTGGGCCAAGGACTGCCGCAGCAAGCCCAGGCATGCTCAGACCCACCTGGCCCAAGGGGACGATGATGAGCCCACTTTGCTTATGGCTAGGACACTCATCAACCACGACTCCCCTCTGCCACCACACCGCGAGTCCCCACCACTGACACTATCGCCACACCGTGAATCTCCATTGCCACCGCCGCACCCATGTCGAGGTGAGTGAGGACAAGGTCTTCATCTAGCTCGGGCAGAGCGAAGAGCGCAACAACTGTCGATGGGTCCTGGACACGGGAGCCACCAACTACATGACTTGGTCAAGGTCAGCCTTCTCTGAGCTCGACGCCAGCATCTGTGGCACGGTGAAGTTCGGCGATGGCTCATCCATGGAGATCGAGGGGCGCGACACCATCCTCTTCTCCTGTAAGTCAGGAAGCACTGGGCACTCACCGGAGCGTCCGGCGGTGCATTTCCTCCGCACCTTCGAGTGCGTAGTGTACGCCAAGAGCACCAACCCGCACCTCAAGAAGCTGGACAACTGCGGTGTCCTGATAGTCTTTCTCGGTTATGAACCAGGCACCAAGGCCTATCGCCTCTTCGACCCGATCGGTGAATGCGTGCATGTGTCGCGCGATGTCGTGTTTGATGAAGACGGCAGTGGGACTGGAGCGGAGATGGTGGAGATCAAAGTGCAGGCGTGGAACCTTTCACCGTGGAGTACATGGTCACCAAAAAGCTAGTGCATGACACGCGTGTGAACTCCTCGGACTACGTTCGAACACCTTCGCCGGCAACACCTGCTGCTGCAGCGGAACGACTCCCTGTGGTGATTGAGCACGCCACGCCATCTACGCATGACACTAGCCTTGACGCGAATTCTGATGAATATGTTCCCCAGTGCTACCGCATCGTCGACAACATCCTCGGTCCAGCCATGCCACGAGGGTATGCACCGCGCCAACTCAACCTCGACGAGCTTCACATGGTGTGTGCTAAGGAACCAAGCATGCTCGCTAAAGCAAAGCAGAGCGATAGCTAGAGGAAGACGATGCAGGAGGAGATGGATTCAATTGCTCACAACAAGACCTGGAGTCTTGTTGATTTTCCTATAGGTCACCGCATGATCAGCATGAAGTGGGTGTACAAGGTGAAGCGCGACGAGTGTGGAGCCATTGTGAAGCACAGGGGGTTGAGTTCAATGATGTCTTAACCTCTGTTGCCAGTCTGCAGTTGGTACGGCTCCTACTCGCCATCGCTGCACACCAATCTTGGGGGGTTCACCATATTGATGTCAAGTCTGCATTCTTGAATGGTGACCTCCAGGAGGAGGTGTACGTTACACAGCCATCCGGCTTCAACGACAGCAAGTACAAGAACAAGGTGTTGTGTCTCCACAAGGCGCTCTACGGTCTCGGCCAAGTACTGTGCGCCTGGAACGCGAAGTTGGACGCCACTCTGCTCTCACTCGAGTTTCATCGCAGCAACTCCGAGCACATAGTGTACACGCGAGGTGAAGGCAGGAGTCAGCTGATCGTTGGCGTCTACGTCGATGACTTAATCATCACCAGTGGCAACACCAGCGGCATCCATGAGTTCAAGGGGGAGATGAAGAGCCTGTTCTAGATGAGCGATTTGGGGGCGCTTAGGTACCACCTCGGTATCGAGGTACACTAGAGTCCGGACGGCATCACGCTCGGGAAATCCGCCTATGCGCTAAAGATTCTGGAGAAGGCCGGGCTGGTCGATGCTACTCCCTACAGGAGTTTGGTTGGGAGTTTTCGGTACCTCGTCCACATCCGACCGGACCTGGCCTACTCAGTAGGCTACATTAGCCGTTTCATGGAGACGCCTCGCTGTCAAGTGCATATTGCGCTATGTTGCAGGAATAAGAACATGGGTGTTTTCTATGCGGTCAGGACGCGCGGCCGTGTCTGCTGGGCTATAGCGACAATGACATGGCCGGGGACGTCGATGGCAGAAAGAGCACCTCAGATGTAATCTTCTTCCTCGAGGATGGACTCATCACTTGGCAATCTCAGAAGCAAAAAGTGGTGGCTCTGTCCTCCTGCGAGGCAGGGTATATCGCCCGGCATCCGCGACTTGCCAGGGCATCTGGCTGGCACGGCTTCTGGCAGACATGCTCTGTTCAGAGTCCAGTGCGCCAGTTCTGAAAGTAGACAACAAGTCCACAATCTCGTTGATCAAGAACCCAGTGCATCATGACCGAAGCAAGCACATCGACACGACATTTCATTACATCCGGGACTGTGCAGAGAAAGGCCAGATTGACGTCGAGTTCATCGGAACAGCAGAGCAGCTCAGTGACATCTTCATCAAGCCACTCAGCCGCATTAAGTTTTAAGAATTTCATTCCAAGATTGGCCTCATTGACATCGAGTAAGCGCGGCAAGACTTAGGGGGTATTGTTGGATAAGTCTTGTGCGTAGTCATGTGTGTGGTCGTGGGCGTAGTTCTATGCGTGGTCGTAGGCATAGTCATGTGTGTAGTCGTGGGCGTAGTCATGGTTGTGGGTGTGGGTTTCAACTCGACGCACGCGTTGTTCACGCGGGAGCGGGTCGTAGTGGCGCCATACACGAGCAATTCGTTCGTGGCGCGAGTCTAGGAGGTCATATCGGTCACGTTCTGTACATAGAGTCCTTCAAATTTAGCAATATAAGTTCGAAGAATCTACCTTCTTGTAGTACATAATTTGTTGTTCATGGTGATCGAGTGTGTTCCTTGATTTGTTTTCAAACAAAACCAACCGCACGAGGGAATGAGAAGTCGGGTACAATTAACTATAAGCTGGGCCAGGCCCAACTCTCTAATGAGCCACTCTGCTAGGACTGGACTAGAATGCCGTATGCGAACAGGAAGAAAGCCCAAGGAGGAGCCCAACAGCCGAACTCCGAAGCCTTGTTGGTAGGCAAGCAATGTCATAAGCCCGAAGCCCTGCTGCTAATTAAAAGGATCTACCAATATTGGGTTTTCTACGAAGTTGGCAGTCTAGGGCGGCTCAAAACTTCTCTTCAAAAAAGAACAAGCACAGGAAATTAGTGTCTCATATAAGACGTGATCGTAAAGAAGCAGAATAATAATGCAAATGCGGATATAGATTCCGTACTTTTTTAACTTATGATTTATAACTTATAATTTCTCCCAAACAAACAAATATGATGATTTCTCCATCATTTTTTCGAAATAGTTTATTGAAATAATTTTTTTAAAGTGGCTTACCGATATTCGGTTCGTTCACACAAACGCTTACTCTAAAAACAAAAAACACCAACCACAAGCATAAATCATTAACCACAATAAAAAAGTACAGATCCATAAGCTAGATTGTATAAACCGTATACATTAATCCAATGAATTCAAAGGAGATTTCCCATGGCGCCCGCCACCCGATGTGTTGGGATAATCCCCGCAAGATAAAGGCCCTAATTGGCAACAGCTGTGGCTTATGATTTTTGGCTGAAATTTTTGAATTTTGCCTGTTTACGATACAGATTACGGAGAGACAGATACCCATTTGCGATTTTGGCTTGTACAGATGTTAGGCTTTTAATATGTAGATCGTTTAACTTGTAGACCCCGTCTTGAGAAAATACTCCATTTGAAAGTTACGTATTGTAGCAAAAGCCAAAAGCTGCCAGCTTTGGAGGAAAAGAACATGCCCAAATTCTGTTCGTGGCAGGCTGGTGGCCAAAGACCCAAAGTGGTACACACTTCGTCCGACGGTATAAGCCTTTATTTTTGGAAGTATCATTCTATAATATAAGTTATTATAGAGATAAAAAATATATTTATTATAATATTTATATTATATATCTTTTATTTAATACAGAAACATGATTGATTAGTTATAGGTAGATTCTTTTACACTTATACTTTACTAGTTATATACTTGTGCGTTGCAACGGAACTCATTGAATATATAGAGAATTATTTTATAGAAGAGATTTGCTTTGATCAGTTAGAAAATGAAGAATGGTGAGAAGTTGAGTGAATAGAGTGGTTGAAGGAGAATGGACCTACAACCACCAACTCTTTCTTTTATAATAGTAATAGATATTTGGCTTCCGTTGTTATAGTAACTATCTTTTAAACGGTACGTTTTTTAAGGCGGGATCTATATATAGATTATAGTAGACACTATACCGAGTCAGCTATACCAGTCAAAATCGTATACGACTATTTTTCTCTGCGTATTATCTTTCATAAACAGCTAAAATTTAAAAACAATAAATCAAAAGCCAAAGTCTAAAAGAATCCACTTTATATATGTTATATATAATAGGGGCATACATGATTTAATAACATTGATTTTTCTTTATAGATTTAGTTTTTTTGTCTATATGTATAATGGGTTATGGACTTATATTACGGGAAGAAGGAAGTATTTGCCGCTACCACTGCAATATGCCAAAAAATGCGAATTATTCGATGGACCATCAGGATCAGTGGACAACGGGCATGGGCTGCTCTGCTAAACGAGTCCCGTTTCGCTGTATCATTGCAGAACACGAACCCGAGCTATCATAACCTTGCCTGTCCAGTCGCACACCTCCCGTCCGAAATTACCATACCGCGCCCCCTCCCAACTGCTACTCCCCCGTAATCATTATCGTCACGTAAGGGTATAATAGTAATTTCCCGAATTGAAAACATGGGCTTGTACTGCTACTAAATTAGGTACTCCCGACGAAGGCAATCCACACGCCGGAGAGTCCCTGAAAATGATGCGGCCCAGTCTTAGATCTAAGATCAAAATTTAGGAAGAATTAATAGGATTTGCTTACTGATTTGTTGAATATCGAGTTGCTAGCTTGCAGCCTGGCTGCCTCTTTGCTGCGGCTGTTTGCCGCACTCATGCTTGACGTTCCTACCAAAATAGTGCCAATATTACTATGCTTGATATCCATGTTTCTATGTACATACATCACTAGAGATAATTTGATCATTATATTTTTATAGTCAAGTTTCATATCTTGATTATACCAAGTTAAGGACAATGCTACAATAGATATTGTAACGTTCTAGGGTCCAAACTGATTTAGGTCTAACCACATTCTGGATAGGCCATACACACGTAGCAACCCTTTTGCGCTTTCGTCCTCGCTTCACGCAAAACGGTTAACCGGAGGTGCTACCATTGGAACTCATAGTCTTATATGTAAGGGCTTCTAAAGGTAAGTTAGCAAGGTGGGATTAACCTAGAAATTCATATGCACACACACATGGACCAACATGGGCCGGGGTGTCACCGATATCCTCTTATTTCTAAGTATATAATCACTGGAGATGAATTGATATTTATAGGTCCTTTATCAAGTTTTCATAATACATGAAAATACTTTTGTCCTTAAGATGCCATGTCATTATCGTGATTCAGAATTAATTAACAGAGCTCAATGGTCACATTATCAGTCTGTATGATTGATTGGCTATACTAAAGACCAATTCATGATAGTACAATTTAGGATGAGATGATTAAACATCATGCTTGTGTTACAACAAAATGTGATTGTTCATGTTTGAATGACATCTAAGAGCATGTATTCATACATCTAGAAAAATCATCTTAGAATTATCTATCCTACATTCACCACGCATCATCCACTTATCCAACTTTTGTGCCCCAAACAAGGCCTAAGCTCAATGTGATCTATCTACTGAAAGCTTGATGATTGGAGGAATTGACTATACTGATGCTAAAACTAGAAATTAGAAGATTCTCTGTTGGAATATTCGAGGCATGAATGTGCCTGAAAAACTATGGGCTATAAAGGAAAAGATTGAAGAAAGTGGATGCTCAGTTTTATGTTTGCACGAAACAAAGAGACAAACCTTGGATCATTCTTACTTGAAAAATTCACGACAAGATCCTTTGACAAATTTGTGTTCTCACCTTCTTTAGGTGCTTCTGGGGCCTTGTTAGTGGCCTGGTCAAGCTCGTTATTTTCTAGCACCATAGTTTATCAGAGCTCCTTTGCTATTACAGTGAATTTTACCTCTAACCATAACTCAGATTCTTGGACCCTGACAAATATTTATGAACCTTGTGAGGGGCAAGCCAGACAAGATTTTGTTGAATGGCTACTTCAGCTTGACATCCCACAGAATTCAAGCTGGATCCTTTTGGGAGATGTCAACTTCATAAGGTCAACTCAAAATAGGAACAAACCGGGAGGGAACATGAATGATATAATGACCTTCAACACATTGGATTTATGATGCTATGAAACCATTGTACAAGACTATAAAATTGTGCGTGTCAAGTGTGCGCCACATTGAAAGTTTTCTAGTTCTGCCATCATTGCCCTAAGGCCTCCTTGATGTTTCCTATTTTGCCATCGAGTCATTAATTTGAGTCCGAGCCGACTAGAGACCAAGACTACCAAGCACCGGCACAGCGGCCATTTCGTGTAGGCGATGTGCAGTGCCTGGACAAGTGCATAGATCAGAGCGCTTATCGGACCGTCATGCTCAATTCTTACTTGTATTGAAGTTACCATATTATGAATATATTGTGTTAGCTTAAGGGCCCGTTTATATTGGCTTTTGTCGATGTCTTTTGGCTTTGGTTTATAAACAGTAACAGCTTTTGACTGTTCGTGAAAGAGAGTACAGAGAGATAGAAACTCACGTGTAATTTTTACCGATATAAATAAAGTCGCTACAATGTCTGCTACAATCAACTAGTAGACTCCACCTTAAAAAAGACTTCGTTTGAAAGTTAGGTACTATATAAAAACCAGTTATTAAAGAAAAGCGGCTTTTAGAAGCCAATATGTTGCGTGTGTAATGTGCACACCTATTGAAGTTTTTCTAGCTTCGCCACTGATAATAAGGGCCACAAAAATAAGCAATACATGTCATTCACTTTTTACATAGATTACTATGAGAATTTACAATTCAATGACCATATCCCCACTCTAATCAGTGTTATTAAAAAGTTTTAAAATTTAATTGCATGTATTTGAAACAACATCTATTTTGGAACGGAGGGAGCAATAATAGTTTAGCTGCTATAGATACCTGGGGCTTCTGAATTGCATAATCTACAGAAATCAGTTTTATGGGAAGTGCTAAGGAGCACTTGAATGTTTTTCTAGATTGAGAGCACTTAGATTTTAGGACGTTGGATCTCCATCTAACGGATCTTCTATACCTCCTCCAAAAAAACGAATCTGGGCTGTTAGATCTTTATCCAACGGATCCCTCGTACCACCCCTTCAAAAAAATATGAATGATCTGAATCTGAGGTGTTAGATAAAGATCCAACGCAAAATCTAAGTGCTCCTAATCAAAAAAAAAAAAACACTCGACTCCAACCAGTTTTATACTTCTATCCACGGACGAATTACATGAAGGCATATATATGTCTCATTGTCCTCTGGAATGAGCTATTAACCAACTGGATGTTCAAGATCTTTCCCTCCTACTTCGGCACATGTACAGGCTCTGCACTTGGATTCCAGGATCGGCAACCTCGTTCTGCTGGACGCCCAGAACCATACTTTATGGCAAAGCTTCAACAATCCGACGGACAAACTCCTACAGGGCCAGTGGCTTCGGTTGCCCGTGTACCTCACAAAGATCTCCTCGGCGACGTCGGCGTTCTACTGCTTCGAGCTCCACGGCGACAAGATCGCCACCTATCTCTACTTCGGACAAACCAAGTACTCCTACTGGGAGCTCACTCCTAGCCACAACCGGAGCATGGCATTCGTGGGAATGGACGAGTCGGGGCTGACGATGTTCGACCGGTGGGGGCGACCGGTCGCCCAAATGTCGCCGGCGGTAAAGAAAGCGCCTGTCAGATTCTTGGCGCTGGGAGATGACGGCAACCTGGGGTTGTACTTCTTCGACCGCCGTCACAAGAAGTTCAGAGCCTCGTACACGGCGCTGGAGTTCTGCGAGCTCCCCCTCTCCTGCGGCGTCAGTGGGGTCTGCTCCGCCGCCGGGCACTGCAACTGTTGAATGCTATTTATGGCAGTGGTTCCGAAGTGTTTCAACTATGTGAATGCTAGTCCCGAAGTGTTCCAACTATGTGAATGCTAGTCCCGAAGCGTTCCAACTATGTGAATGCTAGTCCCGAAACGTTCCAACTATGTGAATGCAAGCAACGAAGCGTTCCAACTATGTGAATACGTGAATTTCTGCATGAAAGTGTAAAAGGTCATGAGATGGCATGATCTTTAAGGTTCCATGTGTTCTATAAATCGCACTAGCTAGAAACAGTGTAGAAGGCAAGTAATAGTTTTACTTCAAATAATAGAACCAGAAATTTGTCTCAAGTTCTTTGTTCTTGAGCTCTCTTAGTCTCATTGTTATTCTTCCATGTTGGTGTGCGATCCTAGGCAAATTACCAACAGCAACGACTTCTCCGCGTACGGCGTCTGGCCGGCCATGGGCAGGGCAGAATTGAAAAACCCTCTGCAACGCGACGGCCAGCGCCGAGGCGCATTACATGGTGGAGATGAGAGGCGTCACCACGGTGCTCAAGACCTCCTCGCTGCTGCCCAACGTGACGACGCAGCAGTGCGTGGACCTGTGCATGCGCAGCATCTCGTGCGCCGCCGCCCTCTACGTGAAGGGCAATGCCACGGCAGACAACGCCGTGTGCTCCCACTACGAGCTGACGGCGGGGGCCAGGCTCGTAAAGGAAGCAACTACGAACAGGACGGTGAAGAAGATGTCACCGCCACTAGCCGCGTGCTCATCAAGGTCGTGATCGTCTTTGGGGCGGTCGATGTGATGTGCCTACTCGTGATGGCAGGGGTCGGTGCGCATTATTGTTTCTACCTTCGTAGGCAACCGGTCGACAAGCCCGTGACCGATGAGGAGGGAGAGGCAGCAGGTAATTAACGACGGAGGAGCCACGGTTCCGCTAAACAGTAATACTAACAGTGGAGCTGTACAAAACTGATGAATGAATGTATAATTTAGAGGAATAGTGCAAGTTCAATAAATCATGCTATTTACAGTTTCAATTGTTTTGGCGATTTTCTTTTCAACTGATCTTTTCAAGTGGGGATGTAGTATAACTAGTAAAGTGCCCATGCGTTACAACGGTGTCTAAAAAAGGCAGTACATATAATCAAATGTGAGATTATGGATTTATCTCACACCTCATGCTATATAAAAGTTTTTCTGAACAAGATGTTTTGCGAAACTATAGACAATTTACTTTGTGCTAAGTGATTTAATAGAAAAATTAAAAGTAAGACTTCTTTTAGATTTTCTATTTTTTGTAAAAATATTTGAACTATTTCTTACGGTACTTCTATGTTCGAAATAGATCTTAAAAATTTTCACTGAAAAAATAGTTAATATGCCTAGCCTATACTACCCATGATGAGTCACATCTCATTCTCATACGAGAGCGAAGGGAAAGAGGTAGTGACCGAACAAACTTTTCTTTTACATTAGTAGAGATATGAACCAAGTTCTCCTTGAAATAGCTCATCCAGTCAATAATTGGGCTGTTCATGCTGAGACGTACAAAAATTATGAAGCCCATGTAATGTTTTTAGAGGATGAAGCCCATGTAATTATGCAAATGATTGTGGTATCTAGGCCGAGAGGTAAAAAGTTTGAAGCCCATGTGAATAGATAGGAAGGCCGAGTGGCAAAAAAAAAAAAACGAATCCCACTATGGGTATAAGTAACTAACCTGGGTCGGTTTCTGGACCCAGTCCACACAATGAATTGGCGATTAGCGGCAATGCCCAACCAACTCCAAGCAAACTTGCCCTGGCAATGCGGACTCCGCCGCCTGTTGCCCAGAAACCTCCTTGACGGCAGCTGCGTTTAGTGCTATCTGCCCTGTCCACAGGCGAGGTCGAGATGGGCGATTTGTCTTGCAGGTGCACAATTCTTCCCACTGAACACCCCCAATCATATAACCAACACTACTCACAATAGGCATACATAAGAGTTTGAACCTATCTGCTTGCAAGGTCAATCACAAGAGCTCGTGTACATCAATTAAACTATCAGATAATTTCATTTCTAGAAGTGCAATCTATTTCTAATAAGAATATGCTGCTACCTAATACGTGTGATGTGTTTTTAATTAGGAACTTAGGAGTTGATCAAGAACAAAGAGGGGGACAACATGAAGGGAAGCTTGTGCAATTCAATTCATCATTCAGAGATAACACCAACTTTAAATATGCATAACATACGAAGTCTGTTTGTGGTCCATGAGCACTCGATTGAAAACTTATCTCATCCTCTTTTCAACGGATCTGGCCTCACCCCCAAACTTCTTCTGAGCGCACCATAATCTGCAAAACAGTCCGCTGCTGTCTCTGATTCCGAAACGGGTTGGTGCTGCGCCACCTCCACTTGGGCCCATGGGCCTTGTAACCCTAGAGGTGTGCGCCCACCTCCCTGGCTGCCACCCTCTAGCCGTCATCCTCATATAGTATAATGTGTGCTATACTTTAGGGTTTGGCTTTCTTTTATGTTTAGTTCGCCTTTGTTACGACGTATATCTTTTGCGTCTGTCGATTAGACCACCTAGTCAAGATCCTTGTTCGGAATCCCACCTTATTAGTACTTTCAGCCATATTTGCAATACATCAGATTGCATTTTACCTTGTTCTTGCGTGCTTCTTTGATGTATGCAGCGATTGATCTTTGTGATCAGCTCATCCAGGTATTCTACACGGTTGATAACAACTTGTCGAGCAGTTCAAAGATTGCGTGGTTTTGAGTCTTACAAGTTTATAGCCAGGATCGTAAGAGTTGAGCGACTACTGCCGAATTTACCTTCTCATTGAAAGATTGGGCCAGGACAGGACCTTCGTGGTTCATTACTAACCCTAGAACACAAGGCTGCAATGGTTGGCTAGATGGTTGGATAGTTGGCTTGTAAGAATTCATCTCAACCCATTAAATAGATGAGGCAACCAGCCCATATCTAACCCTAATAATATCCACTAGCACAATTAAGAAAAACCTATTAACCCCACACAATACAGGTTTACTCACACACTTAACTAATGTATGCTTTTCAAAGCACATAAGCCCGAATCCACTAAGTCTTTTATCATTTGATCCACTTGATTTTCTCAAAATCTCACCTAAACTGCTTTCTCAAGCACCGCGGTTTTGATCCAATGCAGTTTTTGGTATGTGGTAGACTTACCAAAATACCCTTCTTTGATCCAGTCTTCATCTTCCCTTGCAAGTAATCACCATGATTGCCACGTGTAAGTGTATCAATGGCTTGGCACGCATCGAAAAGTCTCACCCGTTCTAGTTCCATCAGACCATGCCTTATTTGGATCAACCAAGCCACTTGGTGTAATTTGTCGTTCGAACCTTCCTTTTAATATTTTCTACTTTTCTTGTGCCATGTTTGGGCTCAACCATCTCATCCGGTATTCTTGACTATTCTGGGCCTCGTCTCTTTCATGAATGTAGCCTCGATCCTCATCGTTGATCATAATTGATTCTAAACCTTCCTGTACATGCAAAGACAAAGAAACCATTTTTGGATGCACCTTCTTTACAACTTGATCTACATTAGCTAAAATATACTTTATGCAATATTAAAGAACTGACAAAACATATATCAAATCATCCCAAAACCAAATCCCGAAATCCAAGAAAAATATTTCAAGGCCGGTTTGACTGCCAACCAGAGACCAGTCAGACCAGTTGAGCACATTGCAAATGACCCTCTCTAGAATAACACAACTGCCAACAAATCTTTAGTCATACCGTTCTATTGTCTGACCTCTGCGGTCATACTGCCCGGCATGGTCTAACTGGCAACACACCGATGGTCTAATTGGCAACTAGCCAGTGATCAGACCGGTTTATCTAACAACAAACCTGACAAAGTATAAACTTTGCAAAACTAAAATTCCACCTTCACAAACTTGGCAATGGCTCATCACAACATTATCTTCAACCCTCTCACATAGTCTCGCACAAATACATCCACATTTACATATATCCAAAAGCATATTCATACATTACAATGATAATGTACAAAGTTAACAATTATGGTTATAATGTATTCACAAGGCTTACAACACAACTAAATAAACTCTACTCAAATTATCTTCATTGCAGGCCAAAATACTATAAGTACCTACAATTTAATTGTAATCCAAAACAACAACCAGCAAAAGCAAAAGTAAATGAATAAAGCAAGAAAAGTAAAATAAATAGAATTACTGTTAGAACCCATTATCAAGTTAATTGCACAAAAGGCAATCATTCACCGAGATACCAGACTGTTCGGGGCCAATTGGCACCTCTCGCATTAGTGGTTTTCATCATCCAACGGTAGTTTCCAATTTTACGAACCAGTCTCAACATTCCATCACTTGCCAAGTTAAAACCTTCCCCATTCTAAACTTCCAATAAAAGCCATGATTGAAGCCACGAGTCATTATCATAGCGCATCCAGGGAGGAAGGGTAGAGGATAAGGCCAAGAGAGAGAGGGGGGAAAGCATCACTGCCAAAGCTACCGCCCAAAGCCTTCATAGTGCAGCAAGGCATGCTACACCACCAAACTCATGCTCCAACAAAAACTGGCAAGCACACCGACAGAGAGAGGGAGAGAGCCGAAGCCCACAACCACCATAAAGCTACCATAGAGCCACACCATAGCCATCTCTGCCTCCATCCGAAACCCAAGACTGAGAGAGTGTGAAGGAGAGAATTGTTGGTCAGAGTTTAGGCACCGGCCAAGAACCAAGAAGAATGAGCCAAGACCAAAGGCCACAACAAGGAGGAGGGGACCGTAGCAAGGGAGGCGACGCTGACTCACTACTGGGCCACTTCGAGCAAGGGCCAAAAGGGAAAACACTACAAGCACATGAGGGTAGGACCATCCACCAAGCTCCCCAAATCAAGCCCGACAACGTCAACAAGATAGCCCACGTTCCCTACCATTGTGCCCATTTTTTCCCTTTTTTTGAAGCAGTAGCTTATGGCTGATTAGAGCTGTGATAGCGTGTCATCACCGGCTCACGACATTGGAGGAAATACCCCGGGGTGGTTATCCATGCACTCCCGAGGATCCCTGGCATGCTCCCCGATGCATACAAGGATCCTCGAGCCCCATCATGGTTACTCACCCACATGAAAGTATTCCCCTGAAGAAATCCCCATTCCACATAAGCCTAAGCAAGCCCAAGGACATAAACTAAGAAAAAATTGAAATCAACAAAACCAAAATGGTAATGTCCAAAAGCTTAGAAGAAGGATGTAGAAAGGATAGAGAACAGAAGAATAAGACTGGTAGTACGAAAGAGGAGGTAGGAGGCGTGTAGCTAGAGGAGGAAATGCAAAAGCTTCGGTGGTGTCATAGCCAGCCGAGATGTAGAGCATTAGAGGCTAGCCAGAAGGGACGTGGAGTGTTTGTGGTGATGTAGTCGATTGAGACACAAGGCGTCGGAGGGTAGCAGCTGGCAAGGATGCGCATCGTCAGTGACAATGGGGCCACCGGGACACAAGACGTCATATCCGATAGGGATGTGAGGTTGACGGTGTGCAGCTAGCTAGGAAAACGAGACATCGATGACATGTAGCCAAAGAGGACACGAGGCATCAGTGGAGCGGAGGCTCCAGCAGAGCAACAGGCGGCGGCGCAGGAACTTCGACTGGGTGCGGGTAACATGCTAGAATCTGGGGAGAAGGAAGGAAGGAGGAGCCGAAGCATGTGCATGTGAGCAGTAAAGAAGGCAGAAGAGATAGAGAGAGAGAGGAAAAGATAAGGGAGAGAGTAAAGGGGGGCTAATAGGTCGGTAGGCCGGCCACGTGCACAAATGGGCCAAACGAGTAAATGGGCTAAGAAGTAAGGCATGGGCTGAATAGGAAACTGGACCAAAATAGAAAAATAAGGAAGAAAATAAATAGACATTGATAAATAAACTACAAATGTGTAGAATGCCAAAAAAAAAAGACCCAGAGAATTGGACAAATACCCTTAGTAAATACTACTAGCAAAACAGTAAAACTTATAATTTCCCAAAGAATAAAATGGTTCCAAAATAATGCAAATTATTCAATAAGAGATTTTGCTTCATTCGAAATATTAACAATAACCCTAAATTGGAGGAGGTGGGGTCTCAATTGGACTTTGGAGCATAAAAGGGTAAACCTCAAACGCCTATGTTTAGTGCTTTGGAGTGTCGAATATTCAAATCCACTCGACCAACGACTATTTATAGCCGGGTGGAGATATGGTAATAGAATTAGAGAAAAAAATTCTGTATTCTAAATTTGGCTTCGCATCTAAAGAAATGCGAAAGACCTAGTAGCCATAAAAGTTCAGAATAACTATGGGTAAAGTGATATAAGCCTACATTGCACTTTAATTTATGCCAGCCTCTTGGATAAGAGTCTACGGGAACTAACCGGGGGCTTTCTCTTCTCTAGAGAGATTGTTAGTAAAGTTTTAAATACTAAAATTTGCCAATTCTTCAAGTTAACAAATTATGTTCTGAGTAAATGAACAGGTAAGAACTTGAGCAACATAAAGTTATTTGTACATCATTATTAAAACTTGCGGAGTACTTCGTACTCACCCTTACTATTAAATTTCTCCTTTTTAGAGCCAAAGACAATTGGGGTATACTCGGGGATTAACGAGGGTGGGTTCAAAAAATGAGCACACCCCGAGATACGAGGTTGACATGAATTTGGAGGTCAAAGAGGTGGAGGCCTTATACGACAGTTGGGATGATTAGGTGATCCACAGCTCGTCGTCTTTGTCCTAGGTCGGATGTGTATCATACTAATTCCTTCTACAGTCAGATTTTCTATTATATTGTATATAATTATCTAGTACACAGTACTTCGACTTTTATTATTGTAATATTATCGGACTCGCCTGTAAGCCCGATCCAATACTTTTAGCCCTGTGTAGCATGATACTGTAATAATAATAAAGTAGTACTGTCTCTAATTGTTGTTCTACTGTAACACTCTGATGAATTATTATTCGATCATGCGGTGTTCTTATTGAGAAATAATCCGTTCACTCGCGTTATGTTCTAAGTATAATAACACAGGACACCACAAAATTGCCATTCCGTTGTTAACTACATTGTTTGGCTCTGTTTAGAAAGAACTACCTTTGAACTTTTAGTTCGATACACCTAACTTGCTTGTCAAACTAAAGCGTGTTTTTTCGTGCTAGCAGCATGTAATTGATAGGTTGGTTAAACATTGACCTGTTTGAGCTAGTTACTTGCTGCTAAGATCTTAGCAAGTTCTCACTTGTCAGGGGTTACCTAGCGAGCTATAGCCTATATCACTATGTCCTAAGTAGAGGTATAATCATAGTGAATACGGACAGATATCGTTTATCTTGTATCATATTTCGTTTTTTTTCAGAGTCAGAGTTGGATACGGACAGTGTTGGGTATACATTTCTCCATTTCGTATTTGCTCCACAAACATTCGGACAGTCGGTTGGATGAAAATTATCTGCTTCTTTTATACCTCTAAACAATATGGGTGCAATTAGAGCGAACATGGTGAGACTAATGGTTGAAATGTCAAAGAAAGAGTACTCAATATTCTCCGCCTGTTTAGATACGGTAATCTATTTATCTATTATCTTGTTCCTAAATAAAGTCACAACAGACTTTCTCATATCACTTGACATACGGATATATACGAACGGATATCACTCATCCAGTATCTCATTCCGTATTTTTTTTTCTCAGAGTCAGAGTCGGACACAGATAATACCAGATACCTATTTACCCCTTCCGTATTCATTTCACGAGCCTTCGGTCGATCAGTCGGATAGAAATTATCTGCTCCGTTTGCACCCTAGTCATAAGGTTGCACATGGGTCCTCCTTGGAGATTCAACCGATAAGACTCTGAAATAGTGCTTTAAATGATAGCGCAACCGAATATGTAGTTGCTTTTGGAGTGTTATCATGTGGTTTGTGTTCTTGTATTCTGACATTGTCGAGTCAAAGTCTGATCGAGCTTTCTGGCCTAGTTTTGACATTTCCACTTTCTTTTTCGTTCACAGAAGAAAAAGGCAGTACAAGGGTAAAATAGTAAGTTTCATCTTTCATCAGATGAGGTCAGCATTTGCTCAGAGTGATCTTGGTTGATCTTTTTTTCCCCTGAGAACATGATCTTGGCAGTTCTGAACCTGAAGGTGATCTGAATGCCAGCCATAGTATTTGGGAATCTCAGAAAGCATGTTGGACATGCGTATACGTTTCCATTTGTTAGTCCCGCCCAACATGATGCCACCATTTACCAAACGACAAATGGCAATTCAGTTTCAAGTTTCAACTTGAAGGTGGTCTGAATGCAGAACGAAGAGAATTAGGTCTCAGGTATGGTCAGGCTGCACTCCGTACAGGAGTCCCAGATATCGGCCCTTCGCCGTATGACATGATGTCACCGTTACCTAATGGCAACGGTGATTCAGCTTCAGGTTGAAGGCATTCTGAGGCCTGAACGCGAATGGTCGATCCAGGCTTCTCGCAGACATGGTTAGAAATCAGTACACGAGTTCATCCCTCGTTTCTGTGCAGCCTGATATCGCCGGTTCCTGTTGATCACGGTGAGCTGGTCTCATTTTAATTGTGCCAAGGTGAGCTGATAGTAACTGTCGCATCGAGCGCAGCCAGACATGAATTGAGCATACGGGGGAGGGCGAGTTACCATACCTCACGCGGGCGTGATGTCATAACTGCTTAATGGAAACAGTAGCGATGTTTCAAGGTGAAAGTGGCCTGACTGTGACCACCGGGAGGCAGCGAACCCTGGATTCAGATCCGTAGAATAGTCACACTGCGGGTGGTTCAATGTATTTAAACATGGAGGTAGCTGAATTGATCTGAATGGCGGGAAACGCTTCACGTCGACCAGCTGAGCCGAATCCCCGGGAAATGATCTTTGCACCGTCAGGTGGATCTGTTGCTGCAAGCTGGACATCACAGACTGTACTTCTGTATTTCTGCGGCGGCAGGATCGAGATTGCCTCCCCTCTCCTCTCGAAATTGAATCCGATTAGGACTTGTACTGTTTTGTAGGATCCGTATAGAACTAGGATTCGTTTCCTGTTTCGTATTCGGATCAGGTCACCCGAATCAGGCAAGGACTCTTTGCTATATGACGTATTTTGTGATCTGAATCTGATCAAGTCTAATTATTACTTGTCTTTCCGACCGTTTGAGAGTTCGATTAAAAAGTAATGCGAATTGATCGGAGATTATGATTAGGATTATCTTCGAGTTTGTAATGGACTTTGTACCAACTTGCCAATTAGAACTACTGTTCCTTTCTTCGTTAGAGATTTTAATCCTTAGTCTATAAATGTACCCCTTTAGTCACACGCCAAAATACGCTAAACTTTTTCCTGCTTGTAACTTCTCCTCGTATAGTAATTTCGCCGATTGTGCGTCCGTGGGTTTTCACCCAAAAAAATTTTCACGTTAAATCTTTGTCGTGTGTTCTTGATTGTTCTTTGTTGGTTTCTGCTTTATTTTGTCAATTTTGTAATATGTGGTATTCGATCCTAACAAGTGGTATCAGAGCCTCGTTCTTCACCCAGATCAATCTAGTGCACTCTCGATATGACGATAATAAAGTATGATCTTTTGCTGCTCGACCAAGACACAAAATTTTTTCTATAGCAGATAAAGATGTGAGCTATTCTAACACATCTTGATTTGAATGGTACATTATTGGGAATTGATAAGATGCCCGTTGCATGGTCCGCTGAGGAGAAACAAAGAAGAGATCTTAAGGCTCTCTCTCATGTTCATCTTTATCTTAAGGCTCTCTCTCAGATTCATCTTCATTTATCTAAATATATTCTCTAAAAAGTCACAAACGATACCACCACTGTTGCGTTATGGCTAAAGTTGGAATAGATCTGCATGATTAAGGACTTGATCGGCAATATGCTTATGAAGCAGAAGCTTTTCTCGCTCAGATTGGCAAAAGGTGGATCTATGTTGAATTATTTGACCGCTTTTAAAGATATCGTCTCCGATCTCGAAGCAATGGAGGTCAAATACAATGACGAAGATTTATGCTTTATACTACTTTGCTTGCTGCTCGGTTCATTCTCTATGTTTAAAGACACAATTCATTATAGTCGAAATATTTTCACCCTCAAGGGGATTTGTAATGCTCTGCATGCAAAGGAGAAGCTGAAAACCATAGTGTCGAGCGAAAGCTTGAGTTCGCATGCAGAAGATTTGTCTATTCATGGAAGATAAATTGAGAGGTCTCCAACTAGGGATTTCAGAAGTAAAAGCAAATTTCGGATCGTGAGTAGAAGTGTTATATTTGATAAGTCTACTTTGATGAAAGACAATACGATCAGTGCTCCTCTCGAGAAGTATTAGAAAACCAGCGTACAGGTGGGGCACGTTATTGATTCGGGATTCTCACCAGATGCCGACAACGAAAATTCATAGGAAGTCCATGTTCAAGCTATGACTAGTAATCATCCAATAGGAACTGGTTGAAATTAACAATCCATTATAGTTAATCGGGTAATGAGAACTATTCAGCCTCTGAGGAGGTTAATTGAAGATGACATTGTTGTGGCTTATTGTTTAAAGTGGCAAAAGATATTGAAGGGACAATTGAGCATTCAACCTATTCAGAAGCCATCTATTCTGATGAGTCAGAGAGGTGGATAGATACCATGCACAAGGAGATAGAATCTCTTGAGAAGAATTCCACTTAGGAGTTGGTCGATCTCTCGATTGAAAAGAAACACGTACGCTGCAAGTGGATTTACAAGAAGAAGAAAGGCACATCACCAACTAACCAGGTCAGGTATAAGGAGAAGCTCGTTGCAAAGGGATATAGCTAAATCTCAAGTATTACTTTCATAGATGTTTTCCCCCTCTAGTAAAGCATAGTTCCATTCGTACTCTACACACCGTTATAGCTATGCTAATTTTAAGGTTGAGCAATTGGATATTAAGATCATGTTCCTACATAGGGAATTGGAAGAAGATATTTATATGGAGTAGCCAGAAGGTTTTGTCATTCTGGGAAAGAAGGTTTTTTGCTTGCATGTTAAACAAGTCTCTTTATGGATTGAAGCAATTACCCAGACAGTGGTATAAGAATTTTAACTCCTTTATAACCTCTCAAGGATTCAAGAGATTTGATTATGATAGTTGTGTTTATTTGAAGATCGTCAACGATTCAGACATCTATTTGCTCCTATATATCGATGATATACTGATCGCGGCACAGAGACATGTATGAAATTTCAAAGTTGAAGGTATAATTGAGCAGTGCAGTAAAGAAGATTCTTGGTGTGAAAAATATTAGAGACCGACGGATTGAAAAAACTATACATAAGTCAGAAAGGGTATATTGAAAAAGCTCTTCATCGCTTCAACATGCATAAGGCCAAACCATCCAGTACACCACAAGGTGCACATTTTAAGCTCTCTTCAGCATCAATATTCCGTATGTAAGTGTAGTCGGATCACTTATGTACTCCATGGTCTACTCTCGCCCCAACCTATCTCATGCCTTGAGTGTTGTCAACAGATATATGGCCAATCCTAGTAAAGACCACTGGAGAATTGTTCAGTGGATCTTCAGGTATTTAAGGGGCGCTTTTGATGTTTGATTATATTTTGGATAGACCAGCGATGGGTTGGTCGGATATGTTGATTCAGACGTTGCAAGAGATCTGGCTAAGCGAATATCTCTTATTGGTTATATTTTCATGGTCGGAGGCTGTGCAGTGAGTTGAAAAGCTAGTATACAACATAATGTTGTTATTTTGATCATGGAAGCCGAGTACGTGCTATTTCAGAAACCTGTAAAGAATTTGTTTTGCGAAGAGATCTGTACACTGAGCTTTATGGCAGTACACCTTAAATCAACATTTTCTGTGACAGTCAGAGTGTTATTTGTTTTACAAAAAGACAAAATATTCTATACTAGAACAAATCACATTGAAGTTAGATAGCACTTCACCCGATGAGTTATTACACAAGGTGATATCAAAATTTGCAAGATTAGTACTTGTGAGAATCCAGTTGATATGATGACAAAGCCCATTTCTAATGCCAAGTTTGAGCTCTACTCAAACTTGGTCGGTATTATTCATTAGTCCTTTTAGATATTTGACGCATAAGGCATTTTACAATTTCATTGAGAGGTTTTTTGATTTTTCTGCTATAGGAGGAGATTTTTGTATTTTGTGATCTAAGTCTAGTCGGGTCCAACCACTGCTGTTCTTTCCGACCTCTTGAAGAGTTCAATCAAGAAGTAATGCGAACTGATCGAAGATTATGATTGTGATCATCTTCGAGTTCGTATTAGACTCTGCACCAACTTGCATCAAACGTGATACTCTAAGGTTTCGACTACAACTCTACACCGTTATCTTTCGAGACTCTCTGAGCAAGATGTTGTTCCTGTCTTCGAGAATATTACTATTCTAGTTTTCGATATGTCTCTGTTTCGTTGTCGACTAGAACTGTTTTTCCTTACTTCGTTAGTGGTTTTGATCACTAGCTTATAAATGTACCCTTGTAGTCATACGCCAAAATACGTAGAAGTTTTTTGTACTTGTAGCTTCTCCTCGTACAGTGATTTCACAGATTGTGTATTCGTGTTTTTTCACACCCGTAAGGGTTTTCCACATTTAATCTTTGTGTCATGTTCTTGATTGTTCTTCGTTGGTCTCTGCTTTGTATTGTCGATTTCGTAACAGGTGGTATCCGATCCTAACACGTGCATTATTACGTTAGGCCATGAACGCAGCAGCACAGTTCGACCGGAAACTTCTAGTTTTGTTGCTAAACAGTGTCATTGGTCCATCATAGCGTTTGATTTGGTTTTAACTTCCAATGACGGGCAAGGCAAACCACAGCGACGTCTATTATCAAGGCAAGTCAGTACTCAGTAATTGCGCTTGTGAGCCCCTGTTGATCTGCCCATCGTGGCTGCAGGGTAACCGTAACAAGCTCCGAGTGTTTTGAGCCAGGAATTAGATACAGCCATTACTCCCTAGTTAGCACACAACAGCAACCAACTGCACTGAATTCTGTCTGTCTGAAGTCACTGCGTTCTGATCGCACCGGCTGAAAGTTACATCTCGGCCCGTGGCACTGTTGCCTCCATTGTGTCGGCTTAATGCACTTAAGCTCTTGGCCTAATTGGCTAATCCCCATACTGGCTAACAGCAGACCACACATCTAGCTTGCAGCCACAGCCTTGTTGGGATTTGCCCCTAGGATCGAATACACGCGAGCACGTGGACGCAACTTACGCACTCTAAACTCTGATCTCAGTAGTCGTAATCTGTTTACGACTGCTCAGCTCTGATATAGCACCAGGTTACCCATGGACACATACTACAAAGGGGAAGTCGAACAAACATAGAGACACGGAGAGAAAATTTTCCCGACGCGAACTCAACTTGTGTCGTTTTTCCTCTTCTTTTTCTCGTTTATCTTATTTGACTTACCTTCTTATTCTCAGCACATAACATGGCTTGTATAGACACACCCGGGCCTCACAACAGGCCACTCACCCACTACACGACTCTGACAACGACTACCTGCCTATACCGAGCAGTTCGACATTTGACTGAATCCTCCCGTCATTCCACGACCTCTCGTGCTGATGACTGCTACAGTGACTGGCCACACACAACTGCTACATTGACCGGCCGCACAATATCTTTGGTCGCACACGAACACTATAGTGACTGGTCGCACACGTCTTCGGCCACACACGAACGCTACAGTGACAGGTCACACACGTCTTCGGCCGCACACGAACGCTACAGTGACAGACTGCACACTTCTTCTGCAGTACTCTACTGAGTATGACGCCCACAGTACTCCTCAGAGTATGAGTCCACAGTACTCGATGCAGCTATGACCGGTTTGCTACGACTACGACCACGGTGCATATGGGCGCTACGACCAAGCTGGTCTTTTGAGCACTGACCACTTCCGTAGTCCTCCGACTGCAGCTCTGACTGCTGCTTCAAACACGGCTTGTCTAAGACCGTGTCTCCGACCACTACTCGTCTTTGATCGTGTCTTCGACCACAGCTTGTCTTCGACTGCGTCTCTGACCACTGTGCCTACGACCATGGTGCCTACGACTAGGACGCCTATGACCATGGCGCCTACGGCCACGGCGTCACGACCGTGCACACTGTTGACTACGGCGCCACGACCACACACACTATCGACTACGGTGCCACGACCACGCACACTGTCGACTACGGTGCCATGACTGCGCACACTGTCGACTACGGCGGTGCCACGAGCACGCACGCTGTCGACCACGATGCCACGACTGCGCACACTGTCGACCATGGTGGTGCCACGACCACGCACACTGTCGACCACAATGCCACGACTGTGCACATTGTTGACCACGACGGTGCCACGACCGCGCACACTGTCGACCACAATACCACGACTGCACTCACTATCGACCACGGTGTCACTATTGTGCACACTGTCGATCACGGTGCCACGACTATGCACACTGTTGACTACGGTTGCACGGCCACGTAGACCGGTCGTATACGACCACACAAGGGGACCAGTCGTAATGACCACACAGACTAGTCGTACACGACCCCACACAAACCGGTTGTACACGACCATACAGACAGGTTGTAACGACCACACACAAACCGGTCGTACACGACCACACAGACTGGGGTCGATCTAACCACACATAGACTCCGATCACTCCGACCACACACAGAATGTGGTCGTCATGATCACACATAGGTTATCAAGATTAATTCTAACAAACCTTCCCAATCAGGCCATTTAACTGCCGGTTACTTTAACCGTCAGAATTGCATAAATACCGAGCCGGCACAGGCCATTAGAGCTCAAGTGCAGCCACCACCAGAGAAGACTCCTCACCATGCCTTTTCCTTCCTCGGCCCATTGGCTTAGCCTGGTCGGAAGCATCTGGCTCCAAACAATCAACGGTCCCAACTCCGACTTCCCGGTTTACTCGTCGCAGCTCAAGGAGCTCAAGCACATCACCCAGGTGCAGCTCAACTTCCTCGCCTTCGCGTCCGACGCGGGCAAGCTCTTCGGCTGGTTCTCCGGGGTGGCGGCCCTGTACCTGCCCCTGTGGCTCGTCGCGTTCGTCGGCGCTGCGTTCGGCCTCGTCGGCTACGGCATCCAGTACCTCTTCTTGGACAGCGCTGGGCTCCGGTACTGGCACCTGTTCGTGCTCACCGCCCTGGCCGGGAATGGCATCTGCTGGATCAACACCGTCTGCTACCTACTCTGCATCAAGAACTTCGCGTCCAGCAGCCGCGTCGCGGTGAGCCTCGCGACGAGCTACCTCGGCCTGAGCGCCAAGGTGTACACGAGCCTTGCCGAGACGATGCCCGGCCTTGCCAACTCCAAGGCGAAGACGTACCTCCTCCTCAATGCCGTTGTGCCGATGCTCGTCACGGTCGTGGTGGCGCCGTCCCTCAGGATGGTCGACCTCAAGAGCGAGTCGAGCACGGACGCGGCATTCCTCGTCATGTTCGCCATCACGCTCGTGACCGGAGCCTGCGCCGTGGTCGGCAGCATAGGCTCGACGTCCAATGGGCTGTCCTCCACGGAGCACATGATCAGCCTCAGCGTGCTGCTGGCCACCCCTATACTCATCCCGGCGGCTCTCAAGATCCGGGAGAGCATGAATAAGATATGGAAGCCGAAGCGGGAGAACAAGATCCACGATGTTGGCACCGACGAGGCTGAGGCCGGGGAGGCGGGCGTCGTCATCGAGGTCGCCGACTCCGAGACCAAGGAGGAAGACAGCGTCGCGTTGAAACCCCAGGAGGAGGTCGGCGGCCTCCGTCTGCTGAGGAACCCGGACTTCTGGCTCTACTTCTTCAGCTACATGTTCAGTGGCACCCTGGGTCTGGTCTTCCTCAACAACCTGGGGCAGATTGCCGAGTCGCGAGGGCTCGGGCGGACTTCCACTCTGGTCTCCCTGTCGTCATCGTTTGGCTTCTTCGGCCGCCTACTTCCGTCCTTCTTGGACTACTACTCTGCAAAGTAAGCCATCGATCATTCTTTTCACACACTTTCATAATTGAATACGTAAACTAGCACGCCCTTTTTTTTTGTTTGATTAGCATCCTTCCTGAGATCTTGGAGGCTCAAAGACACCTCAGTCAGTCTCAAAGATCCATGTAGTATTTTTTGATGACGTGCTAACTACTACTTGCTATATAGAAGATATGGATCTTCTCTGTTTTTGTCCTAGTAAGTTACTTGCTTCCCGGCTGCTAACTAAGTTTGTTCGTTTGCGCAGAAGTGGCTACTCCATTTCCAGAACGGCGTCCATGGCGTCGCTGATGGCGCCCATGGCCGGCGCCTTCTTCCTGCTGCTCAACCCGAGCGACTTATTCCTGTACATGAGCACGGCCATCATCGGCACTTGCACGGGCGCGATCACGTCAGTGGCGGTGTCCGCGACGAGCGAGCTGTTCGGCACCAAGAATTTCGGCGTGAACCACAACGTCCTGGTGACCAACATCCCCGTGGGTTCCCTGTGCTTCGGCTACTTCGCCGCGTTCCTCTACCAGCGGGAGGCCGGGGCGCAGGGCAGCCACACCTGCACAGGCGCCAGCTGCTACCAGGAGACATTCGTCATCTGGGGCTCGACGTGCGCCGTCGGTACGTTGCTCTGCACCGCCCTCTACGCGCGGTCTCGCAAGTTTGCCGGGAGGCTACCTGTAAGGATACCATGCCTAGCTAACTTTGTAGGTGGTGGCAAGGCCCTAGAGATCTCTGATCTGAGGGCTTCTTAAGTCAATTTTGCTATCATACACGAAGCATCTGCCTACAGGCGATGTAGCTTTTGTTTCTTTTGATCTTTGATTTTTTTTCCTTCTTTGGTTTCTTGACTGATCCCACGGCGGATACAGGAAAAAGATTGAGTCGATATTGTGCAGGTTGATGACCTTTTCACTGCATACAAGAGTGCTTGATCAAAGAGTGCTCTTTCGTCTTGGCTTTGCTACTGGTACTTGCCGATCATTTGTTTATTTTCCGTTGTACATAGTATAGTACGTACGTGGAGCTGGAACTCGCATTTAAGTGCTTCAAAGTAACAGTGAATGGTCTGTTTGGACTTGTATAGACTATTTTATGAGTAGGCAACCACTGCATTTTGAGTGGTCCATTGCAGTGGTTCTTCCACGCTAGTATTCAATGCAAAGTCAGGGATATGTAGTAGTAGTAGTAACTAGTACTCCTAACAGCCTTCAATATCTTTGATCTTTATTTTTTCAGTGAAGGGATACTGGCTGTTATTCCACCATGTTAGTGTGGTATGGACTATGGAAGTACTCGTAGGCAGGTATCTATACGTGTACAAACGAAACTGTTAGGTACACGGGCCAGCGATTGATTGGTAGGTCCGTACATGTACATGAGATGGAGTCAAAGCTGATACTGTACCTTTCAATAATTGTCCACAACGATTTCGCAAGTATATTTGTTCGTATTCATAGTAGTCAATGTGTCTAGGACGAGGAAACCCTGGAGAGCCATTTGTTGTATCTATTTTGTCAATGAATAGATCATACTGTGACTGTCAAGCGTCCGAGAAAATCTAGTCTGGGAAATGTCAATACTCGATGCTATCTTCAGTTTGCCGTAGCGATCTCCATATTCTGTAATCCGGCTTGGTCCCTGATAGGACCACTGGAGATGGAACTGCTGCTCGATCTCTGGTTAAACTTCGACACCCATGGCCTCTTCTGCGCAGGTGATATCATTAGACGTCAGCTGCTGAAAGTTACACTATGGGCCACGAAAGATCTAGTGAAGAAATATTCAAGACTATGCCCATCTAGTGACAATCTAGTGACCTTTCTGGATATCACCACCTGTCTTTCAGGATCTTGACCAGGTGAGGCAGCTCATTTACCTCGGACAGTAGCATTCCCCGGCCTATTTACATTGACCCATCCCTCCCAACAACAGCATCATGTTAGAAACGTGGGTAATATTTTAATTTTAAATTTTACTCAAAAGTAATTATAATAAATTAATGATGTAAAACTTATTACTAACAGCAGACTACTCATTATACTTCAGAATATACGCAAGAAAATATAGTAACAAAATCGAACGAATGCGCGAACGACTTACTTTTCCGCCTGATGAAGAACAGGAAGCAGCGCAGGCTTGACGCAATGCAGAACGTAGAAGATGCAGTAGCGATGGTGGTCATGAGATGTGGCTGTTGCCAGAAACCTTATTGCCGCCCCGTGCAGGAATTCTCTGCGCAACGGTTCGGAGATAGCCGCTCTCCTTCCTTCCAGATGCACGCCGGGAAAAAAGGTTGGCGAAGTTCAGACGACGCAGAACAACAACACAAGTTGACAGAAGTAAGAGATTTAGACAGTGAGGAATTCTCTCTTTTTTATATCTTGGACGTCTCCAGGTATATATAGATATGCAAATTACTCTCTAGTAACTGTCCCATTGAACTAAAATAATTTACTGGTAACTTCTCAATTATTCATTGGTAACTGATAACATTTAACCAGTGATTTACCCACTGATAACTGTCTGTCATCAAAAACCCAATTAAACCTCAAATTTAAACAGAGAGAGTGAGGTGTAGGGTTCAGCAAAAATAAAGATGGACTTGGTCTGCCAAGTAGCGCGCCACGTGATTTTCACGCGGAAATACGCGAATACGCGCGCGCGTGCGTGCGTGTGTGTGAATAGATAGAACCCTCCTCATATCATCTCTATCAATATTCAAGAAGTGGTGAGGATTTTAACTTATAAATTTGTCTTCCCCATCTTACCTTAACAATATGGTACTAAATCATGCATATTTTAGAATTAAGAAAATAAGTCATAATCAAATGTATCAATTTTTAACACATCACTGGTGCGTCCGATCCATGCTAAACAAGAACCGAACACATGAGTTCCTTTTTTTACCATCATACTACATGAAGCTCTGACATGTAATTGAGGCATCTTGCCGAGTTCTTCTCAGTTTATAACCTATGATTTAATATTTTTTTCAGATAAATAAATGGGACGATTTCTTCGTCACCATTTTGAAGTGACTTTATCGGAATAATCTTTTTGAAATGGTTTATCGGTATTCAGTTCATTCACATAAAATGGTTATGCTAGGACTAAAACCATAATTTATAGCAATAAATCATAGATCACAGCCGAAAAAAACCTATCAAGAACGAACCATAAAGGATGGGCGGGGTAGGTCGATCCATCATCGACCTCTCGTGGTCCTCCCACATGCACGCTGTGTGATGGCACACTGCAATGCGATGCAAGATCAGTTCCATCTTCCCCGTGTCCTTGGATGGGCAAATGCTATTTATTCGCCGAAAGCTTGGCTCCGCAGAGCCATCACTCTGCTTGCCCGGCCGGACGTGCTAGCTATCCCCAATCCTTCTAGTGAGCCAATTCATTTAAGGTTTGCGCGGTTGGTTGGCCGGATCGACTCGATCGGTGAGACTGCAACATCCCCCACGTCGGTGATGTCCGTCCGATCACTCGCTTCGGCTTGGACTCACTTAAATTAATTTGTAGCATCATCTTAGATAGTTGAGTAGTACTACATGACTACATCGACGCCGACTTTTCCTGCCATGATCGAGCTGATGTAATCATGGGGATAGTGTAGTAATATACATGCTCAAACTAAGCTCAAGTCTCCTGTGCCTCTTTCAAGCTCTTGGCTGTTCGCTACAGTCTACATGGTTGCCGGCCTGGGGGATGGAATGATGGATGCTTGGTGCAGTGTAGTTATTGTGGTGGTGGATGGGGTACCTGTGTTGGTGGAGGTAATGGCGGTGGTTGTTGCGAAGGCGAATGTGCGAAAGGCCATTGACATGTGTCCTGTGCATGCACATGCCTGGCACAAAGAGAATCCGCGGAGAAGGCAAGAGCTAGCTAACGCAACGGCCGCGAGAAAGGAGGGAAGAAAAAAGCTTGGGGGCGAAGTGAAAGTGTGCGCTCTACTCTGTCCATTTGTAAATACAGACTTGCCATCGATCGTGTGTGGTTGGTTCTTGGTTGGACATCTTTGTTTGTGGATGTAATGATTGCACTCGTCTCTGGCTGTCTCTCGCTAATGGTCGGATTAGATTCGGCAATGCTGCTGCTGAAAGCATGCCGTCAGCAGACGAAATATCTTTCAGGTACTTGCAGAGCACACGCGCGTGCGTCAAAATGAAAACTTACTGTGTCAGAACATGCGTATTTGTGATCCAAAATGCCCAACCGTGTGAGAAGGATTAGCATCCGTTCGATCATGAAATGCTAGCATTACTATCATCTCGAGGGAAGTGTGTCTAAGTGTAACCCAATGAAAGGAATCCAGACGAGCCGCTTATATCACTGAATTTTCAAAATTGCTCACATGCACAGGCCTTTCGGATGCTTGATAGCAGTTATCTGCTCAGTACCATACCAAGAAATTTGCATATGTAGGTGCTACCACGTTAGTCTTTGAATTCCATGCCAATATACTCAGCTGGATTAGTGTACTGGAGCCCTCGTTATGTTTTTCTGCTATCATGCACAATCAGTATTGTTCACTATTTCAGCTTTATTAGCTTTATTATCCTCTGCACTATGTAGAGATTTCACAGGGAAAATTGTAAAAAAAAACAACGTTGCTGCAGCATTCTAAAAAATAAAAAAAAACAGCAAAAGGATACATTAATAGAACTTTTAATAGCACAAATTGTTTAGTTTATATTTTTCAGGTGATTAGTTTAATGTTATTGAAAACTGCTGCAACATTGCTGTAGTACTGTATGGAACTTAGCAGGTGTTGGGCCTCTTCTTTTCCTTCGAAGCTGACGGTTTTTGGTTTTTGCTACAGTACCGAGGGGAACCGCGGGCGCGGCGTTTAATACCGGGGGCAGCTTGGTCACAACCACGGTGGAGCTGACGCATGTGCGCGAGGTGGACGATGATCTTTGCGATTGGGCCCCATACTGCAGGGAGAGGGAAGGATGTGAGGTGAGCTGAGAGGTTTGGGCATTTTGTCACTCGTCAGATGCACTCGAAAGATTTTGGATAAATCTTTCCGAAGGGTGCGGACGATTATGTAAATTTTTAGAGTTTTATCTTGTCTTGATTTTTCTAGAAAAAAATCTGAGAAGATTTCTCGCTGAGTTTAAGTATACTTATTTGATGCGGATTCGATCTGATTTATATTTTATGCACTTTTGATTTTTGAAAATCAAATTTTTCCGAAGAAACTCCAATAAAAGCCAAGGGAGAACAAAGGCATGTAAAAAATTTTAAATTACCCTCATTTTTGTATCCCTTAGGATTTTTAGGATGTTACATAAACCGTCCTTGAGACTCAATACAATCATCTATTGCAGTATATTGATCTTCCTACAGTACTGTACTTGCTTTGCGTTTAGCAAGACCTAGTTTTTTTCAAGAGAGTTTTTACCAACATTAGGAGATATCAGTACCTAACACCAAATTACCTTTAAACTCTTGATACCTCTTGGTGCTAACTCAATGGATAACTTGCTACCTCCCAAGAATGGTAAGAACTCTTTTTTAAAAACACTTAACAAAAACATTGGGTAGATAATCAACGACTTAATGGTAATTAACGAATAATTAGTTGATTTTGAAATGTATACACGTTAGCCATCACACATGGAGACGAATTTCTGATTCGTGATGGAATCATGTTGGTGTCAATTATTGCCTTAGACAGGAATTAGACAATTGTTGATGAGCCAATCTCACCTCACCATCCCTTTGCCTAGCCATGTATATATCATCAATATTTTCGCAGGTGTGTCTAGGTATTACCTGGATGTTTTCTTTCTAACAATCATCTATATTTAAAATCGTTGGATTAGAGATTACACGGCCCCTTTTTTTGGAGAGAGAAGTTTTTTTTGGAAAGGGTGAGGGAGAATTCATAGCCATTGAATCTCTAATCCAATAATCACAAATCTGAATGATAGTTAGAAAGAAAATATTCAGGTGATAATTATCAACACCCTATTTTCGCATAGCTGCAGGTTGCGCTGGTCTCGACCGGAGCCTCACACGATCACATCAGTTGATGCAAATCTCGCTCGTTTTCAGTCATCGATCCCTTTCGCCCCCTTAATTTCCCGGCTGGATAAATCCGAGACGTCACTTGGAGAAATTTGATTCAGGTTTTGCTACCAGCGACGTCAGGTAATGGCCCTAGTCGGATTATCCCCGACGTCCTAGAGCTGATCGTACTCCACCATGCATATCATCATATACGGATATAGATGATCCGGAAACCACAACAAGAAGAAGGATCCAGGCCTAGGCTAGACTACCAAGTTGGAATAATCTGTACTTTGAATTATTTTTTCTCACCAAAGATCTTTCCCTTTTTTCTTTAAATAATATTTCATTAACCATAAATATCTATCTTAAAAATTCTAGGTCCGCCACCCACCGCGCCCGCGCGTCCGCCGTGGCTGCCGCGCCATCCAAAACGATGTCGTCGCAGTTCATGTTTTCCCGCAAAGCCGGTGCACGGCCGACTAAACGAGTCGACGTGAGTCGCGCGCCACAAATGTAGTACCCCACCAACGCTTTACCATGAACGGCACGGGCGGTCGTGTGCCGCGGCTAATTACGGCGCGCTGACGCGCGCGTGCTAATTTGCTGACCGACCGCACGCGGCCGTCCAAAAGCCGTGCTTGTCTCGGACGAGCAACAGCGTTTGCCCGCCCGTGCCGGGTCGGCGCACGGGCAGAAACACCTACCACAATTACGGTGCGTTTTGCTCGTGCCTGGTCGGGCCGGCCAGTCCATGCCTTCACGTCGCGGCCGTTGCTTTCCTATAGCTTCCCGTCCTCTCTCTCTCCTCGCGCATTGTGGCCTGTGTTGCGCGGGTGAGTAGTGCGCGCTAGCTCCATGCTGTTTTCTGCTCGTCCCGTTTCCTCGCTCCTTTCCCTTTATGCCTCGTAAGTGATCAGAGTTCATACCAACTTTCCTTCGCTTGTACTCATGCCCGTCTCTTTCTCCCTCGCTCCTCACGCGCACACGCGCTGGGAAAGGGTCCGGCACTTCCACTGATTGATCTGGCCACTACACAATGTTTTTCCCTCTTATCTAACTCGTAGCTAGCTCTTCTGATCTTTTCTGGCCTAGGAATTCTTCACCGGCCGGTAACATAAAGCGCATGCATGCAGCGGTTTCATCCACACGATACGGTCTCGATTCGTCCCTTTGCATGTGAAAGGCTTGTCTACCAGCGGATTGAAGCTAGACAAATGCAAACAGATCAACGACTGATACCACCAAGTCGGTCGGTACTGCACTCTAAAAGGTTGAGGCGTTCACTCCACCGCTAACAGAAGCAACACTAAGCTAAAGCGAATCGTGTGATCGATCACGTACGTAACTGCCGTCTTCCTTGATCGTTATGAACTGTCTTAGGCGCCACCCGTGCCGTGCCGTCTCTTTCTCCCGTACCACTGATGGATGCTGGCTTCTGGGCGTGCCTTCGGCGTTTTTCTTAGGTAGCCTTTGGAACTGGACCACCTCGGCCGGCCGCATGCGGTCGATCTAAGCCATCGCGGGACGAAACAATCAAAAGCTCTACAGTCACAGGGTGGGTTTAAAAGAACGGTTTTAAATTTTAACCAGGAGGATCGGTATGGTCGAAAATCGAAAAATTTTGAAGAATTTTGGGCCAAAATTTTTAAATCAAAATTTGAAAATTTAAAAAATTAGCTGATAACCGGCCGAAAATTGTTTAACAAATCGACCAAAATTTTTGAAACAAATTTCGGCCACAATTTCTTCTAAATTTGACAAATTTCATGCAGAACAATTTTTTTGGAACCAGTTTGGAACTCTATCGGGTCACCGGTAAAATTGGTTTTCAGCCGGTAACCGGCCGATAAAATTTTCCCTGGTTGCGGGAACCATCGAAATGAGATATGAGATGTGGGCTAGGTTCAGTCTAGCTTTGGCTTTGGCTTATCATTTTTTACTACAATATTAGTTTTTATACGATGCGTTTTTTAAAGTAATATCTATAAATTAATATAGCAGACTAAATTTAACTATACTATTTAAAATTACATACGACTGTTTTCTTTTAGTTCTATCGCTGACCAACACAAACTCTTAACTATAAACTATAACAAAAAAAAAGCCACTCATGATCGATCCTCAACTGCGTCATGTCGTGCGTACGCAAGGGCCCAGGAGGGTCCAGGTGTACCTATCAGACGGTTGATATGACTCGATCGCTTTGGCCCCATGTGCGATTGGCAGAGTTGCAGACGACAGACGTGCTGATCCCAGCCGCCGCAGAGCCGCTGCCGCTGAGCGCTCAGACTCCTGGCCGTGCACAGTTTTTCAGCCCATGCTCCGTGCAATACAGACATGCTGTTGGCCGGCCGGTTTCGTCCGAGGACTAGCGTTGCACGGCCTTCAATTATCACAACCTCTCGTTCAGTTCAAGTGTTCAACATGGATCTATTCATTATTCAAGTACAAGGGTCGCTATTTTGGTCCGTTCGTAGTTGAACATGGATCAGTGATCGCCCAGCTAACAACTTCATTTCTGTGCATTTGTTCATGCTAATAGGAGACGATCATTCTCCTCATTTGCACCAAGTACATTTCGGGACTCTGTTTCCTGTCACATGACAAGGCGAGCCAAGCCATAACAAGCACTGCCGCTGTATCAACAGCCTATTACTCCCCGGAGGAGTCTCCGCGCGGAGGGGAGGCCGCGTCACCCCGCGCCAGCGCTCCGCCCGCCACGTGGCCGTCGAATTCGCGTACGGTCGGGTGGGCTGTTTTGCGAAAAGTTCCTGCGTTTTCTCGAAATTACGTACAGATCCTTGGTTCTCACGAAAAGGTCCCTGCCAGTTTTTTTAGCCCCTCCACTTTGCAGGATAGCCCCCCGCGGTTTTTGAAATTACGCACGGGTCCTCGTTTGTTTACGTACAGGTCCTCATTTTTTTTGCGAAAAAGACCTTTACCTTTTACGAAAATACGCATGTGCCTTCGATTTTTTTTAAAACTCCTCACGAGTTATCGCCTCTTTTACTTTAGTACGTACGGTGGCTGACGCAGCGTGGCGCCGCGCCTATGAGGCTAGTAGTTATAGAAACGAAGCATCGCCGCTGGCAAGCCATCCAACCAGTGGGAAATCCAAGATAAAAATAGAGAGAAAACTCTACTGTTAAGGCTATAGCACATCATAAATATATCAAAGCTATATCTACTAGTATTTTACCATTGGAATATCAAATTCATATATAAATAGGAAGAGAACAAATTGAAAATGTACAGCACAATAAATTTAGTTCCTTGCTAATGGATAATGTGCCCCTAAATGTTCATAAATATGTGAGTACCGATCCGTAGATAAGAAATATCAAATGTAGTGATACAATATTAAATTGTGAATGTTCATAAACATTAAAAATGAAATGAAAACATACCACTAAGTCACTGAATCTGAGTACGACATAATTTCACTCTATGAGATTTCATGTCTTGAAAGAGTTGAATGATTCTTTTGTTATCAAGACTTCCAAATATCTCTCGCTTAGTGTAGCACACCATCAAGCCATTGATCCATTCATCTGATACCTTATTGCGCAAATCTGTTTTAATAATATTCATTACCGAGAAAATTCTTTCAACTGATGTTGTTGCCACTGGAAGGATCAATGTGAGCTCGATGAGGCGATACACCAATGCAAAAGTTATATTTTTTCGGTTTCAACCATCTTTTGAGCAACCTTTTCAAGATCATGGCATTCACAAAATTCAACACTTCTTCTAACACTGCTAGTTACATTGTTTGAGAAATATTTGTGCAAGTTCGCTTCTCTATTTTTGTAAATCGAAGAATAATTAAACAACAACCAGTCAATAATTAATTAAACAAATTGGCTAATCGGTAAAACAATAATAAAATGAGATTCACATTCACTCACATTCACAAATCAGTGAATCACGGTCGCCGGTCGGTCACGTCGTCACGGGCTCACGGAGTCACGGCCTCACGCAGTTCAGCACCTGGTAGCTCACTGCGCAAATCACTAAATCAGTAACTCGCCTCACCTGCTCTGCTGCTCACCACGAACACACTTCATTGCCTCGCCTCATTGGGGAATAACCTCGTAGTTGTCGCCTCGTCGGTCGTCGCCTCGTTCTCTCCGTCTCTCAGAATCTCCGATGCTGGCGATGCGTCCGAAGTCCGATGCACCCTGGCTCCCTGCTGATGCCACCGCGCGGCTCGCACGCCGCCCGCCAAGCGCTAGCGCTAGCACCGAGTGGTCAACCGCCTCCCCCTCCGCTCCGCATCGAGCCACCCTCTGTGCCGGGCCACCGACCACCTCCGGCCTCCCCGTCCGCGCCGAGTCGCTGACCGCCTCCCCCTCCCCGGCTCCCCCTCCGCCGTGCCGGCCACCAAACTGTAGGCTGCCAACTCCGTGACTCGTGACGGTGAGTCTCTACTCTCTCTCCGACTCGATGACGGCTCGGCCTTTCCATGACCTTACTATTTAGGCGTTGTGTTGTTCATCTTCCTCGTGACCTTATCTAATGTTGAGTGTTGACTGTTCTGTTGTCGTTGGGGTTTTGGGCCAGGATTCACCACTGATTTGGGTCGGCTAAGGCGCTGGGCCTTAAGACACCGACTGGGCCTCGCCTCATGCTTTCTATAATCTTCAACTGAGTTCTTCAACCTTCGGGTGACCAGGCTCTTCTTCATCCTTTGACGCTCGACGGTCCGACCTCCGGTTCTTCAACCTCCGAGCGACCGGGCCGACTGGGTCTTCTTCAACCACGATGGGAGGAAGGGGTGCTTGAGTACCCACAAGCACCCATGGTGGATTCGCCCCTGGGGATGATCATCAATGTTGAGATCTCTATTGTCGTTAGAGGTGTCCTGGCCATTCTCACCATCCTTAAAGGGGGCCAAGTGCGGAAAGCGTCCTAAGAGCCACCGTGCGGAGAGTTATTGAGATCATCACGGATGACGAAGACCCCTTGGGGACTGCTCGTGTCGAGTTTTCAAAACTCAAGGAGTAGTCAAAAGACAATGCCTTACCACTCAGAGTAACCCTGCCAGGAAGGGGAATACTGGGTTATAATAGTCTCCGGCCGCTCCATTGGTGGGTGGATGCGGATCCTCTGCATGTAGGGTCGAACGCGAAGCAGTATCAACCCCGCATGCAATATCGGTGTTGCGGTTACCAGGTGACAACAAAGACCCAAAGAGGTGCTCAAAAGCAGTGGTCTCGGAGCAGGTGGAACCTTTGGGGGTGAATGTTGGTTCTGGCCGTTTGGGCCCTTGTCCTCTGGGGGTTCTATTTCCCCATCTAGACACAACAATGCTGGCGGTGGCGTAACCACCTCTGCCTAGCCAGAGAAATGACTTCTGGGTCTGGTGACACATCTCAGGAATAGGTATTCCCGTTCGATGAGAAGATGTTATGCTCCAAATCGTAGAAGCATGCATCCATGTCGATCCCTACATAATCCGTGAGGTTGAACCAATTCTCTTTGTTCCACTCATTTGCCATGAACGCGTCAGGGTCGATGGGAACTAGAGCTTAAGCACCGTGTCCTCACGGTCGACATGAGATGTCAGTGAATTACTACTGATGTTACAAAATAAATATGAGGAACATGACACTTGAGATCACACAGGAAGAGACAATGTTTTTAGACATGTTCAGACCTTCTCCAAAGAGAATACTAACCATATTTCTTATGTTCTTGTATTGCTAGAGATTACAATGGGGCACACAAGTAGGGATGGAAACGAGTCGAGCCGAGCCGGCTCGAGCCAGGCTCGGCCGAGCTCGCCCAGCTCTGAGGCCAACCCCTCAAGCACGATTGACTTGGGGTTCACCATGGGCTCCCTCCCCTTGAGCTCATCAAGATCAAAAGTGATGCGCGGTAGGTGGGGCGAGCGAGGCAGTGGGCGGGGATGGGAATTGGGGAATGCAGATCAGGATCGGGGTGGGGATGGGGATTGGGCGACATGGTGGGTGGGGCGGTCGGCCGGGGTGGAGCGGCGCGGTGGATGGGGATTGGGGAATGGCGGGTGGAGTGGCGCGGTGGATGGGGATAGGGATCGGGACGGGATGGGAAATCGGGATGGGATGGGATGGTCGGATGGGTATGAAGTTAGGGTTTATTGATTGGGTTGGCTGGCCTGGGCTTGGGCCGCACGGGGACTGTCGAGACACAAGCCCAATTAGGCTCGTGTGTCGGCTCGCGAGCGGCTCGAGCTCAGCTTATGTTTTTTGCGAGCTGGGAAAGAGGCTCGATTTGGCTCGAAAATTCGCAAGCCTGAGCCAAGCTGGCTCGTGAGCCACGAGCTATTTTTCCAGCCCTACACACAAGGCTATAGCAAAAAAAATATGTGGTTATCTTCCGCTCTGTAACCGTCTATCTCCAGACGTACTCCTTGTAAAGCGTCGAATGGGGTGGCAATTGCAGCCTACAGAGAGGCACATCGTCAGTTCGTGAATCCCACATGTGATCACTGGTTATCATCAGCGAGACTTGTGCCCAGCACGATTATCGAGCGGTTATTGTTAGAGACGGATGTTGGATACTTGCGCTTATATCATAGGGATAAGGGCGCATATTCTCTTTTAACTACCATACATAGTTAATTGTAGTGAATTTAGTATCCAATGGGAGGATAGAATCCATATATCTGATTACAAACCCCTTCGATCTGAGGGTGATTAATACTCAGGTTGCCTCAAGTATATTCTTCCCGACTAAGGTACTGAGAGACAGATGTTGGATACTTACGATTATGTCATCGAGATAAGCGAACATGTTCCCTTTTGACTATCGCACATAGTTAATTGTTATGGATTTAGTATCCAATTGGAGGATAGAGTCCACGTATCTAATTACGGACCCTCCGACTAGGGGTGCTATACTTAGGTTTGACTTAAGTATTTCTTTTCCAACCATAGTACTCGAAGGAATTATTCTAGCAATTCTCTGTTCGACAATTGCCGTGGATGTTAAGCCTATTTACTGAGGATTATTTAGTCCTGGTCGCTGCTACGAACTGCAGGAGCACGGAGAGTCTATTGGACCGTGGATCATTTAGTTCGCAAAGGCGACGGGGATGCGACTACGACGGGCAATTAATCAGGCCCGTCCACAGTCCTTATGCTGGTACTCCTGCCGCTGGCTCTGGGTCAATCATTTAGGCCAAACATTGAATGCCGAATAATTCGGATGCCGACGTGCCCCGACAGCGGTCGTGGGGGCGCCGCGGCCGGTGACGCCACCGTGACGCCATGATCGCGTCAATAACTTGATCGCCTGGTGCCAAAAGAAACTAGAAAAAAAATGCAAGAACACAAGCTAGCAAGCAATCACAGGAGAACAGCACCAGCACAGCGTCGGGCGTGTTCACGTGTGCGTGTTTCAGTCAGTTCGATCCTAACTGTCACTAATCTGGCAGCTGGCCGGCGCGCGCGATGCCCCAGCTCTGATCACATCGACAAACTGAACAGTCCAAAAGATCGCCCTAAACAAGGCCTCGATTGCAACGATTCTGGAACCATATATGTATTCCTGTTGCAACCGTGACCAAACGTATAATCAATCAATCAATATATTCATACATACAAGTTGGGCTATTTTGGTAATTTTTCTCATTTTTTGGTTTAAAAAAATAAAGAAAAAGAAATTGCCTATAGGGTCCACTTGTAAGAGACAAAGGGAGAGGAGATAACGCTCATCAAGCTGGTTCAGATCCGGAATGGGTCATCCGTTATCTCTACTTATCCCCAGTCTCTTGGGCAGCAGACTCGGGACCGTTGTTCCTTGACCCTGCTGAATCCTCACCGATAACTCTTGACTTCTTACTCCTATATATCTAGATGGAAGAGCTTTCGAAAGTATGCAATC
The DNA here is from genome assembly GCA_036346245.1 of Bonia amplexicaulis. Taxonomy (NCBI): domain Eukaryota; kingdom Viridiplantae; phylum Streptophyta; class Magnoliopsida; order Poales; family Poaceae; genus Bonia; species Bonia amplexicaulis. The sequence continues at coordinate 6,834,240 of CM070736.1, read as the reverse complement.
AAGAGGGCATACTTCGATCAGAAAGCAAGTGTGGTGATTTTTCTGGTCTCCTGTGCGGTTTGCTCCACCGAACTCACTTGGGTCTTGGCGATTCCCACGCCGATGAAGTTTTGCTGATTCTCTGAGGTGTGGTCAACCTTGATTGCTTCTATCGTGGTTGTTCTACCGTGATCGATAAGCCGTGGTCAATCTGACGTGGTCGATCAGCCGTGGCCAATCTGACATGGTCGATCTGACGCGGTCACAAGCAGTCGTGGTCGGAAACTCTCGGTTGTTTCGTCCGATTGGGGATTGCGTTGACTTTGTGCGGCAACATCTGCATCTCGGCTTCACAATTTGGTGGGTACTGATTTGTGAAGTTGGGCATTGTATCTCCGTTATTCTCTCCGGTGATATCCAGGCATATGGCGGCGATTGGTTTCTAGGACATCGTCTTTGCAATGAGCCTTGCCCCTGTCAGCCTTCTTAGTGGCTTGGACTGCCATTGCCTAGTAAGCTTTTACATTCTATAATTTCTACTGTGCATTAGTTAGCCGTGCTAGTACTTCTGTTATTATCTCTGAAATTGGTGATTTGTGCTGGCACTGGGAGGACTATTGCATGGTAGATTATAGGCTCTTGATATTGCTCAATGAGGAAGCTAGTCATATATGAGATGACAGTGACTATCTAGGAATATTCTGCTAGTTTGATCTACTAATTATACTTTGGTTTAGTGTTTATTCATTGTTGTTCTGTTCTTGTCATAGTCTGGATTCTATTGTATCAGCAGTAGCATATATATGTCTCTGTTCAGATTATTACCGAAAACAGATTAAAACTACAGTTGCTCATTTCTATTATATATGTTGATTAGAACATGAAATAGAATCTATCACTAATCTGAGGTAATGTTCAGATTGACAAACTAGCAAAATATAGAGAGATTGTCAGTTTGATTGTTGATCTATTGACTAGAGTTGAGAAGACCAAGTTTTTAGAACTTGAGTAACTCCTCGGCTGAGAGAAAATCCATACAAATTAATTTATGCACTATGCAGATTTTAATCACCCACTATCTTGATTAGTTAAGCATATTGTCATGTTTATTTGACTTGAGTATTCTATCTGTGCTGAGAGATAATATATTAATATTCATGTCATTTACTTGTTCTTGGATATATGCTTTACTATTTATACTTAAATCTGGAATTAATATGAAAATAATGCTAAAACTGCTTAATCTCTAACAATCCAGAAAGCCAAAACTTGTTGAAATGGCTTCATCCTCTGACTTCGTTAAACCGGAAGTATTTGATGGCGCTAATTTTAAATGTTGGCAAGCCAAGACAAAGCTATGGTTGGTTGACCTAAAATTATTTTGGGTCATTTCGGATCCTTCAGTGCTTACTTTGGAAGGCGAGAATAAAACTCGTTGTGAGGATGTGAACCATTTAGCTTTGGCTAGGCTGTTGGACATCCTGTCAAACTGGTTTTTCGATGTCTGTGTCAACTTCACGGAGGCCAAAACACTGTGGGATGAACTGAATGAAAAATATTCAGAAGGGGATAATGGGAATGAGTCTTTCATTACTGTAAATTACTTGAATTACAAGATGGTAGAGGGACGGTCGATGATGGAGCAGCTTCATGAGCTACAACTCCATGTACGTGATCTAAATTAGTACGACTGTCTCCTTCCAGAGAGTTTTCAAGTAAATGTCATATTGGCCAAGTTACCGCCTTCGCGGCGAGACTTTATGACTGCTCAGAGACATGTTAAGGAGCAGATGACAATCAATGAATTGTCAGTCGCTATTAATGTGGAGAAAAGTGCCAGAGGTAGTAGTAATGAGAAGTCCCATGTCCAAGCTCACCAGGTGGAAGTCAAGAACTTTAAGAGCAATGGAAATAAAGTCAAGAATCATCCCTAGAACAAGCATAAGACCAAGGCAATGAAGAAGTCGATTTTTACCTGTTACGTGTGCGGCAAAGAAGGCTATAAGGCCAACAAGTGTCATGATCGTAAAGGCAAGGGTCATCTCCAAATCAGCACAAGAGTAAGGCAGAAGCTAATGTGGCTATAGCCAGTCCCATCTTAGATGGGTATGTACCTCAAGCCTTTATGGCTCGCTCGTGTTTCTCTTCATTTCAGGGTGACGCTGGTGGCTCCATCCTAATGGGCAATGGCGCCGCTGCTACAATATGTGGGATTGGCAATGTCAGTCTGAAGCTCACTTTCGGCAAGACGCTCATCCTTGGAGACGTATTGTGTGTGCCTGCAATTTCCCGTAATCTTCTTAGCGGGTCTATGCTTTGTAGGCAAAGAATGAAGTTTGTTTTTTGAGTCTAATAAGGTCATGTTGACCAAATTTAGTACTTTATGGGAAAAGGCTATGAAAGCGGAGGCATGTTCCGCTTATCCATTCTTGATTTCAATAATCCAAATATTTTTAATGTTATTCATTCCAATAAAGTTCATGATATTTGGCACTCTCATTTATTTCATGTTAATTTTAAAGCCATAGAGCGATTAAGTAAAATGAGTTTAATTCCAAGTTATAAGTATGAAAAGGGCTCAAAGTGTAGTGTGTGTGCAAGCGAAGCAGCCTCGAAAACTTTTCCACGGTGTTGAGGGGCGAGACACTTCTCCACTTGAGTTAATACATTCTGACCTTTGTGAGATGAATGAGATTTTAACTAAAGGTGGCAAGCGTTACTTATTTACTCTCATTGATGATGCATCTAAGCACTGTTATATTTACTTACTTATGTCAAAAGATGAAGCACTAGAACACTTTAAAAATTACAAGGCTGAGGTGCAAAATCAACTAGAAAAGAAAATCAAACAGTTAAGATCGGACCGAGGAGGTGAATATATTTGTAAGGAATTCTCCCAATTCTCTGAAAGTGGAATAATTCATGAAGTTACTCCATCGTATTCTCCCCAATCAAATGGAGTAGCTGAACGTAAGAACTGGACTTTTTGTGACTTGGTGAATGCCATGTTATAGAGTTCAGGTATGTCGGACTCATGGTGGAGTGAGGCAGTTCTCACAGCTAATTATGTCCCGACTAGGGTGCCTGCCCGCAATAGCGAAGAAACACCTTATGAAGGATAGAAGGGGAGAAAATCGAATATCCTTTCTTCGTACTTGGGGTTGTCTTGCAAAAGTGCATGTGCCTTTGCCGAAGAAAAGGAAACTTGGTCACAAGACTGTTGATTGTGTCTTTCTAAGATACGCCCATCACAACACAGCATACAGATTTCTTATGGTCAAATCCGAGGTTAGCGATACCACTAATAATGTCCTTATGGAATCTCGTGATACAACTTTCTATGATAATGTGTTTCCTATGAGAGAAAATGAAGTCATATTCCTGATGGTTCTTATGAACATTTTGTTCCTCCTAGTGTGGATGACACAACTCTTGAATTAGAGTTGAGAAGTAAGAGACAAATGACTGAAATGTCTTTGGGCGATGACTATGTCACCTACCTCGTGGATGATGAACCACGTACCCTTTCAGGGGCATACGCATCCCTAGGTTCGAAGTACTGGAAGGATGCAGTCCATAGCGAGATGGATTCCATCATTGCTAATGGAACTTGGGAGATTACTGATCTTCCAAATGGATATAAACCAATGGACTGTAAATGGATCTTCAGGAGAAAACGAAAACTCGATGGTACTTTTGAAAAGTACAAGACCCGTCTAGTGGCTAAGGATTTCACGCTAAAGGAGGGTGAAGTCTATTTTCATACATACTCATTTGTGGCTTTATTACCCACAATTCGAGTGCTTTTAACACAGCTACTGCATGTAAACTCCATATACATCAAATGGATGTTAAGACTACTTTCCTAAATGGGGAGCTAGATGAGGAGATTTACATGCAACATCCTGATGGTTTTGTGGCTAAAGGGCAAGAGAGGAAAGTATGCCGCTTGATTAAATCTTTGTATGGTTTAAAACAAGCTCCTAAGCAATGGCATGAGAAATTTGAAAATACATTGACTTCGGTCGGTTTTTGTGTAAAAGAAGCCGATAAGTGCATATATTATTGATTTAATAGGAGTGAAGGTGTCATCCTTTGTCTTTACATGGATGACATACTATTTTTCAAGACCAACATGGATGCAATCAATAAAACCATGTCGTTCCTCTCCTAGAACCTTGATATGAAGGATCTTGGTGAAGTTGATGTTATAATAAACATCAAGCTATTAAAGGGTGATAATAGGATTACTTTAATACAATTTCATTATGTGGATAAGATCTTGAGTCACTTTGGATTCATGGATGCTAAGTCTGTAACCACACCCTATGATCTAAATGCTAAGCTACATAAAAAACCGAACATAGAAAAGACCAGTTTATATACTCTCAAATAATTGGATTCTTGATGTATTTAACTAGTGTAACGAGGCCTGGCATCTCATATGCTGTAAGTAGATTGAGCCGATACACGGCCAATCTAGGGGATGATTATTGGATAGTACTAGAAATGGTACTTAGATGTCTAAAGGGAACTAAGAATTTAGGGATACATTATATTGGCCATCCGGCAGTCCTTGAAGGATTCAGTTGCTCTAACTGGATCGGTGACTCGTATGATATGAAGGTGATGAGTGGTTATGTATTCACTCTAGTAGATGGGGTTGTTGTATGGAAGTCTTCTAAATAGACTATCCTTACACGGTCTACCATGGAGGCTGAGCTAGTACCACTGACTCAGTAGTAGTAGAGGTGGAATGGCTCAAAGAGCTTCTTTCCGACCTACCGATATTGAAAAAGCCAATACCAACTATCTTAACCTACTGCGATAACTAAACCATTCATGTTAAGGTTAAGAGTACGAAAGACAACATGAAGTCCTCTAAACACATTAAGAGGCGACTTAAGTCAGTTCGGCATGCCAGAGAGATTGTGTAATCACTACGGAATATATCCAGTCTGAAAGGAATCTGACTGATCCTTTCACTAAAGGAAGGGCGTGTAAGGTCATTTTGGCAGCATCAAAGGGAATGGGGCTCATACCCATTTGATGGTCTTAAACGGTGGTAACCTAACCTATGAGAGCGGAGATCCTATGAACTAAGCTCTAGAAAAATAAACTATGAAAGACTGAGAGTACACCTTAGAGTCCCATGAGCTGTAGTACTCTAAACTGTATGGCAGGTTGAGAATAACTCTTAATGAATTCGATTTCTTATATGGCAATGGGAACTGTCCTACAGAGTTCCCTGGAGAATTCACCTAAATGAGTATGATCGTGGGGGTTGCGATCAAACCACGATAAAAAAGTATAGTATGCTTTCTTAAATACTTATGAAAAGATACCAGAACATGACCGTAACTTTCTAACCCAAGAGGTGCAGTTCAGCTACCCTGTGCAGAGTGCAGCTTAAGTGAAAGCTCTCACACCAAGACACTGGATCAAGGTGCAGTCCTCCTTTCTCTGTGCAGAGTCATAACTTTTCTTACTAGGCATTGGGTTCAAACCCAAAAGGTATCATTTGTCAAACAACTGTATATCACACAAAGCTACTTCAATCCTATTCAAGATGTCGCAAAATGAGGTAAATTGGTGTGGATTGTTGGGCTATTTTGGTAACTTCCCTCATTTTCAGTTTAAAGGAAATAAATGAAAAGAAATTGCCCATGGGGCCCGCTTGTAGGAGACAGAGGGAGAGGAGATAAGGCTCACCGAACCGGTTCAGATCTAGAATGGGTCTTCCGTTATCCCCACTTCTCCCCGGTCTCTCGAGTGGCAGGCTATGGACTGTATCATCACTGATGACTCTTGGCTTCTTACTCCTATATATCCACATGGGAGAGCTTTCGGATGACCCTACTGTTCCTATGCAATTTGCTCCGGTGAACTCACTAGGGTCTCGGTGATTCCCACGTCGGTGAAGCTCTGCTGATTCTCTGAGGTGTGGTCGGCCTTGATTGCTTCTGTCGTGGTCGACCTGCCGTGGTCGTTCTACTGTGGTCGTTCTGCCATGGTCGGTCAGCCGTGCTTGATCTAACGTGGTCGGTTAGCTATGGTTGATTTGACGCAGTCACAAGCAGCCATGGTCAGAAACTCTTGGTTGCTTTGTCCGATTGGGGATTATGTTGGCTTTGTGCGGCAACATCTACATCTCAGCTTCACAATTTGGTGAGTACTGATTTGTGAAGTTGGGCATTGTATCACCATTAACCTCTCTAGTGATATCCGGACATACGCCGGTGATTAGTTTTCTGGGACATCGTCTTTGCGATGAGCCTTGCCCCTGTCGGACTTCTCAGTTGCTTGGACTGCCACTGCCTAGTAAGCTTTTACATTCTATAGTTTCTATTGTGCAATAGTTAGCCATGCTAGTACCTCTGTTATTATCTCTGAAATTGGTGATTTTTGCTAGCACTGGGAGGACTATTGCGTGATAGATTATAGGCTCCTGAGATTGCTCAATGAGAAGGCTAGTCATATATGATATCACAATACTATTTAGGAATATTCTGCTAGTTTGATCTACTAATTATACTTCCATTTAGTGTTTATTCACTATTATTCTATTCTTGTCACACTACTATAGAAAAGCTCATCATAGATGGTTTGGAAACATCACCACAGACAGTTTCCTGAACCGTCAGTGCTTTATGGATCTGTAATACTCTAAGGTTATTACAGACATTTTTTGAACCATCTGTGATAACCCTTACCACATACGGTTTTTAACTAAAATCATCTGTAATAACAGTTATCACAAATGATATTTACGATGAACCGTCTGTGATAATCTATTATCACAAATGATTCTAGCTAAGAACCGTCTGTGATTGCGTTCTCGCGATATCATAAATAGACCTCCTTCAGTTCATCAACATTATCTAATTGCGCTATAAACAGTGCAATCAGAGAATGCAGTGAACCAAAGCACGTCTATTTATGATTGGTGCCATATCTTTCATGACTCGTTGTTTAGGTTGTAAGTATTGTTCTTTTGTTGATTTGGTATGTCGTGATTGTAGGCGTGCAGTTGTAAGCTATAGTTATATGCCGTGGTTGTAAGCCATGATCGTAGGCCATGGTCATAAATCGTGGTCATGTGCGCCAAGTCTGTTAGCAACTATGTGCGTCACATCAGCAAACTCTGCAATAAAACATGAATTCCAACAAGGGCCGAAACCCTAGCCATCCATCAATCCTCATAAGAACAAATCATCAAGGAGGAGGGGGTGGGGGATATATCACTGGTGGTGAAGGAGAGGCCGGCAGCAGTAGCGTCACCGTTGGGTCACGACTGTGACACTGCACAAGATACTCTTACAACAAGAGTACCGTATGTAGTAAACCGTGGTGTCACAACCGGAGGTGGAGGAGCTCGGGGAGGTAGTCACCTGAGCCTTCTATTTTTAAGAGAAATTTGGTGAGGAGAATTGGAGGAGAAGTGAGAAGAAAGAAGAGGAGATGAGGAGAAGATGAGTGGAGGCGGACAAGTGAGAAAAGAGAAGAGAGAAGAGAAGAAGAACAATCGAGCCTTCTATTTTAAAGAGAAAATCCAGCGAGATGAACGGAAAATTCAAATTTGGCGAGAGCGGGTAAGTTGAAATGTTATCATAGATTCTTGGTTAAGAACCATCTGTGATAAGTAGGTTATCACAGACGGTTTTTTGTTTCGATCCATCTGTGATACATCACAGATGGTTTTTGTTTATCACAGACGGTTCAGAACAAAAACTGTCTGTGATAACTACAGACATCACAGACGGTTCGGAATAAAAATCGTCTATGATAAGTAGATCATCACATACGGTTATTTCCATCGCGGTGAACCTAGATGGTCTATCTTGTAAAATCGTATGTGGTAATTTTATCACTGACGGTTTGTGTTGAACCATCTATAATGAGGTATCCAGGATGACCCTTTTTGTAGTAGTGTTATTGTCTGAATTCTGTTGTATTAGCAGTAGCATATATCTGTCTCTGTTCAGAATATTACCGACAACATATTAAAACTGCAGTTGCTCATTTTTGTTATATGTGTTGATTAGAACATGAAATAGAATCTATCACTAATATGAGGTAATGTTCAGATTGACGAACTAGCAGAATATAGAGAGATTGTCACTTTGATTGTTGATCTATTGGCTAGAGTTGAGAAGGCCAAGTTTTTAGAACTTGGGTAACTCCTCAGCTGAGAGCAAATCCACACAAATTAATTTGTGCACTATGCAGATTTCAATTGCCTACTATCTTGATCAGTTAATCATATTATCCTATTTATTTGATTTGAGTATTTTATTTGTGCCCAGAGATAATATGTTAATATTCATGTCATTTACTTGTTATTAGATATATGCTTTACTGTTTATATCTAAATTCGGAATTAATCTGAAAATAATGCTAAAACCCCTTAATCTGAAAATATATGTATTCGTGTTGCAACCGTGAACAAACATATAATGAATCAATCAATACAGTCTCACTCTCTCTCACACACACACATATGTGTGTGTGTATATATATATATATATACATATATACATATATACATATATACATATATATACATATATACATATATATACATATATACATATATATATATATATATATATATATATATATATATATATATATATATATATATATATATATATATATATATATATATATATATATATATATATATATATATATATATATATATATATATATATATATATATATATATATATATATATATATATATATATATATATATATATATATATATATATATATATATATATATATATATATATATATATATATATATATATATATATATATATATATATATATATATATATATATATATATATATATATATATATATATATATATATATATATATATATATATATATATATATATATATATATATATATATATATATATATATATATATATATATATATATATATATATATATATATATATATATATATATATATATATATATATATATTGCTGAACTTCTGATCTCGCTTACAGTATCTATACATGCATCACGCTGATGCAGGTGTGATGCCGTATCGGTACATCTGTGCTCTTATTTTCTACCGAAAAGACTGATCGAAGTGGCCTCTCTGCAGATCCAAGTGCCGTCTCCACAAAATTATCTGCGGGGACGCTTTTTTGACTGTCCGGATCTCCCGGCAGTAGCTAGACAGTAACTAGGTTTCTCTGTTGCACCTTTGCGAGTAGGCCCCACCATGATTAGCAGACCAAAGTGGATTGACGAGCCAGAGTGCTGCTGCTAATGATAAGATACACTCCCTTTGAAGACGAAAATGCCAAATCTTTTAATTCATGTTCTTAGGTACAATACGTACACAATCTACGTCGTTAGGTCGCGCACACCCGTAGTTTAGCGACACCACTTGTAACGCATGCAGAGCGTCAACAACTCAAGCTTGAGCTCTTGCTAGTTGCTATGTCATGCCAACGTACATGACTTCACTGAGGCGATGCACATTTTGTACGTGCAGCTTTGTGTATATCTCTAAGCCTAAGTAAGCTAGTACAAGCAAGTATTCCAGCTGCATGTGGCCATATATACGTCCAATGCTGAAAGTTAGCGTAGTGATGATCTTATCATATGCAATGTGTGCATATAACAATGTTGGTTTGCATTCCCCTTAACAAATAGGTTTCTTGGGTTAAAAAGACAGATGAAAGTGAGGTATACATAACTGATAAAAAGAAATGTGGAGCACAAAAGGCTAAGCACGTACTTACATTGATAGTGACGAGATGGTCCAGATATTTTGAAGAAACGGATTCACTTGTGGCAACAAAAGAGAACGCACTACATTAGCTTTCTCCGTTCCACTACATCTCCAAAAAAGATCAGTTCTCTACTTTTCTCATCGCAAAAAAAATTGAAGAAGAAGATCAGCTTTCATTCAAGAATGAAACACATGGCTCGAGCAGGCCCGTGGTCAGGGTTATCCTCTGCCCCACTTTCTGAAGAGATCGTTTAGTACCCTCGTCTGGACAGTTAATTACATTGTTTTATTAGCTCTCCAGATAAGGTGACAAAAGATTTTTCATTACATTGTTTTATTAGCTCTCCAGATAAGGTGACAAAAGATTTTTCATTACATTGTTTTGTTAGCTCTCCAGATAAGGTGACAAAAGATTTTTCATTACATTGTTTTATTAGCTCTCCAGATAAGGTGACAAAAGATTTTTCTTTCCTTTGAAGAACATGAACGTGAAGGTTGCGTTAGGCTTTTCCTTTTGGTATTCTTCGTTTGAGAGAGGAGCGTTGGGCCAATTGCGAAGTAGACATTTGTCACCGCACGGGAAAAAATCTGGCCCATAGCTGTTCGGGCAGGCCTCAGGCCGGATCCAGCCCAACTAATAAGTTAGAAGGGCCCAATATAGAGACTGGATCCTTCGTCGACCACATCTTTTCCTCTCTTTTTTTTCAACTTTGAATATAAACCGAGGACAAGTTGGGATTTACACGGTGCAAAAGGATGACTCAAAACGGTGGCAATAGGATAATTAAGCATGGATGAGCGTATGTAGCATATAGTTACATATAGTTAGTGAGTGAATCATGCGCCGTATTGTATATCGTTTTTTGGCAGACTCTAAGTAGCGCGCAATTGGTTATTAATCGTCATCCTGCGTCACGTTTGGCTCGGAATTATTTCATGCCTAGATACGTGTTTAGTCTAAATGTATAGTAAACAGCACTAGTTTTCCTGATTTGAAAGCAATCAACAAATGTTGAGATGGCCGAGTTGGTCTAAGGCGCCAGATTAAGGTTCTGGTCCGAAAGGGCGTGGGTTCAAATCCCACTCTCAACATATATATTTTTCTATGATGTTTTTTCATAATAATTCTAATTTTCACGGAAGAGTTTACTGAACCGGTCTAATGCGAGGGAACTGCAGTTCTGGCGCTAGACATTCTCGTCGTTCTTATTTTCAGCTCAGGTCTGTGGTTTTTAGTTAAAATTTTTGAATTTTGGTTGTTTATGACAGAGATTGCGAAAAGAGATACTCGCTTGTGATTTTGGTTGATACATATATTAGGTTTTTAACATGTACTACAATTAATTTGTAGATTCTATCTTAAAAAAATACTCTATTTAAAAGTTAGATACTATAGCAAAATTAAAAACCGCTTTTAGAAACCGTAAAAAACAAGATCCTCAGTTCATTGCTGCCGCGCGGCGTTGGCACTGCATGCCTGACTGTGCCAGAACTGACCACCAGAAACGGTGTTTTCAAATGCCGGCATTTCAGCAAACCATTGCTAAAACGTTGGTAACGTCAACATTTTGATGCAAAACCCCGGTTAGGTTCTGTTTGTATTATCTTTTAAAAGCTAATTTTCTACATAAAACAATTTTTTATAGTATCTAACTTTTAAATAAATTATTTTTTAAAGATATGATCTACTAATCAATTATAGTATATATTATAGTGACTTCATTTATATCGGTTAAAATCACAAGTGAGTGTTTTTCTATAATTCTTTTTATAAAGTATTATTATTTATAAGCTAAAATTAAAGGCCCAAGTAAACCGACGCTTAGTTGAGTGGGGGGATATGACGTCGTGCGTGTGTCTTGGGTGTAAAGTATTACTACTCCAGATCCTGATGAATTTGGCTATGATCAAAGGGCAATGCAGCCATGCGTACAGTGTACTCACCGGTCACCAGACACGCAGCAGTGGTACGATCGAAGGTCGCGTGTAGCTGCCACCACCACGTGCCGCTTCTCAAGATTTGTGCAGCTGTCGGCAGGGCAGCTCCTAGTCAATGGAACTGTTAGTACATTATTCGCCGCTACACAAAACGATTTAATTAGGTGATATCTGCGGAGCGTACTTGCACTGTAGCGCCGCCCACGGTCAAACCTAACGCAGCTCACGCACAACGACAGCTGAAATTTCCGCCCCAGATTCTGAACAAAAACCTACCTTGCTTCGTGTCAGTTAACTTCAGCGTTTCCCCCCCTGCAATCCTCTTTGACTGTGGTCTGTACTCTGTACCTATATGATGCGCATGCAAGATAACGTGACATGTCCGTCCATAGTCATACGGGACTGTCGTAGTACTGGCAGTAGAGATGTACAAGTAGGAAGCTGGCTGGCATTCCGTGCTGGGTTTTCGAGGTTAGTGAAGACTTTTAAGCATCGCCATTGGTGTTGAGTGCAGACAAGCAGGGATGCCCGCCATCTCAAGCAAGCACGACGGTGGACCAAATCCTATCGTATCCCAGCATCCCACACAAGCCACACACGCCAAGCTCCCCCAACCCTACCCAACCCAGCCTTGCTCCACCGGAAATAATCAAACGAGCAACAAGCGCGCTCTCTCTCTCTCTCTCTCTCTCAGAAAGAGCAAAGGGTCTGTTTTTTTTAGCTACGGCTTATGATTTTTGGCTAAAATTTTTGAATTTTGACTGTTTACGGTACAGATTATGGAGAGACTGATACTCACTTATGATTTTGACTGGTACAGATGTTGGGCTTTTAACGTGTACTACGTTTAACTTGTAGACCCTGTCTTAAGAAAATACTCCGTTTGAAAGTTAGGTACTGTAGCAAAAGGCAAAAGCCACCCGACTTTTGACTTGCCAAACAGGCCCAAAGTCTCTCGCACACATAGATCCTGGAACTAGAAGCCGTGTTGGCGTGTGCTATTTCAATATTCAACAATTCAAGAGTGAGGAGTAGGGATGGCAATTGTGCCCGTTTACCCGTGTATCCGTGGGTAAATACCCTAATGGAGTCGGGTATGAGATGTATTCTTTACCTACGGGTATGAAAATGAGGGGAAATCTCTGTCCATCGGGTAAACGGGTACATGTATGGGTTAGCTCTACCCGTACTCGTCTCGTCCGTTTATCCGTGAAATAAATTGACATGTGGGCCATCCTAAAAACAATAAACCCTAACTCCCTAGTCCCTGGGTCACTAACTCAGTAATTCGGCACTGTCTCGGCCTCTCGGGCCTCTGCATTCTACCAAAAGCCCCAGCCGCCGCCAAAAGATTCCGATTTCCTCCAAATTCCGCTCCCGACTCCCGACTTCCTCCAAACGCCGCTCCTCATTCCTCGCCGCTCCTCGCCCTCGTTGGTCGTTCCTCGCCAAGACGCCGCCTCTTTCTCCACCGACCAGATCCGACCGCCTGTCGTCCAGATCCGGCTGCCTGTCGCCACTCTTCGCCGCGACTGCCACCCCTCTCCGCCGTCAGCTCAGCTCAGGTGAGCCTCCTCCGGTCCTCCCTCCTTTCTTCCTCATCGCCGAGACGCCGGACTCCCATGACGCCGTCTCCAGCCGCCTCTTTCTCCACCGACTAGATCCGACCGCTTGTCGTCCAAATCCGGCCGCCTTGTGAATTGTGTTGTATGTTTGGATCTAATGCATGTCTAGATCCGACCGCCTTGTGAATTGTGTTGTATGTCCAGATCTGGCCGACTTACGGTCGGTGTCGAGTGCTATGTTTGGATCTAATGCAGTGGCGAAAAATATAGCTTTGGAATGTTTGTAAGCTTTGGAATGATTTGTAAGCAGTGGCCAAATAATTTGTTAGAAGTTGATAATGATTTAGCTTTGGAATGTTTGTAATATATTTCCATTGTAGTTGTTGCATGTATGAATTTGTGATGCATTGGTGATGTTTGAATGTGATGTACTCAGTTCGTGGGTAAACGGGTATGCCCACGGGCGACGGGTATGGGCGAGGTTTTTTACCCATGGTCCTTCGCGGGTATGCCCGTGGGCGTAAAACGGGGTCGCGGGTATAGATATGGGTGAGCACTACCCTTACCCGCCGCGCCCGATTGCCATCCCTAATGAGGAGTGTCTTTGGCTACTTTACCTACTTGGAACTCAACAAGCAGTACGAGCAAACTCTGCACGCCAAGGAAAGGCCCCCGCCTCGATCGTCCTACAGTTTTTAGTAATGCAATTATCCAACAGCTGATGGCCTTAAGTTATTGACATTTGACAACCAACAGTCCATGATCAAAATCAACTCAGTACAGTTTGTATATGCAAAGAGCCAAAACTCCTCTACTGGCACAACACATGTATATTAGGCAAGTAAAAGATCGAGTGTGTATACCTCAATCGGTAAATTAATAGGGAGCAACTAGCGCCCAGACATATGATGAGAGCATTTTCATCATACACTCCTTCTAACCATCATATCTCATTTAGATGGATTTCAAGTGTCCAATTTGTCACAAACAAAAAATCATGAAAACTTCATCTTAGGTGGCGATCTCTAGCCGCTGCTAGCTTACCGGAGCTCTAGCTTACTGGAGGAGGAGGCGGTGGTGGACGACCTCGCTTGAGCACAAGCTACGGCAATCTTGGACCAGCGGCTAGCGTTGGAGATCGGGACACCATGGTCGTAACCTACTTTCAAGACCTTGGAGGCACATGGAGGGAGAGAGGACTCAGGGGCTAGCTGGCGAGCCACCAAATCGGGTTGGGGTGGCTAGAGAGGAGTTAGGTGTAGGTAGGAAGGCTAGTATGATGTTGAGGAAGAAGATGATGTTAGAGGAGGTTGGATGGAGTGGGATGCCTAAGGAGATTGTGGATGATGCGTCTGATATTTCACTCACGCATCGTATGTATATGTGAGTATCATTTTCTTGGGAGCGACTAGCACCCGGATTGGACGTATGCCTGGTATCATTTTCCTGGGAGCGACTAGCACACGGACGTCCAATCCGGGTGCTAGTTCCGTACGCTCCCTTTAACCGTTTGATGTTGTAGTAACGGTTGGATGGACGATGACCCTCATCCGCTTCTCTTTCGGTATGTAGAATGCCTACCGCCAGACAAAGAGACATATGGATAATGGAGAGGAACTCGAGGGTCAGAGCTTGGCTCGCCACAGCGGTGCTACCAGAGGTTGTGCCCAGTGACTACGGAGCTCACGGTCGGCATTAGTGACGGAGCTCGAGTGCCACTCGTGATGCAGTGGGAGCTCACAAAGGACACGTTATTAGAGCTTGTGGAGCGGACTTAAAAAAAGAACATCCACAGCAAAAACAACTTCATATTTCAAGGAAACAACCCAATACCATGATTCAACACATAAGAACTCTGGTGCAACATCAACAAATACCTATTGCAACAAAAATAAATTTCTCTAGCTGCAATAAATCGACATAACTGATGTAACAAAAAATATTATTGCTGCAACAAAAGGAAAAATAGTTGCAACAAATAATAGCTATGGTTAAAACAATAATTTGTTTACCGTGATAGGGACGTTCCTATCAAACGCTTCCAACCGCTCTCAGATATCACTTGAGGAGATCGATCTCAACTGTTTGATCTGAAGCAACAAAAATTGGTGATACTCAACACTAAGTAACTTGTTTGTAGCAAAAACTCACCCTACAACAAAAATAGAAAAACAACCTAATAATTTATCACTGCCCATAGGTGGTACTCGCGAAGGCTACTGTAAGTAGCGAAGCTCAGGACACTGCTCATTGGAGCCGTCGCATGGGGGTAGGAATGAGGAGATGCAGATATGTGATGATAGAAAGTAGATGTGAGATGAGCATATGTTTATGTTGTGATTAGTGATTAAGGCGAATGCAGCAAATTAAACCATAATTCAAGGAAAATTTGAAGAAACAAAACTCATAATCTCAAAAATCAAGTTGACAACTTACAAGCTTGTTCATACTATGCTTTCCATCTCACAAAGAATCCAAACAAACAAGTGAATAGACATTACAAAACACAACATTAAAAAACAATAATTGCAACATTTCACAACCTTAGATGCAACAATGAAAAAATAAATCTGCAACAAAATAATGAAACCCTGCAACAACCGAGACATATGTTGTAACAAATGGAGAAAGGTTTGCAACAAATTCGAGAAATGCACGTAACAAAATAATGAAAGGCTACAACAACTGGAGCATATTTTGCAACAAATGGAGAAAGGGATGCAACAAATTTGACAAATGCATGCAACAAATTTGAGAAATACATGCAACACATTTGAGAAATGCATACAACAACCATACCAGATCTGAGCTCACGAGATGAGAAAGGAGATGGCTGACCCACACCACTGCCTTGTCGCCAGCCAACCCCCAGATCTGGTGAGGTAAGGCCGACTTGTTGCCCCTCCTACCTGTGCCACCCTCCCTAGCTCCTCAACCTCGGTTCCTTCAAATCTGAATAGCTACAGGCATAGTGGCGACAAATCCGGCGACTCGATGAACTCCGACCACCATTGAAAATGGAGACACCCTACACGAGCTCCAACCCGTGACAGATGACCTCCCCTCAAGCTCAGGTGGTGGTAGAGCTCACCAGTTCGGTAGCTCAGAAAGTAAGGGTTGGAAATAGATATGAATTATCCATATTATCTGGTTACTGTATTCGATAGGATACAATATAGATTTTTTCATCCGATTGATATTTCTCTCCTATTCATATTCATATTCAAATTCGCATAAAAATATGGATACGAATATGGTATAGACTTTTATCTTCCGAAATATTATTTTATCTGAACTATTCGTATCCATATTCATATGCGATGACGAAATATGCATATTTTGTTGCAATACAACCAATTAGTTGGACAAGTTTTTTAGTTTAATGTGAATTATGTTTCTTTAGGTGAAGTAAATGAATTATAATAATTAAGCGTGAATGTATGAGAATAAAATATCATTAATATCTTCATATTACATAAGTTATGAGGATATCCGGATCTGACCGAATTGAGTTGATATTCAATTTGAATTCGTATTCGTTACAATATTTGATTCGTATTCATATTCAAGAATATTGAAATTCATATTTGTTTGCAAAATACGAATATGGATATGGTAAGAGCACTATTCAATTTGTATTTGATCCATTTCCACCCCTATCAAAGAGAAAGAACAGAGGAGAGAGATATTTATGGTAGGAGAGTGAGGAATGAGTGGATGACTAGATAAGGCTTGAGCCATTGTGGTTGAGAATGCACATGGTGGAGAGTGCTGGACATAGACATCAGGAGAAAGAGGCATCTAATTTTTTTTGTCCTGCATCGGACGCACGAAGCATAGCAATTGGGAGCGATTAGCGCCCGGACATACTATGGGACCACCTCCATCATACGCTTCGGTCACCATCAGATCTCATTTAAGAGGATCAATATCAACCGTTTGATCTAATGAAATAAAAATTCGTGAAACTTAATAATAAGTTACTTGGCTTGCAACAAAAAATCATCTCATGTGCAACAAACACAAAATACAAACCCAGATTTTGTAGCAAATGGGAGCTATTTGTGCAACAATACAATAAACTATCCCCAACAAAAATAAAATATCATTGCAACAATAAAACACTCATAAGAATAACTACAAGAGTTTATAAGAGGTATTGCAACATAAAAAAAAGACCCACTGCAACAATTTGACTTACTTGTTCAACATTTTGGATGAGCACAAAGCAGGAGGCAATGTCCGCCAAATCTACCGCAACAAAATGCCTCCAGTAATAAAATTTTAGAAAATAAGTTGCAATAAAACTAAACACTTCATGCAACAATTAAGAAAAATGTGTTGCAATAATTCCAAGAAAACACCTACAACAAAAGCTTACCGAAAGAGAAAAGTGCACGACCGGCAACAACATGCCAACCTCGACGGAGGAAGAGGTGGAGGCCTACCTAAGGCCTTGTCTCCGCCCCCACACGTCTGCTCGATATCATCACTTCCGCTCGCGATCAGCCAAACCAGTTTCTCTACAAGGCGATTTGGGGGCGATGGCCCTCCGCCTCGGCTCGTCCAATCACCAACACGACAATTTGGGAGCGATTGTGTGGTGGAGGCATTGTTTGCAACATGATGGAAGGCACTCCATGGCATATGGTGCCAACAAGTAGTGATTGCATCGACCGCTGG
Organism: Bonia amplexicaulis; assembly: GCA_036346245.1. Classification (NCBI taxonomy): domain Eukaryota; kingdom Viridiplantae; phylum Streptophyta; class Magnoliopsida; order Poales; family Poaceae; genus Bonia; species Bonia amplexicaulis. The sequence goes on along the minus strand of CM070736.1, from coordinate 6,816,308 downwards.
CATATCAGGCTCAGACTTTGGCTCATAGGGGCTGAGTTAGGGGAGAGAGTTTGATTAGACAATAAGTAGCTGAGGCGGGATGAAGAAGGGATCAGAGGAGAAGTGAAATGGATGAAGTCCATTGCGGCGGAGATGAAGCTAACTAGTTGTGGTGTTGTGCCCCTAGCAAGTGATAGTGGATTGGCCAGAGAAATGGGTTGCCCGAGCAAAAGCTCACATCAGACGCCCGACCCGTGTTAATTCCCAATTCCTAAACAAACAATCCGATCCAAGCACGTGTACCTATATAGGTGGGTTCAGTTGGGCTTTGGCGTTGGCTTATCACTTCATGTTACAATAACTAGCTTTTAAACGGTGGGTATTTTCAAGGTGGGATTTATCCGTATTTTCAAGGTGGGATCCACTAGATTTCCTATCACCAAAGGATGCGTGCGTCCTCTATGCAAAATGATAAAGGTGAATTGAAGGCTGTATATATAAGATGGCACAATGCAAAAATAAGCTCAGTTTAGCAATGCAAAGAAATGTTTTAATTTCCAGTAGTAGATCGAAAGGTAGCGTGAAAAAAAAATTCTCGGTCATTTTGGCGCTACAGGAAAAGGAAATCTTTTGATGATCTGCTCGTTAAAAACGAATTGACGTCAATCATATTGTATAATATAGCTACATTGCACAAAATTAAAAAAAATAAATGCATATGGAGTGTACATATATACGTGCTACAGTAGCTTCGCGCGTTGCTTCCTTCATAAGTTCTGTAGAATGTGATTTGTCCTATCCAATTACGTACAGTTCTACTTGAGCATAATGATCAATTACCAAAATATGTCAAGAAGACAACAAGTATAAAATGAACAGTGACATCGACGTGACTAAGTACCAAACTGATATATATAAAGAGAGAGTATAATTAACTGGAAGACATGCTGTCTGGACACCACGATCTAAAATAGTTATTTTTTCTATATATATCGTGTATGAAAAATTTTGAAATTTTTTGTTGAACTAAAATTCGAGATGTAGTTGCCTTTTTATGATAGTTTGATTGTAGGTATGTACTGCTTTTATACAAAAATCAGCAAAGCATGTGATCTAAATTCATTTGAAATCTTTGAATTTAGGTATAATTTTTTTCAAAGGTATGTATTTTATTTGAATTGTTATAAATAGGTAAATATCCTAAAACTGAAAAATATACACACATGCATACACATCATATCCACGTGACTAGCGCCAACAAACAGTGCACGTTCTTTTGGTGCACAGTTAATAAATTTGGGATGTGTTTCCCTATTCGTATCAGAATTAAACTATTTCACAAGAATTTACCGTAAATTTCTATGTTTCAAACATGCATGGCTATATATAGAGGTTTAATTTCCAAGGTAATAATAAGTTCATGGAAAAATGATAGCACACGCATCTCCTAAACTTCCGTTCTAAACTGCCGCACAGACCAGGAAGTGATGAAAGCTCTAGTGCTGTATTGCTACGGATATGCTAGCCTACACGCAAATTCATATCGATCATTGACAAATCCATGAAATCAAAGAGGAAGAAAACGACGGATCATATTTAGTACACGCATAACAAACTATCACTGTATATTGCTTAATCAAATTAATCAAGTTGAAATATATGCACACATATGCAGTGTTAATTAGTTTGTTTAATTTTGATGTTTGTTAAACCTAGAACTAGGAAAACAGTCCATTAAGCTTACAAGATTAAGCATGCACTCAGTCAAGTAAATTAACCAAACAATCACAATGAGAACTTACAAGAAAATTAAGGATCGATACATGCATCCACTGGAAAAAAAATTCAACCAAGGTATCCACAGATATATCTATTTCTAGAAAAGATATATATAATTAAATTCGGACACAGTTTATTCCCCAGCTTAATTGTGATCTCATCAAAATGTTAAATAAAGCCATGCATGTCAACCAAAGTACGCAGCATGCTCACTTGTGTTGAGGGAGCTGTAGTCAGTACTTGATGGTTGCCCGGCAGCATACATCGCGGGCGTCGCTGAAATCCCTGGCATGACCCCGGCAGCATACATCGCGGGCGTCGCCGAAATCCCCGGCACCCCGGCCACTTCTTGGCCAGGTTCCGCCACCGACACCACGTCCCCGGCATGCACCGGTGGCGGAGCAGGAGTCACGAAGCCGGCTGTGGCATGGACGTCGTCCAGGAGGCTGGCCGCAGCGGCGCCGGCGCCGGCCTGCCGGTACCTGTGCTTGAAGATTTCAGCCCTGACCGCCTCCAGCTCGGCCTCCAGCGTGTTCACCTGCTGGTGCAGCATTGAGATCGCGCCCATGCAGCCGTACACCGGGTCGCGCAGCCGCAGGTTCGCCTCGTACACCAGGCTGCTCGCCGCGTCGGCTCTCTCCGCCTCGGCCACCTCCTAAACACGTTGCACCGACCGAAGCCATTCACATACAGTACTACAAGTTTTTTTTGAAAAAAGTAAAAAAACGTTTAAATTGTTTGGTCGTACCAGGAGCATCTTGGAGACGTTGCCGGCGCCGAAGACCTTGTGGACGGCGGCGAACTTGTGGGGCTCGTGCGGGGAGAAGTAGGGGGCGAAGGGACACTCCTGCGCGCAGCGCCGGCGGAGGAGCTTGCATGCGGCGCACGGGGTCACGGTGTTCAGGGCACCGCCGAGGCCGAGGCGATGGGGGACGCGGTGCTTGGACGGTGTGGCGGCGGCGTCCGGCTCTCGCTTGATCTTCTTGCCGATCTCATCGAGTCTCTCCCTGGTGGAAGTCCAGAAGGCGGAGTTGCTATTTAGGGTTCGTTGCATGGACTAAGGAGGGGGAATCTCAAGGGGTGGCCGGGATGCAAAACGAACCACAATGGTAAAATTCTAACCACAAGAACAAGCCAAAAGGTACCACTATTATATATCTCTTGATTAACCTTACAAGCAAAAGTGGTAGATCAAAAGCACTTCTAGATTCTTTTGAAGATAAGACAAGCAGAATCTTGAAAGACAAAAAAAAAAAAAAAGAGACACAAGCAGGGCACAAAAGAGGAGGAAATTAACTGAAGCAGCATCTACTTGTGGTGGCCTCTTACCTTTCTGTGGACATTGAGGCATGCTCTCCTGTGCTTGGGAGAAGGAGATGGACAAGAAGAAGAAGAAGAGAATGAAGGGAGGGGAGAGTCAGATCGACTGGGAGAGGTATAGAAGTGTAAAGTTTGGAATTGCAACCAAGGAAAGAGTGCTTAAAAGGCAAGGTATTATTGAGGGGGATGGGCCTAAAGCATGTACAATTGGTAGTAATTAAAATGGGCAGGGCGTGAGAGGAAAAAATGTTGGCAAGTGAAGAAAATGACTCGATTAGTTGGCCTGGCTCCCTCCCTACCTCGTGTCCCCTGCTGGTGTTTCTTCTCATGTCAAGGGAATGAAGTGCTGTTCAAAAGAAGCTACCTGGGCATGCATCTGGCGCAACCACTACATTTTTTTCCCTGTGTGACCACCCGTATCCGTTACATCATCTTCGGTTTCCATGTATTCAGTGCCATTCGGGAAGCCAACTGGGGCTTCCTGTTCTTTCCCCACCGATTTATGAGATAATTCTCTCCGTTGTTTTTTAAGTGACACACTATGTCAAATCCAATATGTCAATCAGAGGAGTGTGAATAATTCCTTTAAATTTATCCTCTCAAAAGCTATTAACTTTTACTTCACTAGCTACTGAAAACTAGGAAGATCATATTTGCTCATCAATAAAGGACTCACAAAAACACAAAAGCAAACTGAGTTCAACTCCTCTGTATCGGTCGAACCACTATGAAAAGTGGTTGGACTGGCTGAGCGGTCTGACCGCCGGAGATGACCGGTCTGACCGGCCTCTGGTTGGATTGTAGGCCTAGGAGCGGTCAAACCACACCTTTGTTCTTATAACTGGAAAATCAGCCCGAGCCAAAATAAAAATAGTGCAATCTCCAAAATGCATATCCAAATAATTTAAAACTTTGCACACACCTTACTAAGCATCTTAGGAACCTAATCCATCTAAGAATCGTAAGGATCTTGACTAAAGTTCTAATATTTTCTCAAGACAAGTAAGGTTGCATTGAAACTGGGCAAAACTCAAGAACTTGAGTTATAACTTGCTCGTAAGTTGAAGATATCCAAGATGGCTCTAGATGAGTTATCACATGTTACAGCAAGCAAGAGTAACCAAAGATTTGATGCCAAAACCTAGGAACAAGATATCACTAGAAGGGCACAAAAACAAATAAACCATAAACATTCTCAACATGGTTCTACACCCTAGAATCCGTGCCGTCAAATTTTTTAAAGTTTGACCACTAATATGTTTAAACTTGTATGGATTGGCTACATAAAAACTATATTATTACATTTGTTGTTAAAAATACTTTTATAATACTTGAGTATATAATAAGATAAGGTTACAAAAGGTAGCTATCAAAGTCACATCTTGTAGACTGTGAAAAGTAAAAAACGTCACTTAGAAAATAATGGAGGAAGCCGATGTCATAGAAGTTATATGACACCTCAGCCAAAAAAGTGACACATGGACGCATAAACCCTAACGCTTAAGTCTTCTTCTTCCTCCCCATTATTCCTCAAGTCTCAACCATATATCTAAGCTTATGGTAGATGACCGACGACTCCTAGGCATTTTCACGTCGACGCCATCGCCCTATATATATACACCTTAGTCCATAGGAAAAGCAAGAGACTCATTATAAATATCTCCTCATATAGTGAATTTTGCATTCATGTATTTGTGGTTTTTCCCGCAAGGGTTTTCATGTTAAATTCGTGTATCTCATTTGTTTGATCGTCTATTTTTGCATGCATTTTATAATAAGTGGTATTAGGGCCTGTTCGGCAGGCTATAAGCCATCCGGCTTTTTGCAGCCGCTACAGTACCTAACTTTTAAACGGAGTATTTTTTCAAGACGGGACCTATAAGTTAAACGTATTACACGTTAAAAGCTTAACATTTGTACCAGCCAAAATCGCAATTGAGTATCGATCCCTCCGTAATCTGACTGTAAATGACCAAAATTCAAAATTTCACCAAAACCATAAGCATGACCAAAAAGAACAGGCCCTTAGAACCAAAAGGTCTTGAGTTCAAGACCTAGTTGGCGTAATTAAAAAATAATTATAGTCCACTTCTATTCCACATCTTAGGTCTATAAGAGCCTACATATAAGGAAAAGTGTTGACGTATAACACTACTACAAAAAGACTAATAGTGGACACCTCATCTTAGATGGTTGACCAAAACTATCAGTGGACACAGCCACACTCGCCTTGCCGAGAGGATTTGAGGATCTAAGATCAGGCACTGAGGGATTGGGGCGGGGGCGAGAGGGTTTGGGGATCTCAGGTCGGGCACTGAGGGATTGGGGTGGGGGCGCAACACGAAAGCTTTGTTTGAGCGCAGGGGGATAACCGCAAAATGGCCTATTGGATTGCACTCGTTGGCCCTGCGCTGCGGATTTGGTGATGGAGCGCCGAGATAGCTCATGTCCACATGTGCATAGATATGCTCATATGTAGGAGATATTTTTGTTATTTTTTAATTAAAAAATTTACAAACTAATCGTCGTTATAGTATAATTTTAATTAAAAATCAATAAACACAGCAAAAAACACTATAAGCTACAGCTGTTTAGAGCGGGCCGAGTGATCACTCTGATTTGGCTGCATTGCCGAGAGAGCATTGCTTTGTTGTTTAGTACTAGCAAGTAGGACTGCCACTTTCGTATAAACAGTGGCACCCTACATCTACATGATTGCATGCTTCCATATGCCTAATATACTAGCCACATAAGCGCGGCGTCACGCCGCGCTAGCCACCGTGTGGACCGAAATAAAAGAGACAAAAATTCGTGAGCCAGGGTTTTTTTTAAAAAATCGAGGACGGATACGTAATTTCGGAGGAACCGAAGGATTTTTTCGTAAAAAAAAGGGACTGGAAGGGCCTGTGACGTAAGCAAAAAGGACCTAGACAAAAAAAGCGGACCGTCGCGATTTCAAAAGACGCGGGGGGCCATCCTGCAAAAATGGAGGGCTTAAAAAAATTTCTAGGAACCTTTTCGCGAGAACCGTGGACCCTGACGCAATTCGAAAACTACAGGATATTACCTCCCCAACCGCACGAGAAAATCGCGCAGCGCTGGCGGAGGTGACGTGGATAGCGCGCGCGCCCGCGAACTCTTCCTAGAGTAATACGGGACGACTAGAAGCATAGGCGCGGCGCAACGCCGCGCCAGCCACCGTACGTAAAAAAATAAAAGAGACGATAATTCGTTAGGAGTTTTTTAAAAAAAATGGGGGAAAAACGTAATTTCAGAGAAGGCAAAGGGGGCATCTGAAAAAAAGGACCCGTTAGAAAAAACGGGGGGGGGGCAAAAATGAATATTCGGAAAAGCAAAGGGTTTTTTTGTAAGAACCGAGGACCTGTACGTTAAAAAAGGGACCCGTGCGCAAAATCCGAAACCGCGAGGGGACATCCTGCAAAATGGAGGGGGTAAAAAAAATTTCAGGGACCTTTTTGCGAGAACCAAGGACCTGTACGTAATTTCGAAAAAATCGGAGGAAACTACCTCCCTCGGCCGTACGAAAATCCCCCGCCACGTGGTGTATGTGGGGTGGGGCGTGGACAGACTGGGGGCGCGAATCCCGGTAATAAGAAGGGTAGTATGTCGCCCATAACTATGGTGGCACCGATATGATCCAATTACTATCTCTATACATTAGGCGCTTGGTTTATTTAGGGTAAAACCAAATTTTCGTCCATCAGATTAATAATATCCAACAGTCGAATCACACACGTCTACAGGCACATCCAACGATAAGAAAATTTGACTTATGTTCAAGCACATGATAATTAGCAAAAGCGTATTTTAGGCTAGATTAATTAGAATGCGTTTATGGCTTTATATAGGTACATACTTTCCAAATTTATCCATTCAATAATTCAGTTCCGATAAATGGTTTCACATTAACAGTTTCATCGTTTGTTCGATATGATTTCTTAAGATTTAGCTTGCAAGAGTAAAAGGAGGGGATATTTTCTAAAAAAAATAGGAAAAGGGGAAAATCGATAAACACCCCCATAAGTCACCTATTTTTTAATTTAACCACATATCTCATTTCTATTTACTTTTTCCCTCATACGTTAAGTTCGCTTGCAAAGATAATGAAAAAGATGAGAAAACTTGCTAACATGCGACCTAAGAGGATATCTGCACGTCAACTTAACTCATGGGTGGGAAATAAACGATAGTTCGATACGAGGTGCAAACCGAGAAAGCAGGTGAGTTATGTGGGCTAACCGTCCCTGTGCTGGGCTCGAAGGTACCAAATGGCAATGCAGCCTTCCGTTCCTAGCTCAAAACGTCCGACTGACTGATGCTGGGCCAGGCCATCAAACAGAACTGATTGCAGAAAACTGGGAGACTTTTGAACTACACAAAATGTAACTTGTAGTTTTCCTAACGAAAGCGATTGTAATCGAATAAAAGTGGGAATGAGCTCAAACAATTATAATTTACTGAAAACAAATTGCATGGCTAGCTCGAATCTGAGCTTCTGAAGCCGAGATAGGTCGCGAGCGGCCCTACCGCCGTCTCGTCTCGTCCCCAGAAGACAGTGGTAGTACGCGCGCATGCATGGGATGGGTAGCTAGCATGTTACTTTCTCGTTCGTACTTTTTTATTTGACTTTTTAAGATCTATGTTATCAAAAATTTTCATCAATAGATTTAAAATTATTTAGATTGATTATATAAAAATTATATTATTAAATTTGTTATTAAAAAACTTTTATAATATTATAATTTTATTAGTATATATTAGTATAAAATTATAAAAAATAACGATCAAAGTCATATCTTGAAGATAATAAAAATTCAAAATCATCGAGTAAAAAAAGAATGAAGGAAGTATAAGTAAACATCAACGTGTACACGGTACGATCAATTGATGTGCTATTCTCAGCCGTGCATTGATTGGTTCTCTTGGTGAGATGATGCACCAAAATGCTGAGCTAGCTAGCTTCACAACAGTTCCCTTCTAACAAACTTGCAACAGTTTTTCTTCCAAGAGTTCTAACATATAGATCGAAGTTTTAATTCAAATATATAAAAAAGAATACAATATTCTATACTAAAAGTTTTAATATACTATTTTTTATCTTTACAAAATCTCCGTAGACCCCGTAGAGAAAAATGATCCGTACCTACTCCGCTAGTCTGGCGAGGCCATTCCCGTTCCCCGCGAGATTGTATTTGAACCCCCCAACGCCGTCTCTCCAATAGGAAAATTCCCTGCAGACCCCTACACAACAGATTGGTAATATATATATATATGAATGCAAATAGAGCGGATATTTCTCGACCGTCCGTTTTAATTTGGATACAATTTGAAACAAATTTTTGGATATCCGAAGTTTTTATCGGATACGGAAACAAAGTCGGATATTTTTTGTCGGATACGGAAATGGATTCAGAAAAAGCATTATACGATGGATACGGAACTATCCGAGTACTTTTTGGAAAGTTATCGGATACGGAAACGGGGTTGGATACCTAGCCTCTCTGGACACCAGATACCGGATACGAAAACCTTATAGAATCATTTGCTAAATATAATGAAGTTAAATGAACTAGTGATGTCTTTGACTACTTGGCTATAGATAATTCATACTTTTGAACCATGTGACATGTAGCTAGTTAGCTACTACTTGTTTAAATAGCCTCTATCATTTTCTTGCTTCTTTACTAGTTAGAATTTACTAGTTGCTTAACTTGTTTTGTCTCTGTCACCATGTGAAATTTGCTTTTGCGCATTATCCGATTAAATATTCGTGACCGAAACTAATCGTATTCGAAGCGGCATGTATTCACTCCATATTCTAGACCGAGAATATCTACATTCGTATTCGTATCCGACACTACCTATATCTGATTTCGACTCCAATAAAAAATATAAAAATAAATACAAAATAAATAATATTTACCTATAACCGCTATGTTTGCACCTCTATATGGCGCCTTTTGAACGGAGTACCGGTAGCTACCCAGTGCCTTTTACTGGACTGGACTAATTGGTTGCATTAATTAGCCTATGGAAGGGTACGCTTTCCCAGATAGGTGGTTAATTTGACGTGCTGCCTACTATAATTGAGCTTTTAAAGGTGCAAAACCTGAGGTCTTTGTGGTGTTAATACTGCTAGGTTGCCAGACGATGTGACAAGTCGAAGTGCCTGTTTTTTCGGTGGTTTATAATTTTTGCTATAATTTATTAATCTAATAACTGTTGATAGAATTAAAAATTAAAAGCCACTAAAAATCAAAAAGAGCAGAGCCAAAAGTATACCATAAATACTCCTATCTAGCTAGTTAGTGCATATATTGTGCATAGTAGTCGCTACATGTGACGTAGAGGATAACTTCTTACCTCCTGTTTATATCGGTTTTTGCTTAGAAAATTCAAAATTAATATAAACACTTGACTTTTTAAAACGGTTTCTCTACTTTCACTCCCATTGTGCTGCAAGGATAAGATAGAGATTACAGATGCATCACGCACTCCACTTCTCTCTCTCATTATATATACATATTTCTTCCTTACTTTTTAGATTGCTCACACCTTCCTTCTTAAATTCACTTATTTCAGTTAATACTATTTATTTTTAACTAAAAATTATCAATAAAAACCAATACGAACGGCCTTAATCTCCATTTAGCGTAAGATGGAGCCTACGGATACCATGCAAAACGTAAATCTGAAGATCCAATCCACCGAAACAAATGTGGGCGTCCAGGCAGTACCATGCACATGCATGTATGGATATACGTGTCCATTGTGCACACAAGGCCAGTGGGCTATAAATTAGTCGGAGTTTGAGGGAACTTAGCCTCACAAGCTCAAGCTTAATAGAAACTTTGAGTCGAGTTCGAGTAAGTCTGATTTGGGATCTGAGTCTGGATTTAGATTCGAGCTTGGATCGACCTAAGTTTGAGTACTAGATCCGAGATCGGCTCTAATAAGCTTTGTAACAATCAATAATTTGACATACACTAATTTTCGATAATAAAAAAGTTTAAGCTTGAGCTCAACATAAGTAAACTCGGTAAAAGTTATCATGCAGTAATATTCAAGCTCGAATTGAGCCCTGACGAACTATTCGAGCTCGGTTCATTGAAACTTGTAAGCTTGGGATCAATCTCAAGCTCGACTTGTTTAGAGCTCGAACCGAGCAGCTAGCCTCGAGCTTTTTTAGCACCTAATTACAAGTTCTTACCTCATACTGATGATTAGTCCTCCAAACAGTGTCAAGGTACGTACAAATTAAATTCAGCAACCAAATGCGACAAACCATCACTCACACTTACCCTAGCTAGCTAGCAGCCTTACTTCCAAACAGGTGTGGATCTGTGACTACAGATCTATGTATCTCAACTCATGTCCCTGTTCGTTTCGGTTTCAGTTTTTGATTTTTAACTTATTTTTTACTATTGATAAATTTCGTATTTTTCTAAACTTTTAGTTTTTTAGCTTTTTTGCCGGTTCTTTTTTTTCTGTATTTGTTTGCATTGTCCGTGATGAGCTAGCATATTATTTCCATTTTTAAAATTTTTTAAATTTAATTACGCCAAATAAGTCACCTTCAGCTACAGTAAAATTTCTACCGCTACAGTGCAATTTCAGCCATAAGTCACAGTTTTTCGGCCCTGTCATGATTGGATTATATGTATACGACAGCACTTGCCCCAGCTAGCATTTTTTTTTGTCTGGTCAGGAGATACATGTATAGATTTCTGACTTGAAAAACTTGCACCGAGCAAAATCAGTGACTTGCTAGTTGCAGCTGGTGGCCTCTGATCTTAATGGCATAACCGTCGGCAGCAAGTACGGACGTCGTTCTGTCGACCCAAAGCTAGCCAGCTTGAATTGCCCATGGCGACGTCGCGACGACCTCCACGACTTAGCTTACCTACCAAGAGATCAACTGGAGCCGGCACGTTTGCACTTTGTGTAACGTGCAGGAATGATCTGGCCGTTGGTCTCCCATTTATGTTTGAAGCTCCCAGTTCGCGCCAAGTCTTGATCGGGGACACACTGAACAGCATTCTGGAGAACGACTGTGCAGCGTGCACTGTGCAGTACTTTTTTTTGAAGCAAGCATAGTACAGTGGTTGGCCATCAAAACTTTTGTACGTACAATGTCGCGCGCCGGCTAATTAAGCGTGCGTCAAGCTTGGCTACGTGCAAGGCTGCGTGCATATATGATCGTTAACACGTGATGTGTGCTAATTTACTGCCGAATTTTGAGGATAGGAACATCAGTGTACTAACAAAAACTTATATGAAATTGCTAAATAACAGTCGACTAAAATTTTTGAAAATATCGGTCAAATTTCTCACCGTTTAATTTGCGCCACTTAGAGATGGGCATTCTTACACCAAACCAAATTCACTGGAATACTCGGTTTATTCGGATTTTGATAATCACCTCAGTTTTTATTTTCTCACTATTAGGTGTTCAATTGTTTAATCGGTTTCCACCTTTGAGAAACCAATCAAACCAAAAAAACCGATCAATAAACTACACACATAACAACCTGTCAATCACTACACCCTAGCACGTGCCCCAGGCCCAAGGCCCATACCCCCATCTATCTCTCTCTGACCGCCTCTACTGGATCCCTAGCAAACCAGCATGATGGATGCAAACTCGGCATTGACCTCGGTGTTGGAGAAGGTGAACTCGAGGTCCCGCGGCCCCTTTACCTCCTCGAACTCCCAACTCTAACATGCTCCGCCCCGCGCCACTACCACCTCCTCCCCACGACCATCGGCAACCATCTCCTTCACCAAGGCCATTAGCAACTAGCGGCTTCAAGAACACGTATGTCACTGCTCTATGCCGATTCTGATGTGATCCTGATATAAGGAATTCTTATTTTGATTTGGTGTTGTATACTGTCTATATCTCAATTTACTAAATTAACCAAACTAAATTGTTTCAGTTAATTATGTTCAGTTTGTCATTTTAGTTTGGTTAATTTGTTGGATACTTCTCAAAAAAACAAAATATTTTTTACCGAATGAACCGAACTGACTTAGCCGAGTAATCCGGATGCCCACCCCTAGCGGTGCCACCTTTCGTGCTCTGGCTCATCTCCATCTCCGTCTCCAGTGAATTGGCAGAGAGCCAATTACTTGCTGCTAAGATCGTACATCTACTCCAAGAACCATTACCACTTGAAATGCATAAGTCCAATTAGCACACCACATACACATACTTACCTCCTCACGATCCTTGTCTTTCTCCCATTTTTCTCGGCTGAGATGATGCTCCACCCGGACTTACATGACACGCCATAGCCACCAAGCCTCGGTCTTGCCGCTGGCCACAACAATCATCAAGCACCTTGACGAGGATTGAATAAATCCTTAAATATGGCTTTAATATTTAATTAAAGCCTAAAGACCCCTTGATCATAAGTCTCCAAAGGCTGTTTCTTGAGTACCCTACTTGGAGATTCACTGTGCAACTTACCTGATCAAATGACCACTAGGAGAATCTATGAACTAGTACCTAGGCCCTCTCCAGGAGATTCCTCCCATGCTGTGGCACTACTACAGAAAGGTTCATCACAGACTATTCGAAACCGTTATAACAGACGGTTTTCGAACCGTCTAAATTTATATGTCTGTGATAATAGGTGGTTATTACAGACGGCCCTCAAAATGTCTGTGATAATTACAACATAGACGATTTTTCGAAAAAACCATCTATGATATTCAAGTATCACTGATGGTTCTTTAATATAGCCGTCTGTGATATATCAAATATCATAGACAGCTAATACCAAAAACCGTCTGTGATATGTCATATATCACAGACGGTTCGGACATAGCCGTTTGTGATATCTTAGATATCACAGACGGCTAATACTAAAAATCGTCTATTATAGCTATTTAAATACCTATATTATTTCTTATTTTTTGGCTAGCTTTAGGAAATGCTAGCTATGCCCTCTAAAAACAAGCAAACAGATTACATATATAGCACACGATAATCATTACACAGATCTCAACTAAATGATATATATTTGAATAAATTATTAGATTAAGCACAATTGAGTGATTACAATTATATCAAATATTTCACCATCTAATCATCACTGGGTAGAACTCTTCAGTCTTCTTTATGACCTCTGCTATCAAGAATCGGGAGAGCTTTCTTCAAATTTCGACAAGTTTGTCAAGATCGATCGCACTTTTGTCGAATTTCACGCACTGCGCTAGGAGTAGTGTTAAGTCATTAGCACATATATATAAATTGATAATCACAAAATAATTATTAATTGGTTGACAAACCTCTGGATCATTTCTCTGGTCCATGATTTTCTCCATATGGTAGCAAACATAGAATCCACATACGTTGTCCTATAGCTGCTGGTAGCACTGCAAAAATAGAATTACATACATAGGTATTGTAAGTTCTAGAGGCATTATAATGAAGTGTGATATAAGATTGTTGTGTTGTAGCGGGTACCAAAAATCGCATCCTATGTCGTAGTGTGGCACTGGATTCCTTCTGTCTCCCTCATTGGGCAACATAAGTACTGAACAACCAACGTGATTCCAAAAAGTTATCCTCGGCCATTGCAAACGAAGGAAATACTGCAATAGAGTTATTTACAGAGGAAATGAGTTTACCTGTCAATTGTTTGTTGCACACGGGTGAAGTTGTGGTTGCTCCTAAGTAGAGAATCGAGGTATATTACCTTGCTCCACTTTGGTACAATCACAATCAGAATCCAGTGACCCCTAGTCATGTATGTTGTCATAGTGATTAATTCTAACTTTATGTTGCGTCTAAAGTTCAAATGAAACTTGTTTGGCAACTAGTAAACTACTTACCCCTGGTTAAAGGGTACCATGATGTAGTCCTTGTCACTGTGAACAAACAATTCCCTTGTTATGTAATCTTGGACGAAGGATATGTTATCGTTGATGGATTGCTTAGGGACCAAGTGTGGATCGGGGAAACCCACTGGTTCTCGTCGTTGTCGGACTTGTTGTATCATGGATCTATACATAAGCAATGAGTTATAATATTTATTAGTGTTATGTGAATGTAGAATTTGATTGTACATCATACTTACAGTGTCCAACATCATAAAAGTGAGGCATTGAGTTCGTTGAGGTTAAATAGTAAGAATAAGTCTTTGAAGGTCACGACGAAGTAGCCTGAGTCGTGGAGGAAATGTGCCTCTGTATATCTCACGATGAATCCATTGTGTCGTTTGGCTTCATGTTGGACCTCTGCATGTACCAGGTATGCAAAGTTTTGCAAACCAGTCTAAGGCTAGATAATTGTGACTCAGAGACCAACGACACTCTGAGCATGAACTTCCCTTCCCTGGGAGGTGCTTAATCTTCTTCAATTTAGCATTGGCGCCTCACTTGCGATACATTTTCGGTGTTGCTTTCACGGGAGCCGATACGTTGGCCTTATGAAGAGGAGCTTGAGGTGGAGTTTAGAGTGTTCTGTTTGATAGGCATGGTCATATGCAGATCGCAGCACGGAAGGGTCCAGGGTGATATCCCTCTTGGGCCACTAGATGAATATGTGCATGGCATCCCTTAGTATCATGATTTCTCTATTTAGGGGCCTCTACAGTGGGACAACCCTAAAAATATCATTAATCATGTCTACTTAGACCTTCGCGAAACCGGTCCCTAGCTAGGCACTGTGCACCAACGTTTCTGGCAGGCATAGATACGTCAACCCCCACACAGCGACAACAGGAATGGAGCTAACAATCCTAATTCTGAGGATACATTGTGTGGCCTCCTACATAACGATACAAAGGCATCCACCAGGTCTATCTTTGTAGCATTTAAGAGATGTACATTACCTGGATGTTGTCGATAGCTAAGTGGGCGTTGCTATGTTCAGAAAGTGGTGCGGATGCATAGCTACTCCGACGTTGTGGGGACTGGGTACCATAATAATGGGGGTGGCTTGCGACTGATTGTGGACTTCTCTTAGTTTTTTCCTCAATGCATCTATCTCTCCTCAAAGTGAGGCAATTATGTCCTCAAGTTTTGCATCAAAGTCCCGTTTCATACTTTCCTCGCGCTCGGCCTTAGATCTCTTCCTACTCCTATATGGGTCGGAGTCGTTTGGGAATCCATGCCTCAAAGATACGTAAACCCCTAGGCCTCGCATGCAACCTGGGTGCTCCTTATTTCCTAGAGTGGTGGACAGTATATCCCTCTCCCTGACTGCTTGGAAGCAGCCTTCGGAAGATTCGGTAGTCAATGTTTGCTGCAAGAAGCAATCATGTTATTTTAGAGCCCATGAAGTTATGGACCTATTAACATACATGTTGTTTAACATATCTTACCAGGCATTGGGATACTTCCTCGTCTGCGAGATTTTTGAAAGAGGCGACATCCAAAGACGTGGTTGATGACCTCGCTCTTAATTAGTTTCGGGCGCGCTCATTTGTGATCCCGACAAATGGTGGGGAGGTCTTCGATCGGATTGTGATCTCATCCTCCTTTGCGGGATTTTACTCGCATACCTAGCGGTGCCAAGTCTGTGGGGGTGAGTGTTTCATGCCTAGATAGCCTTGTGTGCTGCACTTTCCTGTTGAAATTTGGTCATCGTCTTCATCCGCACAAAGGCCTCCCATGTTTTCGATGACATAAAAGAATATCTCATGAAGGGCGTGCGATCCTTAGCCATGTGCTGTATGACAAGCGTGCTCTTGAAGGTCTCCCACGCTTTCCCATCGCGAGGAGCGCACGCTGTTGCATGTATTCCTAGACTTCTTCTGGGATCTCAAACGTGTATAAAATTTTCATACACAGCACATTTCTCTCATTTTTGTCAAACCTTTCCAGTTTACTATGGTGATGGGGACCCTTTGCCTTCTAATTATCCCACAGGTAATTCAAAATACTGTAGTTGTTTTCTTCTGTTGCAGAGGGACCCCATCCGGAGAAACCTCCGTGATGGTCATTCGATCCATTGGCCTTTTAGATACTCCTCTGCCATGCTTAGTTACCCCAGTCTTCGAAGTGTCAGACCCATTCGGTGACATCAACGATGACGACAACATCCCTCTTACAAGAAAAAACTAATTACAGTGAGCTGGGAGTGTAAACATTGGCAAATGGTTGATCTTACAAGAAATAAGAACATCTGACGATGTATATTATTGCTACAAGGTCTCTTTGCAATACTAACATCTCAAATCATGCAGCCCAATACTCAGGTTCTACAGAGTAAGTTATGGTTGGAGTCTCTTCCTCCTCATCATTCTGTGTGCTGGGCTTGGTTGCTATCTTAGGTGTAAGAGAACCTTTATGCTACCGCACCCTTCATTTACAAAAGAGGGGCGCGACAACCCAATGGTTCTTTTGTATCTAAGACAGCAAACAAGCCTAACACACAACATGATGAGGAGAAAGAAACAACAGCTATAACTTACTCTGTAGAACCTGACACATTGAAATGTGTGATTTACCATTCCAAATAGATCTTGTGATAATAACAAAGTGAATCACAGAGGATACTAGAGTGTGTGATTTTCTTCATGCCCTTCAACTAAATTACTCCCTCTAACTCACTTAGAAACAACAGCTCCAATAGTTTATCTCTAAATTCATTCCCTAGCTATTCCCTAGCTACAACTACTACTCCGATTCGAATGAGGGGACATATAAGAACATTCGGCGACGTATATTATTGCTACAAGACAATAGAAATAATAGCTCAAACACTTAATTTGTTTTTGTCATCATAGCCCATGTGATCATGGCAGGAACCTGTGATGATGAAAACTAGTTTGACTTGGCAGACTATACCAACCTCAATATGGACGCATGCATTTGCACTATGGAGCATGGTGTCTCCTCATCATTCTCTTCCATTCCAAGCTCGCCGCTCACTGAGATCAATTGGATAGAAGAAGATTTATCGCATGCATCAACAATAATCACAGAATTGGTCGTTCTGACTAGGTCGAAATGTCCAATGCCTCTGCAAGTCCGGTACTTTCGACCAGGAAACACGGCGGCAAAAGTGTGATGCCACGATCCAAGGGTCAAAGTACTCTCAATGCAGTCGTGGGTGACCACTATTCACCAACGACTCCTACGAATTCCGGGAGCCGACCGACATCTGGTTATAGTGTCGATGAAGTTACCTCTGGTAGAAAACTGGATGAAGACAATAACACTCAGCATACGATCGGTCATCCATCGGATCAGATTGAGTCCATAAAACCCTCCAAAGGTGGTCATTTTCAATAGTTCCTCTTCGTGGAAGCTACTTGCCGAAGCGGTGAAAGGCTCTCCCTTAATTTCGATAGGAGTTCGTTAAAAGGTCCCTGCTAGAGGCATCAAGCTAACACAATAGGTGATACTGATCAAAATGCTGTGCACGATTCTTTACGGCAGGATCCTCCAAGATCCGGTGGTCGGAATGGTGCATACACACATCTCTAAGCACATCCAACTGTTATAAAATTTGACTTGCGTTTCTTTTTCAAACAAGCATGCGTAAGGTCATTAGCAAAACTGGAAAAGCATACTAATGAGATTATGCATCCTTTTACCCTCTAAATAATCAGAAAAGAAACAACAAACATTAACGAAAGATTCCAAACACGTGAACTTTCATCTGTAACACACAATCAACACAAGTTCCATATGCATGCAACACTAGGCAAACAACAAACGGTCGGCCTGCTGAAGACAGAACGCTAACGCTAAACAAGTCAGCAGACACACAATTGTTGGCATCTTTCTCGTAACCATAGCAAACCACATTTATGCTGGTTCTAATCCCTTTGATGGCGACACACCTGAGAGCGATCTACGCCCAACCATCGTCGCGGCTCCGGTTCCCCAAGCCGCGAAATCGCAGCATCCACGGGGCGCTCGGGCGCGCCCGGCTGCACAGCACGATACTCTCTTCGTCTGTGCCGCCGCCTCCTGATCGTGGTGGCGGTGGTGGTCGCCCCTCTCCGTGGCCACCGAAGAGAACAGCCACCGGCTGGATGACGAGACCTGGACAGAGGATGGCGACGACCGCCGCCACGCCTTCCCGAGGGCGAGCCGCCGGAAGATGCCGGCGATGAAGCCGATCTTGATCCGCTTGAACCTGTAACGTTTCTTGCTCTTTGCCTTGCTCGCCGGAGGACGTGAGGTGGCCACCTTGCTACCGCTGTACCGGAGCAGATACGACGGGGGTGGGGTGATGGCCGGGAGGGCACTGGTAGCCATCCGGGAGAGGTCGACCTTTGGCGTGCCCGGCTGGGACTCCCAGACGAACGGCACCGAGCCCGGCTCCGCCCAGTACCGGAAGGAGGGATTGGCCGCGGAGCTCTCCTTGGTGAGGAGTCGCTCGTAGAACTTGCCGTCCTGGTTGATCCGGATGGGGCTCTGCTGCATGATGCTCCGGAGAGGGCTCTGCGGCCGCGCCAGCTCTGCGGCGTTGGGAGGCATCGCTCCCCCCCTCCCTCCCTCCCTCTCTCTCTCTCTCTCTCTCTGTGTGACGACGACGAGACGGATGGGTCTGTGGAAACACGTTCGAAGTACTCGTGTGCTGCAGACTTGCAGTGTACATATAGTAGGACAGGACGCAACGTCTTATACAACGGACCTTGCTTGGTTGTTTGCTGTCACTTTTCGAACGTACGTACATTTGCTAACAATCGAGCCGAGCAAGCGCCATGTCGAGCACTGCAGGATGCACCGAACGACATGATGGCGCGGTCGGCCGGGGACCAAGCACATGCATGCATGGACCAATCGGCTCATCACGAGTAATACCCGTCATCAGCACACAGCTAGGTGCATATACGCTGCTGTTAATGCAATGCACAGGTGCTAGCTGAATGAAACAAGCTTCCTCTCTCTGTACCCGTAACAGGAGGCGCTACATGTCTGTAGTGCCAAGGAAATTGCCGGAAGCACGGCAGCTATACATGCAAGGGATAGATGTGGCAGTTCACTTACCGATCGTCTTACAAATACTAGATGAAACCGACAACCCAACTGAACTATAATAGATAGGGTCTTCTTGAAGAAACCCAAAGTTAGGATAGCGACACAAGCTGCAGTACTCGTTAATTTTTGGACGAGGCCTTTAGGCTAATTGCATATTTGCATACATCGACGAACGTTGTGTCGGTTAGCAGTTCGGTACATAAATATATCCCAGGTGTTACAAATTGCCTTTACTTACAGTCAGACCTCGCTAGAACTCCCCTTGCGTGAGTAGAGAGCACTCTACGAAAGTCTGCATCAGGACCATGTATAGCTGCCATCCTGCCACGGATCGGAACAGTAATGCCTCACCTTCCTGCTACTATCGTTTTTATTCTCCTTGTTGCGCGATCGATGGATCTGCCCGTTCCAAGAACGAATAATGTAATTGTTCATCATTACTTGACAAGTTCTCGATATAGATGGCACGCTGCGGTGTGCCAAAGGAAGCGGAAACACCGGATCAGAAGTTAATGTGCAGGAGTCCTCGGTCCTTTTCATTTCCATGCACAAAAAACTTCAGCATTTTCCATTTCATGTGAGGAGGAGAAGAAAGTTCCGTTCCTGTCTTGATCAATCCATCCTTAGCCCTGTTCACGTGATCCGTATGCACAGGTGCGGGTCATCCACGATTGCTGCAGCATTGGCGAGTTGATAAAGCCTAATCAGCACCTCTAGTTGAGTTTTATCCTTTCTTATATAAGCTAACATGTTAACTCAACACAATACCGAGTTTTACACTCACATAACACACTTCTCAAAACGAATACAACCATTAACCCATTAGTGAATCAACACTTAATTCACTTAACATTTATAGCATATTCTTGACTTAAACCACCTCTCTTGTGCCTCCTCGCACCGTGGTTTGATCAAGTCCCAAGTTTTTGTTTCAGGCAAAAAGACCGTTTTGCCCCTAAATCACTTTTCACAAAGCTTCACGCTTCCTTTCCCTTGAAGCAGCCTCGTGCTTCATCTTCAACTCCATGTGCCCCAATGACTTGCCGTCAAGTCTCTGACGCATTAGGATCCCACCGAACAGTCTCATTTACAAACGGGCCCTACATGCCTTTTCTCACATCATGACGACACCTGAACTTAGTCGACTGCACGGACCTCAGCTCCTCCTTAAGCTTAATCCTGGTTCCTTGCCACTGTCCATCATGTCCACCATCGATACCTCCTACTCCAGTTTCTTATCTTCTCAGCTTGTAGCCACTCCACTAGTCTCAGACATCTTTCGGTAGCACCTTGATAGCTCTAGATCTCCACTCCCCTAACTTAGTCTCGTTCCCTTCTGCCTCAATATGATGTAGCTTCAGAGTCTTCACACAAAAGCATCTTCGCATGCTTTGACACATAGCCCGTAGTATCTAATAACTAGTCTTTACGCATTCGGTCTTCCCTAAACCATCTCTACATGCATCAACCTCGTCAATTGGCGTACTACATGCACGAACTCGTCTTTCCACAATCTTTATCTTCTCTATGCTCTCGCTTGAGCCACGTAGCCTTGTTCAGACTTACATGACCGCATCGGACCTCAGCACCCCACCTAGTTCCAGTCCAGTATCGTTGACAGCTACATCCTTCAAGCCACTTGCACATCCAAAGATTAAGCAACTATGTCGAGTACAAATTTCAGGAACTTGACTCACATTAGTCAAAATTGAGAGACTATGTGGTGGTCATCCCGTGTGTATGATGAGTAATTGACATCGGTTTAGGGAAGTCCAGTTTGAGTAGGTTGGTTCGGACCGTGTCATTGCGGGGTGCAACAGGCTCGGTCGAACTTGGTCAAACTTGGTCAATAGGATTAGGATGATTATTCTGATGATTTGACAGGTTTGGGCTTAATATTGTGTCACTGATGCTAATTATGCTTTCATGTATCGAACGGTGCTATTTGATGTGTTTCTTGTCTGTGTTGGTGCGGGGCGCCGAGGCGAGTCGTGGCGAGACACGAGGTGACCGGACTAGACACAGGCGGTGTCGAGGTCAGAACGGTCGGATGTGTCGAAGACGACGGAGATTCGATGTGGTTGCGAGGCGTACACGACAAGGAGCAAGGAAGCTTCCCGGAAGGTGCAGGAGGGGCGAATCGGTAAATTCGTAAGGCTGCACAAGCGGGAGACGGCTCCATTAGGGTTTAGCCGGCGTAACGGGTTGGAGACCCATTAGCCAAGGGCTATAAATAGGAGGGAGTGGCTGCATGTCCACTTATCCATCCAATGGCTTTAGGAGAGAGTTAGGGTTTGCTAGAGTCAAAAGAAGCTTTGGGAGGTTGTTTTTCACTTTTGCTCTTTAGTTATTGAGAGTCTGTTTGGGTGGAGTGAGCAGAGGGTGTCTCCCTTCGTGAGTGTGTGTGTTCTTGAGTGAGAACTCCTCTCTTCTCAAGCATGTATTGAGGAGATGGTTTGAGGAACAACCCATGTAATCATTCCTCTGAATGTCCATGTGTATCGGGACGTCTTGTAATCCTTGCTTTGATTGAAATGAAATCTCTGAAGTTTATTTCTCCTATTCCTCTGTTTTCCTTCGATGTCTTTTTGAGTGATTCTTGAGTTTTTCCTTTTCGTGTTGTTTCTTGTGGAAAAGGACCAAAATGGCTTGCTCTATGTTGGAATGATGCCCCAAGATCATTTGATTGAGTTTTCCAAGAGCCAACTTCATTTAATCTCGTAATTCACTTTTGAGTCTCTCTTCTTATTTTCCGATTCTAGGGTTTTGATGAGCTTCGTGTTTTCTTTCTTGGTTTAAGATGAAACTTGGTATGTTGAGACTAGAGGCTATTATCCAGCTATCCTCAAAGTCTCATATCCAAAAGATCAAAGATTGAGGAGGAATTTGAGTTTTGGTTTCTCTGTTGAACTTTTGACAATTTCAGATTTCGTTGTTCTCTTTTGTTTCTTGGCTGCAGTTCCTTATCCCCAAGGTCTCTATGGTATTTAGAATGCAGTACTATTGTTTCAACCAAAAAGGAGCAGAAATTTCCCTTCATCTTAGTTTATTTTTATTGTCTGCAGTACTCTTGTAGCGGCTGTTTTCAGACTCTGGTTTTCGGTTGTGTTCTCTGCAGCTAGCATCCCCTGTTCAGTTTCATTTATGCATTCTTTGTTTTCAGTGAGGAATGCAGGTTCGATTCAGTTTACTCATTCCAATGCTGCTCTAGACTTCATCTCCATTTCGGTCTTTGGCTATGCAATACAGATTTGGTCTTCTCTGTTTTGATTTGGGCTGGCAATGATTTTCTGATTTCAGCTGCTGCATTCTGAGTGCATTTTCATTCTCTATTCTCCTGCCGAGTCTTTGCTTCGTTGCCAATTTGCTGCATGTTGCCTTCTCTTTTTCCCTGCCAAACTGCAATTTGAAACCTCTTTTCGGCCAGCCTCTGTAGTTCTAATTTCAGCTTGGCACTAGCAGTCATTAGATGCTCTCGGTAGCAATTTTTCTGAACCAAACGACAGTTCCTGTTTCAGTTTTGTGTGCAGTTTCCTGCTTGCTGTTTTCAGCAGAAAAAGATGCAGATTTCAACCGAATGGAACAGCAGATTCTTGGCATTTTCCTTTCCTATCTCGCTCTTCGCTTTTCTTGTCTGAGTACTCTCATCGCTTTTTCAGGTTGTTTATGCTGATCTCTAACAGTGAGAAGGGACAGCATTTCTGAAATCTGTGCTCTCTGGAGTGTAACTTCTTCAGCTTCTCAGTTTGTTTGATTGCAGTCTTTCTCGAGTTCGTGCGAATACTCTGGGACGATTTTTAAAGGCACCATTCACCCCCCCTCTGTTGCCATTTCCGGTCCTACAAAAATAATGTGTCATGCAACATGCCACAAGCAAGGCACATATGCCGTGCACACAAACAAACATGCCCATAACCATTTTCATCTACACCCCTGACATGTCTGCCTTCGAGACATCGATCAGACCACTAACCACTGGCCGATTTAACTATGAAGGACTATATGAGAAGGTCCATGATACTGTTATGATGAACTATTTCAATATTTGTGAAGTGGTCATGTAGGATCGAAAATGGCAACAGAGGGGGGGTGAATGGTGCCTTCAAACCTCCTAGGTATTCACATAATCTTCTTCTCCGATAGCTATAGAAACTATAAAGCAAGAAGATAAATGCTCACTGGAAAAGCAAAACAAGACTGCCACAAACTTCTCTGAAGAAACAGACTGAAACCGGACTTCACTGAAGAGGTCAGTCCGACAGAAAAAAAACAGGAGCAGACTCAGTCGGTAGAAACAGATTAGAGCTGCCTATCTGAAATGCCAAAGCTGAACCAAAACAGAGGCACCAATTGTGAAAAGTTTGACTGAACCTAAGAAGATGATGAAGATCAAATCACAGAAATGAACATCAACAGGAGCGAAGAGCCTGATCAATCGAAACAGGATGAACAAGAATCTTGAAAGGTTGAAAGAAAATCGAAGTCAAGTGAATGATCGCTGAAAGATTAAAATGGGGGAAACTTCTGATTCGCTAATCATTCGGACAAGAGATTTTAACCAAAGCAATAATATATTCTCTGCTAAAAAAGAAACAAGAGTTTACTGCCGAGATCAAAAGAACCTGTGCAGATGAGGATAGAACACAGGATTTTAAGATGTGCATAAATCCTCGGCTAGACTAGCGATCAACAAACTTGAAACTCAGCTAGTATTCATTCTCCGATCGAACAAGAACCAAGAACATTAAGCTGAAACAACTTTTCGCCGAGAAATCAAGAACACAGGATTCCTCTGTTTACGGGAACACTAAACCCTAAAAATCTGAAAACAGAGGAAGGGAAGCATTCAAATTCGTGGAGAGAAAACCACTCTTGAAATCATTGCTCTCGGGTAAAAGCTAGCCAAAGTGCCTTGAGGATATTCTCAGTTCAGAGCAACTAGGATCTGCAGTCACTCGAGCAAATCTCAATAAAGAGGAAAAATCACAAGGATGATCAGAAATCAGCAAAGAAAGAACAGGGGCAACCAAAAAACCAGAAGAGAGACGCAGAATGGAACAAATAACTAGAACATCTCCAACACAAGACTTCTCATATAGAATCAGAGAGATGAATTATTACAAAGAGTTCTTCTGCAGCCATCTCATACAATGTCTCAAACTCAGAGGAACGCACACAAATGAAAGGAAAACATTGCAACTGCCAAACACCCCTCACATCAGAACCGAGAAAAGAAAGATAACACTCTCTGAAACCTAACCCTCTGTATTTATAGTCTTTCACTACGGGGTTTACAAATTTGCTTTACCTATTTAGCTCCAACAAACCAGCACTTTACCCATTTACTCAAACCGAATCCGCTTCCACTTTGCAGTCTTGCACATTTCACTAAAATGTCACTCCTGCACCTTCCTGGAAGCTTTCTCTTTTCTTGTTGTCCAAGCCTCGCAACCACCTTGAACCCTCGCCGTCTTCGGCATCTCCCGATCGCTTCGACCTCAGCACCACATGTGCCTAATCCAGTCATCCCATGCCTCGCCACGACTAGCCTCAAGGTCCTGCAACCAACACAGACAACAAACCATCACATAGCACTGCTCGAAATATTTGCATCAGTAGAAGAAGCTTAAGCACGAAACACCCAAATCAAACTCAACATTTCCAGAACACGTGTCAATTAATCATCACAAACATAGAGTCACCTCCACATGGTCTCTCAGGTCAATTGGTATTACAAAGATTGCATTTGATTTTGACTATTTTCTAGAAGCGTTAGGAAAATTAGAAGTACCGCATGTATTAGTATGGTAGTTCTGCTTTACGAAAGTACTACAGGCATAAGTGTGGCAGTACCTTTTGGCGGAAGTGCCGGGTTGAGTTGCGGTACGTCTTTTCCAGAGAGCTCTATGTGAGGTTTTCAGTGTGCGGAATTACCATTTTAGAAGGCGGTAGTATCATAGTCGAGAAGTACCGGCGTGTTAGACGCGGTATTTCCGATCTTCCCAGAAAAACAGGGGTTTAGGGAATTGAGTCATGGATCAAGTTTGGATGACCTAGGTTATTGAATTAAGGTTGCATGATGCATGTGTTGGCTAATGTAGCTCAAATTTTGAAGAACTTATACCTAGAAACGTTTTCTTTGTCTTTAGATGTGCAGGGTCACTTGGAGTCAACTGTTGTCAACGACGAGGATAGAGGCTAGGTTCATGGAGGAGTTGAGGCTCAGAATGATCGAGGATGATGGGTGAGATGGTGAGCTCAAGCATGGCATGAGAAATGTGGGAAATGTTGAAGGCGAGTTCGAACGGCGAGATGGCGCTATGTGCCTTGCACTGACCAAGTGAGCCATGGTTCGGTGGAACCGGGATGAGAGAGACTTGGCGATGCATGGTAAGCTAGTGGTGCACTTATACGTGGCAAGCATGGTGATTGCTTGCAGTCGTTGGTGATGACCGGGTCAAGGAAAGTTATTTTGGTGGTTTGTGTCAAACCTGGATTTTACAATCTAGAATCATCTACGATTTCACCGCACTATTTCCTGGATCAGTAGATAGTGCACACAGATACATTACTGAACATCAAAATACATATCATGTGGAAGTGTAAATATAATAGTAGAGTTACACATGGGTCGATCAAGCCAAAATCAATAAAATGAACAGCGAAAATGAAACACACAGGTGGGACCTTTAGGACGTGCCCACAAGCAACCAACTGCGGTTCGTGACCTAGTTCTTGACCTCTTCATCTTCTTCACCATCATGACCAGGTGTATTGCTGAAGCGCAGCGATCTGACTCCTGATTCTAGATTAATTGAGTGAGTGAGGGTGAGCACAAACCACCGTGCTCCATGAGCCAATACACAGGATGCAAATAGATAACATGTATGGCTTACCAAGGGAAGGCTCGGGTTATTTTATTTGCGATAAATTGCTTTTAAAATACAATATGTAGAAATTTCTAAGAACTAGCAGTTTGAACCCAAACATGATATTAGGTAAAAAGAATGCAGTAATAATAGTAGCACAGATTCCATCCACCGTTACATGGCTCATGCACCATATGCTAACCTTTCAGTGTTATAACCACTTACCTTATCACTAGGGCAACACATATCAGGGCTTTTCACTGCCCGCCATTTTCCAAATCCACTCATAAAGTTTTTGAAATAGAACTATATCTAGTTAAGTTCCCATGTCTGCCCTTGACTGTGGGCACTGCTATTCGAACAGCTTTTACTCTGTAGAGGTTGTATACTTTATCCACAAGAGATAATCACTCATAGCATCCGCACGGTTAGAGATCATCACGAGGCCTTTATAATACCTCGTCCTTTCACCATCTCAACCTATGGGTTTATGCCATAGTTGCAAGGGAAGTTCCCCGGTAGTGCATGGGGAACCGTACCTTATTTCAAGGTGTCCCAATCAAGCTAGCTCACACAGACCCTAGCTCGCACTAGTCGTGGAGTTGTGAGACATGTTTCCCCGGCAGCACAGGGGGAAATTGCACCTTGTAACAGGTGTCCCATTCAAGTTGCCCACACAGACCCTAGCTCGCACTAGTCCCTCCACTATTCGAGATGATTTGAGGGTTTAGTAAATTATTCAGCCTAGTCTACATTTTTGCCGACTTGTGGTTATACTATTTTACACAGAGGTCATAACAAGATTCGGTCCTTAGGGTTATCTGGATAGGTCTACCACAATTCACACTCTCGTGCATCCACTACACCAGCCCCTCTTACCATCCGCCCAGATATTTAAGCAAGTTGGGGTTTTTGGGAGCATAAAATATTCATATCAAAATATATCAGCCATTTCCACCCATGACTTCCCAAATCAGTTTCTCATGATTAAAAGTGATGCTTGGGCATTTTTTGTGCCCCCGAGTATCTAAGAAGTACTAAGCATGGAATATAATTGTAGACTTATTTTGAAAGTTTACCATTATAATTTTGCTAGGGTGACAAAGCTCGAAAACTCCAATGTTCCAAGGGAATGTAGTTGGTATCATATCCGCGAGATAAATAATAGGCATGTAACTAGAATCTTAAAATAGACATAGATTTGCATACAAAATAACAGTATGCAATTTGATAATTTAAACAGAAATAATTTGAAGAAAAGGTAGGTTCAACATGATCAAAGTATTGACTCGCCTTGTGCGGCTTTACCGCAGTCTTGAGCTCACTCAAAGCTTTCTCATTCGATGGTCTTAAGCTTCTGGTCTTCATCTTCATCTGGATCTGGGTCTCGATTGATCCATTGATTCTTCAGAACTTCAATTTCGAATCACGCGATAAACAATTGAATCGAAATAAATGCAAATAACTCAAAAGGCCCAAATAAATCCAAATGAATTTAACTTAGCTTTATTTTGAGTTAATGGGTGATTTGAGGTAAGGTTGATTGGACACAGAGTCACACGGGGTTGGAGTGAAGCGATGATTGGTAGAAGGAAATTAGTTGAGACGGATGACAAGGAGGGTTCATGATAAAGGAATATTTATGAGAATATTTCTGCTTAGAACTCAGAAATGGCTAGGCATAACCGATGGCAAAATATCATGACTCGGCCTCTAGTTTAATAACTTCTTTTATTATTTTATATTTATCAAGGAAGTTCCATGAGTCGGGCTAGACTTACGGATAGATAGATTACCTTAGTGTCATTATTCCAAAAATGGAATCTAATTTCACCTAAACTTTTAATCTAATTTCATGATTCTATTTTATTCTTACAGGATTTGAACACATGTTATCTGGACACTAATGACATACCGTGTTAGCTACCCCCAAGTAATTCTTATTGAGTTGGGCCCACAAGACAGACAAGGGGGAGACACAGGGGGATTCTGCGTAAGAATAGAGGAGGGCAGTTGCATTTAGCTGAAACAGAGGGATAGCAGAGGAGCGGCGGCGCATGGTTGGGCGGCTTTGCTGATGGTGGGCGGTGGCTGGGGAGGGAGTGGCAACCACCAAAATGGGTTGCAGGGGAAAAGTAGAGGCTAGGGGATGTGACTTCACGGTCCGGGCGGCACCGAGCTAGGTGGGCGGCAACGCACGGTAGCCGGAGGCAGGGATGGAATGAGGCTACAGCGGCCGAGAGGAAGAGGAAGAAAATAGTAGGAGCATGAGCATGAGGAGATCACAAGGAACTCACCAGAGCACTCAGTGATGGCGGGGAGGAGCCAAGGTGTCTTGGCGATGGAGGCCTGGGGCGGCACGAGTAAGCTCATGGTACCATCGAGCTGAGGTGGAGGGAAGCCTCGGCCGGCAATGGGGAAGGCTCCGGGGTGGTGGTGTGATGCTCCAGACCAAATGAATTGAAGGATAGCTCACCAAGTAGGTCATGGTGATGGTGGAGGCGCATTCGGTTGGAATTGGGAAAGGTGGCCATTCCGTTGAACTCCGACCGAGGAACTTCAATTGGTTGGGCGAATGGGCTCCTGGGGGCCGGTGTGGGACGCAGGGTGACGCGATCGCTTTTGGAGGGGATGTGCCGGGGCGGCCAGAGGGCGTGGGGCAGCCATGGACAGCGCATGGCTCAAGCAAAGCATTGGCATGAGGAAGAGAAGAAGGGGGGTGCCGTGTGAAGATGTAAGAGATGGAGATAATTCTTGGGAATACATTTCCACCCATTTAGCCACTTTGATAGCAAGATTCACGAGAAAACCCGGTTTTGCTTGACTTTGGCTTTTTGGTCCATTTCTTGATCCGAGGGTTTTTGGCTTGGTTTGTGTGGCAAACTAATTTGTTGTGATGTATGGGAATACATTTAGTCCCCTCTCAGTGATCCTTATTCCACGAGCAAGCTGTATTTGCCAATTTTTGTTTTGGCTCGGTTTTGGTGCACTTTTTCAACAAACTGAAAAAAGTCTCAATTTTGGTCTTGATTTTCATGATCGTTTGTTAGAATAGGTTCATAACATCTTAGAGTAGATCCTTGCAAAATTTCATGTCATTTTGATCTACGGATCTAGAGTTCTCTCTATTTTGGTTTTTGAAATTGTGCTGAAAATTTTGAGGCACCATTCACCCACTCTATTGCCATCTTCGGCCTTTCAAACTACCCAACCGATCTGACCGTGACTTCAATGCCGGTCATACCAGTCCAGTCCAACCACCACCATAGCTGGTTGGACTGTATGTACCCAACACCAAAACATGATCTCTAAAAAAAGCAACCACCAACTAGAAATCAGTTATACCATATCGGTGGTCCAATCGCTCACAAAATTTGGTCACACCGGACCTGCCAGTTTGACTGCTCATTTCATGCCGATCAGACCGCCATAGACAAACAACAATTATGAAAATTACAAATTTTTCAAAATCAAACTTAAACTTCGATAGAACTTGTACGTCAAAGTCAAATACTCAAAACACATATGGGGTGATCTTCTCATGGTCTCACAGGTGTTAAACCAATTAGGTTCATAGGATTGTTCTTACTTCTCAGTTCTCACAGGTTGAGAAAAATGTATGGCTTGGTGAAAAGAAATTGATATTGTGTGGAGTTATTTTTGGGTGATTGATCAATACCGCTACTATTTTCGAACGTTTGGTAGATTTGGCAAGACTCTGTCGCGCTAATATACATTCCAATAACCGTGTGGATTCATGATAGCATCTCAGGATGGCCTGACAAACAGGATAGCCACAACCACAAGGCCTTTCTGTACTTTCCATTTTGTGCTTTTTCAGCCGATGAAAGACGTGGATTGAATAATGATACGTGATGGTGTGGTTCGCATCATCTGATAAACAATCTTTGTTTACTGGACAGGCTGATTGCCTGTCTTGTTTGTCATGATCCAATACGTAAAAATAACCCAGCTTATCTGAATCTCTTAAGCCCTTGTTCAGCAGAACCATTTCAGGGCAGGTTCTACAGAAGCCTCCTTTTCCATTTTAGTGTCTCTTTTGTTGCTAAGTTCATTCTAGCAATCATTCTTTCTGCAAGAATGTCTTTGTGCGAGATTTTGGTGGTTGTTAGTTGGATGCATAACAAGGTATAGTTTGGTACTTCAGATACAGAAGTAGACTGAATTGAGATTACTCTTTGTGTAAGTCAAGACCCATAAAAGCAGGCAAGCAGCAGTTACTCAAACAAACCTGATGCTATTTAGTGTCATCTCGGATGTGACAAAAATATGCATAGTACAGCCACAGGAGTTATAAAAGTGAGAAAACAAAAGGTCACCACTCCACTACATACATACAAACATCTCCGGGTATAAATTGCAACAACAGCACGCGTGTGGCACTATTGGACAAGTGCTAGGACACGGCGACGAAATTAAGCACGACCTTTGCGGCGAGCGGGACGGCGACCAGCATCTCCACAATGGGGAGGATGTTGCTCAGAAACCCCACCCACATCGCCGAGCTCTTGTCACGCCGGGAGTTGCAGAGCGGCCCGGCCACTCGGCCCAAGCTGGACACGACGGCGGTGAGCAAGGTGAACACGAGGGCCTTCGTGTACATGTCGTACTCCGGGGTGCCGACCAGTGCCGCGTAAGCCGCCCCGAGCATCCCAAAGCCAAACGTCGCCACGACGACGGTCGGCAACATCTCCATCTTGTGGTCCGCACCGTCGCTCTGGTCCTGCGCCGCCATCTCGTCGGCGGACAGGTTGACGGCATAATACATGGCAGCTACGGTGATCTCTGGTAAGAGTGCCAGCACGGCAGCGCCACCTAGAAACTCCTGGCCAATAGTCACCGAGGTGACCGCGAGCACGGCCATGGCGGCGTCCTTCAGGTACCTCACAACGGACAGCACCTTGTCCCTTGCAGCCTCTGTCCTGAACCCAAGCGGCATGCAGGTAGCCACGACCAAGAACACGCTGAGCGCCGACGCCAGGAAGGACACCGAGAGATCGAACCGATAGCTCAGCTCCTGCGCCTGGAAGCTGGAGTTGTTGAGGTAACCAAAGACAAGCGTGGTCTGCATGGCGAAGGCCGTTGCGGTGGCGAAGAGGGCGACTTTGCGTCCGCTCTTGATCTGCGCCTCGAACGCCTCGTCGCGCGTGCTGTCCTCCGTCGGCGTCGCGTGGTACGCGAGCATGCCGACGATGCCTTGAATGGGCAGCAGGTTGAGCGACAGCAAGCCATTCCCTTCGCTGATGAGGACCAAAAGCAGGGAGTTCGTCGCGATCAGCGCTGCGCCGCTGAGCACACAGAGCAGCTGGAGGAACCGGATGTGCCATCTTTGCAGCTGCGTGTACTCTGACAAGAACAATTTCAAGTAAACCAGCAGGAGAGCAGATAGATATGTGATGATCAGGAAGCAACCGCCGGCAGCTAGGACGTGCCGGTGCAGATTGACATCTTTGCCTGCTTTGAAAGCTGCCGTGAGGATGCCAGTTGCAATGGCAATGAAGGCTTGAGCTAGCGATATGACACGCTTCAACGTCTTCTTTGTTGCCTGCCTTTGCTTTTCCTCTTGGTCATTCTGGGGAGGGACATTCATTCACCAGTTAATCTCGTGCACTGTTTCTCTTCAACAAAATTCCACGTAATGTGTGAGGCCATACGGAGGTTACCCTATGGTTGTTATGAGTAATTGATTTTTGGATTAGAGTATCTACGGATTTTGAGTTTGGTTTTGAGAGTTTGCAAGTTCTTCAGTTGATTCTGTTACTGGCGGTATAACCAGCATTGGGGGCCACAATCATATTGGTCAGATGCGGCAGTACCAGTCTTGAACAGTGGTCAGACCAGAGTGCGGTACTACTAGCGTTGTACAGGCGGTACTATCGTAGTTAGGCGATATGATTGGTTTTTGATTGGCGGTCATACCAGTTGAGAAACTGTTTGGTCGTGCATTTATTTCAATCTAGTTGTTGGAGTGTGATCATGGTATGTGTGTTGTTTGTATGCACATGGGTTTAATATTTGGTCCTAGGCTTAGCATGAATGGTTTGGTTACATGCATTTTGCATTGTGTATTGTGTGGATTAATTATGCCATTTGATGACTTTGTGCATTGTGCGGTGCTACGTGACGGTTTGCTTGTTGTTGTTAGTTGTAGGACTTCAACGCTAGGTCATGGTGAGGCGTAGGAGGACCAAAACTAAGCACAGGGTGGTGTTGAGGTTCAGAACGGTCACGGAGACGCCGAAGATGACTGAGGCTTGCGGGGTGATTACAAGCAGGGACGACGAGAAACCGAAGTGGGGGCTACCTACCGGTGGTGAACATGACGGGCAACGGCAAGGTGGACCGGGACTAGGCTCAGAGAGGAGTCGATGTCCTATGCGGTCAAGGAAGCTAGGTGCCGTCATGTGCGAGAAGAAGCGTGTGGTGCACCAAATGACTTGGGTCATTTGCATGCAAGGACAGTTCGGTGAGATCTGAACACGTGAGAGGCTTAGCGTCAAGTCATTGGAGCTACATAGAAGATGGCGAAACATAAGTGATGCTTTGTGGCAAAGTAAGTGGGAAGCTTTGTAGAAAACGGTAGAGGAGTATTTCGATAAATTATCTAATACCGGAAAAGTGGCGGTATGTGTGAAACCGTAACGTTGGCCTAACTGATTTGGGTCTTGTATGTGCTAAAAATGTGAAGTGAATCAAGTGTTGATTCACTAATGGGTTAATGGTTGTAAACCGCTTTGAGAAACGTGTGTGAGAGAGTAAAACCCGGTGTTAGGTGGGGTTAACGGATTATCCCCGGTTTGAACTAATGGGTGGATCCATTAGGTTTTGGTTTCGGTTGTGAGGCTATATAAGGGGAGGATAGGTAAGGGCTAGGGTTTGAGATAGTTGACTAGGTCTTTTGGTGGCTAGCTATTTCTCTCTCTCATGTGAGATTATGTTGCTTCGGTTGGAGTCTTATGTGTGTGTGCTCTAGGTTTAGAGCTCTACTATCCTGAGGGATTGGCTATAAAACATACCTCTCCAAGAAAATAATACTTCAATCTTTGATCAGCTCCATGGATCCATCATGTTTTGATTGATTTGCATTTTATTTGGTTGGTTTTGATCTCTCCTCTTCCCTTTTCTTGATCTTACTATGCCAAGAATGTGTAAGAGATGGAGACAACTTCTAGGAATCTATCTCCACTCATCTAGGCACTTTGATAGTAAGTTTATCAAGAAAACTCGATTTTGCTCAATTTGGCCTTAAAGTGTGATTTCTTGATCCGAGGGTTTTTGACGTGATTTCTTTCGTGTTCTTGCTTGCTGGGACATGTAGGAATACATCTAGACCCATCTTGGCCATCGTCCACCCATGAGCAAGTTGTATTCATCGATTTTGATTTTGGCTCAATTTTGGTGTACCTTTCCTTCAAACTGCAAAATGTCTCAACTTTGACCATGATTTTCACGATCGTAGATTCTTGGTAATCTAGAGAAGATCCCTGCAAAATTTTGTGTCATTTGAATCTACGGATCAAAAGTTCCATCGATTTTCGGATTTGAAACAGCGACGAAAACACTATTCATTCCTAAAATTACTATAGCAGCAATTTGACTGGCACTGTAGTAGCAACCTAACCAGGGTTACTGTAGCTTTGCCTAATTTTACTGTTCATAGTGGTTAGATCGCTAAAACGGAGGTCAGACCGCCCAGAGAGCGGTCAGACCACCTCCTTCATGAAGGTCAGACCGCCGGGGGGTTTTGAAATGTGTTTTTGCTTAATTTTGATCGGATATATTTCTTGTAATTATTTGTCTCTGATCTTCATCGTTTTCATAGGTACTGGAGTGAAGAGTTTTGTTTCTACTCAAAGGAAAAGATTGAAAAGCCTCATAATTAATTTGAACTTCTATTCACCTCCTCTAGTCGCCATACTCGATCCTACATAATATGATGTCAACATTTATTATGTTACTATCTGCACAAATTATCTATGCAAGAAAGTTCACTCAACTTAATTTGGGCTATGCTCTCAACACACTTGAATACACGCCAGAGATGTAACCAAACAGGAATCAGTTACGCCACAGAACAGAGTGATAATTAACGAATTAACTATTGGACATGGAAATAAGAACTACCAACGCCGGGAATGCCTAACAAAAAGATTATACGGGAATGCCTAACACAAAGACTATATTGACATTTGATAAGAATTAAGTTTTTGGCTAATTTTCTTTTCCCTCTTACAAGATCGTGTAGCTACTTCCAAGATATTTGGATTTCCGGCTTACAAATGTTAATCTAGATTGTCCTTGCCGTAGGGACGGCCCACTGGCCCCATTGACTAGACGAAACGCCAAGCAAGCTCACCCCTTCGGCACCCGCCAAGGGGCAAAAAGGGCCTCAGTACCTGGCAACCAGGGCACAAAGGCCAAAAAGATAGGTGGTTTGGACCCTCGCACCTCGCGAAGGGCTCTGGATACCCTCTCGCACCATGCGAAGGGGTCCAAGAAGGGTGATAGTATGCAACCTCAGGCAGACAACTTACCACTTTAGCACCAGCGAAGGTGGTCGGTCTCAAGCAGGATCTCACATTGACTGAAGGGGGTTGCATCTACCCATAGGCCAAGAAAGTGACATGGTGGACAAGACCCATGGAGGTCCATCATGCACCGAAGCTACGAGCGAAGAGTGAAAAGACAGCATAGCCCCTATGAAT
The DNA here is from genome assembly GCA_036346245.1 of Bonia amplexicaulis. NCBI lineage: Eukaryota > Viridiplantae > Streptophyta > Magnoliopsida > Poales > Poaceae > Bonia > Bonia amplexicaulis. The sequence continues at coordinate 6,781,663 of CM070736.1, read as the reverse complement.
ATAGGACCTTTACAGGGGTATCATTGTAATCTCTCATCAACCTCCATGTAACACTATAAATTGGCCCTCCTAGACGCCAAACAAGGTGAAGACAATTTTCACACTAATATACACATTTGCATACACCTGTACCATTCTCTACTCTTAGAGACCTCGAGGCTCTTACCCCCATCACTAAGGGTAACAGTCGGGAAGCCCTCCTATTCAATTGTTTGGTTTGTATCTGCAACAATTGGCGCCATCCATAGGGAATAACAAAGAAGTTACACTAGCATGGCACCTAGCAAGAAGAAGGCAGGCACATCCAAGCTCTCAGCGGCCGAAGCCGAAGCCACCGATGTAGATGTTGTGCCCAAGACACCACCAGCGAAGCAAAGTAAGACATCGGTAGCGGCTGCGGCAACTACCAAAGAAGAAGCCAACAACTCCACATATGGGGAAATCGTCGGGGACGACACGCAAAGGGCGTGCACCGAGGTCTCATTACTTGAGGATCATCACACAGTTCCTTACTCACTTGCGAACACAGCGCGAACAAAGAAGCCTACGAAGCCATGCGGAGGAAGCTAGCAGACCTTTATCAAGAACCACAAGACCTATGCCAGCGTAACTCCGTGGTCGTAACCTCCATCCAGTCGTCGAAATTATCGTGCCACCTCCCACAACAGCACCCCTCGCCACACAACCCCCGCAGCAGCACCCCTAGCTGTGCCACCTCTTGCAGTGGTCCCCCTCGCAGCAGCAAGATCAGCACCCTTACTCTGGGGAGACATAAGCTCCCCTGTTGAGCGCTAGCCTTGAAGCAGCACGCTGGCCCGAAGACTTCAAGACGCACGTCATCAAAGCCTAGAGGGGGACACCAAACACACGGAGTTTCTCAGGATGTACGAGACAACTATGGAGGCTACTGAAGGGGATGACACCACCAAAGCAAAGGGCATTGTCGTCACCATCACCGGTGTAGCACTAACATGGTTATTCATCGTACCACCACGAGCGATATACACGTGGAAACAACTTCGAGACTGTTGAGGGAGTGGCCTCCACTTTTGCCCGTTCAGCCCGCTGGGCTAAGAGGTTTATTAAGCATGTAAAAGGATATTTATACCTCTAGCATTGTAAACCATAGCAAGGATATTCTTGTAACTTGGCCATAAGGTCATATATATAGCCTTGAAGAGAGGGAGAACCGGCAGACAACTAATTTTATTATTCACCAAGGTATTAGATGGCCCCTAGTAGCCTTTTTATAACCTCTTGTTCACTGTTTGATCCATAGTCACAACACTAAATTCACGACAACTTCCAAAGCTACTATACCAAGCCGAAGATGTAGGACACCTGTTCGCCGTGAAACAAGGGCCAAACGAATCCTAGCGTAGTTTCTTCAAGAGATTTGCGAAAGTAAGTGCCAATTGAAGGGGGTCAATGACAGCACCATTACCAACGCTGCCAGATGCGGACTCCGGAGGGTCCCATGGCAGAAACGATGGACCGGAAGCCTATCTATACAGTGACGAAACTATTCGGCAAGACGGAGGAGTAGGCTCGCTTCGGAGGAAGACAACGCGTGCAGGGCCGATGACGAAGTGGCACTGGCAGTAGCAGGCAAAACCGAAGCCGCGGCGAAACCAGAGCCCCAGCCGCTGAAAGAGGCGGCAATAGGGCGTGGCAACACCGCGCGCCGCGTAGGATCGACCGCCCAAACCGTTCAAGACGGAGGGGCCGGCGCATTTTCCGCGTCGAAGGCGGAGAGGCCCATACTCCGAAGGGTTCATCAGTTGTTAAAAAAACCCCAACCACCCAAGCTCCCGTTACTAATTGTCGAGTTAGCTAATCAACTGCTTCATCAGATATTTTCCCTTGGGAAGGGTTCATAACGTCAATTGATTCATTAATTTACAGCAAAAGCAAGACCACTAGAAAAAACTAGAACTACTTCGACAGATCTGTAGATAAGATTATCGTAGAAAATTGGCTGAACTGGAGTGCAAATATACTGGGTAAACAACTTAGCTTTTGCTGTTAACTTCAAAAGCACCGGCGATTAAAAAAAACTGACTACTATAAGCATGCATAAACATGAATGGCGATTAAATTTGCCTGGCGAACACATGAAAGGAAGACCTTTCTTGTAGATACACAAAGTTGCAGCAAAATGATGGTCCTAATTTGGTTTTTCAAAAAAGTGATTGTCCTCATTCAAAGCAAGATATATTGAAAGGATTTGCTTCCGTACCTTCAAAGGAGAAGAGCTTGTTGCCATGGCGATGATCTTCCGGATGATCCACGAGGAGCTCTCACAAGAGGAGAGATGGGGAAATAGAGAGAAGACTTGAGACTTCGTAGTCTAGTCAATGAAGAAAAACTAGTATCAGTTGTTAAAAAAGGTATATTCTTGCTGCATCTTCGTTGCAAATACTAGTGGCTATCGCTGTTCGTTAAATAATGCCATAAGTACTAAGAAGGTGGCCAACGAATAGGTTTATTTGCATTTTGGAGTATCCAACTGCAAGGAATAAAGGACATATATAATACACTCCCACAAGGATGTTTGCTTTCAATAGCATTTTTTACTACTACAGAAAAATGTATTACAGACAATTCAAAAACGTCATCACAGACGGTTTTCTGAACCATCTGAATTTATGGGTCAGTGATAATCGAAGGTTATCACAGACGGTTTTTGAACCGTCTGTGGTATAAATATTACAGACGGTTTTTAGTTACAAACTGTATGTGATATTCTTTTCTATCTCTAAATCTATTTCTGTTTATTGGCTAGCCTTAGGAAATGCTAGTCATACCCTCTGAAACAAGCAGATCAACATGTACATGTATACATACAATTCACATCTCAATTCATTTCACAAACATAAAACATCCAATTCACATCGTACTTCATTTCACAAACATAAAATATCCATTTTCACAAATAAATTAATTGAATGAAAATAAGCAAATATAGTATGAAACACAGTACACATTTTATTTTTATTAAGATTAGAGCCTACCATTACAATATCCCAAAACAACAAACAGGTTGTCCATCTAGCTAACACAACAAGAACAGAGAAAAGCAAGGATCATCTATGCCTAGGCCTTCTCGCCAAGCTGGATGTCTTTGATGCCCACTATCGTCGGCGTTGATTGAGCGTTGACTTGTGCATTGTCTGCTTCGTGGGTCAAGGAGGAGGAGGAGATCGAACAGCAAAAAGGAGGAGAACAGCAAGGAGGAGAACAGAAAGGAGGCTAGGTTCTGATGATTATTTATAGGGGAGAGAGTGCGAAATTTTTTGGCGCGGGGATGGAGAGGCGGAGCTACAATCTGTGGGGTGAGGATTGGTGGATTTCTATTGGCTAGGATTGGGTTGAGGAGAATCGACGAGCCCAGTGGTCGGACTATCACAGACGATTTGGTAGCTAGAACCATCTGTGATGAATGAATATCACAGACAGTTCTATATGCCAACCGTCTGTGAATTAGAGCACAAAATTTTATATACCGATGCAATATAAACAACTAGTCTGACAAGATAAAATAGCAAAGTTTTATATGGCTTATATATACTCATTTGAAAGATTTCGATGAGATCTACAACTTTTCAGTTGAAGCAAAATCCAAATTCTGAAAGGAAGAGCAAGAAAAAGGACAAAAACAGTAACCAAAAACTTGCGACACAGGTTTAGGTCCAAAGATGGCCGATTTTTGGGGTCTTGGAGGACGACAGGCTATGTCTGTCATTTATTTGGATCGGGCTCGTCGTTAGCTTTCCAACGAGTACAAAAACGTGGAAAAAGGTCACCGTATGCAAAAGTTATGCCCGTTTTACTGAAGGTGTCTCAAAACTGAATTCTACTCGGACTCAGACGGAAAATTATGAAATTTTGGGAAATTGCAAAGCGGAAAACATATCACAGACGGTTTTTATCACAGACGGTTCAGAGGTAAGAACCGTCTGTGATACTCCTTTTTCCCGCCACAAACACCACAGACGGCCTTCAAATTAAAATCGTCTATGATAGTGTACATCACAGACGGTTTCATAAAACCGTCTGTGATTTGACGTCTAGTATTAGGCTTTCTGTAGTAGTGTTTACTATTGTTTTTTATGTTGAAAAGGAGTCCGAGAAAAATTACAAAGAAAAACAACCCAGCGCCATTTACTGTTATTCAAAGAAATAGATTAAAACGTGATTTTCCACATTGAGCAGGGTTAATGTTCTTTACGTTCTTTCGTCTTACTCGCTGTGGACCATCACAAGCATAACATCGAGGAACAATCGGTACTTCTATTAGCGCCGACACATTGGTCAAGTAGTCCCCGGTTCCTCCTACAGCGCAATAGTTGAGTTGATCGGTTGAAGCAGGCGTCCAAAGAAGGGGCCCTCGCAAAAAAAAAAAAAAAAAGGACAAGAAGAGGCGACCTACGTACAGACTTGGAAAATGAAGAGCGGACGGCTGCCCCCGGGCGGGGACCAATCAGATGGCTCCGTTTTGCCCTCTGATACCGATTATGGCTGCTATCGTTATTAGATCAGTCATGTTAGACGTTGATTATATACACTTCAAATCACTTCTATCGTGTCCATTTGATACTGACAAGGTTGAATGGCATAGGCGGACACGGTCAAGTGTAATGACCACACTATCAATGGCCCCATAGACTTATGAAGCTATGGATAATGCCAACGCTCACATCTTCATTAACCATTCATCTTATGCATGGAGAACGTAAAGTGAAGACTAAAGATGACGACCAATGCACAGCTTAATCGGAGGTATTCTGTATGTTTACTCCGCGGATGTAATTAACCGAAGGCCTTCCAAGGCCCCGAGAACTAGGACACCATATCATCTATGTCAGATCTGCTATGCAAAGCGGGCTATGGAGCGCACATATATAAAGGGAACTTGTAATTGTGTTCTTCTCGAGTGAATGAATAAATACATGTTTTCTCCACCTTTTGTTGTGTTTATCTATTTTTTGTGTACTTTAGTACACTAGCACGCTCGTATCTTATAATCCCGGGGCCAGAAATCCATAAGCGATTTCTCGTGCCAAACAAAATGGCACACCCGGTGGGACCTAGTTCTCCTCCCATCTTTGCTATGCTTAATGGTTGTCAGTCTCGCCCTCGCTTGTTCGTCAAAAAGGCATGGCATGTTGCATAATGATCATAGGGGTTGAGCCCCTTCTGATCGTAAATCCTCTTCTCGCAGGTGGATCCTCCTACATCAACAACACGTCAGTGCCGCAAATGATCCAATTTGGATCATTTCCGCTTATGATGGTTTTTGAGCAATGCTGCAAGATCTATGTTCATGAGACTTAGGAGCCAATCCAGTTCAAGATGGTTCTATCCAAGAAGGCTCAAAAGCGAGCTATTGCCAAGCGAAGAAGGAGCCGCTCTTATGCTTGAAGCACGTGATTTACTAAAAGAATCAGTTATCACTGAGATCAAAGGAGATGTAAATGGTGTTTAGCGATTGTGCACCAAAGCCTCCAATAGACAGGCGCATGCTGTAGCCCTATGATCACCTACTCTAGCTATTGACCTAAAGTTGGTTAAGCCGACGGCACAACTCATTGAAGTCAAACTGCTGTAGTCTTTGGAGGTAGTCTTGCAAAATCTTCAGATGCTCATGGCCAATGCTCGTCGAGCATATAGCCCTCATCCCTTCGTAACTACAGGAGGAAGTATCGAAAGGTGCAATGACTGCAATAGTCGATTAGCTTCCATATTGCACGGAGAACTGTTCCTGATGAAGATTGGTCTCTTAGCATGAGAGACATCACCGATAAGGTGTTCACTTATCGAAGCACTTTAACTCCACCATACAACTTGTTCCCTGACGACTGGGCGCATGAACCATCAAAGATCAAAGAAATAGTAAAAAAGGCAATTGTGAAGGAGTATTGGAAACGATGATCGCATGCAAAGCTTGTGTTACCTAGGCCAACTGGCTTATTCAATAAAAACAAAGGTCCTTTCCGACAAGGTGTTTTAGCACCTTGCCTGCATCTTTCCACAAATGGAGATCTATCATTTTCCCGCGCCAACAACAGGTTCCTCGTACTCGCAAGCGAGGCTTCGGCACCCTATGACGAAGACTTGTGGCAAAAGTTTCGACAACTCCAAGATCAAATGAGCTAACTTTGAAGATGGCTCCAAGATCGCGATCTGCCAGCAGGACAATCAACAACGCGAGCTCATGAAAGATCGAGGTAATCGCCAGCCAGCCGTTGCTCGCAATGTGAACGTCAAACTTGGGCACCTCGGCATAGGTCTCCACCGACTCGCATCGCCCATCCAAGACAAACCACAGTCCTATCCCATTGGAATCGATGATCGAGACATCAAGGTTAATTGGACTTGTGCCATATCCAGTTTGGCCCTCACGTGATGCGAACCCAAACAACAAAACAAAGAAGCCACTCATCCAAAAGTAGAGGTGTACAACAAGATTATAGGCTACGATATTCTATAGCACTAGATTCTTATACAGGGCAAGGATTCGATGATCCTAAAAGATTCGAGAGGGTTGTGAGAGAACGATAATATCTTGTACTCTTTTGAGGTTGTGTTTAAAGAATTTATGGTCGGTTTTGTCAAATCTTTTCTCTCGCTCATCGTATTTGATTTAACATTGCTATTTTTATTTTATCTACGTGATTCATTTTCTTCGTTGTTGATATCATACATGCTTATACCGTATCTCATAAACTCTGATCAGATCCAAGAACTGTTGTGCATAAAAGGGTATTAGAGTGTAACACTCCCTCCTCGAGGCTCATGTGTAGAGTAGAACGCCACGCCGTAGTACAGGACCAACGCAATGGCCTCTGTTGGATACTAAGCTTGACAAAGTTGTATCTGCATGTTTACTTTAGCCTTTTGCATGTAGTGATCGTGTTGTATAGGTTTTTGCATGGTAGTAGTGTGTGGCACCAGAAGAAGCACACGGCAATACGTGTGATACGTACAAAGGCTTGATCCGGAGTGCATGATGAGCCGTGAGAAGCAGTCGGGCGGAGGAGCCAATATCTGCAATGTGCAAAGGGCTGCAACATGAGCATGGTCGAAGCTGAGTTGATGAGCCATAGTCGAAGCGTCGAGTCGAAGTGCCGTGGTCAAAGCAGTAGTGTACTCGTAAGAGTACTGTAGTAGTCTTAAGTTAGAGTACTATAGCAGTCTTAAAGTTATTGTAGCAATCTTAAAGGAGAGAGTATTGTAGTAGTCGGAGCGTCCGAGTAGCAGTCGGAGCACCTACTGAAGCGTTCGCAATCTGAGTCAATAAGTTGACTGAGTCTTATGGATCGTGGAGAAATTCCAGAATGTCATGGCATGAGAATAGTCTTAGTGTAGTTAGTGGGTGCGTGGAGTACAGGTCGTGTGACCTTATGTGCCTGAGGCTTATTTAAGCCGAGTATGTCCTATTAAGTTTTGAAATGAGGCAATAGAAAAGATTCAGTGATTCAATCCCAACACTTGGTGTATTAGTCTCCCTCTGTGTGTGTCCATCCAGAGAAACAAGAGGAATCAGTGAGTGATTTCCAATAGAGAGGATTGAGTGATTCAATCCCAACATTTGGTATCAGAGCCTGAGTTCTTGGCTTGGTATATGCCCAAGTACCTTCGCTTCAACACGATGTCCACCACTGAGCAAACAGTGGCAACAGCAGCACGGTCGATGAGGGAGGGAGGCGTCTCTCTCCAATACCCGATGCTCATCTCCTCCAACTACTCCAACTGGGCAATCAAGATGGAGGCATGTATGGAGGCGCATGATATTTGGGAGGCGATCGAACCCACGGCTAGAGTGGTTGTCGAAAGGAGGAAGGACAAGATGGCATTTGCGTGCATCTTTCAGGACATTCCCAAGGATGTACTCCACCAGATTGCCAAGAAGAAGACAGCCAAGGAGGTGAGAGAGAGCTTGAAAACGAGGTATCTTGGTGCCGATCGAGTGAAGAAGGCGCGACTGTAGACCTTGAAAAGTGAATTCAAGGCCCTGCGCATTAAGAAAACCGACTCCATCAATGAGTTTGCTAGCAAGATCAGTGGGCTAGTGAGCAAGTTCAGTGGCCTTGACGCCACCCTGGAGGATATCGCACCTATTAATAAGTTGCTCGATTCGGTTCCTAATAAGATCTTGCAGGTTATCGATGTAGATATCATGCCATTCGAGGAGGTGATTGGCCGCCTCAAAGCATATGAGAAGTGGATACGCAAGTGCTATCAGTGGGACGAGGAGCATTTGCTTCTCACTAAGGCTAAGTGGGAGACTCGGTCATCAAAGCGAGAAGAAAAGGGCTCCTCTGATGACTCTAGAGCGGCAACAGCATCAACTGGAAGATCCTGAAATCGTGCAGGCATACGTTGACCTCGAACGCATGAACGACCTAGACATTGATAGGTAGATACTATGTATGCATGTTGTTATAGTTAGTATGTACATATATTGTTATTGTACTCTTTTCCTTACTCGGGAACCCCACTTTAGGGCGTAAGGTTTTTAACAAGATAATAACATTGTATTTTCAAAATATCAAGGAAATTCTATTTTTTTCCGAAATATTTACATCATTGTGTGCCTATGTTTTTATGCAACTAATTCAATTTCAACTAGTTTTTATCAAGGTGGGTTCGAAAGAAAGGAAGAAGACAGCCGCCGCCGCCATCGTCATGTATAGTTACTTCGGGCTGGACTTGGCTAACATGGTACGAACGCCGGCACGGTGGGCTTTGGGCCGTGCTTGGGTCTGACCGGAGACGAGGTGGGCCTGTACGGCATGGTACGGTGAGATGACTGGATCGAGCCGATACGGCATGAAGCAATCCAAAGCACAATGAACCTAGGCCATGTCGGTATGATACGGTCTAACTCCTAGCTCTAGATTTGTGGTCGAGTAGAGCGGCTTCATGTCCTTGTAGCCTGACAGAGCCGCCACGATGAACACGACCATGGCCGAAAGGACCGTCTGGTAGAAGGTTTTTATCCGGTCTGACTCGCATTTCGCTAGGCTCTGTGCTGGGTTCTCTCCTGATGAGCCATTTCCATGGTGTTCTGGTGGCTGCAAAGAGTGCAGGAAGCCGGGAATGCACGGAAGGTCAGCACTTGGGAACAGCAAAATCATGTCCCCCAACAAATTATACAACCCAACGGAAATTGTAAAAACTAGCATAACCTGTGCAATCGCAGAGCTAGTATCATTAAACTTTTCCTATGTACTAGATAATATGCTAAGAAAAAAACATGAAACCGTAAGTGGATAACAAAGACAAAACATTTACACAGAATTAACAGCACGTCAGTATCCATTAAAAAAATCTAGAACTCCATGAGTATAGCCCAGATATCCCCGTGTGGAACGACAAGAACGGGACGTTAAGAGAGATCTAGCTGTTTTTCGGTTTAAGATGATGTCTATAATTTAATTGTAGTACACACTACAGTAACTTTATTTATATCAATTAAAACTATGCACGAGTTTTTGTTACTCAATACTCTCTCTTAAAAAGTCGAAGCCAAAACAACACACCCAATTAGCCAAAGCGGCTGTTCCATTTCGACTTCCATGTTTATGTCACGGGTAGAGATCATGCAGCTCTCTCACCCGTCGCTGCCGGCGAGGAGGGGTGTGTGTGGGGGGTGGGGGGTTGAACTAGATATGACCGTGTTTAGGAACTGAGCTAGAGCTATTTCTTTTAGGCTTAAAGTTGATTTATATTTATACTGTCTATAGTAATTAACTTTTAAATTGTGCGTCTTTTTAAGACAGGGTCAATAGAAAAATTATAGTAAAAAGTATAGTAAGTTCAGTTGTACCGACCAAAATCGCATGCGATTATTTTCCTCCTCGTACTGTCTCTCGCGAACAGCCAGAATTCAACTACTTAAGGGCATGTTCTTTACCTCACAAGCCAGCGGCTTTTAGCTTTTGCTACAGTACCTAACTTTCAAACGGTGTATTTTCTTAAGACGGGGTCTACAAGTTAAACGATCTACACGTTAAAAGCTCAACATTTGTACCAGCCAAAATCGCAAGTGAGTATATATCTCTCCGTAATTTGTACCGTAAACAGCTAAAATTCAAAAATTTCAGTCAAAAGCCGCAGCCGAAAAGAACATATCCTAGTTTGATCAAGTTTGACCGTAGTATTGGCCTATTGTGCGGAGACTTGAAGGAAGTCTTCTCTGAAATCTTTCATGAAACAAGAAAGCAGCGTCTCTTCATCAACCAACCGGAGGAAATTGGAATTTTTTATTGACCTGCTTCACATGGATGTCTAGTTGCTTGATAGCTATATTATGTAGTAGAAATTTTGGCCGCTGTTTGTATTTCTCCAAGGAGAAGATGCAAGAGAAGTTCCTTGTCTAAGTCGAAATTGCGGTTGCAGATAGTGCAACCCATTTATCAGAGGTTAAATTACTTCAAAAGCTGGTGTAATTTCAATCACTCGTGTAATATAGCTTGTTCAGAATTCGCACGAGGTACTCTGGAACAATAAAGAAGCATGGCTATTTTCACTAAAATCTTTGTCTTTTGGCCTCAGATTTTTGCCCATTTTTACTTTATTCCATGAAAATGGTAATGTCAACTCTCCAGCTAATTTGCAGATTAAAGCAATCTAGAAAAAGAAAGAGAACTGATCAGTGACTGAAGCCACTGGTCCATGACAGACAAGAAACAGATCAGTGACTGAAGCCACTAGTCCTTGACAGACAAGAACAAGTTGATGACTAGTCAGTGAGGTTCCTACGAGATACAGAGAACGGTCAACAAAATTTCCAGCGAGGAACCTAAAATAAGGCCATAAAAACCAAAGCCCACAACTCTAGATCTGCTCATAGCAATGAGACAGAAGAGGAAAATCGAAGGGCAAAGATACTTCAATCATTAAAAACTTATACAACTCAATAATGCTAGTCCATGGTTATTTTTCTTTCCAAAATTTTGGATTGATATCCAGAGGTATTTTCTTGTAGTTTCCAAAATTGAGGTACACGGCACTTCTGTAGTACATACAGGCATACTGCTTTACAATTCCAGAAGAATAAGACACAGGCAAAGAAAGAGGTAAAAAAGGGACGCAACTACGAATTATGGGTGACAAGAACATTAGAATCACCAGTTCGCTGTTAAAACTAGTTCTTCAGTTGCTCTGGAGGGATTGGCGGTCGCAACTGGTCCTGCGGTTCTTGTGGTGGCAAGGGTGGTTCATACAAGTCCTGCGGCTCCAGTCGTGGCAATGATGGTTGCAACTGATCCTCTGGCTGTTGTGGTGGCAACGGTGACTGCTGCTGCTCCCCTTGCAGTATTGGTTGTGAGTGCTGGTGCTGATCACCTTGCCACACCCAAACAATATCTTTGAGTGCTGGCCTTAGTTCCTCTTTCACCAGCTTTTGATACTCCATAGTGTCCCCATTGGTCTTTTTCAACTCAACTAAGAGGAAAGAAGGAGCAGCCTCAAAAATCTCTGCATCAAGCTCAAGAACACCCTTCTTTCCTTCCTTCGGTACTGCCAATTTCAAGACTCCATTTTCTTTCTTCTTAACTTTTAGTTTCAAGCGTTTGGCCAGTTCCTTCAGCTTTGTAAGTACTGTAATTACAGGCTGCCTGGTGGTAAATCGTTCTTCCCTGCGAGCATATTTATCCTCGAAAAACCCAGACAGATTAAATCCTGTTGAGAAAGAGATGATGTCAAATGCATTCAGGTTTGGGAGGCTTAACAACCCTTGATTTCCCTCAGAAGTGCTGCATTCTGTCGAACCTGAGGTTGCAGCTACACCTGCAGAAGTGTTGTCTGTTGTTTCTACCTCGTTTTTCTTTGCATTTACCTCAACTGGTCTTCTGTACCAAGCACTTCTCTTTATCCTTGAAACCGTAATCCTAGTAGTTGGATCTGGATCAAGGATTTTATGTAGAAGCTCCTTCAGCTCAGCAGAAAAATACCGAGGGCATCTAAAGTCCGCATTGGAAATCTTTCGATACATCTCTATCAGATTTGTGTCATGGAAAGGAAGGTAACCAGCAACAAGCACAAACAGAATTACTCCACAAGACCATGTATCTGCCTTTGCTCCATCATAGCCTTTCCTGCTAAGAACTTCAGGCGCAACATAAGCTGGGGTTCCACATGTGGTATGGAGGAGACCATCTTGCCTCTTGGACTCAGCCAGGGCACTCAAACCAAAATCTGAGACTTTAAGGTTTTCGTTGTCATCCAGGAGTAGGTTTTCAGGCTTCAAGTCACGGTGATAAACACCTCGACTGTGGCAATAGTCAACAGCACTGATCAATTGGTGGAAATACCTTCTTGCAGCATCCTCACTAAGCTTTCCCCCTTTTGCTATTTTGTTGAAAAGCTCACCACCTTTAGCATACTCCAAAACAAAATAAATCTTGCTCTTGCTAGCCATAACCTCAAAAAGCTGCAGAACATTTGGATGCTTCACTAATCTCATTATTGAAATCTCCCTCTTTATCTGCTCCATAAGCCCAACCTTCGTGACTTTATCCTTGTTGATCATCTTTATGGCAACAGCTTGGCCGGTTGTAAGATTACGGGCATAATACACCTTTGCAAAGGTTCCTTGTCCCAACTGTTTCCCGATTTCATAACGGCCCATCAAGATAGTCCTCCCATCCATCATATCAAGCTTTGTGAACGGAGTAAAACGAACAAACACCACAAAGCACTTGTAATCACAGTATCTATAGAGTAAACCTAATGAATGAAGCAGATGTTAATCGTCTTCACCAAGGTGGTGGTGTACAATTATAGAGTCCCTCGATCTACTGTGATTCAAAACACGGAAAGGAGGAACGGTATCAGTATGCAGCGCATTCTCATGAGAGCCCCACAATATGAGCTTGAACAGAGCTCGGATCTTGTTTGCGCGAAATAATAACTTGTTGTTGTGCAAGCACATCTTTCTGCATTTCCCAGTCCTCTGCCGATCAACAACTGTCAGCCGGAAGAACAAACTGAATTAGAACGTATACGTGTAAGGCAAAAGGGGATTAAGAGCTCAAATGAAAAACACAAATTCAGTAGTCTTGGCGAACATTAGGTAAACATGTTATATTAGGTGACACCCCAATGCTATCGATCAAACTAGGCTAGTATGAGAGGCACACAGGTACAACCAACACATCGTGGCAATCAGAGTAACCATGTTGGATGATTTGGGTTATGACAAAACGCTCTCTTTTGAATTCCGCAAAATAACAATAGCAAAATCTAACCCATGCCTACGCAGAGCTAAGTCCTGACAGATCATCAATAGCCAACGATTCCTACAAGAAACATCCTAAAGCGCACAAACTCTACCCAGACGCAGTGAAATCGATGACACGCGCAAACAGATCTCTTCATGTGATAAGAACAGTACCTGATCAAGAACGGGACAAAGAAGAGCAGCAAATCCCAAGAAACCCCATACGAATCGATCAGGATAGATCTCGCAAGGCAAATGGGGGCCGATTCGGCGCGCGTTTGATCCCCCCTGGGAGCTCCTTGTTCTCCAGTTTCTGGGATTTCTGGGCTCTCGAGGCCGCGCTCTTGATTTCTTCCTCTCAACTCTCGGGTGGCCGCGCCGAACTTTTGTGGTTTGATCCCTCGGAATCTACTGATTTCGCTCGTAGCGCGAGCTCATACGGCGGCGCGCTCCCCCACCCCCAGACTGCGGCTAGTGGGCGGCCGTTTAGCTGTCGTGTTGAGGAGACGGAAAGCTGAAGGGAGCAACTGAAGCATGACCGGAGGAAGGCTAAAGCACTGTTTTTTTCCGGTGGCGGATGGTCTAGAACATGTATAATGATATAGTATCTTTCTATATTATCTATAGATAATACTAAAAAAATTTATAATATATTACTATTTATAATAGGTTGTTTGTAAAATATAAACAACACTGATACAATGACACGAAAACCATCTATAGTCATCTATTTTTGCGCGTTTCGACCGTCTATAGAATTACAGTCAATCACATTATCTCTCCTCTTTCTCTTTCATCCACCTTAGCAAAAATCATATATAGCACCTCTTATAGACACTTTATATCATCTTATTGTACATGCCCCTATGGCCGGTGGTTTTTTTTTTGTTAGGTTTTTATGGTCCTGGTCTAACGAGTTTTTGCTTCTGCCTTCTAGTTTCTTAATTTTATCTTTTCTGGCATTTTGTCTTTTTTCGTTTATTTCTTTGCGTTGTCTGTGATAATATAATTTTTATTTTTAAAATTTAATTACGCTGAAAAACTAACAGCGGTTACAATACATTTTCAGCCGCTATAGTGCAAAAAATCAGAAGCCTAGACTTATAAACCCAAATGAGCACTACCTAAGACGGCAGTGAACAATGGAGACACCGACATGGACGACGTACATGATTTTTGGTTTGAAAAACCGTTTTGAGAAACCGCTTTAAAAAACCGTCTCCGTTTGTTTTAACTTTCGAAGAAGCCAAAAGCCTAATAGAATAGGGCCTAAGATGTCTTCTGTTATGGCATTCCTAGCGGTGACGTTACATCACAATACCTATGGATTGTCATATTACATAGACATCAGACTAGACATCAGCCTCCTAATACACAATCTCTATTATTTGGATCATCTAATCAATATTATAATTTTATATTTATTTTCCAGTCCTCTCTCCCACGTTCTCTCTCCTCTCTTCTTCCCTACTCCTCCCCCTCTTCTCTTATTTTCCTCTCATGTCTCCCACGTTCCCTCGCTCCTCTCTCCTTTTTCCCTACTCCTCCTTTTAGTGGTGGATCTAGGATTGTATCACGTCTCGGGCTGAACTTTAAGTGACTAATATCACAGTTTTTATACCCACATCTAACATCAAAGTTTTTATCACAGCAGAGAGAGGAGTGCGAGCGTCGGCTGTGAGCTGAGAGTAGATCTAGGCCAAAAGGCCTGGGCCTTTAAGGTCCTTTTTGCAGTTCGAGCCGCGGACTAAAGACTCGATTTTAACCCAGTAGATAGGTTAGAAATCCACTGAAATAGGGAAGGGAAAAACTTTTCTAATCTATTAGTACACTAAATAACTACTTTCTTATAAGGGCACGTCTACCTGTAATGCAGAAATCGACCAGGTTCCAGCCGAGGTAGCAGAGCAAGTTGTCATTGACTCCAGCACTTACTACCACTCAGGCAAGCTAAATTCTTGGTCACAGATATAGTTATGTTAAAAATACAAATTACTTTCTGTATCATTATAGTATATCTGCATCAGAAAATGTATTTACAAAGTAAAATCGATAAAGAAGATGAAAGATGTATGAATGAGAAAAGAAAAGAGAAGAAAAGGAAAGAGAAAAGAAATGAGGCAAAGTAGTAGTTTGGCTAAGAGGAGCAGCAGGGCTACAAGGTAAAGGGGACCTTGAAAAGACAGAGAGAGGGTGGTAGGACCCCTTTACATATGACTAGTATATAAGATTCACCAAACTCTCATTCGGATCGAAGACCGTAATAAAGTTCCAACCATTTTTTCGTCTTGGACGGGCAGGAATTAGTACCCTGTTACGTTATACATCCCTCCACATTGGGTAAGTAAATATGTGTTAGTAGAGATGGGTGAAGCTCAGGACCAGTAACGCCAACCTGGAAGTGAGTAAGTTTCGAGATGCTATATGCATAGGTGGAGTGTTGGGCCTGGAGCCGGTCCAACCAAACATTATTTGAAGTCGGTAGATCCCAAGTGAGCGACCTGGTATACCGGTGGAAAATAAATGGGCTGGAGATTTGAGCAACGTAACGTGAAAAAAGTTTTGTACTTTGCACTTGGCTCCACACCAAAGAAAGTGTGGAAAGCCTAGTTAAGATGGTTCAGAGTAGTTATGGGTACAGTGGCACAAGCCTACATAGTGCTAAATAAAATGATGAATTCATGCTAGTCTTCTGGATGGAGGACTACGGTGATCATTAGAGATCTTTCTTTAACCAAGTGAAAAGTAGAATTTTTGCAATTGAAAGATGCCACTTAATTTGGTAAAGTTAATTTCTGAATGTAGATGACTAGAAATGGACTTAAGGACAAAGAGAGGCATATAGTGCATTTTGTTATTATGCTTGCCGAGTACGTTAGTACTCACCCCTTGCTATTATTCTCCTTTGTTAGACCCCATTCCGACCAGGGAATACTTCGAGCTGGATGAACAGGCAGCAGGCACGGTCGAGTTCACAAGTGAGGAGGATGGTGATTACGAGGAGCCAGGGGAGGTGGACCTCCTATACTACAGCCGGGACGAGTAGGCGTTCCGCTGAGCCAAGTAGGAGAACCTTAGGGTACTAGTTTGTATCTTTTGTTCCTTATGTATCTGTATTAATGACCATAGCCCTTGTGGCAAGTGTTGTAATAAAAGTACAGTTTCTACATTATTGTTCTGCTGCGCAACTTTGTAAAGGCTTGTTATTTGCTAGAACAGTGTTCTACTGATTAGAAAAATAACAATCCGTACGCTTTTGTATGATTATCCTCGGGATAATGACATGGGGCGCCATACTTGGGCTATATAGGGACTTCAGGAGGGATGTAGCCTGTAGGTAACGAGCATGATTCGCTGGAAGAAAGCTGGATACTATGAAAATATGGACTGAATTATAGGATTTATACCACGAGTTAGACTAAAATTACCTGGGCTATACACTAGTATTTTTTTCACGCCCCAAGCTGAAGCCCATGTTGCCATGGGCTCAAATTCGCCCATGCCTCCTTCGCCCCCTCCCCTCTCTCCCTTCCTCCTCACCGACACCCCCTTCACCATCCTACTGGCACCAACCACCCCGCATCTCCCCTCTCTCTCCCTCCTCACTAGTAGCCTCTCACCGTCGCCCCCTTACCATCCCACCGGCACTGGCCGCCTCACATCTGCCCCCTCTCTCTCCCTCATCACCAGCACCCCCTCCCCCACCGCCCCTCTATCTCAGTCCCCTCCGCCGCCGCCTCCCAAATCCGGTCAGACCTACATCGTCAGCGACCGGAACTGACACGTCGCCACCGAGGTAGGCATGGCGCTGCAATAGGTGTGGAGAGAACGCGATGTCAGGAGTGGCGGCGACTCGTGCCGGCGAGCACAGCGAGGTGGTTATGGTGGCCCCATATGGTAGACATCTCTCCTCTCCCTAATGGATGTTTTAGCCAATATCTTCATATTAGATAATGTGTCCAAGCAATATTTTACATGAAACATTACTCCACTCTCTCCATTTTTTTAATTTCTCCTCCACTCAATAATAATTTCGATCATTATGCTAATTAATGCTATGAACATGACAGACGAAGCGGCTTTACGCCAACTCACTGGACGAGGCGAGGCCGTGAGCACTTTCTTGTGAGCCGCGAGCCGTATTATTGCGAAAATTTGCGACGACCGTACGTGTGTACGTCGTGCTGGACCAACCGGTGGCCGGCGCCTCGTTCACGGGCGCCACGTCTGTTTGGACTCGTCTTTCGGAGAGGAAGGCTACCAGCTGTGCTGTTTTGTGTGGTAGAATGGCCACCTCTCTTTCGTTGGCTAGTTTTGTCTTGGGTGTATTGTATCTCCAGCAAGGCAGCAACGACGCTGCCGTCTTTCGGCTGAATAGTTAAGTTGCAACCTCGTCGTGCGCGTCCCAACCACTGCCTTACGTCACAATCTCCCCCGTTTTTCGCTAGGGCTTATCTGGGCCGATCTGGACGGGCTGGGAAAACCGGTTCAAGACGAGGCATCGTGTGCACATCAAGCCCATGTATCTGGGTCAATGTTGCACTCCACAGCAGGCCACGGGCCCGAAATGCAAGACCGTCGTGCACGTAAACCGCAGCAGACACCAAGATTTGAACCCAACAAATGAATGTATCCAGATTATTTTGCGGACTACCCTATCAGTTGTCCTACAAAAGCACGCACTGGACTCGTAGTTGGGCTGGCTAGACCCATGCTCACCAATTGACATGATGATCAGGCAATTTGGCCCAGCTAACATTACGGGCCTTATGTGCGTGAAGGCCCTTTACCAGTCTTCAGGCTGCCTAGTCGGAGCAGCCTGACAGGGTTGGGGCTGTCATGCTGAACTGGAAACCTTCACTACCGGAAAGCTCCTATATGCCGAGTGTCCAGAATTTTGCCGAGTGCAATCCATCGAGCACTCGGTAAACAACAGCTTTGCCGAGTGCCTTAATGGGGACACTCGGCGAAAATAAAACACTCGCCAAAATCTCTTTCTTGAGGCCGAGGATTAGACACTCGGCATATAGGAGCTCTTTGCCGAGTGCTAACAATAAAACACTCGGCAAAAATAAAACACTCGGCACCAACCGCCGTCCGTTATATGTTAGCCGCGCCGTTAGACCTTTGCCGAGTGTGCGGGTGACACTCGGCAAAGAGCTCTTTCTTAGAGTGTTTTGTTTATGACTCGGAAAGAAATAAAAACATTTTCCTCTCCTACCCTTCAAACTTTTTCTACTCTCCACATACAAAATATGGTACTCCATGTTAAAATTTGGTATATTTTTGTATTTGTTTGGTATATTTAATTAATTAATTGCATTTCAAGCAATTTTTTGAATCAAGTCAAATTTGAACTGCAAGTGATTGAAATAATAGGAAAAAATGAGTAGAAAAATGATATTCATGTTATTCAACCGGTTTGAGGCCTTACTGTTAAATAAAAGGAATTTCGAACATCTTGTTAGAAACACGACCACAAACGTGTGGTAGAATGGTTTTAAAATTTTAAAAAAAGCAAACGAAGTCTGAAAATCATGAGATTTGTCAAGATGTCATGATATTATACGTGGAGGCTGTGGTAAAAAATTGATAAGATTTCGCATAAGTTGTCACGTACGATATTTACAAACTAAAGCAATTCTGAAGAAAAAGCGTAAAGTTGAGACGGATCCGGTAAGATTTGGAGTCAAAGTGACGGTCGAATTGTGGTTTGACTACAAAACTTTGCCGAGTGTTTCTCGTGCTTTGCCGAGTGCTACCGGCACTCGGCAAAGCTGCTGAACCCGGTAGTGCTTTCTTCCCCTCAAATGAAAAAAAAAATATAGAAACCTCTCTCTCTCTCTTTTCTCGTTTTCCTAACGCAAATGCAAATAGCGTTGCACATTAACACACCGAGGGACTATGATGCGTATGCATTTCATAATGCACCATACAAGATAAAAAGAGCTTCCGGGTGCAACACGCACCAACACGTACCATACATGTCATGTAGATCGTCACAGCCCAAAACCCAAACTTCGTGGGATTTCGGATCCAGGTTTCTACACGTAACAGAAGGGAAGAACAAAAAAGATATCAAGAGATTATCTGGACCCGTGCCTCGACGCCTCGTGGTAGGGCCGTGCGTATTCCAGCGCCACGGAGAAGACACGCGAAGGCACAGAGCCCAGCAGGCCTAGTAGGGTACCACCACGCGCGCCCTGCACTGCAGCTCCAGCCATGCGCGCGGCGACAGCCACGGCGCGGAGATCGGGCCACCCAGCCCGGAGTAATAATGCAGCGCGTGGCCTACATGCATGGGGCCAGGCCGTTACCGCGCGACGCGACGGGTGGCTCCGTTAGCTCCTGCCGCGCGGTGCGCTCGCCGCCGCGCGCCTGCCTCCTTCCTTCCTCGCGCGGCTCACGGGACAGCAAGTGGGTTCATCGTTTCGTCCTGCCTCATGGCATGTAGAGCCGGTTGCCGCACTTGCACCGCCACGCCTCCGGGTAGTACTCGGTGGTGACCGGCACGCCCGGCGGCACGGCCACGTGCACCGGGTAGCACGGGCTGCATGAGCCGCACTTGGACGTGCACCGCGGAGGGTACGATCCCGGCCCCTCCGCCAGAAGCCGCCGCCATTGCCCGCCTGATCTCGAGCACTCCTCCTGCGAACATGAACCACGAATCAGCGAGAGGATGGGCATGGGTACGCCATGCGTATCGCTGTCGTGCACGGTGTTAGGTTACGCTGTATGGATCGGCAGCAGCGACGTATGGTCAAAAGGCGATGGTCCCCTCCGGTGTTGAAGGGTTGTCGGAGGGGGGGCCGTGCGCTGGCCTGGCTGTGCCTGCGCGCGCGCAAGCTAGTGGGGATTACAGCGTGCACCTGCCTGCCATGGCGGGCCCTGTGTGGTTGCGTTGTGTTCTGTGTGGATTTCGACTTAGCGATGGCGCATCAAGATGAATGCAGAACAGATTAAAGAACAGCAAATCCCGTCGTTTGATCATTTCGCAACTGCGCATGCGCTGAGGCCAAGCAGCGATGATTTGCACGAACCGCCCGAAACCGTGCGCATTCCGGCGGTGTGCAGCGGCAACGTTCTGAGCTCTAATACCGGGGCATTTCTCAGAGACGAAAGCGGTTTGCGTATTTTGAGGGGGAAATTAGGAAAGGGAAGGGGATGCAAACGCACCTGATTAGCGCAAGATGCTGCTGTTCGTCTCACGAAATCTGCAGAACAAAGGAGGACACGGAAGTTACTACACAGTGATTACCCACTTGAACCGGCGTGGACTAAGAGATGACAATGAAGTGCAATATGGACCAATATTATTGTTCTCTCTTTTTTTGCTTCAAGCCTGCACCGAACTTGTACATTCCAGTTGCATTGCAGGAAGAAAGAACACGCGTCAGCATGCAAAAAAAGAGCATATATGAACCTGAACAAACATACAGAACGATGGGAAGTGGCACACCAACTAGTACTAGCCAGAGCTAATCACTGAAAACTCCAAAATGAAGTAAAACAAGTGCACAAAAGAGTATAGCTCGGTTAATTCATTACCTAAACCGAGCAGCACAGTACTCCCCCTGCAGCCGCTGCCACTGCAAGCCCAGGAGCAAACGCAGCACAGAGAAATGGCCACGGCCAAGCACCAGACCGCCAACTTTAACATGGATCTGCCACTCCATCTCGTGCTCCCCCGGAAGCTCTCCATGGGCACTTCCCAAAACCGCTCCTTTTAAGCCCTCTGAAGCCACAGCAACTGTAGAGCCGGAGCTGACCAAGCGGCCAAATTTAGGAAGCGGAAGCAGGGAGGCCGGCACCGAGGGACGTGCGCCTCACTATCTTGTAGCCCTCCCGCTCGCCACTGTAGCCGCGTCAGATCTCTTGGAATCCAGCCCGGCTCCTTGGACAAGATCGATCGATCGAATTTAATACATCAGCAAGAAAGAGCAGGACACACACATAAAAGAACACGCAGGGAGGCACAGTGGCAACGTACCCTCAACTAGCTTTCCATCCTCCTCGCCTCACTCGTCACCTCACTTCTAGTTGTGTACGATTGCTCCGTGCCTACCAGAGATCGACGTCAATTGGTCTCGCCAAAATACCAAATGTTCTCACCCAAGGGGAAATAGAGGACAGTGGAGGCGTAGCAGCTTGCATGTGCGCCCTGGAAAGCGGTCTTGGCCCATTTGATTTAAAGGAATTTTAAAGAAAAAATGAGAAATCCAATCCAGAGCAAAAATTCCTATGTGCGATGTTTTGACATCAAATCTTCTAGTGTTCTAGCTTACTGTGATATGTGAGAATTATCTAGAACCATCTTGGTTGTCCTTAAGCAGGTCGTATGTCAAGTTTGTAAGTTTCGCCCGATTTGGTGTAGCCTTACTTGTTTCAAGCAAATATTAGAACTTTGTCCAAGATCCATGTGATCTTTGGATGGATTAGGTTCCTGACATTCTTAGCAAGGTGTGTGTGCAAAGTTTTAAATCATTTGGATTTGTATTTTGGATATTGCACTCTTTTCGGGTTAGGTTCGAGCTGGTTTTCTGTTATGTGACCAAAGGTGTGGTCATGCTGCCATTGGCCTATGGTACTACCAGTCGCTGGTCGTAACGGGCTTGGACCTGTGGTACTACCGCTACAGTCATACCGACATGTAATCTGTAGTAGTACCGGCTGTGAAATTTGAACTTGGTTTTGTTTTCACTCGTGTGAGTTCTTTAGTGGTGGCCTAAACTAATCTTTCAAGCTTTCAATAGCTAGTGGAGTGAAAGTTTTGAAATACAATCTAGGGAGGGTTGAAATTAAAGGTATCATTCACTCCCTTCTCCCCACCTATTGCCATCTAGGGTCCTACAATAGCCACTCCTTAGTCGCACACAAGCTTAAGGATGATAAAAAGCTCATACACAGGAGCCACACTCTCTTAAAAGTTCTCTCCAAGAATCTTAATGCTCCTCTACTTGGCTCATCAAGGCTTAATCTCTAAGTTACCTCTACTTTTATAATGGTGATCAAGCCAACCACTCCACACCAAAACCCTATAATTGAATACAAAGTGGATTCCATCCGCCAACACATGGACAAACCCGATAACCCAACACAAAATGGGGTTTTCATTTATACATGCACACTTCTCAAAGTGCACTTCCACTTAGCTTCAATATCCCGATTAATCTTGTCTTGTCCTCGAAGAATCCTAAAGCCAATCAAAGCATCTCCTCATGCTTAGCCACGTAGCCTGTGTTGCTCAATAACATGCTATCAAGCCTTCACGTATCCGGTCTCCCATGGATCATATCTGTATATACCGACCCAAGCCACTTGACACACCACATACACCCACTCGCCTTTTCATGATCCTTATTTTTTTCGTGCTTCACGCTTGAGTTATGTAGTCTCACCCAGATTTACTTGGCCGCATAGACCCTAGTTTCTCCCACCTAATCCTAGTTTAATTGCCGCTGATCACTAATGTTTCCAAGCCACCTGTACATCAAAAGATCAAGCAACCATGTCGATCATAAGTTCAATGCACTTAACTCACGTTTGTCAAAACATGCATTATGCAACACAACGCAATCCAAGCTTGAGCCATGTAGGATGTAGCCTCACCCAGACTTACCCGACCGCACGAACCTCAACTCTCCCGCCTCATCCCAGTCATTTGTCGTTGACCGCTAACGTTATCCATGCGTAGTCTCGAACTCAAACCAAACCAACACTCTACTCAACAACTAGCTCATTTCTCTCTGGAAACTCACTGCCAGTCTGATCGCATTTTACATGCCAATCAAACTACCACTGGGTAAACCTCCAAACCATAGCCGGTCTGACTGCCATCCAATTCACCCGAACTAACCTAAAACCTTTTCTGATAACAGGACACCAGTGTGACTGCAAACCAAATACTGGTCACACCACTCAACTCAACTTCGGTTTGACTGCCAACTAAAGGCGGATATGATTGCATGTCCCCAAATCCAAAACACGCTCTTTGCTAAAAAGCAACCGGCTACCACAGCCTGGTCACACCACAACCACCGGTCTGATTGCATCCCTTATGCCGGTCAGATCGCTCTCACCTAACAATAATACTGAAAAGTACAACATACTCAAAATCAAACTCAAACTCAAACTTCAACAACTTTTGCACAACAAAGTCAAATACACATCACACACCATGGGTAACCTCCACATAGTCTTACATAATTTCATAGGATAGAAAATTTCCTACAAGTTTTGAAAGAATTCTAGCATCAAGTCTAACCTCATGTTACAATCCCTTAACATTTAATCTTAAAATTTCTATATTTTTTCCTATGATGCAATCAAACACTCTTTGTTACAAATTCCAGCGGTTTTTAGTCCTATAGGATTCAATAGTCTATAGCATTTAAATCCTATATTTTTTTTATTCATGAGTTTTATATAATCCTACGATTCAAAGAAACCCAAGATTCCACTAAGATTCGTGGGAAGCATGACGTGGGATTTATGCCAGTGCAGTGTTCACCCATGATTCTTCGAAGAGATAACCTACAATTTGAGTGCACAGTATGGACATATCTAATCTTGCTCGAAAGAGGAAACGACTGGTTTATCTTCTGCTCACCGGCAGTCTCGGCCAAAAGATGTCTATTTGCTTACTGCACCTAACACATGAATTATGTGTCGACAGAATCTATCAGAAGTTCAGATCAGAGCACATGCGAGGCCTCGTATTACGTCCCATATTTGCTCGGAAACAAGCAACTTAAGGCAGGGATGAGTATATATCAAACCTAATCTCTGATTTTGCGCATTTCTTTGAGCAGGTTATGTGCAAAAACCTGATTGCTATAGGTAAGATCCATGCAATAAAAGGCATTAAACACCTGGTACACAATAGGAGAGTCTAGTGTCACATCGAGTGATCTGATAGCTCATGCACAGACATCTCCCAAATGTTCCATCCGACTACGTACCATGAGGATGTGTGAATATCTGGTAAATCCGACCCTTTCGTGGCTCCATGGGCAAATAATTGACTCCGAACTCCAAGGATGAAGTCAAGCTTGCGTGAGGAAATGGAAGGAAAGGACGCATTTGTTAGTGGACTCTGCAGTCTGCGGACAGGCGCAGGCATCCCAAGACAGTTTGTCTCCTCAACTGCCATCGCTCCTTTCTTACTGCTGCTTTTCGAATCCATCGCACAAATGGACTGTCACGTATTTTTTCAAATCTAGTACTAGTTCGCATGAAATCATATATCTATTATTTTTCATAACTACCATAGGAGCGGTAGGTGACATATATCACTTATCATGTTGTCTCACCATGGTAAGTGATAGCACCATAATATCTTAGTCTAACTCGGCATGTGACGAACGACCGCGACAAGCGGTGGAACCCATCGGCCTGCCATGCCGAATGGGCTTGGCACCAACACTTGTCGAGTTGGTATTGTGTGGAAGATTTCTGCCAAGCTCCACTATCTCGGCAGCCCGGTGCCATCCACCGCTTGCCATGCTCCTTCCTCTCCTGCCGATTGGGCACTTCCTACCGTGTTGCCCTACCACGACAAGTGACATGTATCACCTGTAGTTGCTACTGTGGTCACATAGAAAGCTAAATTTATAATTTAGTATGTATAGATGATACGATGGCTTCCTGCTTTTCATCCACTGACTTTTTTATTTTTACATCTCCCTATTTAGAGTGCAAATATGCAACATGCACGTACGTGGTCTAGCCATAGTCATACCTAGATACGGCGGCCCTGCTCATTTAGGTTTGGGCTTCTAGTTTTCGACTTATTTTTCACTATTCCTAAATTCCGTTTTTTCTGTCTTTTTGGGTTTTTTTAGTTTTTTTTTGTTCTTTTTTCCGTATTCATTTACATTATACGTGATGGGCTAACCCGTTTTTCCTATTTTATTTTTAAAAAAATTAATTATACCAAATAAGTCACCATCAGATACAGTGTAATTTCAGATAGCTATAGTGAAAATTCAACTATAAGTCACTAAAATTCAGTCCAACTAAGCACCATGTGTATATGTCAGGCAAGCTCAACTCGCACACAAACCAAAGGTTACAATTTGCAAAACGCTCAACAATGTCGGAGCAGAAAATTTACTATGAACCATGTCGATCCTTGCATTCAATCCTTTTGCTTTAAAAGTTCGGGATAAACTAGGCTATTTCAACCTCGCCGATTCGTGTTTCTAACATTTCAACGATAAAAAAAAACTGTTGAAATAAAAACAGTGCAGAACTGCAGTTCGTGCGCACAATTACATCCCCGGTACTATATGCCACGGCACCTTTACCATTTAGAGAAAATCGTGTGCTCTCCAGTTAAAATTAGGCGATGGCTTTGTCGCGTCACACGTCGTTATTCCTTCGGTTTCCCGATTGGATCATTCGGACACTACCCATCCCATCCCCGGTACTACGCGTTCGCCGTCCTATCACGCTCGGGGCAAATGGGGACGCAGCTCCATCGCATCAGGGAACAGGGGGCGGCGACGCCTGGTCGGCTCGGGAGTACCCGGCCGCGCGGACGTTGCGAACGAGCGAGATCTGGCGCGCATGGTGCCAACTCCGAGTCTATGCACTACTATAAAAAAAAAGCGATATAGTAGAAGTCTCATTGTTGACAGTTTCAAAAAATCGACTATGTTATAATTATCAAATATAATTTTACAAATATACTAGTGATGACTAGAACCATCTATGATACATAATTATCATAGACGTTTTAGATTAAAAACCATCTGTAATATCTGTAATTATCATAGATAGTTTTAATAAGAATCGTTTATGATAATTCATAGACGATTCTTAACGAGAACCGTCTGTAATGTCTACAATTATCACAGACGGTTCGGATTAAAAACCATTTATGACGTTACAATTAAAAATAATCTGAAAATCCAAATCCTCTTTCTTTGCTTGAGTTGTTGGATCTTCTAAAATCTAAAATCTGTGTGGATATTTTCCAATTTTGCCGTGTAGAACTATCCAAAAAGTGTTTACGTTTCTAAAAATCGAAAAGCGTGGTAAATTTGTACCAAATCTAGTGAAAATTGGTGGAGTCTTTCTACATATAGCCACAAACTTTCACAAAAAATCAGTAAGTTTGGCTACAGGATTGAAAGATATAATAGTTTCAATTTGAACCCGAGATGAGTTTGAGTCCGAGTACGATTATGTTCTGAGACATCTTCAGGAAAACAGACATAACTTTTGCATACGGTATCTGTTTTCAACGTTCTTGTACTCGTTGGAAAGTTAACGATGAGCCCGATCCAAAAAAAATGACCGGCACTAAGACATCCAAAATCGTACATTTTTAGCCCCAAATTTGCGTGGTAAATTTTCGGTTTCTGTTTTTACCTATTCTTTCGGTCTTCCCTTTGGAATTTGGGGTTCGCCTTAACTGCAAAGTTGTAGATCTCATCGACACCTTTCAATTGAGTGTATATAAGTCATATAAAACTTTGCTATTTCATATTTTGGAACTAGCTGTTTACATTGCACCGATATACATACATACATACATACATACATACATACATACTACTTAAAAGGAGTTGTTGGTGGTGGTTCATCCCACCTGGTGGTTCATCTACCATCGCACCTTCACCCCACCCTTTCCAACGATGATTTTGGCCCTCTCCTCCCGCTGTCCCGCTTTCTTTTGTGGCAAAGAACGACCTCACCCTAAACCAAGTTGTAGGATCAAGGATAATCGACTAGAGTGGGGTCAATAGGAGATTCTAAAAATTCATGTCTTCTATAACTACCATAAATTATAGCTTGGTAAGATTTTAATGCAATTTAAACCAACACAATTCTAGTATAGGTAGGGCACCACAAGCACTAGTCTCTACAAATATATCTCTAGCATAAGTAAATAAGACAATCTTAGCAATCACAAAGCTAGAAATATAAGTGCGGAATATAGATGCAAAGAAATAATCACAAGATGACTCGAGAAGTTTTTCCCGTAGTATCGAAGAGTTGTTGGTCTTCACTAGTCCACGTTGAGGAAATCCCAAGCGTTTTGGACTGGCTCCACGAATTAAGTCTCACTCCTCAATCCACTAATGGTTGGTCTTCCTCCGTACCAAAGATGGTGAGCACCGAACCACTCACAAGTTGGCGCCGGGCCTTTTCACAATCTTCTTGAAAATGTCACTCGCAATCTCCAGCCAAGCCGTCTAGGTACTGACAAACACCAAGAGTAATAAATCAAAAGTTCGCTTGATGCCGATGAAGTGCCAATGATCAATCTAAGATAATGCACTTGATTTTTGCTCAAATATCTCAAATGAATGTAACAAGATTAAATGAGGTGTGAAGTGAATGTTGTATGCTCAAGGATGTTGCAATGAAGTGTCTAGCCCAGTCCTTGAGCTCTTGGGGAGGTATTTATACCACCACCAACCAAATCAAACCGTTACAAGCTCATTCTTGAAAAATTCAGGACAAGCGGTAGTACCATCGTTCATCGGCCGGTACTACCATACATATTCTGACACAACAATAATGGCTATTTCAGATCTTCCAAACTAACTGTTGAAATGCGACACGGTACTACTGCCGTTGTAATCGTGGTAGTTCCAATTTCTGGCAAGGTACTTCTGTTTGTCTCGGGGGCCAAATCTTGGTGCTCTCCGGAAAAAACGTACCGCCTAGATTTTCAGATCTTTCGAGTTCCGATAGTACCGCTCAAGAGTTGCGGTCCTACCGATGTGCGGTAGTTTCGCCGTTCAAATTTTGGTCCTTCCATTTTCCAGAGAAACAAAAGTGATCCAAAGGGTGCTCTCTAGAAAAAAACATACCGCTAGTTTTATTCAGAACTTCTGGGTTGTGGAAGTACCACCGTGTAAACTTCGGTACTTTCGATTTTCCTAACAGTACACAGTTGACTATCAGTTTTAGTTTTAAGTGCATGCATGATCCTAAACTGATCCAAATGGCACTGGAACATGCTGTCAAATAGGTGCGCACTATGTGAGATCATTAATTATACTTGGCTATTTCCTTTTAAATAAAACCCTTGACGATGATCGATACACATATAGTTGCTTCACCACCTTGTTATTTCTCGAGCTTGATGCCATCTTCGAATGGAGGCAACTCGCCAAATTGATTATACTCTTCCTCATCCACGACATTCTCAACTCCGACAATCCATCTTTTTCCATGAAGAAATACGTATCGCTTCTTATTTGCCAGGTCGGTTACATAAAAAACTTAAACAACTTGCCTCGAGAGTATGAATGGTTCATCTTTGTATCCTACATGTTCGAGATCTAAAGTGGTGACGCCAAACTTGTTGACCTTCACACCCTATGGGAGTTGGGCCCAACGGCACTGAAATAGAAGAATCTTGAAAATTACGTAGTCAAGCTCTCAAATCTCCTCTACAAGTCTGTAGTATGAGCTTGGGCCAGTGGTACTGATGTGCATATGAAATGCATCTATACGGACACCTGAGTTCTACGCTGTGCACACCGGATAACTATGTAAGCTTGCATACTCTTTACGGTAGAGGATACAATCATTCAGACATACATGTATTATTTCTACTTCCATTCCCAATGGACAAAGAATCTTCTTGGCTTGGTAGGTGGTTCTCTGCAACATATTTTCCTCTGCAAGGATGTTCGCTAGGAGAACTAACAATGCCGTGGAACTCTTGTCGGACCAACCATTGATTGCCTTCAATTTTAGTAGTTCTAGAATGGATGATAACCTTGTGTATTATGGCTTGCAGCCCGGTAACAAAGGTTTCTCCAAGTCCTCCATCAAGCCCTCGAATTTACCAAACTCTCTCTAAGTTCCCTTCTGCATCATGTAGCATCTGATACAGCTTATTATCCTGAGACCTATCCTCATCAAAAACACAATCCACAACCGGCATATCGTTCTCCCTCGACGATGTTATAACTACCGTCCTGTATAATCTTCTCTTCACCGTGACTGGTCCAACATGTATACCCCTTTTTGAAACCCATTTGAATCAAGCGAGCTTCGATCTGCGCTGAGTTGGTAAACATCTTCAAATTATCGCAATCAATGCATGGACAGTACATATATTTCATCCCCTTCTTCAACATATCCAGCTCAGCTGCTCTTCTAAAAGTAGACACGTCATTAATGTAATGTTCACTCACACGGTTCTCAATGTACATCCACCCTCGGTCTATCTACGCTACATATTTAACAAATGGGTGTCAAATTAGATTATTAATGCTACTATAACCAATCAGCCTAGCTACTTACACACATAATTATCATTCACCTTACAATAAATTGTCCATATCTAAATTAAGTAGCTAGCCATGTATTCATAAGGCAATATCAAACAAGAATATATTAAAGTAAATTACGAGTACTGACTCATTCTTAAATTGGAGCAAACTACCATCTCTCTCTAGATCTAGCTAGCTAGATCTAAATCCCTAGATATCATCACTCTCTAGCTGTTACAAGGCATATAAATTATTAGAAGCAAATACTAAACTCTAATCACCAAGAACAAATCAATCTACAAACGGTATGTTTTCACCAAACTCCCCAAAACCGGCCGCCTCCTTCAATACAGCGTAATAAAAACAGATATGTCGAGATCACGCCTGTTATTTAATAACATGGCATATCCGAGATAGTTCCAACCACCAACCTTATGTGATATAAAACTATCACAGACGGTTCCTATAAATAACCATATGTGAACTATCATAGACGGTTATTCATACGAACCGTCTGTGGTGTTTTTCACTATCACATATGGTTCATATAAATAATTGTCTGTGATAATATCACAGACAGTTATTCGTATGAACCGACTGTAATAGTTGTCTATCACAGACGGTACACTGTCACGCTTTATAAAATCATCTGTGATAATACAGCACAGACGGTTCCCTATGAACCGTCTATGATGTAGTCGTCTAGTGTAACCTCTTTTATAATAGTGCTATTAGATGCTTGGATTTCAAATTAAATGCAATAGCGATCTAGATTTCAAACCGATTCCTAAAACTTCCCTGTTGTATATGATGCCAAAAAGGCCAATCAATTTTCTTAGATGTTATTGTCTCTCTTTTTATGCTAAAATGTTATTGTTCTGCAGGAGTAAATAATTTTGACTTGAATTTTTTAGAAGATCAAATTACTCACCCACATTTGTGGTAGTTGCTTCAAAAGAATAAGAGGATCTGTGACCGACCGACTACTTTACTGTCAGTTACAATATTTTGCAATTTGATGCTTCACTATGATCTGGAAGCAAGAAGTGTTGGGCTGTGAAGTTTTTTAACAGAGTATATAGTGTTTCTTAACTATTTATTTTGTGTGTCAAAAGAACAGCATCATGTTGCATCTCTGAACAACCGAAAGACCTACAGCATTCAACCCAATGCTGTCAGTTTATTATGATGGACAAATAGGCATGATAGCAATTAACCCACAAAAGACACTATAACTTGATTACATATTTCTAGCTTCATTACATACTCCCAGATATGATCTTAATTAACAATAGGTAAGAATATAAAAGAGTTAAAGAAGTACTGAAGAAAACATTTGTAACCATACCATCAGCGTGATCATGATGATGATATGTACCAAGGACCACTAACTTTTTTTGGAAGGGAATTGACAAGATCTGCAAACTAAACATGATAGGGATGTAGTCATTTGTTCGAATAGAAGAACCAGTACATATGGATAGCTTCTTTTAAAATAGCATTCAATATAAACAGTATCTATTGTAGGCCTACAGGTGTGCATACAGTATCATCTAAAAAGATTGAGCACACTTCGAAAAGGTGGAGTTCTCGCCTAGCGGCGCCTAGCGAGGGCCGCATTGGCGCAGCAGAGCGGCCGCGCGGGTGCTACGGTGCATGGGTCATGCGCGGTGGCGCAACTCCGGCACGGTGGTTCCGTGCACATGACGCGGTTGTACTGCTCCCGTCATCGTCGTCACAGTGAGGAGCATGGGTGGCTGTGCAGTGTCCCCTTCGTCGTTGTCCAGTACGTCGTGCAATGTGAATCCAGGCCAGATTTTCATTTATTTTTTGGTTGAATACAAAATGTTCCGTAGCAACGTATAAACATTAAATTATACATTGTTATATAATAGTATAGCCTCTTATATATGTATTAACTTTGCAATATGATATACATCAGGATACATACGTCTTGCTCATTGTTGTCTATTATTTTCATTTTTTTGAGTGACGTGGATTCCAGTATTTTGAAAAGTTTTGTTTTCAAAATATTGGTATATATATAAGCTTTGTATGTGTATTGCCCCTGTGATAATTATGATCCTGACCAATGGACCCGTCGATCCTCTCCAACCCAATCCCAGCCCATAAAAACCCATCAACCCCCACTCCATGGATCGTAACTCCAGCTCTCTGTCCCCGTGCCCACTCCGTCAAAAAAAATTTCACTCTTGCCTCTCTCTCCCCTATAAATACTCATACAAACCTATCCTCTACCTACTGCGTTCAAAATCTCTCCAACCTCCTCCTCCTCCTCGACCCTGACACGATGGCCCTTACGAAATAGATGGCACACAAGTCTACGGGCAACAAGACGCCGCAGAAGCAGCTGACTACCAAGACGGCATTCAAGTCGACGCCGGTGATGCCGAGCATCAAGGACATCCAGCTCGCGCGCTGCATCAGAGGCGAGAGGGTCTACGCATAGAAGCCTCCCTAGGACGGTTGAGCTTCTAGTGTCTGTTATGATCTCTGCTTCTTCTATGTTATTGCCATGTTTAAGAGTTGGGTTCATAGGATTAGGAGATGTGTTATTATATTCTTGCTGCGTTAGATAGGTGATCTGCTTGTTATTTTGTGATACTGTAATGGTGAATTTTTATCTTAATGGAAATGGAATTAATGTACTGCTGTGTTTACTGTTGTATTTGTTTGTTTTCAAGAGCATAGCTAACAGGAAAAATAGGAAAAAAAGATATAGAATGAACTATCATATACAGTTTTGTGGTATAAACTGTCTGTAATATGCACACATCACAGACAGTTCTAACTATCAACCATTTGTAATGAAAAGTATCGCAGACAATTCTATATACCAACTGTCTGTGATGAGCAAGTATCACAGATGATTTTTTGTTTGAGCTGTATGTGATAGTCTCGTTTATATACAGTTCTTAATATAAACTGTCTGTATTGTAATTTATCATAAATGGTTCATAAATCGTTTATGATAACTGTTTATTATTATAGATGTATAAATTTAGATGATTCAGAAAATTATGTGTGACGATGATTTATAATAATTATTTCTGTGGTAGTGCCGACGGCCGTGTACATGCGCGGCATTGACCGGTCCACTCGGACGGTCCGTCCGAACGTGACGCCACCAACCAGCCACCTCCACCCGCTGAAAGAGAAGCGACGGAGCCTCCAGGTTGCGTCCCACCAGACTATCTAGTCTAGCTACCTCGGGTCCTCTTCGGCAAATGGGAAGGCTGCCTACTGGCCCAAGGCCCTAGGCCATGTGGTTCAACAGTGGGGTGCGGATGGGTGACACGTACGTACGAATAGGGGTGAAAACGGATCGGATAGTTTCCGTCGGATCCGGACGGATACGGATACGGATTGTGTCGGATCGGATTTTTTTCGGATAGTTCTCGGATCGGATACGGATACGGATTTTTTTATCGGATACGGATACGAATCTGATAAGCCTAGTATCCGTCGAATACGGATACGGATACGGATTATCCGGATAATACAAAACGGATATCCGAGGGAGGAGGACTTTAATTTTATTTTTGATTTTTGGATTTCGAAAAGCACGGAAATTCATTTAAGCTCAAAAATATGAAATAAACTCCAAAAATTCCAGGAAAATTCACAGAAGTTCATGGTGATATTTTGGACTTAATAAAAATATTTCCAACTAATGTTGGTATTTAATTTTCATAATCAAAAATACTTTTTAATTTCAAAAGTTGACCTTTAAACTCCAGAAAATCCAGGAAACCAAATAAAAGACAAATAACTCCATATAATTAATTTAAAGTAAGATTTTTATAGAAAATCAAAATATCATTTTAATTAATATCTATTTTTTTGGTTTTCACTTAATTTACTTTTCAAATTAGGCTTTTTCAAAAGCAGAAAATCGAGGCAAAACTCAAAAATAAAATTTAGGCAACAAAATACTTATTTCAATTTTAATTTAATTAATTTTAATTAATTAATTAATTTTTATTTTAATAAAAACCTGGACTGTTACAACTTGATGGATGAAATGAAGGAATGAAATGTTCTTATGTTTGTTCAAATTGCTATTATGTCATCATGTGTGTTTCATGAATTGCACGTTGTTGCTACTTATGTAGTTATGTTATGATCGACTATTGGGTATATTTTCATTGTGGATGAAAAGACTATGCTTGATTAGATTTCATGAATGTTTTGACAACATGAACTATTTACGTATTTTCGTTAATTTTGGATGTATAGTTTAAGAGGTTTTCATGTTCCGATAAATATTCGTAACCGTATTCGTTTCGATTCGTATTCGATCCGTATCTGTATTCGATATTATTCGTATTTGTATTCGTATTCGAGCTATCCGTATTCGTATTCGTATCCGAAAAAAAATATGAAAACAAATATGGTAGAGGTATTATCCGTCCGTATCCGATCCGTTTTCATCCCTACGTACGAACGCTGTTGGTCGATGGAAGGACCTAGGGCCTATTTTTATGCCATAAGGCGGTCGGCTTTTGGCAGTCGGCTTTTGGCAGCTGTTACAGTACTAACTTTTAAACGGAATATTTTCTTAAAATTGGGCTTACAAGTTAAACATAGTACATATTAAAAGCTTAATATCTGTACCAGCCAAAATCACAAGTGAGTATCGATCTCTCCGTAATCTGTACTGTAAACAATAAAAATTCAAAAATTTTAGCCAAAAGCCATAAACCGCAGCAAAAAAGAACATACCCCATACCGTAGACGGTTATCCTTCTTTCTACCCAATACTTGATATTGGCCAGTTGATATAGCAACTCGAATAAACAGTACCAGTCAACGTACGTCGCATGAAATATATAAGGAATCGCGGAGGATAACCAACTGCTTGCGCGTGTACAAAATGTATGCGGAGCATGTACCATGTCCGTTCCTGCACATTCATTGCCTTGACCAATGGGTCACTTCATATCATGGAGCAAGAAGCCATCGAATGTAGCTTCCACAGATCTATCATGATCGACAGCAGTTTGTGGGCACGGCGCACGTGCACCGGACCTCCGATCGAGGGTCAAGAAGCAAGCGTGCAGGTCGATAGCTGGCCAGTGTAGAAGCTTCACAACGTTGTTCAAGTTCAAAGGGGCAGATTTTCCATAAGAAATAGGCTTAAGCCATGAAAGATATATCCCTAGCGTACAAAGCGTGATCGTATTCTCTGTGGCTGCGAGAGTCACGTATATCCCAGCAAGATCATGGTCATCTTGTCTAAATGTGACCCTTCACCAGTGTGGCTAGTTAGCTCAAGTCCAAACACGTCAACGCTGCTGCCTAATTATTGCGAGATCGAATGTTGGGAATATGCTGTCGTTACTGGTGTTTTGAGTTGCGAAGCAGCAGCATTATTTTTTGCTTGGACTGAGCTTGCGTTGCCGATGCGGCTATCTGTATTATTGCAGCCTCTCCGGGATGGTCCGCCCGGACTTGAATTGCTAGCAGAAACAGGCTTTTACAGGCTGCCATTACTAGCCTTGCTAGTACTACCGGAGCTTTATCGTCGATGGCAGGGCAGCTTCAGTGTACGGCACAAGACGATGATTAGAGGTCTCAAAAACTACACGTCCGCGTGGTAACCACCCTAACCTGTCCACGCTTGCTTGTGGTTTACCACGATTCATTTTTTTAGACCGGGGAGGGCGTCGGCGCATGCGCTTGTGGGATTTGGACCGCACGGCACCGCTGAACCGAACCGCAGGGTGGCACCGTGCCAGAGCGAGGGGAAGTGGAGCGGCGGCGTGGCCACGTGGGACGGTGGCATGTCGGTGACCGCGAGCGCCGCTGCAGCCGCCGGAGATGGTCCGGTAGGGACGGTTTGGGGGTAGGGTAGATGTGCACTTAAAAGTAGCCCGGGCCAATGAAGGCCTGAAGCCAGCGTGACTGCGTGACATTTGGCGGGCCCAGGATGGGCCGAGATGGTGCTTTGTCAACCTCCTAATTTGGGCCTTGCTACAATAGTTGGGCCTGACTGGAAAGCCTATAAGGACGTCTTTTTCCGTTGAAACACTAGACCGTTTTTCTACAGGCCTTTTCATCTTTACTGGACAGCGCAATTATGCCGGTATCCTAAATTCCTAAGGGCCTGCTTAAAATTCCGTTTTCGGCCCAAACCTGTGTAAATTACGGGCGCAAAAAAAATTCTACTCTGGGCTGAAAGAAGTGCTTGGGTGGGCTGGTAACATGATAAATTTGCAGTTGGCTTGGGACGTTACAACCGGAAAAAAAAGAATCTCGTGCTGAGGTGACAATTTTTTTATACGAGGAAGGTTGGGACGGCTCGCTCGTTTGCCCCTCGTGGCTCCACGACTGAATCGAACCCTCAACTCCATCACGCAAAAAGAAACTAGAAGACGGCGACAGCGAGCGGGCTCATCGGCACGGCGGCGAGGGGCTCATCGGCGGCAGCGAGCCTCTCCGTTGAGCAACCGCACATGATCCGACTCTCGGCGCGGAGATTGCTTCGCATCTTCATCGCTGTTGCGCGCTCCGATCGGGTTTGCCGTAATCGATCATGAGCGTGTGCTCGGCGAGGAGCTCGATTAGTCCGGCGGCTGCCATGGGCATCCAATGCATATGGCGTAAACTCCTCACGTTGCTTGGAGTTGCCACGGAAAAATGACTTAGAAATCCATCTCCAGCTGCTTTTATTCTCCAGTAGCAAGTTTTCATAACATGAGGTAGAACTGTTTCCAAACACTATATTACAGGGGGAAATAGATACAGCGTAATTGAAGGGATTCCTAGTGCACACAGAATTACATTTGTTTTTTTAATTCGGCTGTTAAAAATTCCGAAGTTGCCAAACAGGGCCTAAGGGCCTTCTTGGAAGCTCGATTTCGGCCTAAAACCGGTGTAAATTACGGGCCCAAAAGTTTTTCCACGCTGGGCTCAAAAAAGGATACCGTGATGAGGCGACAATTTTTTTACGAGGAAGGTTTGGGACGTCTCGCTCGTTTGCCCCCGCGGCTCGACAACTAGAAGATGGTGACGAGCGAGCTCATCAGCGCGGCGGCGAGCGGGCTCATCGGCGGCAGCGAGCGCGGGCCCGCATGCATCCGCGCGTGGCAAAACAAGGAGAGCCGATGCGGTGTGATGGAGCCACAGAGGTGGGCAAGCAAGGGCTCGAGTGATCAGGAGGCGCCTCCGGCGAGGAGGCGGCGGCCATGATGATTTAGGGGAGTGAGATGCCGCTGCTTTAGTTGATTTTTGATGATTTGGTCCGAATTTTCTGATCGATTTCTCCAGTTTTCCAGGTCCAATTCAGCTGAAATTTCGATGCATAATGCAATTGCCACTCATCTTGACGAATCGGTAATGAATCCTAGTTGCTCAAATCATAGAGTTAGCACTTGTTTAGCTTCTTCCCCAACGTACTACTCACGGGGGATTTTTATTTCACTGGTATTTTTATGTCACGAAAATTTACAGGCGTTTTTCGTTTACAAATGAAAAAAAAATCCAGAACTCCCAAGCAGGCCATAATCCTATTCCTATCGTTCCGTCCATACTGTTCGATGGGCCGTTTCCTCCTTGGCCTCTCGAATTCTCAACTACAGGCCCCGTCCACGCGGAGATCCTGCCCATATGGGGAATGGCATGAGATGAGCGCACGAACGGCCCACGAGGTTCCATGAATTGGCCACGCGCGCGCAAAGACTGGAGCACGAACTGCATGTATTTGCGTGGTGTGAGCACGGACAACAGTGGCAGGACGATGACCTGCAGCTTTGGTTTGCAATTTTGGATACCATCTTTTTCTGGGTGTCCTCGGAACAGCAGTGGCAGGCTTGGGCTCCAGTTGCGCCTGTAGCTGGCTTCCATCCACCAATCCACGAATCACGCACGCGAATACTTTCCTTTTCCTTCCGCTTCCTTTTTCCTTTTTGCTAGACATGACTGCAAGCTACAACACACGCACGAGAAGTAACATGCATGCGGCTCTTACTTTCTGGGACTGGGAGTGCATGTGCATGTGACTGAGAACACCCGGCCCTCACAAATTGCAGTACGACGCGACCGGTTCTTTTGTGCCGTTGCCGTTGTACGTGCTTGATTTAGTCACTGGGTGGTGTCTTTCAAGCTAATGACTTAAATATTTGAATTTTAACGATTTATAAGAGGTAGTACGAATAGAAAAATTATCGTATATAATCTTAGTTGATACAGCTAAACTCAATACATTTTTACTATAATTTTCCTATTGACTCCGTCTTAAAAAATATATGTTTAAAAACTAGTTACTGTAGACAGTGGAGTATAAGTCAAAACGAACCCGCCCATAGGCAAGTTGCTCTTACTGCATTAGGTGTATGACGCATTGGATTTTGCTCCACCAAAAGGCCCTTCGTTTGAACTTAAGTTTAAAACACGGCTTATTTTTACTATTCATAATTTCGTCTTTTTCTGAACTTTTGGTTTTTTTTGAGCTTTTTTGCCGATTCTTTTTTTTGCCGTATTCGTTTGCGTTGTTTATAATGGGCTAACATATTTTTTAATTTTTTAAAATTTAATTATGTTAAATAAGACTCTGTCATTCTGATGTTTTTCGATCATTCTGATGCTTTTCATATAAACCACCAAAAATAAACCAAAATGATCACCACCAAAAAATATAGCAGCCGTGGCACGTCATGTTTTACTCCACCGGCACATGGCCCTCACGGCGCCGTCGGGCTGTTTTTTTTTTTGGCTGGCACGCTAGTTATAGCCATCGCACGTACTCGCGTTACGAGAAATCTGTACTCAATATGCAAAAGACAACAGAGATAACATCATGCTACAATCTAATTCTGTCCGATTTTGGTTGCATATATGTTAGGTTGCACTTACCGTCTCCACCCTCTTCTGCAAATCTTACCACCTTTCGAGTACCCACTCACAAATGAGAAGTTTTAGCACACCTAATTAAGCAAAATTATGTCGCTAATAATGACTCCAATCGAGACTTGATTTCACCTGTCACTCGGACGTACAGTCTGACATTAAAAGGAGAAATCATGTCAGTCCCCTGCGCTTTAGGGGGAGATGGACCGGCGACGTGCATGCGAGGTTGATGGCACGTCGCCGACGGAACGATCGAAAGTGTTCGCCCCTCTCAGCTCCGGACCCAACCCAAGCTCCATCAGGTGCGCTGCAAAACAGCAATCGACCGGACCGTTGATCTTTCGCAATCGGCTCGTTTGGACCGGAGCCGAATCACCCTCTCCCTTAGTTTGAGCACCATTTTGTAGGCCTACCAGGGACACGAGACCTAATTCCCGACTGAATCAATTTGTTCTGTGACGTCCCTGTCGCAAGCTAACCATGCCATTACAAGGGACGTGCAATGCGAGAGGGTGTTAAATTAATTAACGCAGGCCTTCTAGAAGCACTGATGTGGTCATGTGGACCTCCTCCTTTATATATGTGAAATGAAATGTGATGCGATCACTGATCAGATTTTGCTCCTGTTCTGCTATCTGCTGCAGTTACAGAGGTTTGATCGGTCGGTCTGCTAAACCCAAGAATCAGAATTGTTGATGCTAACCTAGCGTTGTACTGGTACAGGAGTGCTCGTTACTAGTCCTTTTTGGTGCACGTCTTTCTGGTGGCTGAGTTGCTCCTCAGATAAAATGGTCTCCGGTACGTACGCCGGGCAGCGCCACATCGAATCAAATCCGGCGAGGGGAGAGGAGCGGAGATCGCGTGTGGGGATCGGTTTTTCTCCAAACGGTGGGCGGAGGTGAGGCGGGTCGAAGGCAGCGGCGAGAGGCAGAAGTTATCGGTCCAGCGCGGACTGAACGCGCCCGCCCCACGCTGACACCCACATGACAAAAACCGAGGCGGTCGGGCCCTCACGCACGCCAATTTTGCAAACCCAGGGTTATTTTGGGGCTATGCCTTATGAATTTTAAATTCTATTTATTTACTCGTCGCAGCGATCTCCTCCCGCCTCGTGTCGTCACGCTGCCTCGCCGGCGCTCCTCGGCCTGCATCATTCTCCGCCGCTAAAATGTGGCTCGCGTTTGGCTTTGCAACGACCCCTACTAGTATTCTAGTACTGCTCCTGCCGCTACTATCAAGACAAGCGCGCAGGTTCTTTTCTCTTTTCTTAGTAGGGTTCATGTGTTATCTAGGTGGTGATTATTTTGACTTATTTTTAGTGACTTATGGTGAAAAGACTGTAATTTTGTGAAAACAACAGTGGTGACGAGCCTTATTTAACATAATTAAATTTAAAAAATAAAAAATATAAAAAAATATGTTAGCCCATCATAAACAACGCAAATAAATACGACAAAAAAAACCGATAAAAAGCTAAAAAGTTAAAAGTTCAAAAAAATGAAATTATAAATAGTGAAAAATAAGTCAGAAACCAGAAGCAGAAACCGAAACGAGCAGGACGCTACTCGTCCTCCGAATCCTCTGTACCTAACATTAGTGTCAGTGTACCCATGACAGCCTGCCGATTGATACGGCGATGGCTACAAAAGCATAGTGCAATTACTATTAAGGACCTTTCACCGGCTTGTGCATGCGCCGACGTCGGTCCGTGCCCGGCTTCTTCTCCGGTTCATACATCCAGGGGCAGACCTAGTTCTAAACAGGATAGGCTTTTGTTTAAGATATAAAATAATATTTAATATACAATCTAAGTAAATTTAGTTCAATCTAAGTAATATCTTTATGATCCAGTTCAGATAAACTAGATCATTTCACTATTGAACCTAAAACATAACTAAATTCTAGATTTACCACTGTATACATCTGTCAGAAACGGGATGAAGTTATTCCCTAGCTCTTTCCGTGCAGGCTTTCGTGCCTCATTAATTTCTGTTCGCTGAACGGCGACGCAAAGAATCAAACGGCAGAGAACAAGCATACTTGGTACTCGTTAGGAATCTCATTGGATGGCTCTTACGCGCTGTGGCGTTGAAAGATCGAGGGTATGATCACCCATCATTTTGTTGGAACTTTGGAATGGTTCTACTGACTACCTGCACATATATATTTCGTCACGGATTGGCCCGCTCGTTTTATATCCATGGATGTTACGAACCATCTTTTTCTCTAATGTTGTCTAATTGATGGATTGCATTAGGTACGGGTTCTATTGATATAAGTAATGTAATGATGGCATCTTAAAAATGAAGAAACGCATGCGCACATTTGTCAAGATTAGGTGTCCAATTGACTGTAATTAACTAGTCCTAATGATAGATTAGGTGCAACATTGTATTTTTATGGACCCGATTTTTGCGATGCCTACGTCTTTTTCGTTCAATCTATTTTTCCTTAAAAAACCTCAATGATGTCTTTCAATACTCTATGCAAAAAACAAGTACCATCATTTCTAAACAAATGAGAGTCGTACTTTTTTTTGCAACGGAAAGATCGTGCTTGTTAACGTATGTAATGTACTTTTTTAGTGCAGGAATTCTGCAGAACTAATAAATAGAGAAAAGAAAGGAATATGTAAAAAATAGTACTCGCATGAAATACTATTAAAACATAATCACTTAACACAATGTAAAGAAATTTACGCGCATGAAATAA
Organism: Bonia amplexicaulis; assembly: GCA_036346245.1. Classification (NCBI taxonomy): domain Eukaryota; kingdom Viridiplantae; phylum Streptophyta; class Magnoliopsida; order Poales; family Poaceae; genus Bonia; species Bonia amplexicaulis. Next base: position 6,740,605 of record CM070736.1, on the reverse strand, counting down.
TTTTCTTTGAGTCCTGATATTTTTTATCAATATTTTCAACATTTCTGAGGAACCACACAACTAAAATTCAAAACATAATGTAATTTTATTTAATTATACTCGTTTTCTTAAATAAGGGAAGGAGCTCTGTGTTATCTTTTATATTATTAAAATGGTAGAAAGAGAAACCACCATGTTGATTCTCAAGGCCAAACAATTCCCACATTAATTGGTGGAAAATGAAAATGATATACACCATTGATTGCAACAGGACTATATTATAACGGTTTAGTTTAAAACAAAGAGTTCATGTCAAATACAATTTAAAAATAACTAAAATTAGCAACAACAAATAAAATAAAATAGTCAACTTGATTTTCATATAGATTCCTAAGTAAAATCCCTAAATAAATAGAATTCAAAACAAAAATTAAATAAAGTCACCAATCGAATTTGTATACAAAATCCAACAAAATATGACTGAAATTCAGAATAAAAAATAAAATAAATTTAGAAATTTGATTTTGATACAAATTTCAAAGTAAAAACCGAAAGTAATTGTAATTTGGAATAAAAAATAAAGAAAAATAGAAATTGGATCTGTATATGAATTCCAACAAAAAATAACTAAAAAGGAATAACAAATAAAAGAAAGTTTGTAATTTGATTCCTGTACAAATTTCATAGTAAAATACATAAATAAGTACAATATGAAACTGAGTTAAATAAAATTAGCAATTGGATTTGAATATGAAGTCCAATGAAAAATAACTAAAACTCACGAGGGATTAGCAATTTGATTACATACAAACTCTTAAGTAAAATCTCTAAATAAATACAAATCCAATAAAATAACTAAAATTTAGAATTAAAAATAAAATTAACAATTAGATTTGCATACGAATTCCATAGTAAAATTTCCTAAATAACTAAAAATTGGAATAAATTAAATAAAATTAGCAATTGGATCTATATATGAACTTTAAGAAAAAATCTCAAAATAAAAATAAAATAAAATAAGAAATTTAATTTTGGTACAAATTTCAAAGTAAAATCCCTAAATATTTGTAATTCGGAGTAAACATTAAATAAAAAATGGAGATTGGATTTGTACACCAATTATAGTAAAAAATAATTGAAATTTGGAATAAAAATAAAAGCAAATTTGTAATTTGATTTCCATTTGAATTCCAAAGTAAAATCCCTAAATAACTAAAATTGAATACTTAAATAAAATTAGCAATTTGATTTGTATACGAACACTAATAAAAATAAGTAAAAATTTGAACAAAAAATAAAAGTTATAATAAGGATAGCACGAACGGTGTCGAGGGGAGACATTGATCTACAAGGTAGTGAAGAGCCGAGGCGGCGATGGCGGAGATAAGGACAATGTCATGCTGCTCACCTTAGCTGTTCGACGAGGATAATGTCGTGCTACTCGCCCGAGTCGTTGAAGACTAAAGCTACAATCGAAGGAGGCAAGGGCCATGACAACAAGTGGTGATCATTGGTGTTGTTGAAGAAGTGACCAAAGAAGCGTAAGCCCTAATAAAAAGGAGATGAGGCTTTGCATTGAAGACAAGCTATTGGCAATATAGGACCATCGGGTAGCTAGGAGCGTGCTATCGCTGGTGAGAGGCACAACGCCACTGGCAATGGTGATGGTGATAGAGAGAAGATTCTACATATCGTTAGACGATGTTTAAAGCAGACATGCCAACATCAGTGAAGAGAAAGGTCACTGTGGTTAGTGAGGAAGTCACAACATTGAGTTGTCCAACATCGAAGAAGATGAGTGACCAGCACAAGAAAAAGAGGACATCGAGGATGTATAACATCATGCATGTGTATATACATTCATGCATCCGTACAAATAGAAGCATTGGCGTACACAAGCAGAGGAGCAAAGAGCATGGAGTAGAGATGATGCAGTTGTAGGGAATAGGCTTAGAGCCGCCGGAGAGAGCATGACGAATGTCTCCAGCAAGGATTGGTGTTGCATGTATAAAATCAAAATATTACACACACAAAAATATTGCAACAAAAAACAACATCTACATCCCATGGAGAGCGGCGGCAAGGCCTCGGGTGCGGCGACAGTAGGCAACGTGTATCTAGAGCACCGGTAGGAGAAGGCGGCGGAGCTTGTGCAGCGTTCACGATGCCGCTATCGGCGGTCGAGGTCAGGATGTCATGGAGCTCGCGGAGGCTGCAACTGACTTTGCCGAACTCCCAGGTGACAGTTGCGGCCACGAAGCTAGTCCCCCCGGCGTGGGATTCGGGGCCGACGGCAGAGGCGGGAGCGAGCGCTCGAATCGGGGCCTAGCACCGCGGGGGAGTAGACGGAACCGAGGAGGCGGGAGGCGCACTTGCGGATCCGCATGAGCGGAACTATTGGGGTGGCGCATGGCCGTGGGGGATGGATCTGGGGGATTTGGGATTGGGGCAGGCGGCAGAAAGTGAGAGAGGAGGCAAGCAGGAATGGAGAGAGATGACCGTGGGATTTGGGGAGGGAGCACGCTCGAGTGAAGTGATCGAGTGAGGCATTCGATCGATTTATTCGGTCGGACGTAAGTGCCGTATCATTTTCCTTTTTTATGACTATCTTATCGTCGTGATTGGTACCATGACGCGCATAAAATTAGCAAAATTAGTAACTATCACCAGTTTAGAAAATGTCAGGATAACCTGCGATTGGATTACATGTGTGTAGGTAGGACAAATTCAATTTGCTAACGGTTTGTCCTTATACCAGTGGTTCAACTCTGGTCTGGCTAAAGATTGGTTTTATTGGATCCAGCAAGTATTATTGCTCAACGTGGAAGCACGTTTGTGTGTTGCAATTCGCGACGAGGTCGCATCCCGCAAGTTGTCTGATCAACATCTACAACAACAACAAAATCACAGCTGAGAAATTTCATTCGTGCTCTCTGAGAAATTCAATCAATCCTGACATTTATCTTGATCATTGTTTTCTTACTTTCAATTTTTGAAATCAATATAGTGACACCCTTATCCATGTGTCCACGTGATGTCTATGCTCACTCGATGGATTAATTGGCCAATTAATTGCTGGCTGTGGGTAAACTGTCACAATATAGTTCATGCAAATTAAAATGAAAACCATAGAATTTTACTAAAATTATATTGTTTTCTACACAATTCCTTCTCAGAGGTCTAAAACAAAAACAAAAATGTTAACATCGTGCTGGCTTGCAGCGATCCTTGGATTCTTGCGAGCTCCGCAACAAGTCCTCTCAACTAAGCCAATCTCAGGTATGTTCTTTACGATTTCTAAAAGCAGTTTTTAATTTTTATAATAGTACCTAACTTTTAAATAAAATATTTTTTCAAGACGGAATCTACGGATTAATTATAGTATACGTTAAAAGCCTAACATCTGTATCAACCAAAATCGCAAGCGAGTATCTATCTCTCCGCAATCTCTGTCGCAAACAGCCAAAATTCAAAAATTTCAGCAAAAAACTATAAACCGCAGCGAAAAAGAACAGACCCTCATTCTCGTGGGAAGGAACTTCTTTGAGGCGTGTCCCCCTCTCTCTTTACGGGGCCTGTCATAGATCGCCGACACGTGACGTAGGCTCTGTTTTTTTCAGCTTCTAAAAGATGCTTTTTGGCTTTTCTACAGTAACTAGCTTTTAAACGGATTATTTTTTTAGGATAGGGTCTACTAGTTAATTGTAGTATATTCTTTACTGACTTTATTTATATTGGCAAAAACCGTACGTGAGTTTCTGTTACTCTATAATCTCTAGCACGAACAGCCTAAAAGTCACAAGCCGCAGCCAAAAGCCAAAAGCCACAGCTAAAAAGAACAGACCCGTACGAATCTCCATTGAGACCATAAATAGAGGCGAATCCTCTCCTAATGCAGATGAATCAGAGCATGATGGCGCCCCCCTCGCAGAGCACGCCGTCGACGACCTAGCCAGTGTAGCTCATCCACGACAACTCTAAAAACCATAGCTGCTGTCCAACGATGTTGAACAGTGTACTCCAAGCTAAAAGTACCTCTGGTAGCATAAAACCTGCTCAGGGTAAACACAACAATCGCGTTAGTGCTTCAACTAGAAGACATTCATGTATACTCCGTAGTAGTTATTGTACAAAAGAATCTCGTTGTGGTTGCGTCCCACGCGGCCATGTCCACGGCTGACGCATACGCCTCGTTGTTCCCGTCGAACCAAGTGAGTATCGTTCACAATCGCATACATCACTCTGCGTTCCATCCTTTACTCCAACTTCCTCCAAACTAATTTCACATTACCTCTCGCAGTCGTCCTAAAACACGTCACCCTCGCCATCACAAGTTGGAAGCGCCGCCGCCTTCACCAATGAGCTCCACATACCACGAGTACTCTCATTCACCCCTTAAACCCCTCAATCTCCCACATACGGGCCATCGCCGTCGCCTCTAGGCTATCCTGGCCGCCACGCGTCGCCGTGAGCACGTGTCCATGCGCCTCTCGCCACGCCACCACCATCTATATCCTCTACTCTCTTCTCTGTCCATTTTTCAGGCTACCGTTGTCCAGAGGAGCTACGCGCCCTGCCATGTACTTGTCTCAATGATAGGATGTCCCCGTCTGTTATTACCCCCGTGGCTGTGAGGAGGACGGGTGGGTCTATCTTGTCAGACGACATGGGTGCTAACCGGAGAGAACGGAGGAGGGAAGGGTCTGTGCCACGTGTCAGTGATATGTGGCAGTCCCCATCGAGGGCAGGGCGACACGCCGCAGATAAGTTCCTTCCGTTCTCGTGTGCTCTCCCCTTGTCGTCGGCCGTCAACGCGCTGTCTTTTTCCAACTCGTACCCAGCCGCCGCACGCGAGGGCCGCGACGCGATCCGATCAAAAAACCAGCGCTGAGTCATCACCAGTCATCCAAGTAAATCCATCCAGCCCGGTACGCACTTCCCATCTCCGCCGTCCTTCGCCTCGTATCCAACGGCCAGCATGGCACGAGTCTGCGCTTCCAGCCATCTTCCCCAACACATATAAACTAGAGTATCATCATTAAACGAAGCACATGATGCATAGCAATCACAATTGATAGACCGAAAAGCAAACCCGGGAGGGGTGCTTCCTTCCGGCTCTCAGCCCAACTCGCCACGCCAACTGCTTCTCCTCCATCGTTTATATACCTCTCTTCCCCGATCTGCCTCCGCCTGCGTATACCACCATTTACGTTGGGTCGTTCCACTAAAGCAGCCTTATTTTTCTTTAGGTTAGGTTACTGCGACAATGGCTAATCCGAGAGCGGTGGTGATCGCCGCGCCGTCGTCCTCCGGCTATTCTTCCTCGGTGTTCATGCCGCCCCCGTCGCCGTCCGACGGGGAGCTGCTCCGGTCGCTGCACCGCCTGGCGTGCGACCTCTCCGTCGTCGAGACGCCCGCGCCGTTCCTGCGCGCCGCGTTCGCGTCCATCTCGAGGAGGTCCAAGCTTCTCGCCGCCGCGTTCGACGACCTGCTGCTGTGCACCGCCTCCGTGGGGGACCTGCCGCGGTCGGCGTCGCTGTGCCTGCGGGAGGTGCTCCTGGTGCTGCAGCGGTTCAAGGCGGTCGTGGCCGACTGCTCCGCGCGGAGCCGGATGCGGCTGCTGCTACAGTCGGACGAGGTGGACGAGGAGCTGCGGGAGCTGCACCACGACCTGGCCACGCTGCTCGACCTCTTGCCCGTCGTCGAGCTGGGGCTCGCCGAGGACGTGATGGACCTCCTCGCCCTCGCGTCGCGCCAGTGTAGGCGGTGCTCGCCGGCCGCGGAGGCGGAACAGGCGCTCAAGGCGAGCGTGCTATCGCTGATACAAGAAATCGAGCGCGAGATCGTGCCGGAGCGGGAGAGGCTCGAGGAGATCCTGGAGGAGGTGGGCATCAACGACCCGGCGAAGTGCAGCGACGAGATCGAGAGCCTCGAGCGGGAGATCGGCGACCGCGCCTCGGAGAGATGGACGCCCGCCATGATCGCCCTCGTCGGGCTCCTCCGCTACGCCAAGTGCGTCCTGTTCAGCGCCCCGCCCCGCCCGTCAGATTCCAAGGCGAACGTCGAGGTCGAAGACGGTGAGCCGCCTGCGCCGCCTCCGGACTTCCGGTGCCCCATCTCTCTCGACCTAATTCGCGACCCCGTTGTCGTCGCTAGCGGCCAGACATACGACCGCGAGCCCATCGACCAGTGGTTCGGCTCCGGCAAGGCAACGTGCCCCAAGACTGGGCAGGTCTTGACCAATTTGGAGCTCGTGCCGAACAAGGCTCTCAAGAACCTCATCTCCAAGTGGTGCCGGGAGAACGGTGTAGCCATGGAAGGCTGCGAGGCCAGCAAGAGCGAGCCGGCCCAGGCGGTGGCCGTGAACAAGGCCGCGCTCGAGGCGGCGCGCATGACGGCGTCGTTTCTCGTGAAGAAGCTCTCTGTCTCCTCCTCCCCTGATGCGGCCAACCGCGTCGTGCACGAGATCCGGCTGCTCTCCAAGTCCGGCTCAGACAGCCGCGCGTTCGTCGGAGAAGCTGGAGCCGTGCCTTTGCTCGTGCCCCTGCTCTACTCCAAGGACGCCGAGCTCCAGTTGAACGCCGTCACGGCGCTGCTCAACCTGTCTATTCTCGAGGCCAACAAGAAGCGCATCATGCACGCCGAGGGCGCCGTCGAGGCAGTCGCCCATATCATGAACTCCGGCGCGACGTGGCGCGCCAAGGAGAACGCCGCTGCTGCCGTCCTCAGCTTGGCGTCCGTCCATTCGTACCGCCGCAGGCTTGGCAGGAACGCATCTGTTGCGGAAAAATTAGTGCATCTGGTGCGCACCGGCCCGACGAGCACAAAGAAGGACGCATTGGCCGCGCTGCTGTCACTGGCCGGCGAGAGGGAGAACGTCGGAAAGCTCGTGGATGCAGGCGTCGCTGAGGTGGCGTTGTCTGCCATTAGCGAGGAGGAGACAGCCGCGGCAGTGCTAGCAGCATTGGCCAAGCGCGGAGGTGCGGAGGCAATCGTTAACATCGACGGCGCGGTGGCACGTCTCGTGGCCGAAATGCGGCGCGGCACGGAGTGGGCCAGGGAAAACGCCACCGCCTCGCTGGTACTGTTGTGCCGGCGCCTGGGCGCGCAGGCGGTGACCCAGGTCATGGCCGTGCCCGGCGTCGAGTGGGCGATATGGGAGCTGATGGGCACCGGCACGGAACGCGCCCGGCGAAAGGCCGCGTCGCTCGGCAGGCTATGCCGGCGGTGGGCGGCCGCTTCAGCCGCCGACGGGGAGCGAGGCGCCCGGTGCCCCGCCGCCAACGTGGTGCCTCCGGCCATGATGGCATCATAGGATATGCTCAAAAAAGATTTTTTTTCCTCTTCTTATACGAAGTTTGTTCAGACTCACGATTCTTTGATCTGAGAGAGAATGGCGAGTGGTTAATCAACTGTGTATAGCGAGAGTTCTGGGGCAATGTAATTCCTTCCAATTCAACCAAAATTTACTCTTTCTTGGCTCGGAAATACAGAGAGAAAAGGACTAGTTTGCGCCTCCGTTTGCTCTCTTCTGGATTGTAAACCGTATCCTCTGCAGAAGGGATAAACCGATTCCCTTCTTTCTGACGCCTGAACTACTGTTTTGTTTAGGAAGGAAAGCGACGCATTTGTTCCGATTTACTTACTGACGGGCCCCCGGTCTCCGTCCACTCCATGATCCAACATAACAGAAACAAGCAACTGGGATGCATTGGCGCTTTTTTAGTTTTGTTATTATTGGGTGGTTGATGGGTCCGTCCAAGCTGCCCTACGCGAGTGATTGCGATGGTTGTCTAGGGTGAAAATGAATTGAATACAGATTAGATAGGATTTAAATCATATTTGTATTTATATGCTTTTCTCGGATTCGAATAGAAATCGAACAAACATCAGATATAAATACGGACCGGCCAAATATCGGATATGAATTTAAATCGAATATCTACTCAATTTGGTCAGATTCAAATATCCTCGTAACTTATATAGTACAAAGATATTAATGATATTTTATCCTCGTACAATTATCTCTTAATCATCCTAATTCATTTACTTTATCTAAAGAAACATGAATTCACATTCAATTAAAAAAACTTATCTAATTAATTAGTCATATTATAGTAAAATATGCATATTGCTTCGTCGAATACGAATACGGATAGTCCGGATAAAATAATTTTTTGGATGGTAAAAGTTCATATCATATTCGTATCTATATTTTTAATATAAATACGATAGAAAATATTAATCGGATGAAAAGATATATATCATATTTATATTTATCAAATATGATAATCGAATAATATAGATAATTCGTATCTTTTTCAAACCTAACTGAGACCAGCGGCCAGCCTTTCCTCTGCGCTCTCCTGCTGGGCAAAAACATGATTTGCGACAGAGAGACGGAGGGTGCACTGCACGGTAACGCCTCGCAGCAGCGTGCGGGTGGTGCAAATGTTTGACGGGTGGAGGTGGGAGTAGATGCCAAGGTCCGTCCGGTTCAACCGATGCGCAGGCGCAGCCGTGCGGGCGCCGGCTTTTGGGCAAGACGTTAGTTGTCATGCCGCCGCTTGCCGTCCACCTCGCCTCGCGGATCACCCGGTGTTTTTTATTTCGATTTTGCTATTGTAAAATCGACTAAATTTTTTTTATCTCTTAATCACTTGAAATTACACTCTTAATCAACTGAAGTTATAGTCATTTTAAAAAAATAACTGCAACTTCAGATGATTCAGAGTGCAACTAAAGTTGCACTTAGTTACACTGTCAATCAACTGAAGTTGCAACTTCTCTCTAAAAAAAATCAATTGTAACTTTAGGTGATTGAAAGTGCAACTTCAGATGACTGAAAAATAAAAAAATTTCAATCACATGTACAATAGTCACTCTCTTTTTTGTTTTGTGCGCATGCGCGCTTGTGTTCCTTTTGGAGAAAGGGTTTTAACTGTTCAGAGCTTCCCGAATTTGACGGCCTCTCCGTTCTGATCAAGTCGGGCGCTTTTGGGACATAAGGAAAGATGGTTTTAGAAATATATCTTAGTGGAGGAAGAAGCATGCGCAGCCTTGCTTCCCCCGTGAAATGCCTAAGAGGAAGGATGGCGTTCCATGTCATGCTGCATTCGAAGTTCGAACCACTGCAGCTTTTTCTGATCGGTGTGGCTCTCTTCTGGCCGTGCTTTGCGTCTGGTCTTCAAGTGGAACTCGAATTGCTTCCCAGCTGACACCGACGGAGGAGACAAGTCAACCCGGTTTTAGAACGATTTGTAACTTGGATCCTAGGACAAATTCCTTGTTGGAGCATTTCTAAACAATCCGATTCACACAACAATTTCTTGTTGACCTGTGCATGCAATTTGAGTTCCCTGTTGAATTAGCAGCTGCAGTTGGCATTAAGTTTCTAGTTTCTAGCTTATTTTTATTATTTTTAAATTTCGTTTTTTTCTGACTTTTTAACTTTTTTGAGCTCTTTTTGTCGGTTCTTTTTTTTCGTATTTGTTTACGTTGTTCATGATAAGCTAACCTGTTTTTCCTATTTTTAAATTTTTAAATTTTAGTCGGTGTTCCTTTTTCTAATCGGTGTGGCTCTCTTCTGGCCGTGCTTTGCGTCTGGTCTTCAAGTGGACCTCGAATTGCTTCCCAGCTGACACCGACGGAGGAGACAAGTCAACCCGGTTTTAGAACGATTTGTAACTTGGATCCTAGGACAAATTCCTTGTTGGAGCATTTCTAAACAATCCGATTCACACAACAATTTCTTGTTGACCTGTGCATGCAATTTGAGTTCCCTGTTGAATTAGCAGCTGCAGTTGGCATTAAGTTTCTAGTTTCTAGCTTATTTTTTACTATTCCTAAATTTCATCTTTTTCTGATATTTTAACTTTTTTGAGCTCTTTTTGTCGGTTCTTTTTTTATATTTGTTTACGTTGTCCATGATAAGCTAACATGTTTTTCCTATTTTTAAATTTTAGTTACGTTAAATAAGTCACCATTATTACAATATAATGTCAACCATAAATCAGCTTATTTTAGACTAACCGAGCGGAGGTTGTGCTCACCGAGAGATCCAAGAGTTGACGAAGATTTTTGCAAAACGGAACATAGTGCCTGTTCTTTTTTACTGCGACTTATGGCTTTTTTGAATTTTGGCTGTTTACGACAGAGATTGCGGAGAGATGCTCGATTACGATTTTGATTGATACAGATGTTAGGCTTTTAACGTGTACTACAATTAACACAATTAAATTATAGATCTTGTTTTAAGAAAATATTTTATTTAAAAATTAAATATTATAATAAAAATTAAAAATTATTTTTAGAAATCGTAAAGAATAGACCGTAACCAAGTCACAGTAGTAAAGGAACAGAAACCGAAAAATGACAGACGAGAACTGGAAATTAAATCATGCACGGCACAGCTGTCCCTAGTTGGAAATGAATTCATGCACGGCACAGCTGTTCCTAGTCTTAGAGCAAGTATAATAGGAGGTCATTAGCGGTGTATCTTGAGTGGAGGAGAGAGAGGAGAGAGAGAGAGGTGGGGTGTAAGTTTCTGACCACCAAGCACAAGAACCAAGAAACTTTGTGAGAGGAAGGGTAGGTCATCTGACCTTGGTGGTGTAACTACTATATGAGTAAGCTGATAAGTGGGCTGTAAGTGTTCATACAGCCAGCTGAAGGCTGTATTATTAGCCTTGCTCTTAGTAGATATCTATCCCGTCGGGTCAAATAAAGAGAAAAAGTGCGATGTGAGACATGTAGATGCTACATATGTGCGATATTTAGACGGCGTTCGTCTGGGCTCAATAAATCTGGTTTATAATTAAATTTTTACTATAGTTAATTTATTTTACATTATAACTAATAATAGTTTATTTGATATAATTAAATTTAAAAAATTTAAAATAGAAAAAATAAGTTAGCCCATCGTGTATAATGCAAACAAATACATGAAAAAAAGAAATAACAAAAAAACCGAAAACCCAGAAAAAGATAAAATTTAGGAATAGTAAAAAATAAGCCAAAAGCTTAAACCGAAATGGGCGGGATTTACTTGAACAATTTGGTCAGCTTCGGTATGATTGTCGATGGCAATATGAGCGTGAATAATTGTAATCTACAGTAAATATTTTTCTTACAATCATGCTGCTTTGTTATTGTTCAGCCAATCAACACAGTAAAAACATAAAAATAAAAAGACAGGAAAAAGGGAGAAAAAAGGAAAATAAATTTCTGGTACTGCAGCAAACAGTATGTGCTACTGTATCAAATAGTATATGTTACTATAGCATATTAAAAAATTCAAAGACGTCGTTTTTCTGCAGCAGAATAAAAATATTAAAGACTGTAGCAAACGTTTTGCTGTAGCTGTGCATTGACCGAAGAGGAGGAACATCCACCGAAACGAATTCATCCGCTGGCTTCACGCGAAGACAACACAGGCAGAGAAAGTAAGATTGAAGATGTCGTTGTCGCTTTCAATTGTCGATGTGGCTTCCTGAGACGTGCTACGAGGCGATGGCTTCACATTGACAAAAGAAAACTCGCGCTGTGTCGCGCGGGCGCGCATAGGACCGTACGATGGTCGTCACGTCGACCGAGGACGTCACGTGGATTTTCTTCTCGCGTGTTGGCTTGTGCCACCGACGATAAGAGACGCTGCCTCCTTTTATCAGGTCTAATTTTTTTATTTAGATCATGTTTATTTGGCTGCAAAGTATCTTTCTAAGAATTTTGGACACATCTAACACTGTTGCACGTAAAAATTCCAATTTTAGCCCCTCGTGAAAAAATTCCAATCGACCCTCGTCCAAATGGCGAGACTGCATCTGTCGCGACACTGGTGGTCGTGCGGTCCGGCATCGCACGACGACCGATCATGGCGGGTCGTGCGGTACTGCATCGCACGACTGCACTTGCACAGCTAACTTAATTAGTAACATCTCTCTCGCTCGCTCTTCTCATGGACGTGTGTATTTGTTTTTGCAGATGTAGATTCAGCATGCCAAAAATTATCAACGACTCTCTGTACACCATTCACACAACAGTTGTTGGCCTAAGCATGTTCGCTTCAGGTCCGTAAATATGTGCATGACAGCATGTTGGCCTAAGCATGACCGCACGACTGCAAGTGCAAGTACAAGTACCACCGCATGACTAGCCCCCGACCGCATGACTGAGTTCGCCGACCGCATGACTAGCTCCCCGACCGCACGTCTCAGTGTAGCACAGGGCAGTCGTGCGGTCTGGTACCGCACGACCCAGCTACAGTGAGGTCGTGCGGTACCGGACCGCATGACTAGCCAGGTGTCGCGACAGTGTAGTCTCGCGGTCGAGCGGGGGGTTAGATTTAGAATTTATTTGCTGAGGGAGCTAAAATTGGAATTTTTATATGCGATAATGTTAGATGTGTCTAAAAGTCTCTTTCTAACATCTTTTAAACCGTAGCACAAAAATTATATCTCTCAACCTCTTAGGATTAACACATAACTCCATATCTATTTATAATCTAAAACCCAAACTTGAATTCTTAACCAATTCTACAAATAAGGGACTTGAAACCCTCACGTAACATCTAAATCATACTTATTTGGCTATAAAATATCTCCCAACAACTCAAACCCTAGCATAAAACTTGTATCTCTCAGCCTCTTAGGGTTAGCACCTAACTTTATCACTATTTATAGTATAAGGTCCAAACATTTGTTCTTATTCAATTCTAACAAATAAGAGATCTGAAATCCTTATATAACATAGGTTTTTTTAAATTTTGTCACACTACTCATTTTAGACACTCAAAAATTGTCACGTGTGGTAGCCTCCAGATCGCACCTCCATAGTTTTAATACGCATCATTCATCTTTAATATTCACATGAAGACTCCAAAATTGTTACGTATGGTAGCTTCCGGATCGTACTTCCGTAGTTTCAGCATGTATCATCTATTTTTTTATCTTCACACACTACAACTCGAGTACGACTGTCATCTTCAACTACTTTGACTCTCTGTAACATAATTTTGTACCAAGTCATCTCCTGATCTTTGCTGCAGACCACGATCGCCTTCGATTTATCCTGCACATGCAAAGACCAAAACAACATCTTTTTCTCGGCACAAGTTTTTTCTAAGACATGAGTCTAGACAAACCACACGTCTTAAATAACATCAATAAATAGCATTACCAATTATTTATCATCATAAATATTCTGAATTTATTAAAATGGTCTAACACTATCACCGTCAATCTATTGCCGATGACTCTTACACACGTTGTCGATTTTGCAGCCGCAAAGCGGAGGCGGATGGGCGAACGCTGCGCGGCGTGGGCAGTGGCCACCCAAACCTGCGTGCGTCCATAGAAATGGCCGTGCTCGATCCAACGTCAATTGAAATTTCCTGGCCGTCCCCTTCAATCACATTAATGTTCCTCGAGGGTTATCGCGAGTCGCGACGGCTTGTTCAGCGACGAAGGCGGTGAGCTGGCACATCGTAGGATAGCTAGTACATCAGACAAAGTTGGAACAACATGCTCGGAATCCGGAGCATGGGCTGCAATTCTGAAACTGGTCGTCTAAATTTCGTATAATTAAGAAGCAACGGAGTAAAATAAAGTGGAACTTTTTCACTGGGCTTTGATGTAACAAAAGAGTGTTCATGGAGAAGCAAAAAAAAAAAAAATGTGGTACTGGCAACATCGACCTGCAGAGGTAGAGGCACTCGGCATCAGTTTCATCATTTAGAAAAGGTCCACTGTTAGACATAATTAAATAAGAGTGTTAGGCTTAATTATTCGATTGTTAGGTCATGTTGTGAATATATAATTTGGATAGGATAGATAGAGCGGGTTGAAGCTTGAATGTGTGAAATCGGCGTGCCGAGCCAAACCTATTTATAATAGTAATAGATTTACAGCCTTATCAAATTCATCATCTTGCCAGGATTCTTGATGATCCAAAATGGTGATTTATAGAGCTCCCAGCCCCCGAAATGGTCTTCACGTTGATTGCTAATGGAAGATAAAATCGAATTTATCAACTTGCGTCTATGTCAACGAAAGCTGAAATGGACGTACCATCTTATCCCCCAAGAGATCAATACAAGCCTAGCCCTATGTACCATCTTCGAGAAAAAGGGAGCTCCAGTCCCTGCCCTTATACAGTTGCAGATAAGCGATGATTCGTAATTAGTTTTGACTTCAAATGAACGCACCATGTTATTCAGGATGGTACACAGTGGGGAGGTTGATTTGTGCGGTTCCATCTGCTCGTCTGGCCTTTTTTATTTTTTGAAGACATTTTGGGCTTCTCGGTTAGTAATTAAAACATGCAGGTCTGACCTATATATAAGCAATACATGATTGTATTGTTAAAATTAACGAGTCACTCATCCACATGTGTCACTTGATTGACAGCGAACTAAGAACATTTGAATAAAAAAAAAAGGTAAACAAAACCAACGGGGGAAATGGATTAGTTAAGACCAAGCGAAGCTTAGATGATGTAATCAGCGTCAGGATTCTAATAATAACAATTGAGGTCTGGCTTGAGGCAATCAACTTATGGTTATCTCCTATTGCATGAATCATGAGTGTTCATCGCTGACAAAACGGTCAAAGGGTTGACTTCCTAGAGCTAACCAGCCTTGGGCCGACACGGGAACAAAGTGCAGCCTTGATTGTTTCCATTGTGAAAGAACTTGCATACTTTTTCTCGTTTGTGAGGTGAGCAGGGAGGCCATTTTGTGAACCTGGGCTGAAAAGTGAAATGCCCTAGCCCAGAAGAGGGGGAAAAAGACTAGTGGCCTTGCCGGCCGCAACGCGTATAAGATTGTTAGCTCGGCCCACGACATGGAGCACTTGTCAGGGCCGAACATGGTTGCGTTTTTACCCATTGGACTTGCACCTGGCCTGCAAATTATTTTGGAGCTCGAATATTTGCAGCTGTTTCCCTTTGTTTTTTTTAAAGGAATATTTGCAGTTGTGTACTGCACATACTCTTCCGAAAAAAGATTCCGTTATGGACTGATTTCGTGATGCAGAACATAGCACACAGAGCCCAATCTCGACCGTATCGCACCGTTGATCGAGCGAGCGAAGGGGAAAAATTAAGTAATGCTAGCACACAGTATATTATTAGAAAATGTTCTAATAGTATAGGTAAGTTTTATCAGGTTTTATCTGAGTTTTATAAGTTTCATAAGATTTTAGAGAGTTTCGAATATACTTTATAAAACTTAGTCAATTTAGACATAAAACCTCGTACAACTTAATAAAACACCATGAAACTTAGTAATGAAACATCATGAATTTCATAAAACCTATTGAAACTTTATGAAACCTCATAATGCTTAGAGTTCAACTTCATGAATTTCATGAAACCTATTGAAGCTTTATGAAACCTCATAAAACTTAGAGTTCAACTTCACAAATCCGCTACAAAAAAACTTTCAACTGCATGAATCCCTCAAAACGAATTCACTGACACAACCCAAAAAAATAGAAGCAAATCGTGATAGCTCACGTTGCTTGCTTGCTTGCTTTGCCTGTCGACGAGTCGTCGGTCTCGACGTGAGCATCAAGGAGTGGCATCAGATGCAAACAAGCGCTAACTCAAGACATAAATTAATATGAGTGGTTAATCACGAGTAATTGCAGACCAAGTGTATGGGGGTAAGCACAACAAAGTGCGTCGTTCAAGAAATATTAATTTGTCGTTCAAGATAAGATAGATTTCACAGGCTACGAAAGATAGACTTTGCCTGACACTGAACACCTGTCCTTTTTCTAGAGGACGCTGAAAATTCACCTTCTATCCCCGAGGTAAGATCTGGAATAGAAGCCCACAAGTCAGATCTGCTGTTACAGTGTCTGAAAACAAAAGAGATGAGCAGTTACAGTCTTACAGAGTCAGTGACAGCCAAGGAGGCGCCAAGCAGCGAGATTAGGGTTTCCCAAGCCCGCTTCCTTTGGTCGGCCGCACCTCTCAAGTCCTTAGCGTCTGGGGATTACAAAAGAAATCCACCCAAGTGGCTCCCACTCCCCTTCTCGATCCATCCATTTTCTTGTTCGAATCCATTGGAGCCCACGAGGCGTTTGCCTCCTAAAACCCTCCCTACCCCTCCCGCTCTGCTCCCACTGACCCCCGTTACTTGGATTCTCGAAGATTCTGCGCGACCTCACCCTCGCTGCAGCCTTTTCTTGCAGGCTTTTCGCTTCTTGGATCCGTGGAGATGTGCAACAATGGCCGCCGTTCTTGCAGCTTCCGGAGCTGGCCACTGAAAGGTACTGTTCTTGGCGTTGATCTGATCGAATTTAATCTCATAGAAAGCCGCAACCTTTCTTCTTGGAATCCATGCATGTTTGACTCGTTGTCTCAAGCAGCTTGAAGAACTCACGGGGGGTGTTCGGAACTCGGAAGCTGCCCTGTCTCGTCGACGGAATCTTGGAATGGAGCCGGCCACGGGGAAGGTGAAGCGGACGCCTTCCAGTCTGCTTTTGCGCATATCGGAGATCTGCAAGGTGCATTCCGTCGGCGTCGCGCCGGCCGTCCGCGAGAAGCTGAAGGCCGACAGCACCGTCACCGCGGAGAGCAGCGAAGACGGTGCACACCTGAAAGTCCACCCGCATCAAGTTTCTGACCATGAGAGCCTCTCTGAAAGTTCCTCTGTCCGTTGCTGGGAAGCGGTTGTCGAGAAGCTTCTCGACGCGGTTTCTGATCTCAAGTTAGCTTATGTCAAGGTTCAGCAAGCGCATGTGCCATATGATCCTGAAGAGATTATGATCACCGATGAGCGTTTTGCGTCGGAGCTTGAAGGAACTGCTGAGTTAAAGGATTTGTATGTTAATGTGAACAAATGGAGCAACCCAATGTACCGGTGTTATGTGAGCTCTAGAATTCAGGAGGATCAGAAGTTGGCTGCGGAGTTGCAGGCTGGCATTTGCAAAAAGGACTCTGAAATTGTTTGGTTGCGAGCGGAGTTGGACGAGCTGGAAAGGAAGAACATGGAACTGAATGAGATGATTGGTCGGAAGGCATTGTGCAGAGAAGGATGTTTCACAATCGGGAGGGGGGTATCAACGGATATGTTAATGGAACTGTTTGAGCTTTCATCAAAGTCTATCCATGATTTTTCAAAACTCATCATCGGTTGGATGAAAGTTTCTGGATCGAACCTCGACCTCTTGACATGCGCAATCGATAATTCTGTTGTATACGAGAAAAGGGCTCACAAGAAGTATGCTGTTGAGGCGTATTTTGCTCGTATAATGCTAATGGGAGACAAAGGGGAGTATTTTTCCGTGGATTGTTTTGATTATATTATGGGTTTCGGAGATCCATTTGATGCTCTTATGGAGGCCCCAGATTCTATTTTTGGCAGATTTTGTCGAGCAAAGTATCTAGTCGCTGTGCCCCAGAGTATGGAGGATTCATTCTTTGGAAATTTGGATCATAGAGCATTTGTCAAGAGTGGTGGTCATCCAAGGACACCACTTTACCAGGCATTTGTTGGAATGTCAAGATATGTATGGGCATTGCTCAATGTTGCCGGTTCTTCGAATCCAAGAGCTGATATGTTCTATGTCAAGAGTGGTGTTGAATTTCGAAAGAAACACATGGAAAATATACCACCCAAGATGACCACAGAAGAAGAGAAGGTCAGTGTTGGGTTTACAGTAATGCCGGGGTTTAAGATTGGATGCACAGTCATCAGGTGCAAGGTCTATCTGTCCATGGTTAACGCACGGAACTTCTAAACACATCATTTAACAATAGCATTAGGTAAGTAGAATCAGCTAGCTCTATAGTAGTTCTAATGATTTGAGTTTCGGGTGAGCTCCTTCTGTATTTGTACTAGGAGCGTAAGCTAATAGATAGCTCAGAGCGTTAACATTTTTTTTTGTAAATTATTGTGCTGATATGTATAACATTTTCAGTAGTTCGTTCAGACCTTTATAAATCATGCCTTTGTTTATGAGCTACTTTACTTGATTGAAGAAATTGAATTATGGAATGTGCACACGCTCCTTAATTATATACCATTTCATATCGAAAATTGAACACATAATATTGTTCTAACCCTTTTAGGCAACAGCACCGTCTATGTATCTATCCATGAGTAAAACAATGTTTTTAATGGCACAATAAAAGTTCATCTGGAGAATAGTTTGGCAAAGAAGCTGGTCGATTTTGAGTTCTCCAAGCATGCCACATGCACATATCTTCCTAGTTTGTCAACCTGCCTGGGTGCCCCCCTTGTGTCCTTCTTGCAAACTTTGCAGGTCTTGTCCACCCAACCTTCCTCCACGTATTGCCCATCAACTGCATTCGGAACCAATTTGGTTGGTCATTTCATTCTTTTGCTCAAAAAAAGAATAATTAGCAAAACTCTGTGAGAAAATCTGTTAAACAGTATATGTATAATACTGTAATAACTTGTTCAGTCTTGCAGTAGTTTGCAATAAAAGTGTACAAAACGTGCAACTATCAATTTGACATTTAGCTATCGTACTGGGGGGAAGGTATAGATCAAGGTACCGTCAACATATGACTTGAAGAAATCCTTGTAGGTGCCACCAATCTTCCTCCGAAGCGCTCCGTACTTCATTGCAGACCCCAGCAAAAGTTTATCAACACAGGGAAAATTTCAGATCACTGGTATTACTAATCATCGTCGTCATCAATCCACACTTGTTGCGCATCAGTGATTCAATTAGTACCTGTTCCCTTGTCATCTTTCCTTCGGCTTTGATGGACTCCCTGGCTCCATACAGCAGCTCTGCATCCTTCTCCGACCGGACCTGCGAGAAGTCCAGCGCCTCCGTGATGCTTTCAAACAAGGACTGCTCGTTTCCCTTCTCCTCGTTTGCTTTTGCGTAGGCCTTAACCGGTCTGGGGCTGCCACTGCGAGGCTTGAAGGATGAGATGCTTTGGTGAAGCAGAAACGGGGAGCTTTGAGAGGGGGACAGTGGAAGAGCCCTCATGGCCATGACTTGATCGGCTAGCTAGTTTAGTTCTCCACAGGTAGAAGCTTGGTACGTGACCCACTGTACTCCTTATATATGTTGGGACATTTGGTGCGCACGAACAACGGCGTGCATGACAGTTATGTGGTTGTCACGAGGCTACGTGGTGCAAGGCGAGCCTGCTGAAACGAGAGGGAAATACCGGTCCACCGCGACGCGAAGTGTTCAGACGAGAGGACGGCGTTGAGCGTTGCCTCGCGCCTTGCGCGGTGTGTCTGGTCGGGAAGGGTTGCGGCAGCGTGGCTGGTTTAGTTGACGTAGTTGACGTGCACAGGAAGGGATATTTGCGGAGGACGGTTGTCCTGATGGTAATGGGAGTCAGAAACTTTTGTGTTACAAAAAACACAGAGAAAAATAGAAATAATAGATATGAATTTTTATATGAAAAATCCTTGCGAAAAAAAATCTCAAAGAAAAATCACTATAACGAGAAGAGATTATAATAGAGCGCTCTATTCAATGTACCCTTGCTTTTTGCGCGCTCAAAGAAAAATCCTTGCTTTTTGTGCAAGGTGGCTGAGAAATATACAATATATTCTAAGATTCTCAAACCGCATTCAAAATAGCGGTCTAACTGGCTTTATGAATGCGGCCAGACCGGCCACATACCGGCAGTCAGACGGCGTCACGCGGGTGGTCAGACCGGCAAGAAGCCGGCGGTCAAACCGGCATACTGAAAGCGGTCTGACCGGCCAGCAGAACTTACGTTCCTCGTCCGGAGCCTTTTTTCCAGAGAGCGACCTTGGCTGATTTTCTGAGGAGCGGTCTGACCGGTCCTGTGTGGGCGGTCTGACCGGTTTCTGTGTGGCGGTCTGACCGCTTTTTCAGTCCAATGGCTAGTCTTTTGTGACCGTTGGGAGGGCGGAAGTACCGGTCGTGTAATTGCGGTACTTCCACCGGTACTTCCGCCCTTCGGGCTGATTTCAACCCTCTCTCTTATCTAACGGCTAGTTTTTTAGGGAGGTGTATAAATACCTCCTCAAGGGCTGTTGGGAGAAGGTTTCTGGTGCTATTCTCCCATTCTTTGAGCTAAGAGCAAGTCTTCTTCACTTATGTGCATGTGTTGCACTTAGAGAGTGAGAAGAGTGTAAACCTAGTGCATGTGTTGCACTTGGTGGTGGACTTTATGTCCGTTGAGCTGCAATTCTTGATTCGTTCAAGTGAGAGTCTTCGACTTGTTACTCTTGGAGTTTGCCGACTCCTAGACGGTGTTGGAGGCGTCGTGCGCAGTGATCTTTTCAAAGAAGGTTGTGAGAAGACCCGGCAAAGTTGTGAATGTTGGATCTCACCTACCCGGAACGGGAAAGAACTACCACTAGTGGATTCGAGGTGTTTCGGCTTAATTAGTGGAACCGGTCCAATTCGTTTGGGTTAACCTCAACGTGGACTAGGGGAAACCAACAAGTTTTCGAACACCACGGTAAAAACATCAAGTGTCATTGTGGTTTGTTATCTTGCGCTCAATTTACCTTCTAGCAATTCATATTCAAGCATTTGTACTCATTGTATTGATTAGAATACTTGTTTTAGTAGGATTGCTTACATTGATTTAGAATTATTTCATTAGTGTACTTAGTCAAATTTATATGTTTTAGCCTTACTTGTGAAAATCAAATAGTTCACAATTCCGTATTATAAATTTGGTAGTAGTTTAAAAGAAAATTTTAAAACCGCCTATTCATCCCCTCTCTAGTCGGCCTCCTCGATCTTACAGGAGGACTCTATTTCGCCTCGGAGACGGCGACGTGAACTGCTTCGGATGCAATGTGGATTGAGGGAACGTGCGAGATGCACGGACGCCGACGCGATGGATTTTTTTATATCTCATATCCTAATCTCCTGTACTCTGATAACACTTGTTACAAATAACGCACAGAAAAATAGAGACAAGAGACACAAAATTTTACGTGAAAAACCCTTGTGGGAAAAACCACTGATGCTTGAAGGCAAATCACTATGATAAGGAGAGATTACAATGGAGCGCTTGCTCTTGAGCACATCTCTTTTTATGACCTACTGAGGTATATATAGGGTGAGGGAAAAGGGTTTCACACAGAGAGGAAATCGAATCATAGTCGGTTGCTACAGATTGACATCACGTTTGATACAATCTGTACATGCATCTGTCATGCCACGTCTGGTATGAGCGATGAAGTGTCCTATACGGATACGGTACGAATTAGGATTAACTTTAATATTTTTCTTGATCTGCTGCAAAGGAGAATAATTGTTGAATGCCCACTGTACGTAGAACATATATAGCTCGAAATTTTTGGTTCGATATTGTTTATCTCAATATTATAGGTTTATAACTTTATAATATTTGAAGCATTAGTCTTCCTACTCACATATCTGAATTTTGTACTATAGGCTATTCCTCATGCTTCCCTGGTGTCCCGCTTGGATTTGTCCAATTTGGAGAAGAAACCTGAATTCCAGGTTGAGCTTTGCCCACGGCCTTATACACTTAGCCGTATGCACAACAGTAATAATTATAGACATGGTTGTTTAATCGTCTTGCTTGACGTGACTTCCACTAAAAGTACAACACATAGAGCCCCGAGCAGACCTGAATTTAACTCGTACTAGGGTGAATTATGCTCTAGGAAGCAAAATCTACCATGATCTATGGCTTATGCCAAAGCTAGAATCTCCAACTATCTGTGCACAATGCCGTCTTTTTCGGTAGCTGGACACTGCTAGTACAATGCTTAACAGCTCCCCTCAAAAGAAATACTCGCTGAATTCAGTTGCTGTCAGTATTTTTGTGTATTAGTTGGACACTGCGAGTATGCAATTGACATTGGTTAAGTGACGTGATGGCTTGACTTCAGACTGAACCGCGAAGATACTCGAAAAGAGCGAGCATTTGGCAGAGGAAATTGGGCCGACCAGTGAACATGCCCTCAGAAATACTGCAATCTCCATGATGGCCTTATGGCAATGCTTTATTTCCATCAATTTATCATTGTTGAGATAATCGTGGCGCCATGAAGATGCAACATGTCCAATCCTTTTCCACCATGATCAGAGATCAGCAGAACTAAAAGTACGCAAAAAATACGTCAGTATGCAGAAATTAAGGGAGCACCAGTAGAAAATCTAGCAAGCTAGTAAAGCTACGCACGTGGAGATCTGTGACAAGAGGTCGAGAATCTTTCAAGGACTAAGCTTCCTGCACTGCACCTCAATGGTCGCGACCAAGAAGAATGCAGTCTAATATATATATAGAATGGACCGCTGGCATCCATGAGCCGGATTCCAAGAGAAGGGAGAAGTTTTACGGGAGCTTCTTAGAGGCTTCGCTGCGGCGTCCCTGTCTGAATAGCCTGATCCCGAGTGTGTGCGGTCCTCGGCTCCTCTCTCTCCTCTCCTCTCTCCTCTCTCTACGGCCTTGGCAACTTCACGGCCTTGCACTTGTAATAATACTCGTGTATTATTGTCACGTCAGGCCATGGTCTCAAACAGGGCTTATCCTCGCCTAAGCGAATGGCAAACTACTACTTGTACATTTTGGTACACAAGTGTACGCGTGTGCTATATTTTTGCAACGAGAAATTGTATCCCTATTTGCTTCCAGAAAGATGCAAACGCAACTAGAAAGCAATAACCATGTTAGTGCACGTTAAGTACTAGGTAGTACCGCTACCGCCAGCTAGTTAGACCTAGCCTCGTTTATTTCGATTTGAGTTTCTGCCTTCTAACTTTTTTTATTATTTTTAAAATTTGTATTTTTCTAATTTTTTTGCTAGTTATTTTTTCCTTATATTCATTTGCATTGTCCGTAATAGGTTAATTGGTTTTTTCTATTTTTAAATTTAATTACACTAAATAAGTCACCATTGTAATTTTATTTAACTACAGTGTAATTTTAGTCATAAACCATATATTTTGAGCCGAACTAAGCGGCTACAAATGGGCTCAAAATAGTGGTCTTTAATTCAACACGGTCGGTGCTTAGAACCCGGTACGGATGGTGGGAGCTACTAGTTCTACTAATCTTTTATTTTTTCTTTATTTACTTTAATTGAATACTCTAGAAAATACTAACTGTCGTTATAATATTATTTTAACTAAAAGTCATAGCTCTACAGAACAGGCACTTAATTTGATCTCTTGTACATCCTTTTTATGTACGCTACCCACAAAACGTGATTATATTTAAAACCCATTTATTAATCTCCAGGACCATCATTCACCGGGAGCTCAGCAAAGGACAGGACACTAGCTGGTGGTTGCTTTCCGTCACCCTGAAGCATCCGTACTTTTTTTTGCGTACTGCCGGGATCTACAATAAAATCCGTTGTAAACGCGTTCAGCTTCTGAATTTTTTACTTTCAATTTATTTAAGGTAAAAAAAATACTTGAAACACGTTAATTTTTAATTTTAATTTATTTTAGTTTTTAGTTTTTTCTTATTTCTTTACATTATTCGTAACGATACAACGATTGTGTTTCTATTTTTTAATTTTTTAATTAAATAACTCATAAAAACTAAGAGCCGCTATAGTGTAATTGTAACAAAAAAACCAACCGCTAAAGGCATAAGCTAGAAGCCTAAACTCTTTGAAGTGAGCACAATACTTCCCTAAAAAGAGAGAGAGAGAGCGGGTGTAACGCCCTAGGGTCCAAACCGGCTTTGGCCTAACTCCATTCTGGATAGGCCACGCACACATAGCAACCCGTTTGCGCTTTCGTCCTCGCTTCGCGCAAAACGGTTAACCGAGGGTGCTACTATTAGAACTCCTAGGTTTATATGTAAGGGCCTCTCAAGGTAACCTAGTAAGGTGGGACTAATCCAGAAATTCATGTGCACACACACATAGGCCAATATTGACCGGGGTGTCACAGCGGGCACAATACACTAATAATACAGCCGAATCGCAGCGCCGGCCCGAGGGGGCGGCGGGCGGCCGCCCGGCCCCAAAATCCAGGGGCCCCATGCCCCGGTGTCCGTGCGGTGAGCGGTGAGGCTGCTGCTCTTACTCGCACGCACCGACGACGCCGCCTCTCCTTCCTCCGGTCTCCGCCGATCGCTAGGGTTTCCTCCTCTTGGCGATGGCGGCTCCGGTGGTGGACGCCGAGTACTGCGCCAGGTCGGCAGGCGCGCCGCGACCTCCGCGCCTCATCTCCTCGAAGGCTGCGCACCCATCATGCTCCGCCTCGCGACGACGCTCACTCAACCCCGCCGCTTCTCCCTCCTACTATACGCCCGCCCGCCTCGCCCCTACCCCTGCTGCGGTTCGTTCGCGCTAGGAGCTCGTGCTTTGGACCCGGTTGCTTGAGTCGTGCGGTTACCTTTGGTGTTGTGCTAAGACGAGCAGCGTGTGAGATTTGAACACCGATTTGGTGGTTCTTGCTGCGGATATCGAGCGTCGTTGTTGGTTTGTGTGTTGTGTTTGTTCCTGTTGCTTTCTCATGTTCTTGGACTGGCTCGAAGATGTGTCATGTGTTGTAGCAGGGGAACTGTAAGAGAAAAAGCCGCAAGCGTTGGTTCTCAATCCCGCAGGCACGCATAATAGCAGAATCGGAGAAGCTGACACGAACTGCCTGTTCTAGCTCCACTAGGCTTTCACTCCTTGAGCTTTGCTTTACATTTATATATACTTAGGAACAAATATGTGATGCATCAATAGGATCAGATGTCGTGCACACTAAGGAATGAGCTGCAGAGAAACTTCAATGAAGCACAAATTTTGTGAAGGAACATGTTCATCTGTATTGTGTCGATCTAACACCTAGCTAAAGCTGTCTCTGACTTACCGTTCACTTATCTAGGATTTTATTCTGCCTGTATTATATGGAAGACTTAATTCCCTTGCTCTCCCTTGAAGATGGCATGATGCTGGCACATACGAGGTGAACACAAAAACTGGTGGTGCAAATGGTTCGATCAGATACGAGGAAGAGTACACCCATGGTTCAAATGCTGGTTTAAAAATTGCTATTGACCTCCTTGGTATTTATTATTTATCCCCCAAATACTCAAATGTGCTAGTAGATGCTTGTGCAAGAACACTTTTTTTTTTGTTGCTTATGAGGACTCTGCAGTGTTTCTTAAAGTAAGTATGAGTTATACGACTGATGACTTTGAAGAAATCAATTTGGGCATTCTTATTAGTTTCTAACAAGTTAAAATTCTCTTTTTTATCGTTGTGGGTTCCTGCACCTTTTGAGTCTAATAATACTCTGTGTAGAACCACATGACTTTAACACATTTCAGTTTTGCTACTTTGCTGTTACATTGGTCCTTAGTACACTATAAATCAAATGATTGTTATCGCTTATCCAACTGCCCTTTGTTGTTGTAACAGAGCCTATTACAGCAAAGAATCCAAGGATTACATATGCAGACCTTTATCAGGTAACTTGGGATTGCTTGTGTTGGCTCTTGTATTATACTAGTATTGGTACTATGACATCTGACATTTTCCTCACATTTGAGCTTTTGCATCCTATTGAGTACTTGAAACATTGAATTACACACACACATATACATATGTGCTAACTAGATTTTACTTACAGCTTGCTGGAGTGGTTGCAGTTGAAGTTACTGGGGGGCCAACCATTGAGTTCATTCCTGGAAGACGTGTACGTGAAATAACATTTCTTTATAAATGGATGAGGTTGATATCAATACCATCATCAATGACTTCGCATCTAGAAATGTTAGAAGAAATTTTTAAGGTAATATTTATAAACTCCTTGATATGAATTTTTCTTTAATACATAACGCATTTGAAGTGTTTGTTGGTAAAATATATATATATATATATATATATATATATATATATATACGTAGATTTATATTTAGATATTTATACTAGGACCCCTATTTCTAGTTTCGCCCCGGGCCCCTAAAATCCCAGGACCGGCCCTGCCGAATCGTATACTTGTGCGTATGCTCCAACGCCGGTACTGTGTTCCACCTGCTCGGCCGCTCTGGGCGGTTTGCTCATGGATTGATTGGGACACGCTAATCTCGTGACAAAACAGAAGCTTAGCCTCGTAATGATCCGTGAAAGGCATCGGTGGATGGATCTGAACTGAACCTGATGGAGAGCAAAGCAGCAGCATCGATCAGCATTGCGGGATTGATCCCAACAGAGAGGGCTCGACCGATCACCTACTGGAGTCTCGAAAAGGGAGTTAGCTGAAAGGGATCGATCAATCTCGAGGCAGAAACTGTTTGTATCCCAGAGAAAATAAGAACGAGACGCATTTGATCCTGCCATGGATTCCTCTCACAGTGCAGTGCTAACTAATCCTTCGTTGCAACCTGCACGGCAGTGACAAGTGCACCTCCACTGCCAAAGGAGGACAGTACTGATATCTTAGCGCGTAATCTCGATGACTAGGCAGTAATTAGGAGCCCGGGAAAGAAGGCAGGGCGGAACACAGGGAGCTTAAACTAAAGGCGTCTCCTGTCGTGCTTTTGTTTCCACGCGGAACACAGGCACGCCAAGTGAAACCAAGATCCTGCCGTGCTTTTTTGTTTCCACGCGGATTGACAATCTCGACGGGGATTGGAAATGGTGCTGGTAGCTGTAGTAGTGGGTAAGGTGGCGGTGCCGCTCGATCAGCGCAAGGACTCTCCGCCCCCGGCGACGACCGTGCGGCTGATTTCGAGATTGGATGTTGATAAATATCATCTAAATATTTTCTTTTTAGCTATCATTCAGATTTATGATTTTGTATTAGAGATCTAACAGATACGAATTCTCTCCGCTCTAAAAAATCTCCCCCTCAAAAAAAAGTTGTTGGATCTCTAATCCAACGGCTCTAAATTTAAATAATAATTAAGAAAAAATATCCAAATAATACTAGACACACACTTTCAGATTATCTTACGCGCCCGTGCACGCTGAATAAGGCGTCATTGCCTACTTGCTTTGCCCCTGTGGAGCGGTTGGGGAAACGCGGCTTATCCAGGAGTATTGTATTCTCGGCAGGGTTCACTTGATACATCTCTTCTAGAAAAGTCTATAAATCTTAAAACAAGATAATTAGCATTAGATAATGTTAAATCTGTAACAACCATTGAAAAATAAATCAAATTGAAGATTGGATGTAGATATAGACTTAATATTAGATTGGGGCGAATCACCAATTTTATTGTTATTTTTGGATTATATATATTTTCTCTCATCTAATATTAACAACTTTGTTTTAAGATTCATGAATATTTCTAAAAGTAAGCATACCCATTGCCGACACCTTAGTTTATCTGATAGTATTTGCCTAAGACGGTCGCAATGCATGGTGATGGTTGTTGTTAGACCTGTCTAATGGGTCGTGTCGAGCCGGCATGGGATGGGTCCGGTCCAGGCATGACCCATTTAGGCACGGCAAAAAAACGGGCCATGCCGTGTTGGCCCACGGACCGAGGTGTGAGCCCAGGCACAGCCCACAACTGTGCCATGTTAGCACGGGCATGGTTAGGGCTTAACATGTCGTGTCAGCACGGTTGGCCTGTTAAGCCGAGAAAAAGAGAAAAAAATCAGAAATTTGTAGAGAATTAAGGAAGAAATCATAGAAAATTACAAAAAAATATAGAAAATTGTAGACATTGTTAATCATCAAGATAAGTATTTTCAATGACATAATGAGCTTTATTAACTTGTTAAATTACATGGGATGGATGCCTCGCTAAAAACTTTACCAAGTAAAAACTCAACTTGAGAAAACCTTTAAAAAAACAATATAGCCTATAAAGCTCACTAGTGACTATATCTGAAGAAAAAATATTAAAAATCCTATTCATTACTATCTAGATACAAATTCTCAAAAGATTATTCTAAGTGTCTATTCTCTACAGTATGTTGAAGTCTTGATTCAGCTTGTTCCCAGTCTTTAACGGTCAGAAGGATTTTGACAATCTCGTTCGAGAGACTTGTTCGCCGCTCCTCGATTATTCTTCCAGATAGACTGAATGTTGACTCCGAGGAAACCGTAGAGACATGAACAATCAACACATCCCGTGCTAATATGGATAGCACTGGATATGTTACTTTCTAGGTTTGTCACCACGAAAGGATGTTCAACTCTTGCTCGAAGCTGACGCTATCACTGTTGAGATAGCTTGATAGGTCTCCGGTGCTTTATCACTGGATATGTGTACCTGCACGAGAATCTCTAAAGGAAGAACAAAAAATCTTGGCATATTGCATAGTCCCCATAGAGGTGCTAGGGACTACCGAGGGTCTTTCCAAACGCACGGACTCAAACTTATTTTTGTATTTTTCGTATACCTCATATAATTTATCCTTAACTACTCTATAGTATGTACAATAATTTAAACTGGTAGCATCACTTAAAAGTTGTAATACATTTATAAATCTTTGGAGTTTGGCCCTAGGATCCAAAATAAAGGCGAATGCATATAAAATAGGAATTTTCCTCTAATATTTTAAAAACTTAGTTTTCATGGCACCTACAGCATCCCGTAGTACATGATCATTTTCAAAACCTTTAGGTGAGTTGCAATTTCAAGAATGTTATGAACAAATTATAGGAGAGGTTGGGTAGTATACTACAAAAAGACAAAGTTTAGCTTTATGAAAAAAATTCTAAAAAGGAAAATATTTTTTCCACCAACAACCTAATCGTTCTCAGTAAGTTTAGGCTATCTAACTTGGGTTCTACTGGAGGAGCTACGAGATTGATGACCTTGGCTGTGAAGGAAAATAGATAAGATGCTCTTATATGGCAATATATGTTTAAGCATAAGGTAAGCAGGGTTCCATCTAACAGGCATGTCTAAGCCAAATTTTCTAGGACGGACGTTCATTGCTACACAAAAGCTCTTATATGCGGCTATTCATTGGTTAGAATAATTAATATATAAAATTGCATCTCTAAAAGATTCAATACAAGTATTTAATCTTTTTAAACTAGATTTAACAATAAGATTAATAATATGACAAGCATAGCATTGATGCAGCAAAAAAGTTTGTGCATAAGTATTAAACAAGAGAATAAGAATTTTCATAACCTTAGTGTTTGCAGCTACATTATCTAAAGTTATAGAAAAAATCTTATCCGTAAGGCTAAAATTTTCTACAACTTTAATAATGCATTCTGCAATATTTTCAGCAGTATGCGAAACATTAATTAATTTAAATCCTATAATTCTTTTTCCATTACCCAGTCATCATTAATATAATGAACAACAACACTAATATATTCCTCCCTAGCCCTACTACTCCATATGTCTGATGTCAAAGCAATAAAGAATGTACAGGTATGAAACATTTCTTTCAATTTTCACAACAGTTGTTATAATATTAAATTAAATCTCTAGTTATGGTTTGTCTAGATACAACACTAAATCGAGGGTTATGAGGAATCATAATATATTTTTGAAAATCATCAGACTCACCAAAATTTAAAGGTAAATCTTAAGAAGCAATTAATCTACGAAAGGATTCTCGAGGCTACCTCTGGGTTGTCCTCCCAAGTATGTACCGAGCCGTCTGAGTTATATTGCAGATGTGTTTGGCGTATTTGTGTTCCTTGCCTTCTTTTGCAGCTTTCTGCATGCCGTTGCAGGTGATCCGTCCCACCTGAAGATTTCACAGATAATTCATTAATACAAATTTTACAAACAGCATACCTCACCGAAATCCAATCATCGTCGGTCTTGAATTTCTTGTCGAAATCGTTCTAGACTCTTGATGTAGTACCTCTTGTTCTTTTTGCACCTGTGCTATGGGTTGTGGATGCACTCGTTGACCCAGTAGAAGATGGATCGATTGGACCCTACATCGACGGGGCCGTCGCTTCTTCCGGCTCTACAGTTTGTTGTGGATGTGAATTTCTGCGGATGGATATCCTTCTTGAAAGGATTGCATATCCTCCGCCGTGAGGCCAAATTCGGAGAGTTGAAAATCGTATTTCTCCAGTAAACCAACTGCAAATTGAAATAGCAAAGTACAATTAACTTACTGTTGAATCAACAAATAATAGCAAAAAATATTGAAATAAGGCAGCACTATCACCTCTTCTGCAGCTTTCAGAAAATTCTTTGAATTTTTTTGAATTTCGCATGAATTTTTCACTAATTTTACCAAATTCGCGTAAACACTAACAGATTTTTCACAACTAATCAGAAAGATAAGAGTCGGGTTTGAGGTGTGGAGAATGGAGGCCAGATGCCCCCCTATTTATAGGATTTTTTTTGAATTTTTTGCTATTTCCATAATGTTTTACTTTCCAACAGTCAAATAACGGCTATTTTCATCAGGCTGGACTCCCCCCTACCTAGGCACGGCACGGGCCGTACCGGCATAGCCCACTAGCTAGATGGACCGTGCCGTGCCTGAACTAGATCTACAGTGATAGGCCACAAGTTGTGTCATGTCTAGGCCAAGCCTATAGTGACAGGCTGTAGATTGGCACACCAAAGTCTGGCCCATTAGCCACCTCTAGTGGTTGTTGGTTGACATAGACACTCGACTACGAAGTTCTCGTTTTCTGTTGTTGTTTTTTTTCATGTTAAAGCACATCACGTATTGTTTTGATCAACGTATTTGCAGCCTTGTGTTTGTCCACGGCGCAAAGGACTGCACGCGTACGTACTTACCTACCTCAGGACTGGAGTCAGGACCACCCTTTACCCATCTGATCGCTAAGCACTAAGCAGCCATCAGCCCATCAGCCCTCTCACGCCGTTACTAGAACTCCTATTTAAACACGGGATCGAGGACTCGGTTTCTTACGATCAGATACTAGCTCAGCCCCCCCTCTCTCTTTTAGGCAGTCGCTCTAAAAAAAGGCGCAAAGTCATACTCCGAATCTCGGTTCAATGACTTTTAGTAGTCATCCCCCCAAGTATCGCAGCGTTTCCGCTCGCATCTAGATTCAGCCATACACGGACACCAACCCTCCAGCCTTTTTTGTAACCCTATAATTTGAGGCTGATGAGAAAGGAGGTAATGGAAAAGAAAAAAACAGAACAGGCCATTCCTATCTTTCTAACCCTACGTGCAGGCCCATCTCCGACAACCTCCCATCCCCTATCCTGGTTCCCTTGCAGTTCCAAAGACTTTTGACATCGGCAAAATAACCAGGAACCCGCTTCTTCAGATAAAAAAACGCAGCCTGCAGCGCGATGGCGTCCATGGTTCAAGCAACAGCAACCTGAGCCGCGTATCGGCCATGCGAGGTGGGGCCCCACGCCGCAGAGAGAAGAGAGGGGCGAGGACAAAAGGCGCCTCACGTCCCCTCCTCCTCCACCCCCCACTCTATTGCCCGCCCTTTTCTGCGCTCCTACTCTGCTCATCGCCGTCTCCTTCCCCTGCCTGCGCCTCTGCCTCTGCTCCTCCTCGTGCAGCAAGCTACGCGAAAACAGCGGCAAGCCACCAAAACGCAGCACAGACATAGCAGCATACACGAGCCTTCTTGTTCTTGCTCTTCTAACTGCGGATACACAGAGACATTCCTCTGTAGCCGTCGTAGCCGGTGAGCAGCAGAGGGAAGCCGGCCATGGGGAGGCACAAGTTTCGGCTGTCCGACATGATCCCGAACGCGTGGTTCTTCAAGCTCCGGGACATGCGCGCCGTCCGGGGCGGGGCTGGCGCGGGCGCGGGGAGCCCGGCCGGGGTGGTCACCCAGGCGTCGATGTCCGTGTCGCGGGCGGGCAGGGCCTGCCGGCTGCCGAGCACGCCGAGGCACGGCGCCTGGCTACCGCACAGGACGTCCTACTACTACACGCCTCGGGCCGGCGACCTCGTGGGGTCCCCGCTCCACCCCAAGACCTCGGACACGCACTTCCCGCCGCTGCCGCTGTCGCCGCCGAGGCGGTCAAAGCGGCGGCATAGGAGGCCGTCCGTCAAGCTAGTGCCGTCCGTCAGTGGCAGTAGCGTCGTGTCCTCGCTGGTCTCCACACGCTGCCGCTGCGGGCACAAGCCCGAGCTGGTGGTGGTCGAGGGGCCCGACACTCCGCCGTGCTGCCGCGACAAGTTCGCTGGTTACAATGACGACGACTCAGGGGAAGTGCTCGAGAAGCCGACGGTTACCATCCCCGCGGACGAAGACCTCGAAGGCAAGGTGACCACCTCCGCCACGGACATCATCATCGACCTGCGGACTAAGAACAGGCTCGACAAGGTGCTGCTCCCGCCGATCGTGACCAAGCCGGCGAGGAGAGAGCCCGACGGCTGCGAGCTGGAAGACAAGCACATCGACGTCCTCACACACGCGACCCAACGGACCGGTCCTGTCCCCGAACACAGCAAGGTCAAACCGAGGCGGTCCGTGTCGTCGGCGCGCCGGCTCAAGACGCGCGCGAACACTCCGCGTGTAGTATCGTCCAAGAAATCCAAGCAACGCGCGGCCGCGAGCCCGCCGGCGCGGACGAGGCCGCCGCTGGCCGAGAGCTTCGCTGTGGTGAAGTCGTCGCTGGACCCTAGGAGGGACTTCCGGGAGTCGATGGAGGAGATGATCGCTGAGAACGGCATCCGCACTTCCGCCGACCTCGAGGACCTCCTCGCGTGCTACCTCTCCCTCAACGCCGCCGAGTACCACGACCTCATCGTCGAGGTGTTCGAGCATATCTGGGCCAGCCTCGCAGACATCAAGATGTAGCAGCAGAGCTCATGCCATGCAATGCAACGCACTCTTGCATGGTGGTGAATTCAACTAGTTCCATCGTGCCAAGAAATGTCTTCTTAAGATTCTTAATTAGATCTTGTTAATGATCCTGAATTGGGCATGGATTATGAGAAATATTCTCCAACCTGTGATGCCATGCTCTTCTTTTCTCTTTACCCTGCTGGTAAGAGGTAGCGTAGTACATGCTCTAGCCCGACACCTTCGATAAGGTATGGGGATGAAGGTAAACAGTAACTGAAAAGCCATGGGTGTAGAAGTAAATTGGAAATCAACTGTGGTGAAGACTATTGATGAGTAGTCTAAGCTTGAGCAGTAAAAATTCTCCCAGCTGTTGAATTTTAGTTGGTACTGGGTCTTGCCTCCTATGACATGCTCACATGCAGGAGGTAGTCGTGACCAGCGATTCTACTGTTTAGCTGTACGTCGTAGACCTTAGTTTAGTTGAAGGCTGATGTGATGAATGGATTTTAGGTGGTGATCATTTTAACTTATTTTTGATGGTTTATGGTGAAAAATCTTGTGTTGGATGAAAAAAATCATGAATGATAGAGGCTTATTTAATATAATTAAATTTAAAAAAATTAAAAAATATAAAAAATATGTTAGCCCATCACAAACAACGCAAACGAATACGGCAAAAAAAAGAACCAGAAAAAAGCTAAAAAAACCAAAAGTTCAGAAAAAAACAAAATTATGAATAATGAAAAATAAGTCAGAAGCCAGAAATTTAAGCCGAAATAAGCGGGGCCTTAATCCCATATTTGAAGAGCAACTAATTTCGAGTCTTTGCCTGTTCTTTCATGAATGAGTAGTACCCTCCTCCTTACTGCTCATAACTCTACATCGTAGGGGGAACTGTATACAACAGTGGTTCTGATACAATAAATGGCATGTATTCACTGTATATTGTGCAGCAGTAGTAAATATTTCTGGCTCAATCCTATGGTATTTATCAGGTGCCTTAGCTAAGGTCGTACATTTTTTTAAGGAAAAAGGCCCCCAAGGTCTAATGGTTTCTGGATCATGTTCGTTTTTGCTCATGACTTTCTGATTTAGTGTACCAATAGTATCAAATTTATAGAGAAACATTCGACTACGATTTTGATTAATATAAATAAAGTTATTATAATATCTACTATAATCTTCTAGTAAATTTTATCTAAAAAGATACTTTCTTTAAAAATTACATCATAAAAAAGCTATTTACAATAAAAAAAAACGGGGTATCAGCCGACAGCCGGACGTCGGACGATACAAAAGTTGAGTGCACGATCCACCAAATTACAGACAGAACCCAGAAAAATAGGAAAGTTACATTCCAGTGCCTAGGTTCCTCTACTACGTTCTGCCTCACCGAAGAAGATGCGTGTGATCTTGAGGCTTCACTGGCGCCGGGTAGATCTGCTAGTAGGAGGCGTAGACGATTGATGACGCCCGCCGTGCAACCACCTGGGATCTGAGGAAAGGGCGCCTTCTCAAAGATGACCGGAGTTGGTGGGTTGCGTCGACCGGATTGGTCCGCCTGGCAGCCACCGATGGTCTTGATGGCCTCCGCAATAGAGGTTGAGGGTGTCCAAGGCCGAGATTGAATCGCTTCGACGACGACGAATCGCCGCATATGGAGCCGACAACGAAGAAGAAACTTAAGAGGAAATTTTGGTGGAGGGGGGAAAAAGATGGGGAACGTACCAGATCCAGAGCCCCAAAACGTGGGTTAACCGATCTGGCCGGTCCGGCTGCAGATCCGTCGGTTTCGGAGCTCTGGGAGACCGACGCCATGACGGAGTTTGCACGGAGACGCAGGAGGAGGAGATTCTAATCTACAGGGTGGGACCCCCTCCCGCTCGCCGCCGGGGAGATTCTAGGGGCGGGGGGCCACATCTAAGGTTGGAGAAGGGAACTGTAGCTGGGAGTAGGGTGTTAACCTGAACAGAAAATCTAAAGATCGGTATCCGACGGTATAGATCGAACCTGTTCAATCTGAAGTCAAGATGCACGAATCTCGGAGCCTCGCTCCCACACCCGACATATTCATTTTTCCCCACACCACACCACTCTATTCCCATTCTATTCGTCCCTGCATTCCCCTCGTCACTCTACTACACTCCACATAAACCTCTGAGCTAGGGTTTCGACTGCCCGTGCCGCGCTGTCTTTCCTCATCACCGCTCCGTGTCCTCCTCCTCAATCGCGCGAGTGGAGCACGTGCGCGTTGGGAGCCCTAACTCACTGATACGCTCTTCCTCATCGACACGCTCCGCCTTGGCAACCACATCCACGTGGATGGCGACGCGCTCCCGTCCGACAGCTACATCCAGTGCACGCACCCCCTCGCCGGTACATTCTTACTCACCGACGCTCTATTTCCTAGCCACTGTAACCCGCTTCGTCGTGATTTTACCCGTCCTATCCTAATGCTCGTACTATCGAAGCTACAGTAGTCGGTCGAAAGGCTGTATGTGGTCGAAGCTGCAGTAGTCGGCCGAAAGGTCATTGTGTTTCATGAGGTTTGATCAACTTCCAATGGGGTTCATTGATTGATTTGGTTAGGTTTTACGTACAAGTTTCATCACTAGTTTCATATAGTTTCATGACCAGTATTAATTTTCATAGCGTTTCACGAGGTTTCAACAAGTTTCAAGGGCGGGTTATTGCCTGATTTGGATATGTTTCATGTATAAGATTCATGACTAGTTTCATGTTGTTTAATATAGTTTTACTCAGTTTCACGAGGTTTCATCAAGTTTCAAGGGTGTCGGCTAGGTTTCACGTACATGTTTCATGTTGTTTCATAGAGTTTCGTGTTTAAGTTTCGTAGTGTTTCACAAGATTTCATCAAGTTTCAAGAGGAGTTTATTGCCTGATTTGGCTAGATTTCATGTACAACTTTCAATACTAGTTTTATGTTGTTTCATATAGTTTCATGTTGAAGTTTCATTGTGTTTCACGAGGTTTCAACAAGTTTCAAGTAGTTTCACGTTGAAGCTACAGTTGTCAGTCGAAAGGCTATGTGTGGTCGAAGCTACAGTAGTCGGTCGAAGGTCTCTGTGTGGTCGAAGCTACAGCAGTCGGTCGAAATGCTATGTGTGGTTGAAGCTAAAATAGTCGGTCGAATGAATATATGTGGTTGAAGCTTAGCAGTCCGTCGAAAGGCGTTGTGTGGTCGATGATATAGCAATCGGTCGAACGGCTTTGTGTGGTCGAAGATATAGTAGTCGGTTGAAAAGCTCTGTGTGGTCGAAGCTACATCAGTCGGTTGAAGGCTCTTTGTGGTCGAAGCTACAAGAAA
This sequence comes from Bonia amplexicaulis, assembly GCA_036346245.1. Lineage (NCBI taxonomy): Eukaryota > Viridiplantae > Streptophyta > Magnoliopsida > Poales > Poaceae > Bonia > Bonia amplexicaulis. Next base: position 6,704,707 of record CM070736.1, on the reverse strand, counting down.
CGGTCGAATGGCTCTACGTGGTCGAAGCTACAGTAGTCGATCGAAGGGTTCTGAGTGGTCGAAGCTACAATGATCAATCGAAGAGCTTTGCGTGGTCGAAGGTACAGTGGTCGGTTGAAGGGCTCTACGTGCTCGAAGCTACAGTGGTCGGTCGAAGGGCTCCACGTGGTCGAAACTATAGTGGTCGGTCGAAGGGCTCTACGTGCTCGAAGCTACAGTACTCGGTCGAACTGCTCTATATGGTCGATGCTACAATTGTTAGTTGAAAGGCTATGTGTGGTCGAAGTTACAGTAGTCAATTGAAGGTCTCGGTGTGGTCGAAGTTATAGTCGTCGGTCGAAGGGCTCTATGTGGTCGAAGCTACAATAGTCGGCCGAAGGGCTATGTGTGGTCGAAGCTACAACATTCGGTCGAAGGGCTCTGTGTGGTCGAAGCTATAGCAGTCGGTCGAAGGGCTCTGTGTGTTCGAAGCTATAGCAGTCGGTCGAAAGGCTCTTTATGGTCGAAGCTATAGCAGTCAGTTGAAGGGCTTTGTGTGGTCGAACCTACAGGAGTGGTCGAAGGGCTCTATGTGGTCGAAGCTACAGTAGTAGGTCAAAAGGCTCTTTATGGTCGAAGCTAGAGTAGTTGGTTGAAGGTCATTGTGTTTCACGAGGTTTCATCAACTTTCACGGGAGTTTATTACCTGATTTGGCTAGGTTTCATGTGCAGGTTTTATGGCTACGAAGGAGGAAGGACGGCGCGGCATCACTCGCGCTCCGCATGACGTAGGAGGAACGACGGCGTCATTCACTCTCCATGCGTGCGACGAAGGAGGAATGATGGCACAGCGTCGCTAGCGCTCCGCGCGATGCAAGAGGAAGAACAACGCCGAGGTTTTGCTCACGCCGGGAAGGACGGCGTCGCACGCGCTCCGCGCGTGACGGAGGGTACGGGGTAGGGATAACGAAGGACGGTGACCAGAGATGAGAGCGCGGGGTGGAGAGACGATGGACAATTGGATGCTCTAATCAGGTTGAACGGTATAGTGTGATGTAGTCGCCCTCTAACCTGAAACGAATTATCGGATTAACAATTTACCATCTATTCAAATTCGTATTTGTATTCGCAACAAATAATATGGATGCGAATATGGTATAGGAATTTCCATCCAAATTGCTATATTATCCAAGCTATTCGTGTTCGCATTCAAATTTGATACAACAATACACATATTTTATTGCAATATATCAAACAACTTGGACATCTTTTAAAAATTTAGTGTGAATTTTATGTTTCTTCAAGATCAATATTACATTACTATGATTAATTACGTTGTGTACAGGGTCGAAATATCCTCAATATCTAGCCACTACATAAGTTATATATAACTTGTGCGTATATCCGAATTCGACTGAATTGAGTAGGTATTTAATTCGTATTCGCTACAACATTTGATTCATATTCAAGCATATTCGAATTTATATTTGTACTCGTTGAGAAAATACACATATAAATATGGAAAGATTACTATTCGATTTGTATTTGATACGTTGAGGGAGACGAGAACGAGCAAAAGTTGCCCAATATTTTACTTAGGTAAAATTAATTTCAGAGCACCAAACTTTTGTGGCATTTGTTCACAGGCATCCTCCTTGATCTCGACAAGAAAAAGTACAAGGTCATACATTAAAGCATTGGTAAAAATATGGCCATAGCTAAGACACTAGATACCGAGCGATTTTACTGTGTTAAAAATAAATGCCAAATTGATCTTAAGCGCAGTGGAAAAAGTTTGCTTCTCAAGTACTGTACAAGTCAACATGTTAGTATGATGAAGTAATTGTTCCAGATCTCTTTCTTTCCTTTTTCTTCTTGAAATTCTGGCATCGATCAGTACTGATACAGTTGTGAATTCCTGCTACTTCTGTCTTACGACACAGTTCATCCTTCGATAAGAGCTATTTGGCGCAGGCTATTTTGTTTTTTACACCTTGGGATCTTCTTGAGCCCTGCTGTGCAACTAGCTAGGGGACAGCAGCAACAACAGTTACAGACAAAAAGCCTAGCAAGCGAAACACTGAGCATTGCCCTTCTCCTACATTTCTACTCATGCAAGAGGGACTGTGGAATTGTAGTCTGGAGATTCCATCCCCCAGCAATGACAAGCGTGTGTGTGCAGATCTTAAGGAATTCACTTCTGAAAAGTACTAGTAGTACATACTTTTGAGTTTCCTAGGTTCTCTCTCCAAAGCAGTAGCAGGAAAATGCCTGTGTTCTCTTAGCGTAGATATAATCCGACCAAACAATAGTATGCTTAATCAGATCTAATTATCTATACCTATGCAACAATGACAGTGTCAGTGAATGATTGATCAGCTTGAGTCTTTGGCTCAAGGAGGAGTACTAGAGGCCTCTGCATTATACAAAATGGACCACAGAAACAAAACCTTCGTGCGGATGCATGATAGACGCATAATAAACGCAAGCACCAGATATCGGCGGATCTTAAATAAATTGGATTGAGCTTGAGGTCGCTTGGCACGTGAAAGTGCTGCCCCTCAACGTCTCAAGATCGCCGGGGATCGAGGACAAAGATGAACAGACCATTCTGACGTTCTCCTCCTTCCATATTAACATGGGATACCCCTTAAATGGTTCTAGAGCTGTAGCACCACACCATATTTGTCCCTGTTCAGTACAGGGTCCCAAAACGAGAGGCCCCATTTGCATGAGCATTAGTATAGCACCTTAGATATCAATATGAGATATTACTATAGAATATTATCATCAAAGTAAGAAATAAATAAGAACAACATTGGAAATAACAAAGAAATTAAAATTTTAATGGAGGACCAATGAAAACTGAAATAAATATTTGAAACATGAGACCAGTTCACTTCTAACCAAATGAAGAACAAATGAAATAACAAAATAGTGGCAAGCCACGATGCTGAAAACTCGAGTGCCCCCACCCATGCATGATGCTATCACTCCACTGGCCTTTGACCTAAGAATGAAAATAGCAAGTATGAGATTTGAAAATCTCAGTAAGTACCCAGCAACGATCGCAACACGATGATTAAATGACGAGTAATGCAAACAAGTAATTGACACAGGTTAATTGTAATGAAACTAGGTTATGGGAAACACTGATACCGATCGGACATAGAGATAACATGAACCGTGAAATTAAGGATAACCATTATTTAGCAAGTCATGGTACTGACGATTACTCTCACATACCCGATTATAAGAGAATAGTCAGGCACAACGTTGTCCTCGACTGTATGCCGCAGACGGAGTGTAATATACTAAGTAACGAGAGTGTACGACTCCCCGTAAGTTACCAAGTGGGTAGCAATCTCCCCTATATATGTGTAACCCTAGGCCAAGTAACCGCTATATTATTAACATGTTATCCTAAGTAACAAGATAACAAGAACAGTGGAATCAAGATAATTGTTATTTAACAAGCTATGGCAATGGCACTGGCTATTACTCGCACATACTCAGTTATACGAGAATAGTCAGGCACAACGATGTCCTTGATTGTATAACCACAGATGGGGTGCAATATCCTGAGTAACGAGAGTGTACGGCCCCCATGTGTTACCAGGTGGGTGAAAATCACCCTACATGTGGATAACCCCAGGCCAAGTAACCGTTATATTGTTAACATGTTATATGGTATAAATTTAAGGAAACTAAGAAAATGCTAAAATAAAGTTATGAGAAGTGAAAGTATGTACTATGATTGGAAATGGAGAGACATAATCCCTGATATGAGGGCGATGTGGAAGGATAATATGATAATAGTGATATAAGAATTATTCTAAGAAAGTATTATAACATAGCTCACACAAGGGTTGACAACCATCCAAGTTTTATTATGTGGTGAGTGATTATTAGTCAGATTAACAGGTGTTGTAAGGATCATGATATCAGGAAAAATAAATATAGCAGCTATAATGTTAAAAGATTACTAGTGGTTTAAACGTACATTTGACACATGTTTATATGCTACCCTCATTAATGATTTAAGCACGAATTCTAAGACTAATTAAAAGTATGAATTATAGAACATTATTAACCGTGTATTCTAATGAACCTAAAGGCATATGAATTAAGATAACCTAGAACATCATAGCATGAATACAGTATTGGATGTCTATAACTAGGCAAACATTAGTAGTATGATAATAACTAAGCATGCACTAGTAATATGATAATAATTAGGCAAGCATTAGTATTACAATAACAACCAGGTAAGTTTTAGTGATATGATAACAGCCATGTAACTTTGGTGATACGATAGTAGCCAGGTAATCCTTGGTGATATAATAGTGCCATGTAATCTTTAGTAATAGGATAATAACCAGGTAATCTTTAGTGGTATGATATTAGCCAGGTAATCTTTGGTGATGTGATAATAGCCAGGCAAGCATGAGTGTTATGATAATTCTACTCAATGGCAAGGTGACAAGTAATATGGGAACACATGGTATGCAAAACGGAAAGGTCACGGCCGCTAGATACTTGCCTTGAGCACGCTCGGTGAAACCGCTGCACAAAGGATCCGAAATGCGCAATTGCCCGAACGCTCCATCATTAGCTGTGTGCTAACTTACATGATGGAATAGAAGTGAATTAGATGAGTGTGAAGATAAAATTATGGAAAGGCTGCAGGAGATGGTTCGTCCGGAAAAGATCGCGTTCGCAAAGATTCGTTGTGCGAAGCATTGTTCGGTTAAGCAACGTCATTCGGTCAAGCAAAGGACGTCCTGCTACAGAAGTTATCAAAATCCTCACGCGAAACCCAGTTCGATCGAGCCTCTGGCCAACTGAACCGTGACTGTGGGGAAAAACGGTAGCCGACCGACCAGCCGCCACCGTCGGCCAACACCGGCCGCTGACTGCACCGCGTCGCCACCGACCGTCGCCACTTGCCTCTAGCGCCCCCACCGTCAAATGCCACGCCATCTCGAGCCGCCTCCGCCACTGCTTCGCCACGGCCGCCGCTGCCCAAACGCCGCTCGGCCTGCGCGCCTCACGCCGCCGCTTCCTGCCTCCGCGTTGTCCATCACTGCCGCGGATGGCCTCCGCGCTGCATTTGGCCTGCAGCTGCCTACGCGTACTACGCCGCCTGCGCACTACCCTGTTGCACTCGCACCACCGCCTGGCCGCACCTCCGTCTGACCATGTTGCCCTGGCCGCGCCGCCGCATGCACGCGACTTGACGTTGTGTTGTCGCGCGCGTGCCGGCCAAAGCCGCTTGTCGCCGGTGCCACCTCCGGCCTACGCATCGCCCCAGCCAGCTGCGCCGTCAACCTTGTGCCGTTTGAGAGAGAGAGAGGAAGAGAGATAGGGGAGAGAGGCACACGAGAGAGGAATAGATTGATAGAGATTAGAGAGAGTTAAAGAGAGATAGTTATAGGAGAGGGATTTTTGAAACGCTGCCATCTTTTCTATTTTCAGAGTCCTGCAATTAGCTAGCACCCTCCTTCGCAAATGTTGTAGGACATAACAACAATACGGCATGATTGGAAGCAACAACCGCCCTCACATCATGCAACTATGACAGAAGCCGTTGAATTTGCAGCATCTGATGTTAGGAGGGATGGTTCGGGTTCAAATGCCCGAATGCTTGTTGCATCTCTCACCCTAGCTCCATTAATTAGAAGAATTAATCGAACACAGTACGTCCAGCTGAGTTCAGTTGAAAGTGTACATAAACTTTGGACGTAAAAAAGTTCTGTTAACGGCTACGCCAATGAAAAATTTTCTGTATAATTCCTCCGTTCTAAACAGGATCTCTGTTGGCTAATACCCACGAACAGTCTCCACCCATCTTGCCGGTCCTCGGTCCTGTTGCACCACCTGAATCTGCACGCAACGCGTACGTACGGCATGCACAGCTTGCGTCCCATTCTGCAGTATGGTCCTCGAGTGCAACATACATGCGCACGAACAGGGTGGGCGAACAGTAGAAGCTCCCTGTATCGATCCTTCAGCTAGCCTATCTCGTGCATAAGAAATCCAGGAGGTTACTGTTGGAAGAAGCTTCGGCTGGGTCCGTCAGAAGTGACAGAATCCGAAGCCGATCAACAGTTGGTGTATAACCTGTTACCATATGGCCCGTCTGTTCCATGAACCAAGTATATATTGTGCTGCAATCGCTGCGATTTGCTACAGTAGGTGCAAAGGTCGAGTGGGTGGTTTTAAGCTCGTGCCTGCCAACTACCAGAAGTATCACTTCACATGTTCGAGATTCGACGGTGCGTGCACTGCGCCAGTGCCAAATACTATTCAAGAAGCAGCAGATGATCAGAAGCAGCTTCCTACACGCATGCATACATACATACAGCATCCAAACATGCAAGCCTGACAAAAAGGCTCTGCAGCTGCATGCTGCAGCTATACATATCGAGCATTTACCACGCTCTCGGAGGTCTTTAATGGCGCTCAGTGATTAGTTAGCGAGGGGCTTTAACTCTTGAGACATCACATCCGAGAGCATGAAAGGGGGTGGGCTTATTTTTTTCCCCAGCTTATGAACTCCTCCAAACAAACAAGCCGGTCGATGTCTTTGTCGTCTTTTCGAAACAGTTTATTAAGACAGTTTTTTCGAAACGATTTAGGATATTTGATTCTATTGGATCGTAAGGGCATTCTCACCCCAAAAACTAGCCAATGAGGTGAGGGACTCCCCTACTTTTAAGTTAGATCTCTTGCCCTTCCACAACAAATATGAGACTATTCCAATAATCTCCTCTTTCATACATTGGTGTCCCTCAGCCCTTCACCGCTTCTTCACCGTACACCGACGGTCCCTTCACCGTACACCGACGGTCTCTCAGAGTCACAGTCCATCAGACGTTCACACACTAGTGTCCATTGGACCAAAGATATTAGAACCGGGCTTTGATACCACTTGTTGGATTGTAAGGGCCTTCTCACCCCAAAAGCTAACCAATGAGGTGAGGGACTCCTCTACTTTTAAATTAGGTTCCTTGCTTTTTTACAACCAACGTGAGACTATTCTAATAGATTCATTCGTACAAACGCTCACGCTAGGTCAAAAGACATCAGTCACAACCGAAAAGAACGCTCTCACATTAACAAAGCATAAATGGAGCATAAATTAAACGGAACAAGCTAGTGACATTTGCAGCAGATAAAAGACTGAAGAGACGGCTGAAAGGCCAGGCTCCTTCAAAGTAAATTGTTCATGTCTCAAGTCTCAACTGAATGTGTAGTGCAACTACGTCTCCCTTTACGTAAGCAATGCAATGGTGTCATTTTTTTTTTGTACTGACTCAAAATGTTACCACCTACGTTCCAGAGTGACCACCACATCAACATGGTTCGCTTCATGTGCATCACTCTTTTTCCAGGCAAAAGTAAGCCGCTGTGCTCTCCCTGCAAAAGTCAAAAGTGAGCACGGCATCAAGAAGTAGCCCACTGTACTAGATTGACAAAGGCCGTACGAGTTTACTTATCACACGGCATCACCGGTCTAGTTAACCATGACGGCTCGATGTGATGAATTGCCGGCCAAAGCATGGCTTCTTTGCTCCTTGCCTTGACATGGTGTTAAAAGAATCGAGGATCTGAAGGACATGACAGAGAAAAGTAAAAGAGAAGGTCAGTAGAGCAGACAAAGAAACAACGGATTGGAAGGGGGCAAAGACGGTGCTAATGATTGCAATGATTAGCAAGACACTAGTACTACTACACAGCATGCATGAACAGGAGGGTGGGGGTTGAGAGAGAGATTGGCGTCAGGTCCTGTAGCTGTAGCCCTGTGGGGCTCGTGGGGGAAGGCTTCTTCTAGGCCCTTGGTCCTAGCAGATCGGCCCCAGATATTACCGGACACGAGGACGAAGGACGGTGTTTGGTCGCACGTCGTTCTTTCAGGTGAGCGCCGGGTTTGGTCGCTAGAAAGAACCGGCTGGAATTCACCCGCGAAAGCGCAACTGACATCGCTGTGGCAGTGAGCACGAATGCCAAACTCTGAAGAAAAAAAAATGCATCCTTTCGTCGTTCCTACCACTACCAGCACGACGAGTTACAGAGCAGGGTAGGCTTGGGCAGAGTAAATCTGCAGTTCGTGCGTGGATGCATGGCTGGGCCCCGGGCGATACAAGGATGCTTTTGACAAGAAAAGGACCTGCCGTTTTGTATTCTCGTGGCAGCTGGTGAAGACTATTTATCTGCAGTTGGAGGAGCGGCGTTGCAGGTGGCCGTTCAATTCACTTGGACCTCCGTTTCGTCACGAGGCCAGGCCACCCCGACGGTCCCGTTACAGGGTGAGAGCGGTGGTGGCCACAGTGCAATCGGCACCGCGCCGGACGCCTTCGTTTTTGTATATTTCGACGATACCAGCACGTACGTACCGTCTGACTGGGTGGATCATGGATGACCTGTCTGATCCGAAGTGCCGGTTTTTTTTTTGTTGTTGTTGCTGTTGCTGCTGCTGAGAGAGTGCAGATTCATCAAAGCACATCCGAGATGTGGTTCCGTAATAGTAAGCAACCACTGTAACTGAAGCACGTGCACGAGAGCAGCACACTGTAACCATGCTGCTTTGTTCTTGGCTAACACAAATGGCGCAAGACATGACGAGACAGGTGTATGTACTTCGGAAAATCTATCACCATAAGTTCACGGTAATAATAGTGGCCCTTATCTTTACGGCTTTTAAAAGCGACTTTTGACTTTTGCTATAGTACCTAACTTTCAAATGGAGTATTTTCTTAAGACGGGTCTACAAGATAATTATAGTATATGTTAAAAACCCAACATCTGTATTAACCAAAATCACAAGCGAGTATCTCTCTCTACGTAATCTCTGTCGCAAATAGCTAAAATTTAAAAAAATTCAGTCAAAAACTATAAACCGCAGTCATATCAAACAGGCCCACTAGCATCGGCCTACCGGGTTGATTTGCGCCGTCCAGTGACTATTGAGTAGGAGAATCATCACATGCTGCACCGACACATAAAGCAGGAACTGTAGCCAAATCAACCGAATAGACCAGTACAGATAGCATGATCATTTCAGGTGATAATAAGTACGAAGATGACGAGAAGCAAGTACAGGAGAACTGTAGTTTGAATACAAGCTTCCTTAATTTCAGGTATGAATCAACACTTCTACAAGGCCGTGGCAATGGTTTCCTCAACTCATGCCATATGAACAAGCTCGTACACTATAATGATACATACATAGTTTAGTAATGTACAAAAAAAATCTCAGCTTCATTTAAAACCAATAACTCAAATCTCAAAGGAGACACGCTCAAGCCTCAATCGACAAATCAATCAATCAATCAAAATCCACCCCATCCCATTTTCCTCAACTGGGATTGCTAATTGCAGTATGTACTCACTTTATTCTGTATTTTTCATCATAAAAAAAATCTGAACCAACCCAAAGACTCAAACGACCTGTCATCACCGCCATCCACGGCAGTGTTTCTCCACGATCAGTTAATGGAGGACTGGCAGGTGTATCCAAGAAAGCTGTAAAAATAAGCCTTCTTGGACATATTAAGCTCACGCCATGACAAGAGAGGTGGTCTAAATGGGCGCACTTAGCCCCAGAAGAGGTAGCACAAAACCCAGCACAACCAATGCAATCAGAATCTGGTCCCTGAAAGAAACAATCTTGGGACGGTCAATGCAGCTAGCGTGCCGACCAGCCTCAGAAAGATGCAGGTCTCCTGGAGAGTACAGGAGTTCCAGGGAAATGAACGGGTTTGGTTCATCAGTCAGCTCAAATAGTATCTCACCAACAGCGCTCTTGAAAACCCCACTGGACCATCCCTAAGTTCAGAGCAAACACTGTCGTGTTCCACACTTGGCAGGAACGTTAGTGCAAGCGCATTAATACATGAGCCAAACTGGGTTCAGAGCAAGCACTGCACATACTTCACACTTGGGACAGAAGATTAAGCCATACATGGGCCAAATTTTGCATTACGGTCAGGTATTCAGTTTAGCAGGTTTTGAGCAGAATACAAACAAAGACTTCGTATTATTAAGTTGTAGTAAGGCATATGAAAATGTCACAAGTTAGCATGATAGCTGGATTTGCTTGTCGATTGTGATAAGCATAGAGCCAGCCGGCAAACTGGAAAAAGGTTGACCCGCCCTGATTCCGGAGACAAATTTCCTGATCGCGTCCAGAGAGGTGGATGCTCAAAGCGTACGAGTTTGGAGGATCACTGCTGCCAAGCTCATTCCAACATGTTTTCAACTTGTTACAGTTATATAATGTCAGACACAGGATTGATGGGGCCTTCTCTAGGCAGATCGGAATCTTTAGGATTCTTGACATTATCAGATAAAACTCTGTTGACACATTTTGCGAGATCCTCCATTTTCAATGCAACAATCTCCATCTTCTCCCTGGCAAGGGTGGAAGGTCTCATGTCAGAACAGGAAATCTAATTTGAAAACATAGCCTAATGCGCTTATGAGGGTATTCATTTGATGTTCTTGTCATGAGTTAGTATTGGAGGAACATAGACAAGTTGTGATGGCTTATGCATTATGGAAACATTATAGTGAGCTCAATTTGGAGATTATTAGTTATGTTTAGCAGCCTTCTTGAATAAATTGGTCTTGGGTCTTCTATAAAGATAGGGCAGGGCTCTTGCCTCATTTCAAAAGAAAAGAATTGATCTTGGGCGAACTTCGCGAGACACTATTTTTTATGTGCTATGCATAGCTCAGTGATCAGCAGACAAGTTCATATATTGAATTTTATCTTGTTGTATGTAGTGCTACTTTGCTTTATGTCTTGATGGGCCTTCCGCTCCTCGCATGGCTGGGGAAATCTTCACAAGCTGATGGGCCTTCCACTCCTTGCATGGTTGGGGAAATCTTCACAAGCTCTTCTTTCTATTGCTAATTCTAGTTTTCGGGCAAAACTTTCTTCCATCCCTGTGGACTTCACCAGAGCAATCCATTGGGAGTCACTGGCATGGGTATGAATGTTTCCTTGGCAAACGTAAGGCCTTAATACATGTGCTACAGTGCTTACTAGGCTGATCTATCTCCTCATCATGCAGTTCAATGCCAATCGAGCAAGTCACCAATGCACCAAACCGTTCGGCGATAACAGGTTATAGCAGCTGTCCATTAATTGACCTCCTGGTTAATCATCTAAACCACTCTTGATCTCACATCATTCAGCATTATCAAGATGAATACAGAGCTGCCATCAGACTAAATACATTACCTGCTGCTGATAAAGCAGTCCGATCCAACATATATGGTTGATTTTTTTCTGAATAATTTCTGATCAGACTCCGCTGACAACAAAAATGCTCTAAAAGTCTCTTTTTATTTGCACCTAACTAGTCTATAGGCGACTTGTATGGGTGGGTGCAAAGATGGCGAGGAAGGAAAGAGACAAAACATACTACATGGCGGTAGTATAAATTGCTAGCACGTACCTGAACACGTTGTACGTCGAGCCGGGCAGGACGGCGTCCAGCACCCGATCCACGTTCGAGCTCACCGGCCGGAACCAGTAGAACTCATCCCCGACCACCCGATCCCTCCTCCGGAACCAGATCCCTAGCTCCCGCTTCACCTCCTCCGGCGCCCCGAACACCGCCTCCTCCGCCTCCACGGACGCGGGGAAGTGGAAGCGCTTCTTCCGGGGCAGGGTGAGGTCGGGGACGCGGAGGGAGGCCTCGAGGAACTCGGCGAGGACGAGCTCGTCTGCCGCGGCGGAGCGCGCGCCGCGCGCCGTCCGGATCGGGGGTGGGCAGCGGCGCGCGGGCGCAGATGCGGGGCCGTCAGATGCGTCGCGTGGACGGTCCGTGGCCGCCGTGGTTTACCGGCGACTTGGACAAGCGAGGGTGGTGGCGGTGGCCGGTGGGGTTGCGACGTTGGCAGCGTCAGAGAGGGGAGTAGGTACGTGGTGGGCGACTGGGGGACATGGAGCCATCTGATTTGGAATGGACGGTTGGATCTTATCAACTTTCTTTTTTTAAACTTATTTGATCTATCAACTTTGGTGCACGGGATGATTAGCAAAGAAACCGTAGGGAGACCAGAGATGACAAGAAGCGTCTGAGACAAACAAGACTTCCCTCGACGCGTAGCAGTCACCGCATAGGATTGCCGGAGAGAGAAATGGCAAGTACATTTTCATCTGCTACAGTACCAAAAGACCATAAGTCCACAGCTGTTTAGAGCACCGCCTATGAGACAATCAAACGAACATGCTTCCATCACGTGTGGTGATCAGGTGATACTGATCATGGAAGCCACAAGAACAATCACTGTTCACTCTGGGCAGTGAAAATGTAACGAGTACGAAAAAAAGATGGTCATGTTCCAAGTCGTTACTCATGATTGGTAGATCCTAGGTAAGGTTCAACATATTGGCATCATGCCAGACTTTTTTAAGGTGATCAGTCCATCAAAATCAGGTGCGAGTAACGTTGGGAGCCGGAGCGCCGCCGCCGCCAGCGCCAGCGCCAGCGCCAGCACCAGCACCACCAGGACGAGGACCTTGGCCCCCAGGTCTTTCCTCCTGCAAAATAAGAGGCAACTTGAGTGATCCACAAGGGCACAGCATCGTATGGCATGATTAAAATCACTTAAAAGAGGAGGTTCCAACAAAAAGAGAAGTACAATAAGATGTGGATTGAACTAACAATGAATCAAAATCAGCCTTTCTAACAGCACAACCATGCCTTTCTCCAAGCATCAATTCTACAACAACTGACAATGTGGGTAGGCAATTTTTGGCATTCCTTGTGTGATTTCGGCCGCATATATATCTGAACCACCTTGACCTAATATCCAGGGGCTCATCCCAGAATACCATTGGTGCGTTTGAATGAAACATGGAGGTTATTAATGCCACTAACAGGAATAACTAGACAGTCTAAGCATTGGCTGAAAACAATCTGTACTGTGGCACTAACTACAGTACAGACGAAACATAATCAAGGGAGCTATCAGTATACTAAATCCCACCAAGATTGCTTGTTTTTAGTGTAACCTGTGTTTGGTCCACCAAGCATGATTGCATGAATACAGCATTTTACTATCATTATATGCAAAATATTTGAGTAAAAGAGCACAAAATAAACCATCTTCAAATCGTTCATTTCCACCCTAAATGATCAGCTAAACATGTAGATTGTCAGCCAATTGTGAAATGGCCGGTATTATATGCAAAATATTTTAGAAAAAGAGCACAAAACAAACTATCTTCACATCGAACATTTCCCATCCTAAATGATCAGCTAAACATGTCGGTAGTCACCAATTGTGAAATGGACGGTATGAATGTTAGGGACTGGTTCATCCCACAGGCACTAACTATCTTCACATCGAACATTTCCCATCCTAAATGATCAGCTAAACATGTCGGTAGTCAGCCAATTGTGAAATGGACGGTATGAATGTTAGGGACTGGTTCATCCCACAGGCACTATGTATGCAGTCCCAAAAATACTATATAGATGGTAAGCAGAATGTATATGCTAAGAGGCATGTCGGTTACTTTTGATAAAATGATACTATTCGAACAATCAGCTAAACTAATATTCAACATTTTACATTTAATAAAAATTAAGATGGGTCATAAAAGGTTGTACCAAAAGCAGATATCCCTAGTTCCCTACTAATGTGCATACTTTTAGCGAGGACGATGAAATTATCAATGACAGATACATGCAGGCAATCATTCTGATCGGCAGACGAGGATTAAGGCAGCTGGGCTGACCAAGCAGTGTGGACAAATAAACTGAAACTAGTCTGTGCTACCAACTAAACACAACAAACTAAATACAAAACTGAAGGAAGCTGGTTTGGTATGAAGAAAGGCAAGGAGCACGTACCCTGCGGCGGAAGAAGCGTTCCGGCGGCCTGCGGTCCCTCCGGGCCTCACGGGAGCGGACACGGACGATGTGGGCATGGATGGCGCAGGACACGCAGTGATGCACCTTGGCATACAGCTTGGGGAGAACGTATCCTGCAACGAAACAGTTGTCCATTACGCCATCAACGCATCAAGAGCTCGACAAGGGGGATCAAAACAGATGGGGAAAAGTAAAACTTTTCCACTGGTATGCAAGACCACCGTGTGTACTAGGATTTCGAATCATATCTAAACTCTAAAGCAGGAATCAAAAGTGGAAAGGGAAGCTCACCATCATGGACGCAAGCCTCCTGGACATCCCTTACGGCCGCCTGCTCCACGATGTTCCTCACCACAAACCTCTTGATCGCCTTGTCCTGAGACAACCAAGAAAGCCACCCAAATCAACATACGGATCCGGCGATTCGCGCACAAGGAGAAGGGGAGAGGACCACGGCTGGGTGCTCCATCTTACCTTGGGGCAGCACTTCGCGCAGTTGGAGCAGCGGATGTACTTGACGTGGCCGCGGCCGTGCTTGTTGCGGCCGCCATTCCTTCGCTTGAAGGTCTGCACCACGCAGCGAGCGAACGGGTCAGACCAACGTCGGATCGCGTAACGCAGGTGAGGTGTGAGCATATGCGATCGGTTCTTACCATGGCGACGGATGGGAGGCGGCCGCGGATGGGTGGCGGCGGTGGCGCGGCGGATGGTTCAAGCTCCGAAGCCTCCGAGTTCTCCTCCGCTAGGGTTTTCGCCACGCGTGGCCCTTATATATTCGGCGGCAAGTAGCAGCAGAGCATCCTGGCTGTTCGTTCATTGGATCGACGGTCCAAGTTGTCTGTGAGTCACGGGGTTCGTAAGCGAAAGCGTATTAACTATTTCCGCTTTGCAAGACGTAATACGCTATCCAGCCGTGAAAGGCAGGAAGATGCGACAAAAATGTATTCAGCGAGAAGGAAGATCCTACCGGGTACACAGACATCGCAACATCCAGATTTCAGGCAACAAACAGAGCATCTTATTTCAGAGGCCAAAGAACATTTAAATAGTATGCAAATCCGTTCTGTACCAGGAGAAGAGAATCTGCTTCACGTTCTTTCACCTGCCATTGTTGATGAGCCAGAGGTGATTTAAGGCGATGTGTAAAGATCGAGGAGGCATACTAAGAACGAGTCTAGCGTCCCTTCCCTTGATTGGGAGGAAGAAGAGATGTAAGCGTAACTGCAAGTCTACAAATGTAACATTTGTATAAGCCACGGACTCACGGAGGATCAAAACAGAAGTATGGTACCTGTGTATCGAACAGTGGAGCTGACGATTCAAGTGCCTTCTGTTGGCTCTCCATCAAGCAGAAGTACGAATAAAGTGCCATCCCTAGCAAGGCAACAAGAATCCCTACTGTGTTTCTCCAGCTAAATGGATCGTGAAGTAAAACATATCCAAAACCAAGGACAAGGCAGGTTTTCCAATGACCTAGTGCTTGGTATGCTACAGGAGATGTTTTCCCGATCACAATAAATGTGCTGAAGTTTACAGAGACAGATATTAGGCATGAAAGAATGCTGAGCACCTGAAAAAAAAAGATAATAAATAGATAAATTATTGGATGACAGCAAAGTAGAATTCAGGAAAATTATTGGCCCTGACTATTTACTTAGTTTATATGAATAAACTAAGCAAATAGTGTAGAATAGGGTTTGCAGAAAATAGATTAGTTCATCCAACTATCGTTGTTGAGTTTGATTGTCATGTTCTGGTAGCAAAACTTAGGAACGAGTCGACGTTAAGAAGTTCCTTCTAGTGGGCAAGACCACATGCAAAAAGGAAAATTTTCGACTAGGTGATGTTACCTTTTTATGACCAGGTTAATCAAATCGAAGGCATTAACGAGAATAGGACAAACACTCAGAGTTCCTTCTTTTAAATTCATTTGACTATTCTCAGATAACTCGATTGTTTTGTGCTGATAGCAAGATTTGGAAACAGTACGACTCTAGAAAGTTCCTTCTAGTGAGCAAGACCACGTGCAGAGAGGAAAGATTTTGACTAGCAATGTATCCTTCTTCGATCAGTTTGAACGAATTGAGCGTACCAAAAAGTGGTCAAACAAACATAAAGAAATCCCTAGTCAAAGTACGACAATAATGATTGAAAAGACTAAAAACTTTATTGGGAAAATAGAAATGTTGTACATATAATTTACGTAGTTGCTCGATATTTTAAGAGTTTGAGATAATCTGGCCGTCTTCCATGGCAAGTCGTACTAAGCCTGGTCGTATAACTTCAACCAGCGTGTAAGGGCATTCCCAGTTGGGCAAAAGTTTATTCCGATTACACTGAGATTGAATTTTCTTCAACATCAAGTCACCTATCGCAAGGCTATGAGGTTGGACTTTATGATCGTAGTATTTACATAGGGCTTGTTGGTAGACCGCTGAATGGATTAAGGCTTGATTCCTCTTCTCTTCGAGTGTGTTAATGTCATCCGCTTGAAATTGCTCTTGGTTGGAGTCGTTGAAATTTTTGACTCTTGTCGACCAAATCTTTATTTCTGGAGGAAGAATGGCTTCAATTCTAAAAACTAGGGAAAATGGAGTTTTACCAGTTGCCCAACTAGGAGTCGTACGAATTGCCCATAACACGAAAGGTGATTCTTGTACCCCAAGCTCCAAGCGCTTTACAAGCTGGTCAAAGACCCAAGTCTTAATTCCTTGCAATATTTGTCCATTCGCCCTTTCGACTACACCATTGCTTTGCGGATGAGCGATAGAGGCATAGCATAATTTGGTACACAATTCTTCACAATTTTTTTGGAATTTTGTAATTGAGAATTGCTTACCATTATCTGTAATTATTCGACTTGGTACCCTAAATCGAGTAATTACGCTTTTTATCATGAACCTTTTAGCGGCTTCCGTTGTTATCCTAGTTACATGTTTGGCTTCAATCTATTTTTGTGAATGTATCAATAGCCACAAAGAGGAATTCAATGCCCCCGGTGCTTTTGGGAATGGTCATAGGATATCGAGACCCCAGGTCGCAAAAGGCCAATACAGAGGTATTGCTTGTAGAGCCTGAGTCAGTTGGTGTATTTGCCTGCTTTGAAACTGGCATTGTATATATTTCTTAACCAACTATTTAGCATCATTGAGGGCTACTGGCCAGTAAAAATCTTGTCGAAAGGCTTTTCTAACCAGCGATATATAAGAAGCATGTGCTCCACAGATACCCCATGTATGCTGTGAAGAAGTTGTAATCCTTCTTTCTGCGATACGCATCGCATGAGAACCCCTTGAGTACTCCGTTTATAGAGTACTCATTCAACCAAAGTATATATTTTGGCCTTGGAGGATAAGCGATCTGCCTCGAGATAGTCGTCGAGTACTATGCCTTTCTGAAGATAATCATATATGGGTACTGTCCCTGTATCTTTGTATTCTAGAGAAGCTATCTCATTAGGAGAAATATCTAGTGTTTCAAGCAGAGATGGCTTCCAGAGCTGTTCCAAGAAGACTCCTTTTGGAACTGGTGATCGGAAAGAAGCCATTCAATCCAACTGGTCAATGAGAAAATTATTCTTTCGAGGGGTATATTGTATTTCGAAACTAAAAAAGTGCTTTTCGAGCTTTCTAACTTCTGACAAATACTAAGACATAGTCGAATTAGAGTATTGGTACTCTTTTCTAACTTGATTCATGACTAGTTGAGAGTCTCCTCTCATGAGTAGTTGTCGAATCCCAAGTGCTTTCGTGGCTCGTATGTCAGCCAATAAACCTTCATATTCGGCCATGTTATTAGTGCCTGAAAAGTTTAATTGAACAGTATACTTTAAGGTCCCTCCCGTGGGAGATTCCAGGACCACCTCAGCCCTTGAGCCACTAAGCGTAAGTGACACATCAAAGTACATCGTCCATTGGTCGTGCGAGTTGTACCAAGGATCATAAACAAGTTCAGTATTTGTCCATTCAGAGACAAAGTCTGCCAAGATCTAGGATTTAATAGCCGTTCGGGGCATTAAATGGAGGTCAAACTCTCTAAGTTCAACCAACTATTTTGCCACCTGTCTCGCTGCTTCCCTATTCTGGAGGACCTATCCTAAGAGAAACTCAAACGGCACAATAATTTTGTGTGCCTGAAAATAATGCCTTAGTTTTCTCGAATACATGAGGATGGCATATAAAAGTTTTTCAACCTGAGGGTAGCGCTCCTTAGGCCCGTGTAAAACTTCGCTTATGTAGTAAACTAGTCGTTGGATGTTCTCATGTTCTACAACCAGCACTGCGCTTACTGCATGTAGTGTGGAAGCTAGATATATTAAGAGTGTCTCTTTTGGTTTCGGAGAAACTAGAACAGAAGCACTCGTAAGATACCTCTTGACATCCTCGAAGGCATCGTTAGTCTCCTTCGACCACTCAAAACCTTCATGTTTCCTTAGAAATTTAAAGTCGCCATGCACCCTGTGAGTTTATGGACTTTATCTTTTCAGGGTTTGCTTCGATGCCTCTTGCAGAAACAAGGAATCCAAGCATTTTTCCTGAAGTAACTCCAAACACACACTTCTCAGGATTGAGTTTCAAATAGTGTGTTCAGATGTTGTCGAATGTTTCTTGCAGGTCAAAAATATGATCAAGTCGTTTAATGCTCTTTACGACTAGATCATCAACGTAGGCTTCCAAATTTTGGTCTAGTTGAGATGAAAAAGTCAATTGCATCAAACGTTGAAAAGTAATAACAACATTTTTCAAGCCAAATGGCATTTTGGTATACCGAAATATCCCAAATGGAGTAATAAATGTGGTCTTCTCTTTATCTTCTGAACACATACTAATTTGATGATAACCATAGTATGCATCTTGAAAACTTAAAACTTCACAACTAGCAGTAGAATCAACTAATTGATCGATATGAGGAAAAGGGAAACCATCTTTTGGAAAATCTTTATTAAGATAGGTATAGAAAAGTCAATTGCATCAAACGTTGAAAAGTAAGAACAACAATTTTTAAGCCAAATGGCATTTTGATATATCGAAATATCCCCAATGGAGTAATAAATGTGGTCTTCTCTTCATCTTCTGAACACATACTAATCTGATGATAACCATAGTATGCATCTTGAAAACTTAAAACTTCACAACTAGCAGTAGAATCAACTAATTGATCGATATGAGGAAAAGGGAAATCATCTTTTGGATAATCTTTATTAAGATAGGTATAGCCTATACACATACACCATTTACCATTAGACTTCTTAACCATTACAGGGTTAGCTAACCACTCTGAGTGATTGACCTCTCTTATAAAGCTTGCTTTTAGTAACTTGTCCAACTCTAACCTAATAGCTTCCTATCGATCAGGTGCAAATCTCCTTAATTTTTGTTTTATGGGTTTCTTGTTAGGCTGTAGAGCTAGCCTATGCCCGATCACCTCCCTGAGGACCCCAGGCATGTCGCATGGGTTTCATAGTCTTCTGCAGGGCCGGTGGTGTCTCTGGGCTGCTGATGGCGGCCTCCGATGCACTTACGATGCGCTGCGCCTGCTCCAACTGAACTGACATACAAAACAGATTCAGTAACAACCAATATGAATTTCCTGAATGAAGCGATAAGATATTTGAACTGTCTTACGCTATCATGCCGCCGTGAAGCGCTATGAGGATCGATCGAGCATTGCAGGCTTTCTTCGTGCGTGATCTGCTCGGGGCTATCTAGTGGAGGAATAGTGAGTTTGCTATGTGACCGAAGTACATACCACTCCAGGTACTCGTCATACGTCTGGACGTCGTACGGATGCTGCTCCATGACGACATCGAGGTGCGCCTTGTCCGTCCATGCCATCATCCACTGTTGCTGCAGTGCCCGCCAGTCCGTACCATGCCGACCGGCCCTTAATTGTCTGCATTCTCAGAATCATCGACGTTACATATAAAGTGTACACATTAGTCGGATGGAGTTTGACTCACCGGTGTACGACTTGCGGTAGAAACCTATTGTCCAGAGGGGGCACGGCCTAGTGCAAACCGAACTGTCGCATCACGTGTTGTGGCGTGTAAGCCTTCACCATGTATGAGAACACCAGATGGTGTGTCGTCGCCCATAGCTCCGCATCCTTCAGACATTGTAGGGACAGCCCGTACGGCGATACACGATGCACAAAATGTACAGTCTACGGACCCCATATGATGTCGCTGTCGTGCAACAACTCTAACTAATTGTGCCACAGCAAGTACCACCTCGACTGTTTGCCCTTCGCCCACCGCAGACAGGCAGTAGTCCACCAGATGCCCATAGTGGGCCTGTCTGTCAGGTTGGCGAACTCACCGAACGAGTGCCCGTTTATCATGATTAAATTAACCCAATAAACGTGACAAATTCGGATCACATAAAATTCTTAAAATATTACACAATAACTATGACTATGTCAGGAGGTTTCACATAAAATTTCGTAATTTTTGGAGCTCGTTTGCTATATGTAAAAACTCGTAAAATTATCAAAATTTTATGAAGTTTTGAGCAATATTCACAATGGATAAAATTACCCAAAAATTACACTATGAGGAACGTTGTGTCAGAAGACTGTACATAATTTTTTG
Organism: Bonia amplexicaulis; assembly: GCA_036346245.1. Lineage (NCBI taxonomy): Eukaryota > Viridiplantae > Streptophyta > Magnoliopsida > Poales > Poaceae > Bonia > Bonia amplexicaulis. Next base: position 6,684,241 of record CM070736.1, on the reverse strand, counting down.
AGCTCATTTGATATATTTTAAAATTCAAACAAATACTAAACACAAAAAAAGAAAAAAATAGAGTAGGTAATTAAGCTGGCTAATCAGCCGCTTAATCACCTGTCGCCCCCTCACCGGACGACAGGACTGCCTGCCGTCCCCCCACTGGGCGGCAGGCGCCTGCCGCCAACCGTCTCGCCACGTGTCGCCTCGCCGAACGTCATAAGTGTCATTTTTATAAATACGATATGCATACGGCTAGTTTTATAAATACGATATATAAAAGTGCCAAATTTAGCTTTGTCTCAAACCGCAAACTGCAACTATATACTAGCACAGAATACAGACAACAATAAGTTGTAGATCGAAGGCCGACCGGTGGACCGGGAGACAGATGCCACCGCTCGCCGGTAATTCATCGGGAACACACGCCGCCGGCCGCTGTGGTATGCTGGCGGCGGGTGCACTCAAACAGTGAGAGGCCCCGTGTGTGAGGACCTCAAAAGGCCATAACCGGCACTCCGGCAGCCACACGAGCGCCCACGCTGCCATCGTGTGGATAGCGTGAGAGGAGCGGGTCAGCGAAATGATGCCAAGCGCGTGCGCTCAGTCTTAAGTCCGATGGACGACATGCGAATATGTTGCATGCCTCACTGCCTGGCTGCCTGTATTGACAGCGCGTGCAACATCTTTCGGCCTCTTCTCACGTCTCTTCTACTAAGGGGGGTTCCTATTAGTTGTAGCTGGTATCTTTTGTCTGTGACGAATAGTATTTTACTAAAAATAAATAATAGTAGCTGGAAGAAGTGACTTTTAGAACAAGAACGCGAGCGGTGAGAAAATGAGAGAGAGATATGTGCGGGAGACAGGAGCGAAAAGAGTAGAGCGTGTGATGCGCCCGTGACCCATTACCGTATCCTGGAGCGAGAGGAGTTGAGAGACCATGTAAGAAGGTCCATGATAATACTGTGACGAATCATTACAAATTTCGTGAAGTGGTTAAGTAATTTTGCAAAAAATCGTACATTGTTTGGATCAATTTCTGAATTTTTCAGGGAAATCTGTAATACCGCTGTTGTGTCAGCAGTCATACCGCAGTGCGGTAGTACCATAGTGAGAGCGCGGTCATACCGCAAAATGGTAGTTCTGATTTCTAGTTGACAGTAGCTAAGTTTCAAAGAGATCCAGTGCGAAGGTGCGGTAGTGTCGGTTTGGGGAGCGGTAGTACCGCAGTGAGATGGTACTACCAGATTTCATAGAAAAACAGGGTTTTGAGAAATTGAGTCATGGATTGAGTTGGCTTGACCAAGATCAGTGGATATAAGTTACATAAATCATGTTTTAGCTAATATGTGTCAAGTTCTGAAGAACTTATGCCCAAAAATGATTTTCTTATCTTTGGATGTGCAGGGACACTTGGAATCAACCATGGTTAACGGCGAGTATCAGTGCTATGCTCATGGAGGAGCTGAGACCCAGAACGATAGAGCATGTCGGGTGAGATGGTGAGCTCAAGCATGATACGAGAAAGGTGGGAAATATTAAAGGCGAGTTCGGATGACGGAATTGCATCATGTGGCTTGGACGGTCCAAGTGAGCTGTGGTTTATGGAACCAGGATGGGGGTGACTTGGCGACATGTGGCAAGCTAGTGGTGCACCTACTCGTGGTAAACATGGCGATCGCTTGTAATGAGAGATGAAGACCGGGTCAAGCAAGAGTATTTTGGTAGTTTGGCTAAAATACCGAAAACTACCTTGAATCAAAACCACGACGTATAAGTGGCGCTTGGGAGAGTGGTTTATGTTAACGTGGAGCTAGTTTGATTAAGGCGGATCAAGACTAAGAATTTAGCGGATACGGGCTTATGCGCTTTGAAAAGCGTGTATAAGTGAACGTGTATAAGTAAAACCCGTGTGTAGGGGTTAACGGATATTATCAATTGTGCTAAGTGAATAGTATCTATTTAGGAATGGATGTGGCTGGCTCGCCCATCTATAAAAGGGGTTAGGATGGAGACATGTGGTTAACCATCCAACCCACCTCTCATGTGCTCTCTTGTTTTAGGGTTAGAGTTTTGAGTACTTTGTGTGCTCTCTTGTTTTAGGGTTAGAGTTTTGAGTACTTTGTGTGCTCTCTGTCCTCCAAGGTGGAGTGGCTGTAAAAAAATTCTCCTCAAGCAGCAATAGAATCAATATTTAATCTTCTCTATAGCTATCTCTTTATTTGATTGATTTGCTATTGTTTTGATTGGTTTTTCCTCTTCCCTCTCCCTCTTCTTGATCTTACTGTGCCAATGACGTATAAGAGATGGAAAGAACCTCTGAGAATCATCCTCCACCCATCCAGGCACTTGGTAGCAAGTTCATTAAGAAACTCATTTTTTGCATATTTTTGATCTTCCAAGTGATTTCTTGATCTGAGGGATTTTGGAGTGATTTCTTCGGTACTCTTACTTGCTATGACATGTTGAAACATATCCAGAGTCATCTTGGTTATGCTCTGCTCATGAGCAAGTGTTGATCACTAATTTTGGTTCTACCTCATTTTTGGTGCATCCTTACTTAACTTACAAAAAGATCTGAACTTTGATGTGAGTTTTACAATCCATGAATGTAATAGGTTCCTAATACCTTAAGCAAGATATGTACAAAGTTTCATAGTTTTCAGACTATCCAATCAAAAGTTATGTAGATTTGAAATCTCGCAACCGTACTGATTTTACTATTTATTCACCTAAAATTACTATTCATAGCAGTCAGACCACCCCTTAGTTGACGGTCAGACCTCCAAGGAGAGGTCAGACCGTCCCTTGGTTGGCGGTCAGACCTCCAGGGGCTAAGTTATTCAAGAGTTCGCATTCTTGAGTGTTTTGCTTCGTTCTTCTGGTCTTGGATTTGATTTTTAATAACCTATAATTACTTGAGAAAAGAATTCAGAATACTTAGGGGAAATTTTTAATCGGTACCATTTACCTTCCTGTTACCTTTTCGATCCTATAGGAGTGAAAAATCCACTTCAAAAAATGGATATTTATATTAAATTACTTATTTAAACAGAATCCAGTACAAACACCCGTTGAAACTAGCCAGATATTTCTTTCGAAAACAAAACAAACAGCGTTCTAGACACCCTGCGCCGGAAACGTCTCGGCCTCAGCTTAAAGTATATTGGGCCAACTTAGGCCTGGATTTTACTATTGTTACGGACCAAATGGACTCTATCCAAACTGGGAAGTGGGCTTTCTTCTGGGAGAAACTGCCTCCTAGAATTCTCCCGTTTCTCCCATTCTGGCCTCAATCCAACTGTCCAGTGATCATCTCGATTTGTTCAGGTGAGTGGCGCGCTGTCGTCAGAAGAAAAGAGCAAATGTTTGTTGATGTTGTCTTGGTGGATTTGACGTTTTGAGCTATCTATGGGCCTGTTCGGCAAGCCAAAAGCCGATCGGCTTTTGGCTTTTGTTATAGTACCTAACTTTCAAACAGAGTATTTTCTTAAGACGAGGTCTACAAGGTAAACGTAGTACACGTTAAAAGCCTAATATCTGTACTAGCCAAAATCGTAAGTGAATATCGGTCTCTCCGTAATCTGTACCGTAAATAACTAAAATTTAAAAATTTTAACCAAAAATTATAAACCGTAGCTAAAAAGAATAGGATAAATGTTTGGAATCAAAGTAAGTTCAAAGACATGACACCTAAGAAGGCGAATTTTAGACATATCTAGCACCGTAGATCTCAAAAATTCCATTTCTAGCCCCTAAAGCGCATAAATTCCATTTCTGGCCCCCGTACCGACCGCGGGATTGCGTGGAGGCGACACGTGGCCGGTCATGCGGTCCGGGAGCGCACGACCGCACTGTAGCTAGGTCGTGCGGTCCCGGACCGCACGACTCTACTGTAGCGGCTGTGGTGGGGTGCCCGACCGCATGAATGGCTTGGTGACCGCACAACCCTGTCCGACCGTCTTTGCAACAGTAGAGTCGTGCGTTCCCAGACCGCACGACCGGTCACGTGTCACCCCCACGCAATGCTACAGTAGAGTCGTGCGGTCTGGGATCGCACGACCTAGCTACAGTACGGTCGTGCGCTCCCGGACCGCATGACCGGCCACGTGTCGTCCCCACGCAATCCCACGGTCGGAACGGGGGCTAGAAATGGAATTTATACGCTTCAGGGGCTAGAATTGGAAATTTTGGGATCTAAGATGTCAGATATGTCCAAAATTCTAAGAAGGCAGCGTGGGCCACTGTTGCTATTTGCTATCCAATATTAAAAGAACCGTACGCTGTCCAAGGTTCCCATCACACTAGTAGACGCTAAAATGAATCAAGGACGGAAATCCACACGCGAGCAAGCAAATTCATCGGTTCTTTTCGCATGATAAAGGATACTTTTTTTACTTCAGTTTATAACTTTTAATTATAATTTATAGTTTTTAGACAATTTAAATAAAAAAGTACATAGTAGCATAAATCTGTTTATGATTTTAGCTAATATAAATAAAATCGATACAGTATATACTATAATTAATTTATTGAGGTAAATTCATTTTCTAAGTCTTTATGGCTTGAAACATTCGGGTAATGGTAACATCGAAAAGTGATTTAAATAGCTCCCGCTCAGTATAGCACGCCATCATGTCATTGAACCAATCATCGGCAATCATATTGCGCAATTTAGACTTGACAATTTTCATTGTTGAAAAGGCTCTTTCAACAGGCAATAGCAATGCCAACTCAATGAGTTTGTACACCAATGGAAAGACCACATATTTTCCAGTTTGAGCCATCTTTGTACCCAAACTTGCAAGATCTCTACAAGTATGAAAGGAACATGCCTTCTCACATAAAGAATGGAAGTCTCGAGTTGGTCTCTTATAATTACACGATCACCATTAGAAAAATCTGCATCATATATGTCAGTAAGTTGAGCAAGTTTTACCATGTCAAACTTAGAGAACGAGCTCTTTGGATCAAGACAGGAGAAGCATACTAGTATCGAGAAGCATACTAGTATCTCTGTAGATGCCTCGCTAAACCGATAATTCATCTCAGCACAAATTTGATCAACAACAACATAGAAAATCTCGGCACAATAATGAAGAAGATTAGTGACAGTATGCCATTGAAGCCTTGAACGACCCCTAACTAGTATTTTATTATACATATTTGTCACCGAAATACCTTTGACAACATAAAATTGTTGGACCTCATCCAAGGATTCGTCCCATCCACTATCTCTCATGGTGGCCAACTGATTTTTAACATCATCAATTAATCCATGGCGTGAACAATATTTATATCATTTGTTTGTAAGACATGTGAAATCTCATTTGTGATAGCAAGCAATTTTAACATAAACCACAAAATGAAAGGAAATTTGAAGGACTCCATTCTTTCAATTAAACCTGCCACTTGAGATGGTGCCATGCCAAGCACCTCTATCACTGAGTTTCACACTTGGACCAAATGAACTAAAGTTGTGTGATGTGAAACCCATCTAGTACCCCCCCGGTCTAGCAAAATTAGTTTCTTGCTGCACACCTCTTCGTATAAATATCTCACTGCTCTCAAGCCTTTCCAAAATACTTTTGTGATGGCTTTTCGTCAATGGATCCCTCCTTTTACAAGATACACTTGTTGTTATCACAATTAAGGAAACATACTCGAAAAAATCTTGAATAGATGAGCAACAACTAGCAACAAAAATAATCCGGTATCTTCTCTCACCGTCTCATCGTCAATCGCACGTCCTAATCCGGTATCTTCTCTCGTCACCGCTTCGACCGCGCATTGTCAGTCCATCAGAAAATGCTCACAACGTGAAGAGGAAGAGTGGCAACAGTTTCTCCAAATACAATGAAGTATATGTAACATTGTAATACACGTTTTATAAATCACTAGTGGATGTATAGTAAATTTCTAGTTTATAGTTCCTTGCTGCACACCTCTTTGTATAAATATCTCACTGCTCTCAAGCCTTTCCAAAATACTTTTGTGATGGCTTTTCATCAATGGATCCCTCCTCTTACAAAATGCACTTGTTGTTATCACAATTAAGGAAACATACTCGAAAAAATCATGAATAGATGAGCAACAACTAGCAACAAAAATAATCCGGTATCTTCTGTTATCACAATTAAGGAAACATACTCGAAAAAATCATGAATAGATGAGCAACAACTAGCAACAAAAATAATCCGGTATCTTCTGCTATCACAATTAAGGAAACATACTCGAAAAAATCATGAATAGATGAGCAACAACTAGCAACAAAAATAATCCGGTATCTTCTCTCACCGTCTCATCGTCAATCGCACGTCCTAATCCGGTATCTTCTCTCGTCACCGCTTCGACCGCGCGTTGTCAGTCCATCAGAAATGCTCACAACGTGAAGAGGAAGAGTGGCAACAGTTGCTCCAAATACAATGAAGTATATGTAACATTGTAATACACGTTTTATAAATCACTAGTGGATGTATAGTAAATTTCTAGTTTATAGTTGGTAACTTTGTAGTGTACAGTCGGTAACTTTGTAGTTGTAAAGCACGGATTTAATGCACGTGATAACTGTAAGTAACTTTATGTCTCGTATATGATAACTTGTTGTGTAGGAAACAGAACTTTATCATGTGGGTGATAATTTTACTCAACGGATGGTAACTTCATTGCATATAGACGATACCTTTAGGCGTAACCGCAAGTAATTTTTCCGGTCTACCAACAACACGATCGCCAACCGTACGTGGAGTCGATCGAAAGGGTGGCATGATTGCGATTAGCTGATTGGGTTCGGGTCGTGTCGCTAGGGAGCGCACGCTTATTCTACGTTTAGCCACTGAATAGTGTGTCTTTGTGTGTGTGTGTCAAATCTATATATTTTAAAAGATATCGATAGTCCAAATTTTAAAATTTTGAATACAACTATCCTAAAACGATAGATCAGAGTGACTTGTGTCGCTGTTAATCCGATGGATCAGAGTGAGTGACTGATCCCTACCGGCCGCCTCTTTGCCACTAACCAGGCCTGAAATGACTAGCTAACTCATGATCTCTTCATCGCAAAAGTTTTTGTATGGCTAGAGTGATCGAGTGTGGTGCATGCGCATGCATGATCGTTCCCTTCTGTTGAGTGTAAGTTACCCGAAATGATTTAGGCCTAAAGATTCCAATGAAGGTGTGCAAACCAAAAATCTATGGGCCTGTTCGGCAAGCCAAAAATCGATCGGCTTTTGGCTTTTGTTATAGTACCTAACTTTCAAACAGAGTATTTTCTCAAGACGAGGTCTACAAGGTAAACGTAGTACACGTTAAAAGCCTAACATCTGTACCAGCCAAAATCGTAAGTGAATATCGGTCTCTCCGTAATCTGTACCGTAAATAACTAAAATTTAAAAATTTTAACCAAAAATTATAAACCGTAGCTAAAAAGAATAGGATAAATGTTTGGAATCAAAGTAAGTTCAAAGACATGACACCTAAGAAGGCGAATTTTAGACATATCTAGCACCGTAGATCTCAAAAATTCTATTTCTAGCCCCTAAAGCGCATAAATTCCATTTCTGGCCCCCGTACCGACCGCGGGATTGCGTGGAGGCGACACGTGGCCGGTCATGCGGTCCGGAGCGCACGACAAGATCAGTAGCTAGGTCGTGCGGTCCCGACCGCACGACTCTACTGTAGCGGCTGTGGTGGGGCTAGAAATGGAATTTATACGTTTCAGAGGCTAGAATTGGAATTTTTGGGATCTAAGATGCCAGATATGTCCAAAATTCTAAGAAGGCAGCGTGGGCCACTGTTGCTATTTGCTATCCAATATTAAAAGAACCGTACGCTGTCCAAGGTTCCCATCACACTAGTAGACGCTAAAATGAATCAAGGACGGAAATCCACACGCGAGCAAGCAAATTCATCGGTTCTTTTCGCATGATAAAGGATACTTTTTTTACTTCAGTTTATAACTTTTAATTATAATTTATAGTTTTTAGACAATTTAAATAAAAAAGTACATAGTAGCATAAATCTGTTTATGATTTTAGCTAATATAAATAAAATCGATACAGTATATACTATAATTAATTTATTGATCCCGTCTTAAAAAGACGCTCCGTTTAAATGCTAGTTATTGTAGAAAATAAAAAATAACTTTTAAAAACAGAAAAGAACAAACCCAAAGGCTCTTCAAATCCATTTCTAGTGAATCAAATTATCAACCATTCAAAATCACATCCAGCAATTGTTTAAATCAAATCAACTCCGTTATAAAGGAAAAACCCATATAATTATAACTTATGCTATATTTATTTGAGATCTATTACAGCGACGAGCAATCGGCTAGCAATATTAAAAACAACAACGCATGAAAATAAATCACCCTCACTCTTCCAAATGTATGCCATTTTTAGACATCGATATGGTATTTAAGGAGAATGCGTATCCGGCGCTTCCCGTCCCTACGTGTCTATTTACTTCCCTCCTTAAAATAGGACTGTCAGAAGCAGTGTGTATACTCTCTCGATCTTCAAGGTAGGCGCTGTTCACAACCGTTTCTGATCTCTGGTGTCTGACTTTTAGGATACATTGATTTGTTCATTTTAACTTTTTTTTAGTTCTTTTAAGCGTCGCTTTCTTCATTTTAACCTTTTTATTTATTCCTCTTATTCTTTTGTATTATTCGTGATGATTAACGGTGTTTTTTAAGATTTTTTCTCATTTTTTTATATTTTATCTTAATTCCTCACTAACAGCTGTTATAATTTTAAATTAGAAACCAACAGCTAGAAGTTAGTTGGAGCGCTACCTTAAACCGCTAAATTCCATCAAAATACTATGTTGTTACACATGTCACATGTATTATTATGACAGTTACAGTGAATTTAGTAACGATAATTTTGCATGGCCAATCTACGTAGTACTTTTTTACACATGGACTGTCGGCCGTATTAGTTTCAGGATGAAGTCGGGTTGGAAGGGACGAAAAATTTAACGCAGGCCCCCGAGTAGTTCTCTCGAAATGAATGCAGCGCAGCAGCGCAGGGTCGTCAGGCGTCAACAAAAGCCTAGTTATCTTTCAGCTGCCAACAAACTTCGATCCACTGTCATGACTCACATCTCACTACACGCTAGCTCCTCTAGCTGAGCACAGCCATTTGATGAGAGTAGCTCCAGGGATTGGCGAGTAGGGTCCGGCGGTATTTACACCTCCTGCCGCGCGCCTTGCAGACCGAGCAGCAGCAGCTCTCACATGGCCGCTGCTTGTAGCTTCATAAATTCTTGGCCACCTACAGGTAACTCCGCGCAGAATGTTAAGCGATGCAGATCTAAATCTGAAGAAAAGGGAAGCATATGAGGCAAGACAGCAGTCTTACGCAGCCCCATAACGCTCGGTGCGGCGGAGCTAGGATTTTACCGAAGACTGAGCCGGAGCCGAGGCCAAGTATAACTACTAAATATGAATAAATATGTATGCACATGACATAAGTTAAATTGACAACTGTAATAATTTTAAAATCAAAAACACATTTAAAAGTCTATAAATGAAAAGAAAAACAAGATATGATAACAAGTATTTCAGTACGATATTACGAAAGTTTCGATGAGTCACCAACGAAAACCCAATCATACATCCAGAAGAGATTCTACAAAATATAAATGTGTAGATTAGTGTATCGTATAACATTGTAATGTATTCATATTGAAGAGAAATAGAGAAATGGAACACAACATATCAGAAATGTGCCAATCCCGCCTATGAGGTGAATTCATTTTCTGAGTCTTTATAGCTTGAAACCTTCGGGTAATGGTAACATCGAAAAGTGATTTAAATAGCTCCCGAGTTTGTACACCAATGAAAAGACCAAACATTTTTCAGTTTGAACCATCTTTGTACCCAAACTTGCAAGATCTCTACAAGTATGAAAGGAAGCATGCCTTCTCACATAAAGAATGGAACTTTGTAGTTGGTAACTTTGTAGTGTATAGTCGGTAACTTTGTAGTGTATAATCGGTAACTTTGTGGTTGTAAAGTGTCCTAGGAGCACGGATTTAATGCACGTGATAACTGTAAGTAACTTTATGTCTCGTATATGATAACTTGTTGTGTAGGAAACAGAACTTTATCATGTGGGTGATAATTTTACTCAACGGATGGTAACTTCATTGCATATAGACGATACCTTTAGGCGTAGCCGCAAGTAATTTTTCCGGTCTACCAACAACACGATCGCCAACCGTACATGGAGCCGACTGAAAGGGGTGGCATGATTGCGATTAGCTGATTGGGTTCGGGTCGTGTCGCTAGGGAGCGCACGCTTATTCTACGTTTAGCCACTGAATAGTGTGTCTTTGTGTGTGTGTGTCAAATCTATATATTTTAAAAGATATCGATAGTCCAAATTTTAAAATTTTGAATACAACTATCCTAAAACGATAGATCAGAGTGACTTGTGTCGCTGTTAATCCGATGGATCAGAGTGAGTGACTGATCCCTACCGGCCGCCTCTTTGCCACTAACCAGGCCTGAAATGACTAGCTAACTCATGATCTCTTCATCGCAAAAGTTTTTGTATGGCTAGAGTGATCGAGTGTGGTGCATGCGCATGCATGATCGTTCCCTTCTGTTGAGTGTAAGTTACCCGAAATGATTTAGGCCTAAAGATTCCAATGAAGGTGTGCAAACAGCAAATGCAGCACTAGTCCAGATTCGGAACGAGTAAAAAGGTCTGGTAAAAAACAAAAAAAAAAATCTCACTCCTACACCTTATACTTCAGTCCTACCCTGCGTCCTAACCACACAGCCATCTACCAGCTCGCGCTCTTAACTCCTCTCCTAAATGCATTCAACTACCCCGGTAAAAGCTAACCTTCCCTCCAGTCCTCCACGATATAGACCCCCTTGGAGCCCTCATTTCGTCCACAATTAAACTAGCTAGCGCACACACACCACTCTGTCAGCGTAGCACACACTACAGACCAGTTGGCAGTTGCTAGCAGCGGCGTTGTGCGAGAGGTCGATATGGCTCCGAGGAGTGCGACGCTGGCGCTGGCCGTGGTTCTCATGGTGGCCGTGGTGGCGCCGCCGGCCACGGTGCGCGCTGCCATATCGTGTTCGGCGGTGTACAACACCCTGATGCCGTGCCTGCCGTACGTGCAGTCGGGCGGGACGGTGCCGCGGGGCTGCTGCACCGGCATCCAGAGCCTGCTGGCCGCGGCGAACAACACCCCGGACCGCCGTACCATCTGCGGCTGCCTCAAGAACGTCGCCAACGGCGCCTCCGGCGGGCCCTACATCACCCGCGCCGCCGCGCTGCCCTCCAAGTGCAACGTCTCCCTGCCCTACAACATCAGCACCAGCGTCAACTGCAACTCGTACGTGTCAATACATGGTAGCAAATACTGCAGTGGTCGTTCTCAGTTTTTGACGCTACAACCTTTTCTTTTTGTGCAGGATAAAGTGACGTGCCCCGTGGCGCGCGCCTCCCGTACGAGGAATATTTGTTGCCGGAGAATAAAAATGCTACTAGTATGTGTAAGCTTGCTTTGCTAGGCCTGACTAGATCCATGTCGTTCTAGTCGTCGTCTGAGGTGTCTACTAGGAAACGTGAGTCTACAGTTCCTAATGAATGTTGTAGCTTCGTGAGTGGTGAACCGTTGTGTACTTCGTAACGTACGTGCGTATGTAATGTGCATGCGTTTTCCTTGATCTAGATCATTTCCTTGTGAAACTGTCTATTCCTTTCGGTTTGCGGTGTGATTATCGACATGAGCTTATGAACACGGATGAACCTTGACCGCAGTCCGGTTAGCGAACTTCCATTGATGGGCAGAACCTGGGCAAATTTTGCTTTCCTCACGCTAATCATTTCCCAGCGATCGAATATTGATGGACCGAGATGAACGCTAAAGACTCCGGCTCCCGGCCCGATTCAGTCCACAAGGCTCACAAACGCTTCGCTACATATGGCCGCCTGACCCAACTCTATTCGAGCATGGCCCGATTGAGCGTGAGCACGGCTGAAAACCCTGAGGATGGACTGGTCATGGATAGGGGTCCCTATTTCGGACCTAGAAACATTTTGGGTCAAAACTTAAATATGAAGAGTTTGCTCAAATCTTATCTAAATATTTCTAAGTTTTATAAGAGACCTGTTCAAAATATTACTAATCTAAACCAATCAAGAATCATAATGTTTTTGGGCTCAGATTCACTAAATTGAAGAAAAACAAATTGATGTCAAACACCAAAAACCCTAAATTTCAAAAAACAAATCGATGTCAATCACCCAAAACCCTAAATTTTCAAAAAAACAAATCGATGTCAAACACCCAAAACCCTAAATTCCAAAATAGTTCTTGCTAGTGTGAATCTAAGACATGAGGCCTTTATGATCTACTCACACATGTTCTAGCAAGGAAACCAAGCAAAGATTCGGGCAAAAATAACCTAGATCATGATTTCGAATTTCTTGTTCAAGAACATGAAAAACCAAACAAAGATCAAGGAAAGCACCAAGAGTGGATAAAAGATTTGATATATTACCACTAGAGTGGGTGATTCATGTGTACATGGATAGTTACAACTTACAAGGTGCTCTCAAAACACCACCCTTACACATTAGATTTCTCAAATTTAGAGTGAGAGAAGAAACTACTTAAGACTAGAAAATACTCAATATCTCTCTCCAAACCTCAACACTAACTCTCCCATCTCCTCTCTCATATAGTTAGCAGTTTAGCACCACTTAGACGGTCTCAACACGCTAAGTATTTGGGAAAACCCGTTAACCCCACTAACATAAATTTTACGTACTCACATATGTTTTTTAAAGTTTTTACAAGAATCAATCCGTTAACACCTTAGTGATTGATCCACTTAGCCAAACCAGCTCATCTTGACCTAAACCGAAGTCTTTACATCTCTCTGCGCCACAATTTTGTCCAAGGCTTAAACCCAATATTTTAGTAAATTACCAAAATACCCCTAACAAAGCTTCCGAGTACCTTTCATTGACTTTGTCACCTCTCATGTGGCTCCAATGACTTCTCCACAAGCTTCTCACGTATTCAGATCCCACCAAATCGTCCTCGCTTGCAAACATGCTTAAGTCACTTGGCGCACCACATACATCACCTTGCACCATAATTGCACCTTGCTTTCTTGACCATTCTAGACCTCAGCCTCACCTGAGCTTAATTCCGGTCCACATTGTCGTTGCCCGCCATGTCTTCACATCAAAATATCTCTATATGCTTTGACATGTAGCCCGTAGTACCCAATTACTCGTCACCACGTCTTCACGCATTCTGACTCCCCTGAACCGTCCTATCAGGGCCGTGCCGTGAAATTTGGAGGCCCTGTACAAAGCTCTAAGTAACGGCACGGCCCTGGATGAATGGACATTGGACGAGCCGGCTGGCCGGCGCTCGGTGGAGACGAGACGAACATGAACTGACGAAGTCACGAATACAAGAGAGAATACGAAACGTCGTGGGGGCATCGGGGCTCGGAGCCGAGAATACGAAGCGCCACGCACGCGAAATCGTCGCGCGGAGACGCGCGCGCGGACTCGAGCTAGGCTCTGGGGCTAGGGGTGAAAACGGATCGGATAGTTTTCGTCGGATCCGGACGGATACGGATACGGGTTGTGTTGGATCGGATTTTTTTCGGATAGTTCTCGGATCGGATATGGATACGGATTTTTTTATCGGATACAGATACAAATACAGTAAAGCTAGTATCCGTCGAATACGGATACGGATACGGATAATCCGGATAATACGAAACCGGATATCCGGATTTTAGCCCAAGATATCTAAACCGGATCTGAGATACGGATACGGACATGATCTGAGAAGCCTAGTATTCTTATGCTTATTTAAATTGCTATCATGGAGGACTTGTGGATGAAATGGAGGAATGAAATGTTCTTATGCTTGTTCAAATTGCTATTATGTCATCATGTGTATTCCATGAATTGCACGTTGTTGCTACTTATATAGTTATGTTATGATCGGCTATTGGGTATATTTATTATAGATAAAAAGTCTATGCTTGTTTTGATTTCATGAATATTTTGACAAAATGAACTATTTATGTATTTTCGTTAATTTTGGATGTATAGTTTAAGGGGTTTTCATGTTTCGATAAATATTCAGAATCAGATTCGCTTCGATTAGTATTCGATCCGTATCGTATTCGATATTATTCGTATTTGTATTCGTATTCGAGTTATCCGTATTCGTATCCGTATTCGAAAAAAATATGAAAATAAATATAGTAGAGATATTATCCGTCCGTATCCGATCCGTTTTCACCCCTATCTGGCGCTCTGGCCTCACACAAATACATGGACCTTCTCCTGCTGGACTGATTTTTTGAGACCCTGGAAATTGGGGGGCCCTGTACGGTCGCGCGACTTGCACTCCCTTGGGTCCGACCGTGCGTCCTATGTGTATTGATCTCGTCACTTGGCACACCACATACGTCAATTTGCCTCTTCATAATCATTGTCTTTCATGTGCTTTCCGCTTGAGCCACGTAGCATCACCCAGACTTACACGACCGCTCAGACCTTAGCAACTAAAACCACCAACATGGGCTATGACAACCGATCTTGAGGGATGGTGGAGCTCTATGCTCAATGCCTCCATCCCTACCCTGCACAAACGTTGCGGTCTCTGATCATTCTTGTCTGCTGGAGAATCTGGAAGGAAATGAACCTCAGGATGTTTCAGCACAAACAAGCTTCCATGCAGGAGGTCCTCCAGCAGATCCAACAAGAAGCAAGGGACTGGGTTGTGGCAGGTGCGAAGCACCTTACGTCCCTCCTACACACAGAGCTTGATTTTCAAATGTTATCTCCATCTCTTTACATCATTGGAATAACAAGATCAATAAGAGGGAAGACAAGATGTCAAAATCAACCAAATCAAGAGTAAATCAATTAAAATATGAAAGATCCATGGAGATAAACAAAAATTGATGTATTGCTACTTGAGAATAAAGGTTTTACAGCCACTCTACCTTAGAGGACAGAGAGCACACCACGAGTACTCAACTTCTCTCAAACCCTAACTGTAGAGCTCATAAACACTTGATCTTAAGGGAGGATGGTTGAATGGTTAACCACAAGTCTCCATTCCAACCTCTCAAATAGATAGGCTAACGAACCACATCTAACCCTTAGTTGATACTATCCATTTAGTACAATGGGATAACCCCGATAACCCCCACATGGGTTTTAACTCACTCACTACACTTATGCACGCTTTTCGAAACGTATAAGTCCAAATTCGCTAAGTCCTAAGTTTTGATCTATCTTGATCATCCCAGCTTCCCCACGACCTAAACCGTCTTCCCAAGCGCCGCTCACCGTGGTTTTCTTCCAAAGTCGTTTCCAGTATTTTGATCAAACTACCAAATTACCATTTCTTGACCCAGTCATCCTTCCATTGCAAGCAATCATCATGCTTGCCACATGTAGGTGGACTACTGGCTTGTCACGTGTCAGACCCGGATTTTTCAATCCGTAATCTTACGTGCTACGGCATTATTCCCCGGATCGAGATAATGCCCATGTGTACATTGTCGTATCATGTCATACATCGCTAAATGTAATATTACAAACCATGGTTCCAAATTAAGCCACGTCGGGCAATAGTTTACAAAAGGGGCACTTTACCGAATGTCATCATCACATGCGAACAATGGAAGAGAAAGCAAAGTAGGGCCATAACCTCGTGCAAGCGATCGGGGTAATGTGTGCGATATATTACCTAGGATAGGTAATATACGTGCACACAATGCCTTGAGTCTGACTTGTCTAAGCTCAGAAAAATACGCAAGACGACCTAATTCCCATCGTCCTTCTCCCCTCCCGAGACCGGGCGTCTTCATATGCATAATGATCCTGCCCCTGCTCTGCTTTTGATAATGCGAGTGTGAGCACACTAACCACCGTGCTCAGCGAATCATCACACAGAATGCAGTAATAGAATGTTGGCTGATCAAGAGAAGGCTCTAGGTTTATTTTATTTTGCCATAAACTGCCTTTTCAATACAGTACTTAGAAATTCCTATGACCTAGCGCTCATGAAGGACAAATTTTACCGAAATAATTGTATTAATAGTGCATAGAGTCCATCCACCATTACATGGCCTCTCGCACTTTACGCCACCTTTAGCATTATAGTCGCTTATCTTACCACCGGGACGACACCGTGACAATTCCAAACTAGGGCCTCTCAACGCCCTACATTTTCCCAATGCACCCCAAAATTATTTTCAAATGTAACTATATCTAGTTAAGTCCCCATGTTCGCCCATGACCGTGGGCACGGCTATTCGAATAGTTTTGACTCTGCAGAGTTTGTACACTTTCACCACAAGCGATAATCCACCCATTGCTCCACCTGATTCCTTAGTCAGGTGGTCAGATAGATTATCACATGACTGCTCGTGATATCTAGTTCCTCTAGTTATCTCACCCTATGGGAAAGCGCCCACTGCGGTGGGTCCCATACGTTGCACGGATGTTCACCACGGCTACCAAGATTATTCGGGCCCACTCCCTCAATGCTAGTACGACCGGTGAACGCCACCTCCACTCGGTGTCCCTTTAGGCCTCCTTGCCCTTGCATAACCACATCTATCCACTCACGGTGAGATAAGTCTGGGAGTGTCGATACCGCTACTTAGCCACGTTGTAATTTCTGTACATGTGGTTGCACTGTTTACACGGGTTAACATGACAAGATTCGGTCCTTAGAGCTATCTCGGTGGTTCTATCACATTCCATAATTTTGTGCTCCCACCGCACCACATTCCGGCCCATATCATCCACCCGGATACTAAGCAAGTGTGGAGATTTTGGGACATAAAATAATAGTTCCAAACTTTCCATCATCATTCCCACCATGATCGCCCAAATTATCGTCAGATTTGCAAGTGAAATGTTTTGGGATAACTAACATCCCGCTTATCTAGCAACTAAGCGAAGACGATATAACATCATTCTTATTTGGGAAAAACTACATTACGCTAGTTTTGCTAAGGCGACAAGGTTCACATATCTCAAAGGTTTCACCGGTACTACTAACAAGCATAGTAATGGGTCTATATCTAGAATCTAACAAATTTGAACATACTTTAGCACATAAAATAATAGCATGCACTTGGATAGTTTAAAGAAAAGTAATTTGCATAAACAAGGGTTCAATATGATCAAGTGATAACTCGCCTTGGTCAAAGTGCTCAGAGGGTTGGGGGTTGGGATCTGCAGTTGCTGCCTCGGCCTCTTCTTCTTGAGCCTCGTAAGCTATTTAATCCGTACGCGAAAATTTGCAATTGAAAGTAAAGCAACAAATCAATCCAAATAACACCAGAATTTCAGATAAAATCTAAAATTATGATTCCAGTGCCATTTGATAGATCTTGAATTTAGATGAATTTAGAAATTTTCCTCACCCGA
This sequence comes from Bonia amplexicaulis, assembly GCA_036346245.1. Taxonomy (NCBI): domain Eukaryota; kingdom Viridiplantae; phylum Streptophyta; class Magnoliopsida; order Poales; family Poaceae; genus Bonia; species Bonia amplexicaulis. The sequence continues at coordinate 6,666,794 of CM070736.1, read as the reverse complement.
TTTGGAGTTAAAATGAAGAAGTTATGCATTTTCAAAGTTCTCAGTTCAAATAAATTGCTAAAATAACTAAAATCGGCTGTGGGGCCCACATAGTTATTTTATATTTTCTTTATCTTTACTATGCCATCGACGGGTGGGGCCCACTGGTCGCTGGCTCTGTTGCGCCGCACTTTCGACCGGTGGGGCCCATCTGTCAACAGCCCACGGACCACGTGTACCGACAGTGGGGCCCACCGCCGTCATGAAATTAAAAGAAAGGGCTCGACCTCGGCTGCGTGAGCGGGGCTCGAGCCACCGAGGGAGCCTGTGGGGAAAGGAAAGAATCTACCGCTATAGCCAAGTGGGCGGGAGGCGTTGCTCACCCAAGAAGGGTAGGTAACCCTCTTGAGGTAGGCGCCGGAGGAGGCCGAGGTAGGCCGAGGCCGGCATGAGGGGCGGTGCGGCGCGAGCGAGGGCCGGGAGGTGCCGGGTGCGTGAAATGCAATCCCAGACGGTGGCCGGTGGAGGGTCGACGGGCGGGGTGCACGACGACGGCGCGGCGAGCAACGGCGGCGGCTCGGGTGGTCCTTCACGACGGCGAGCTAGGGGGTTTTGGCGCAATTTTCGGGAGGCGAGGATCTTTGGAGGTGTGGGAGTGTGAAGGAACGTCCGGGCTTTATAGCCGAATGGGTGAGGCTAGCCGAGGGTCGCCCGAGCGGTCGCGTCGGTGAGCGGAGAGCGGCGGCAGAAAAGCGCAGAGGCATGATGGCCTTCGCGGCCGAGGAGTGGCAGGAATGGAGCAAGACGGAAATAGGGCCGAGCGGCAAGTAAAAAAAGGCGGCGGTGGCGAGCGTGGAGGGAGGGTGGCGTGCTCGGACAGTGGGGAGATTCGGACCAGCGGCGGCGGTCCGGCGGTCGAGGGGCGGATCCCACGGTCGGCGGGGCTCCCGCTGGTCGGGCGGAGGAGGAGACGGGAGGGCGCGGCCCGAGAGAGAGCGAGTGAGGAGGAGGGCAGGAAGATAAACAGAGCGGGCGCGGGTTGGGTCAAGGCGGGGAGGGTGGGCCTACTGGCCTTGGTGGCCGATCGCCCAAAAAATTTCTTTTATTTTATTTTTATTTCTATTTCATCATTTCCTTTATACACAAAGATGCACACATATATATACATACTTATATATTTCTACTCCTAATTTTTATGAGGGGTTTGACTACACATATTTCTTCATTAAAACCCTTTTTGTTATTTCCCTTTTCTCATATGCAAACATTTATATTTACATTTACACTATTCCAATTTATCCCTCTCTCTCATTTCTTTTGAAAAGATTTAACCCCATATTTAATCCATTAATTAGGATCAACTAAATTCTTTTGGCACTGGATCATCTTTTCATATTCCCCTTTTAATATTTTATGTTCTATTATTTTGTTTCTTTTGCTTGTTGGAATTCTAAATTCTTTAACTTAAGAAATGTTTTAAAGAGAATCAATTTCAAATCAAAATAATAGCAATTAATGCAAGAAAATTTTTATAATCCAAGATTTAACTTTTCAGGATGTTACAAACCTACCCCCCTTAAAAGGAATCTCGACCCCGAGATTCAGTCTAGCTAGCGAACAGTTCGGGGTAGTCTCTCCTTAGCTGGTCTTCGCGTTCCCAGGTAGCCTCCTTCTTTGAGTGGTGACTCCATTGTACTCTACAGGTACGGATGGTTTGATTCCGGTCTTCTTTCCAGTGTCCAAGATCTTAATTGGACGCCTTGTAGGTCGTCGCCTCGAGCTCAACCGCCTCCATCGGAGTTTGATCTTCTGGTACCCGAAGACATTTCTTGAGCTGGGACACATGGAAGACGTCGTGCACATCGGATGACTTGCGTGCAACTCAAGTTGATAAGCGACTTCTCCCTTCTTAGCTATGATTGGGAATGGCCCAACATAACGAGGGGCAAGTTTGCCTTTGACTTTAAATCGTCGACGACTCGTAGGGGTGACACCTTCAAGTAGACGTGGTCTCCAACTTCAAAACTTAACGGCCTTCTCCTTTGTCTCGCATAACTTTTCTGCTCAGATCTGGCGTACCAATAACCGATCTCGATCAGCGAACTTTCTCTTCGCTTGCTTTAGAGTATCTCGCCCAAATATGTACCCTTCCCTACTTCTCGACCAATGCGGAGGGTGCGGCACTTTCTTCCGTATAATGCCTCAAAAGGGACATCCAAGGCTAGTTTGGTAGTCTGTTGTTGTAAGTTTAATTCGCATATGGCGACACTTATCCCGATCCTTGAGAAATCCAGGCACAAGCCCGAGCATATCTTCCAATATTTGATTTACTCTCTCGTCGACCATCCGTCTGGGGTGATAGGCGGTGCTAAAATCCGAGATGAGTACCAAGGGCTTCATGCGAGCTAGCTGTAAATGCGAGGTAAATTGGGACCCTCGATCCGAGACTATCCGTTTTGGCACACCGTAAGCACACGATGCGGGACATATATAGTTCGCCAATTTGTCTCCCTTGTAAGTGGTTTTGACAGGATAAAGTGAGCAACCTTGGTCACCTATCCACCACGACCCAAATGGAGTCGTATCCCGACCTTGTTCGGGAAACCCGTGATAAAATCCATCCCTACTTCTTCCCACTTCCATTGTGGTATCTTAAGGGTTGTAGCGATCCTGCCGCCTTTGGTGCTCAACCTTCACTTTTGACAGACATCACAGCAGGCGACATGCTCGTCAATGTCCCTCTTCATACCTGGCCACCAAGAATATTGCTTCATATCTTGGTACATTTTGGTACTTCCGGGATGAAGGGAATATGGGGAGCGATGGGCTTCTGAGCATTAGATCCCTAAGGTCCTTTTGTGAGGTACGAAACACGGTTTCGTGCTTTAGAACTCCTTGATGATCCATAGTCATTTTAGGGCTTTCCTCTTCCATTAATTTCTTCCACCTCAAAACAGTTGGGTCTTTCTTTGTGCACCTCTATCATTTCTTCAATGCTTGTTTGATCTTCCTGTGGTTAGGGCTCCTTCTTCACGATCCCGTGTTCGTGGCTGCCGACTCTTTACAAAGTTCAGTGGCGTTCCCGAGCCATGAGGTTATTGCGATGAGGCTTTCCGACTCGAGCATCGGCTACCACATTGGCCTTCCCTGGGTGGTAATGGACACTCAGGTCGTAATCCTTGATCAACTCTAACCATCTCCTTTGCCTCAGATTAAGGTGTGACTGAGTGAAGAAATACTTGAGGCTCTTGTGATCCGTATATATATCACAGTGGTTGCCGATCAGGTAATGTCTCCAAAGTTTTAAGGCATGAACCACTGACGCTAATTCCAGATCATGGGTGGGATAGTTAACCTCATGAGGACGGAGTTGCCTGGATGCATATGCCACAACCTTGCCTCCCTGCATCAGTACGCATCCCAATCCTTGATGGGAAGCATCACAAGATACCTCAAAATCCTTGCAGACATCGGGAAGGACTAGCACGGGTGGTAGTCAATCTTTCTTGAGCTCTTGAAAGCTTCCTTCGCAGTCGTGGTCCATTCAAATTTGCTCCTTCTTGAGTAGTTGAGTCAATGGCCTAGCTACTCTAGAAAACCCCTCTATGAATCTTCTGTAGTATCCTGCCAATCCCAGAAAACTTCGCACTTCAAGAATGAGAGAGGGTGGCTTCCATTCGCCATCGCCGCAATCTTGGCGGGGTCTACTGATACTCCTTCTGCGGACACTATATGTCCTAGGAAGCTAATGTCACTTAGCCAGAATTCACACTTGCTATACTTAGCATATAACCGATGTTCCTTAGCTTCCTAGCACTAGGCGTAGGTGCTCTGCATGATCTTCTGCAGTCTTGGAGTAGATGAGGATGTCATCAATGAACACCACCACGAACTTGTCCAAATATTCCATGAATACTTTGTTCATAAGGTTCATAAAGTATGCTGGTGCATTTGTCAGACCGAAGGACATGACTGTAAACTCGTACAGTCCATATCTGGTGGTGAAAGCTGTCTTGGTTATATCTTCAGCCCTGATTTTCAGCTGGTGGTAACCCGATCTCAGATCTATTTTAGAGAAGATGGTGGCCCCACCAAGTTGGTCAAATAGATCGTCGATCCTGGGAAGGGGGTATTTGTTCTTGATGGTTACCTCATTTAATGCCCGGTAATCCACACACATTCTGGCTGTGCCATCCTTCTTCTTTACAAATAGTACTGGAGATCCCCAAGGTGAGGAACTAGGTCTGATGAATCCCTTTTCCTGCAGTTCATGGAGTTGGGTCTTTAACTCTTCTAGCTCTTCCACCGTCATCCTATAGGGTCTCTTGGAAATGGGAGCAGCACCTGGCTTCAAATTAATAACGAACTCTAAGTCTCTGTCTGGGGGCATGCCAGGTAGGTCTTCGGGAAATACGTCCTGATAATCTTGCACCACAATCATTCCTTCTAAGGGTACATCTTCAAGATAATTTATTTCACGGCCCCAGCGGTATGGTCGGTCTACTTTCACATCTATGGTCATCCCAAGGCATTTAGTCAGTTTTACTGTCCTGGAGGCACAATTTATAACCCCTTTATATCTGGCTAACCAGTCCATTCCTAGTATAATATCCAGGGTCTGTGAACTTAACACTATCAGGTCAGCTGGAAATTCGCACCTTTCCATGACAATTGTCACCCCAGGACACACTAAGGTAGCTGTAATCATACCAGCTGGTGACTTAAGCACCATGGCCTCTTTAGAGGATAGGTAGATAACCCTAGTTTGTCGCAGATACCCTTGGATATAAATGAATGTGAAGCCCCGTAATCAAATAGAGTTTGTGCCGGTATGGACTTGACAGAGAACGCACCCATTAGGACTCCCCGCTTCCTCGCCTTCTTCTACCGTGACATGGTTGACTCTTCCCTGTTGTGAGTTGGGGTAATCCCGCTAGCTTATGAGGTCCGAGGCCCCTTCTCCGGGCATCAAGCTTGACCGCGAAAGGTGGGTATTCTGCTTGAGTGGGCATCTATTGGCAAAGTGCCCTTTTTCCCGCAATGAAGCACTTGTAGCTTGTGGTTTGACCGAGCCAACATTTTGGCGCCCTTGCATTGTACTACCACCGGGATTAGACGATGAGGCCGAGGGTTTGAACGGTTCGGCCGAGAAGCTAGAGTTGTTGAAGAACTTGAATAAATCTCCTTGCGTCACCGAGTGGTTAGCTTGCGCTACTGGTGGCCTCCATTCTTCTTTTCATTTTCCAAAATTAACGCCTTGTTCACCAGCTGGTGGAAGCTGGTGAAGTCTTGCACGATCACCGCACCTTAGCTCCTCATTCATGCCTTCCAAATCATCAATCTTTTCCTCTTCATCACCACGTCGGTTGAGGCATAGCGAGCAAGTCGAGTGAATTTTGTGAGGTATTCACTAATGGTCATGCCCTTTGCTTAAGAGTACGGAACTCGTTCTTCTTCATCCTTAGGATTCTCACGGGACAAAGTTAGTTTTGAAAGTCGCCTTGAACTCCCACCAAGGTACAACATCCATGTCGTTGTCTCGTGGAGGTCTCCTCTGACCTCGGGCGCAAGGTAGTTCTCCCACCAATTTGCTTGCCTCGGAGTCGATGAGCGCAAATATCACTTTGTCTTCTTCAACAGACTTGACAAAGCGCAGCCTTCCTTTCGTATCCCGAAGCCAATCTTGGCCGAGAGGTTCGTCACGAGGAGAAAGTAAGGGCCGGGTCCTTTGAAAGTCACCCAGTCGCTCTAGATCTGCTGGCGCCACCTTGTTGCCCGGCAAATATAGCCTGCAGCAATTGGGTTTGCTGCGCCATGACTTGCGCCATAGTGGGGTTGGTTGGAGGGGGCGGAAGGTTGGCTTCCTGATCGTGGGTCCGCCATGCCCCGAGGGCATGCCACCGGTGTGGAGTCCACCACCCTTGGTTGAGGGTGGCATTAGCCCGAGCCTCGTTACCCTCGCCGGCCATCCGCAGCTATATTCATACATACGATTGACTTAGCACTAATGCTAGGCAAAGCGAAGAAGACCGCCATTCGGCAAATAAAAGCCATCAAGATAAACGACAAAAGAAAATTTTTAACACAAGGCCGGTTCCATAAGATAAAGCACCACATAGCGACAAAATTTGGACTTACAATTACAACATAGTTAATTAGAGTTCGACGGAAATAGTTACTACGATACAAAAGGTCCTGGATACAACAACGGGTACTGGCGCCACACCGGCGAGTACGGCGCTACCCTACCTACTCCTCCATATCGCCGACGCCGGGGCTAGAGGGGTGTAGTCCGCACCGAGCGGGACCTGCCGCCGAACTCGGAGGGGTCGGTGTCGAGTCGAGTGTGGGCGGCTGCGGCCGCGGCTACTGGCGTGACCTCCTCGGCGAAAGCCGACTGGGGCTCGAGGTCGCACGCCTGCGGCGGTCGCGGTCGGAGCCCACCGCGCCCCGGCCGGGCCGGGGCGGGAGGGTCGGAGTAGCAGCAGAGCGGGACCGCTGGGCCGCACCCGGCCGCGGCCGCCTCGCCTTGGCAATGCCAAGGCTTGCTCGCGACCGGGCGAGCCGCTGCGAGGGTCGCCACCTCGGTGTGTGTGGCGACGAGGTGAACCCGAGGGCGGTGATCTCCTCCGGGCGGCGGTGTGGGCCGCCCCATGGCCTCGTCAGTCAACCCGATGCGTGAGCATCGGGTTGTTCTCATTCACCCATGTATGTCTCATTGTATCGCGCATTCTCTGGCGCGAGGGGTAGTAGCAGAGGGGTGCGCCGAAGGCGGGCCTTGTAGATGTCGCACATCCGTGCGGCAGCAAAGGCGGCGGCGTCTCGAAGTGCCACGGCCCGGATGGTCCGCCGGTGCTCGTCCGAAGACGTGGGGTCGGGTCGCGCCGCCTTCTGTAGATGAACACCTCGATCGCCCAAGACTCTTCTCCTCCGGTGTGGTCTTGAGACCACGGTACACAGTGTCCGGATAGCCTGTAATGGAGGAGCTTGCGAGAATCTTGGCAAATTCCCCTCAGACACTCAGTGGGCCGATAGTCCCAAGCATCTCATCTCCGGCTCCGCCATCCGTAATTTAAATTCCTAGTGTTAGTAACTTTTCAAAATATCAATGAAGAATAGAATGTAATGTGTCTAAGAAGGATAGAGAAAGAAGTAATACACTATATTTTTGGAAACACTTTTTTATAAGTTTGATAAAATTATAATCCTATCCTTTGGCTAACGTCCATACTAAGGCCTTTACCCTACAATCAGATGCTCGATACCGCTCTGTCGGACCGGATTTTTCAATCCGTAATCTTACGTGCTTACGGCATTATTCCTCGGATCGAGATAATGCCCACAGTACATTGTTGTATCATGTCATACATCGCTTAAATGTAATATTACAAACCATGGTTCCAAATTAAGCCACGTCGGGCAATAGTTTACAAAGGGGGCACTTTACCGAATGTCATCATCACATGCGAACAATGAAGAGAAAGCAAAGTAGGGCCATAACCTCAGGCAAGCGACGGGGGTAATGTGTGCAGTATATATTACCTAGGATAGGTAATATACGTGCACACAATGCCTTGAGTCTGACTTGTCTAAGCTCAGAAAAATACGCAAGACGACCTAATTCCCATCGTCCTTCTCCCCTCCTGAGACCGGGGCGTCTTCATATGCATAATGATCCTGCGTCCTGTCTCGCTTTTGATAATGCGAGTGTGAGCACACTAACCACCGTGCTCGTGAATCATCACACGTAATGCAGAATAGAATGTTGGTCGATCAAGAGAAGGCTCTAGGTTTATTTTATTTTGCCGTAGCGCCTTTTCAATACAAGATTTAGAAATTCCTATGACCTAGCAGTTCATGAAGGACAAATTTTTACTGGAAATAATTGTATTAATAGTGCATAGAGTCCATCCACCATTACATGGCCTCTGCACTTTACGCCACCTTTAGCATTATAGTCGCTTATCTTACCACCGGGACGACACCGGGACAATTCCAAACTAGGGCCTCTCAACGCCCTACATTTTCCCAATGCACCCCAAAATTATTTCAAATGTAACTATATCTAGTTAAGTCCCCATGTCTGCCCATGACCGTGGGCACGGCTATTCGAATAGTTTTGACTCTGCAGAGTTTGTACACTTTCACCACAAGCGATAATCCACCCATTGCTCCACCTGATTCCTTAGTCAGGTGGTCAGATAGATTATCACATGACTGTTCAGGATATCTAGTTCCTCTAGTTATCTCACCCTATGGGAAACTGCCCACTTGCGGTGGGTCCCATACGTTGCACGGGATGTTCACCACGGCTACCAGCATTATTCGGGCCCACTCCCTCAATGCTAGTACGACTGGTGAACGTCACCCTCCACTCGGTGTCCCTTTAGGCCTCCTTGCCCTTGCATAACCACATCTATCCACTACCGGTGAGATAAGTCGGGGAGTGTCGATACCGCTACTTAGCCACGTTGTAATTTACAGACATGTGGTTGCACTGTTTTACACGGGTTAACATGACAAGATTCAGTCCTTAGAGCTATCTGGGTGGTTCTATCACATTCCATAATTTTTGTGCTCCCACCGCACCACATTCCAGCCCCCATATCATCCACCCAGATACTAAGCAAGTGTGGAGATTTTTGGGACATAAAATAATAGTTCCAAACTTTCCATCAGTCATTCCCACCATGGCTGCCCAAATTATCGTCGTATTTGCAAGTGAAATGTTTTGGGATAACTAACATCCCCGTTTATCTAGCAACTAAGCAGTACGATATAACATCATTCTTATTTGGGAAAAACTACATTACGCTAGTTTTGTTAAGGCGACAAGGTTCACATATCTCAAAGGTTTCACCGGTACTACTAACAAGCATAGTAATGGGTCTATATCTAGAATCTAACAAATTTGAACATACTTTAGCACATAAAATAATAGCATGCACTTGGATAGTTTAAAGAAAAGTAATTTGCATAAACAAGGGTTCAATATGATCAAGTGATAACTCGCCTTGGTCAAAGTGCTCAGAGGGTTGGGGGTTGGGATCTGCAGTTGCTGCCTCGGCCTCTTCTTCTTGAGCCTCGTAAGCTATTTAATCCGTACGCGAAAATTTGCAATTGAAAGTAAAGCAACAAATCAATCCAAATAACACCAGAATTTCAGATAAAATCTAAAAATTATGATTCCAGTGCCATTTGATAGATCTTGAATTTAGATGAATTTAGAAATTTTCCTCACCCGATTTGGAGTTAAAATGAAGAAGTTATGCATTTTCAAAGTTCTCAGTTCAAATAAATTGCTAAAATAACTAAAATCTGACAGGTGGGGCCCACATAGTTATTTTATATTTTTCTTTATCTTTTACTATGCCACTGACGGGTGGGGCCCACTGGTCAGTGGCTCGGGTTCTGCCGCACTCACCGACGCGGGTGGGGCCCATCCGTCAACAGCCCATTTGACCCAGGTACCGACAGTGGGGCCCACCGTCGAAATTAAATTAAAGAAAGGCTCGACCTCGGCTGCGTGAGCGGGGCTCGAGCAGCCGAGGGAGCCCTGTGGGAAAGGAAAGAATCGTTGCTATAGCCAAGTGGGCTGGAGGCGTTGCCACCCAAGAAGGGTAGGTAACCCTCTTGAGGTAGGCCGGAGGAGGCCGAGAGGTAGGCCGAGGCCGGCGAGGGGGGCGGTGCCGGCGGCGAGCGAGGGCTGGGAGGTGCCGGGTGCGTGAATGCAATCCCCAGACTTCTGAAGCCGGTGGAGGGTCGACGGGCCGGGGTGCACGACGGCCGGCGGCGAGCAACGGCGGCTCGGGTGGTCCTTCACGACGGCGAGCTAGGGGGGTTTTGGCGCAATTTTCGGGAGGCGAGGATGCCGGAGGTATGGGAGTGTGAAGGAACGTCCGGGGCTTTATAGCCGAATGGGTGAGGCTATCGCCGAGGGTCGCCCGAGCGGTCGCGTCGGCGAGGCGGAGCGGCGGCAGAAAGGCAGCGCAGAGGCATGATGGCCTCGCGGCTCGAGGAGTGGCAGGAATGGAGCAAAGACGCGGAAATAGGGCCGAGCGGCAAGTAAAAAGGAGGCGGTGGCAGGCGTGGAGGAGGGTGGCGTGCTCGGACGGGGAGATTCGGACCAGCGGCGGCGGTCCGGTGGTCGGGGCGGATCCCAGTCGAAGGGCTCCAGCGTGGCCGGGTGCGGAGGAGACGGAGGAGGGCGCGGCCCGAGAGAGCGAGTGAGGAGGAGGCGGGAAGATAAACAGGAGCGGGGCGCGGGTTGGGTGGCATGGGAGGGTGGGCGGTGGCCTTGGGCTGGCATTCGCCTAAAAAATTTCTTTATTTTTATTTTTATTTCTATTTCATCATTTCCTTTATACACAAAGATGCACACATATATATACATACTTATATATTTCTACTCCTAATTTTTATGAGGGTTTGACTACATATTTCTTCATTAAAACCCTTTTGTTATTTCCTTTTCGCATATGCAAACATTTATATTTACATTTACACTATTCCAATTTATCCCTCTCTCTCATTTCTTTTGAAAAGATTTAACCACATATTTAATCCATTAATTAGGATCAACTAAATTCTTTTGGCACTGGATCATCTTTTCATATTCCCCTTTTAATATTTTATGTTCTATTATTTTGTTTCTTTTGCTTGTTGGAATTCTAAATTCTTTAACTTAAGAAATGTTTTAAAGAGAATCAATTTCAAATCAAAATAATAGCAATTAATGCAAGAAAATTTTTATAATCCAAGATTTAACTTTTCAGGATGTTACATCACGCGTTGGCAAGCTTCTCCTGTTCTAGTTCCACCGGACCACGCCTCACTTGAACCGACCAAGCCACATGGTGCAAACCTGCCGTTCAAACTTCTCTTCAACATTTTTCACCTTTCTCGTGCCATGCTTGAGCTCACCATCTCACTCAGTATTCTTGATCGTTCTGGACCTTGGCTTCTCTGTTAGCGTAGCCCCGATCCTCGCCATTGATCATGGTTGACTCCAAACGACTCTACACACCCAAAGACAAAGAAATTATTTTCGGCTATAAGTTTTTCACAACTTGACACACATTAGCAATGACATGCAATCTATAACCTCTGACCTAGATCACTAAATCATTTTATGACTCAAAATTTCCAAGATCATCCATTTCTGCAGATTGTCGAGAAAAATCTGTAAATTTACACATTTTAAATTTTCACTCCTCCAAAATGACAATGGTTCATTACAACAAAACCATGTACCTTCTCACATGATCCTTCGCTAGTACTACTAACAAGCTGACGGCCAAATGCCAGTCAGAGATGTTTTTTTTACAGTGAGAGATAAGTAGGAACTTACCTTAGACCCGTAACAAAAGAATGGCCGGCAACAAAGGATCGAAGGAGAGGAGCTTTAGTGTCTGTTCGTATTGGATTTTGTTTTTGCCTTCTGCTTAGAAAAGTTAAAAGCTAATACAAATATCCAGCTTCTCGAAAGCGGCATATCCATGTCTCTCGCTACCGTTTCGCTCTAGGGATGAAATAGGGAGTCATGGGTGCATCACGCATCCCACCCCTCTCTCTCCCGTCATGCGCACATATCTCTCGTTTACTTTTTTCACCACTCGTCCCTTCCTTATGAAAGTCATTTCTCTCGGTCACTACTATTTATTTTTAGCCAAAAATCATAAACTACAGACAAACACGATCAGCAAAATCTAGTACAAACACCCCCTTAATTTCGAGAGATTCCCTTCCCTGTTAAACTTTGCTAGTGCGAAGGAAATCGAATCCAAGGATTTTGGAGAGATGGTGAGCTCTTGAGTGGATAAGTTTCCACATGATTGATTGGGGAGAGAAGATAGATCATTGCATGGGATGAGACTTGGGATCGAGCCATCGAGGTGAAGTTTTCTGAGCTCAGCTGAGCATGAGGTAGCCATTGATCCACTGGGCGCAACCTTCCAGTCACGCCACAAATCCGGTGGATTTATCTTTCTAATCCAAATGGATTACTGCAAGTTGGTGGGCTTTTGCCCTCCAACTACGGGTGGAAGAGCTGAAAAGTTGAGAAAGATAATATTCGTCTGAATTCCACTCCCGTTTGTGCAGAATATTCTGGGAAGAACACGACTTGACCGTGAATCCGTGATCCTTAAACCACACTCGTTTCGGATCGCGAATGATTTCATTCATCGATCAAAGACTCGTTCTTTTCGCCTTTTTGTTAGTCGGAGATGCCAATGTGTCTCTGACAAACTAGAGAACCGATCGACCTCTATCTCTCGTTATCTCCATTACACTATGGTCCAGTTAAATTGAGTATCTGAATCATCAGTTTTATATCCCACCACGGCATCGTGTATTTGTCTTAGATTTGGAACTCAAATATTTTAGAATTGATTCTCAAAGATTTACGCAAATGGACGAGTGAAAACACTAAAACAGAGTAGAAAATACAACTCAAAAACTACATGTCTTAGATTCAGAAATAATATGCTTTTGAAAAAATACTACTGACTGAGAGATGAACATATCGATCCCTACATCAGGCGGTATATGTACGGTTTGTGGAATCAGAGCACATAAATTACGCCGGGAAAATATCTATAACCACTTGTCACGTACCACTGTACCTCGAAGCCTATTAAAACCTCTGTGAAGAAATTGTGCATACCAACCGAACGGATAACATACACCCGTGCAGAGTTATGGCCTGATCCTGAATTATTAGGTTTGATTTCGATGGATCCCATGCAGAGTTCTGGCCTGATCCTCTCCACACTTCCCCGGGGAGCTCTATCCTAAAATAAAAGGTTAAAACAAACGTACACTTGGTGGTTAGAGTATTGTTAAGGGAGATTGCCCTGGAGATATTGCTGATGCTTATACTTCCTAGGCGAGTTGAACCTCAAGTTAAAAACTTGGATGATTTGAGTGCCTAGCTCATTGGAGTTGTTTAGATCTCTGGATGACGACGAGGAACTCCCATGGTCCTGAGCGGGAATCAATTTAGTTATAACAATTGCTGATGCCATGTTTAAAAGAAAAATAAAAACAACTGCTGATGCCATCTTATTCAATGTATCTGCAATCTTCAAGCTAGCGCATTTTGGTTAAGCTGTGCCGGGGCTAGAGGAGGCAAACTAATGGACGAATTGATATCTAGCAAGATGACTTCCGATTTTCAGAAGCTAAAAGGCACCGCTCAATATGGCTTGAGCTTCTGGCTTCTGGTTTATTTTTGCACTATTCATAATTTCGTCTTTTTCTGAATTTTTGGCTTTTTTTGAGCTTTTTTGCCGGTTCTTTTTTTCCGTATTCGTTATGCTTGTATCGTGATGGCCTAATAAATTTTTTATATTTTTCAATTTTTTAAATTTAATTATGTTGAATAAGTCTCTGTCAGTTACAGTGTTTTTTTCAGCCAGCTACAGTGTTTTCAGCCATAAATCACCAAAAATAAGCCGAACTGAACACCACCAAAATCGTTTAGAATATGTTGGCTTCTTAACGAGATTCTATTCTTTATTAAATATTTTAGAAAATACTGACGAGCAGAAGATAGATCTGCAACTCTGCATCTGAACAAGGTTGCTGATCTTGTCACCCGCATTACGACTTTGTACGCATGCTGTGTAACCAGGGACATGCGTATCGGTGCTTTACGGTAGTAGGAGCGTGACGGCCGGAGTTGATTAAGAGATAAGGCTGCTCTACTTGCAGAAAAGTATCCTACCTCTACACACGGTCTGTCACCGGCATATTGGTACGTGAGCAGAGTGGAGCTTTTCTTAAGTGCATCCTGGGGGCACAGATAGATTAGACTAACTTTGTTGCGGATCTGCGTGGTGTCAGGAGCCGATACAATGATGCATGCGCACTATCTAAACGTACTAACCTTCGACGAAAACGAACTGCGCGATGATGATGATGATATATATATATATATATATATATATATATATATATATATATATATATATATATATATATATATATATAAGTGGGTCTGTTTTTTTCTCACGCCTTATAGCTAGATTACAGGAAAACAGATATTCGCTTGTAATTTTAGTTGATACAGATGTTAGGCTTTTAACGTATATTACAATTAATTTGTAGATCCCGTCTTGAGAAAATATTCTATCTAAAAGTTAGATACTGTAGCAAAAACGAAAAGCTACTTTTAGAAACCGTAAAGGACAGACCTAACAAGCGGGATGACTTGCTGACCGGGCTACTCTAGAACCGAAGAAAATCCAGTGGGAGATGGCTTCACGTGCGACCGGGGTTCTTTTGGAGTTAAAGTTGACTTATACTTATACTATCTATATCTACAGTAATTAGCTTTTAAACAGTATGTTTTTTAAGACGATGTCAATAGAAAAATTATAGTAAAAAGTGTACTAAGTTTAGTTGTACCGACCAAAATCATATGCGACTATTTCTCTCTACGTACTGCCTCTCGCGAATAGTCAGAATTCAAATATTGAAGTCATAAACCATAGGATATCAACCCAAAATAACCCACTTTTTTTATTCACCATCGATCCGGTAGGACCCCATCGGTCCCCTGCAGAAAAGCTCTTCCTCTAGAGCATATCTGCTCCTTTTTGTATTTTTTTTCTTCACATCAACATGAATAAAAGGCGTAATATGCGCGCTTTAAAGTTGCTTGAGTTGCCATGTACTTCTGTAAAGAAATACACACTACTAGTAGTGGTAGTTCTTTGGGTGAGCTTTCTTTTTAGCAAAAGATAACATCTCTGGTGGCTCCAATTAGCATATCACTGCGGCAGCAATGTTTTCTTTTTTTTCCCAAAAAATTTCGACGATATTTGTTTAATATTTGCCTCCCTCCCCCTCTAACCTATAGAAAAATTTAATCATTTGTCACTCTTATGAGTAGAGTGGCAACAGATTTGCCACCCTGACCCGTTGTCAGTGACTCAGGCGGACCCACATGTAAGTGACAAAGTTAATTGGTCAATCTTAAGAGTAGCAAAAAGTTAAAATCCCCCTAACCTATATGTGTATGATCGTATCAATTAGCAAACACACGCGCTTTCCCAGCTGGGCGACAACTGAATGATGCATGCATGTTGTATGAGGTTCAAGCAGACAGCTTCAGAACCACTAGGCATTAGGCAAACCCTTGAGCTCGTATGTATGCGTCTCAACACACAAGAACTCCGCGTCGAACTTGCAAACTTTGGTGGTGTTCAGTTCGGCTTATTTTTTGTGGCTTATGACTGAAAACACTGTAGTGGTGAAAAAAAACACAGAATGATGAGGCTTATTTAACATAATTAAATTTAAAAAAATTGAAAAATATAAAAAATATGTTAGCCCATCACAAACAACGCAAACGAATACGAGAAAAAAAAGAACCGACAAAAAAGCGCAAAAAAAAGTCAAAAATTCAGAAAAAGACGAAATTATGAATAGTGTCAAAATAAGCTTAAGCCAAAAAGCTTAAGCTCTAGTGAGCAGGGCCGTTCTGATGGGCAGCTCTCGACTGCACAGTAGGAGTATCATAGCGCGCCTCTTTGGACCTGTCTCGGTAGAGCTGAATTTGAAGCCCGTCCCGCCACTAGGTAGCGTGATGCGTATTTTTTGGTTGCTTTTAAATAGTTTTTGGCTAAGACTTATGACTTTTGATCTTTTACTATAAACGTTGGTGTGAATAAAACAAATGACAATAATTTGATAAGTCGTTTTAAAAAGATTATTTTGATAAATTATTTTGAAATAATGATAAAATATTTATTTTATTTATTTATTTAAGAAAAATTCGAAGAGAACGCAGCAAAACAAATGAAAGCACGGCGAGTTTGCATCAGCACAGGCGCGTGGGCGTGGCTATCCAATTGTACCAACACACCGGAACAACCAACGAGCGCGTGACGTGGCACTGGCAAAGCGGGCAAGATATTTGTCATGTGAGGCGTGAGCTTTTGCCGGGCCCACCACAAAGTGGCCCGGACCGAACAACTCCCTGTGCGCTCTCGCTCTGGTCCAACCGCCGCCGAGCTGAGCAGGCCTCCCCTCCCCGCCTCATGATCCTTATGAAGTCCCTTGGCAATTTCGCGGCGGATCACTACAGCTTGCGGTAGTGGCCACTGCACGGCAGGCCGCTATCCGATCGATCGAAATCCTCCAGCTAGCTTGTGCGCGAGATCAGGAAAGTTCCAGTATCACAAGCTAACTCACACTCATAAGCTCCAACCCGAAGTAGATACTACTTTTCTACATTAGCAGGAGTTAAAGCCACTTTTATCACTTTTTCACATCGTATTTATAAAAATAGTCATACGCGCACCGTATTAACAAAAATATTATTTATACCGTCCGGTAGATAGGCGGCAGTGCCCGTAAGGCGACACGCGGCGCTGTCGCCGATGGCAGGCGCCTGCCGCCTCACCTCACCGCACCGCACCGCCACTGATGGGCGCATGACGTGCTTGCCTGCCGTCTAGTGAGGGAGCGGTGGTAATTAAGCCGGCTTAATTACCTATCCTAATTTTTTTCATTTAGTATTTGTTTAAAATTTTAAATATATCAAATGAGCTCCAAAAATTACAAAAATTATGTACAGCCTCCCGATACAACGTACCTCGCAGTGTAATTTTTGAGTAATTTTATCCATTGCGAATGTTGCTCAAAATTTTATACAATTTTGATATTTTTACGAGTTTTAACATATATCAAACGAGGTTTAAAAATTACAAAATTTTATGTGATGCCTCCCGATATAGTAATAGTTAATATGTAATTTTAAAAAAAAATTTATGTGGTCCAAATTTGTCACGTTTATTCGCGTTAACTTAATCATGAATTTACGAATATTTCACTTTTTTTACAATTTTATACATTAAGAATTTGTACAATTAAAGTAATTATAGTAGTAAAAAATGCATCACACTGGATGCGATATGACTTACTCATCTGAGCCACTGCTATCTTGTCGCCGCGTCTGCCTCCCCATACATGGTCTTGTCTTCCGTCGCGCACGAGCATGTCCCGTTGGGTACGTCAGTTGGTTCAGAGGTTGCGTCTCGGGTCGAAGGAGTTATGGAGACCGTTTTATGCCTTTCGATGGTCGACGGTGGTCCAAGAGGCTCGTATACGAGGGTCGAGTCCGTAAGGGTCGAAGTCGTCCAGCTGAGCCATGTCGAACTGCGAGCTGTTCGCAATAATGTCGTGTACGAAGGACTCAGGAGATCCCGCTCATGGTGTGAAGGAGCTCTCGCCCTGACCGTACGATGTGGCAGCGAAGCCGGAGGAGCTCTACCCATCGAAGTGTCCAAACCCTGGTTATGCAAAGAAAGCTGAGATGTGCCCTGCGTACGCTGCAAACCCTGGTGTCGTGTATTGCTCTCTGCAAGCATCTGGGAGGCCCGTGTCGTCGTCAGTGGACTCGTAATCACCCCTATGTTGAATTAGAGGCTGCAAGATGAAACGATATTAGTGACAATAAATATTCTGGATGTACAATGCGAATCTCATACCTCCTGAATGTGCAGCGAAGATGAATAACGAGGAGCGGTAGTCTGTGCAGGTGGTGCGGATGGCAAAAGGGATGCATCTCGACGATAGACCTGCGGCGGAAGAACGACATAATGTTAGTGGAACGCAATGCGTAATAGAAAAAAAATGTACGTTCGTACGTAAATTACCTCCTCGTCGGAACGACAAACGGATGATCGGCGGCTAGTACTATGATGTCGTGCAGATTTAGTACATTGCGATGGTCGGTCGGACTCGCTAGGTCGCGATGACCTGATGGGTGAGCATGGTGCCACCACTGGGGGCTCATATGCGCACGGTGATCCGTTAAATTCATGATTAAGTTGACCCAAATAAACATGATAAATTCGGATCGCATAAAATTTTTAAAAAAGTACGCAATAACTATTACTATATCAGGAGGCTTCACATGAAATTTCATAATTTTTAGAGCTCGTTTGCTACATATAAAAACTAGTAAAATTATTAAAATTGTATGAATTTTTTAGCAAAATTCGCAATGGATAAAATTAACCAAAAATTACACTGCGAAGTATGTTGCATCGGCAGGTAGTCTGCCCACCGGGCGGCAAGCTACCTGCCGTTTGGTGAGGGAGCGGCAGACGCTTGTCATCGGCAACAGCGCCGCGTGTCGCGTCGTGGACGCTGCCGTCCGTTCACCGTACGACAGAAACAATATTTTTATTAATATTACATATACAATTAGTTTTATAAATATGATACAAAATAGTGTTAAAAGTAGCTTTTAACTCCATTAGCAGCAGTAGTCGCTACTACGTCCACATCCTTTTGCAAGTAGGATTGACAGACCTGTACCTCCGGTGCATAATTGCCGGGAGCGGGAAGCGTGGTTACTGGTTAAGGTTAGGAGGAGGAAGGAAGCTAGCCGTCATGGGTGCGCACACCAACTCCATGAGCTGGTACATGGGCCCGCCGGCACCGGGGAGCGCCGGCGAGGCGCAGCACGCGCTCAGCAGCAGCGAGGGGGGCGGCGACGCCAGCTTCGACACCAACATGGTGATCATCCTGGCGGCGCTGCTTTTCGCTCTGCTCTTCGCGCTTGGGCTCAACTCGCTGGCGCGGTGCCTCATCAGGTGGGCGCGGCGCGCGTCGGCGGCGGCCGGCGGGGATGCCGAGGCCGGGGACGCGGGCGGTGGGCTCAAGAAGCGCGCTCTCCGGAGCATCCCAGTCGAGGTGTACGGCGTCGGGTGCGGCGCGGCCGGGGCCGCGGGCGCCGCCGCGGACGTCTGCGCCATCTGCCTCGGCGAGTTCGCGGACGGCGAGAGGGTGCGCGTGCTGCCGCGCTGCGGCCACGGGTTCCACGTCCGGTGCGTCGACACCTGGCTCGTCTCGCACGGCTCCTGCCCCACGTGCCGGAGCTCCGTGCTCAACGTCGCCAAACCCACCACCTCAGCCGCCCCCGCCGCCACCGCCACCGGAGGCAGCCGGCGGCCGGGGAGCGAGGCTGCCAACGTCACGGTGGCCATCGCGTGAGGCGGACTGGTAGGAGCCGTGGCCCGTTGGTAAGCTTGTTTGATGTAAAAAAATCGTGGCCGTGGCCGTGACGGTGAGGTATTTTACGACCTGATGCGGTGAGAGAAGGAAGGTGGGCCCGCTTGTCTGTTCAGTGCTTAGGGCCTTCGTTTCCGTCCGTCGGCATGTATTGGCTTCTGCTCCTTGTTGTAGCTGTTGTGTATATACATTATACAATGGAGGTGGTATAACAGGACGCTAGACTTCGAATAAGACCATATATTTGTACATGCTGGATTTGCCACCAAGTTTTGGAGCACAGAGAGATTCCATGGTACGATGGCCCTTTGCACGTCGCTTAGTTTTGACCCTCATTTCCCTTCTATATATTGGTCCTCAAACGCTCAGACTTACGGAGCATGCGTTCACGTTAACGCCCTGGACTGGAATTAATAACTGATAACGATCGTGCTATACCGTTGGAATAGTTTTTGACGTACAGCTCCTGCTCCTAAACCTACCCTCCCCTCTGTTGCCTATCTCCTCTATCGCCGCCACCACATCGGTCACAGCTCTACGTGCCTCCTCCACTGTCTGTGCCCCTGCCCTCGCCTTCCCCTATGTCGCCTTGCTGCTTGCCCCCGCCTAGCTTAACATTCTCTCAGCCCTCACCTTATCGGCCCCCCCTCCGGTACCGCCCATTGCCCGCCACCGACGCCATAGCCTCCCTCTACAATAGGGGGCGCGGTGAACCCGGCGACGACGGTTCCACCCCCGTCAGTTATCGCGTGACCGTCAATTGTTGCGTGAGAGCGAGAGAGAGGGAGTGAGCAAGAGAGAGAAGATGCTTGGGATGGTATACCGTTCTCTAGTTTTTTTTCTCTTAAATAAAAGAGTGTCCATGCTTCAATCAACTTATCTTTTTTAGGATTGTCTCCCCCTTTCTACTTCGCATACCTCTCCGGCTACCCCCCTTACCCACCCAGTGGTGGAGCTAGAAAAATTTTATTAGGTGTGCATGTTTCACGCACCGGCACACATGATGGTCCGAGAAGCGTCCTATTCTATACTTTCGCCAAAACGCTGCACTGCTGCCCGCGCGAAATCATTGCCGTGTCGCTGCTTTGTGGTCTCGGTTTCCACTTGGCTCATTCTCAAGTCAATGTCTCAATGAAAAATTGGGACTTGGCAATGAGGCCTCAAGGCATACGCTGTAGGTGGCTATGAGCTTTCAGCCTTTAGTTGCCAAGCCAGGCAGCCCATCTCGGCATCTCACACGACGTCACAAATCACAACCCAATAAGAACTTCGTCTTCCTCCTGACGCATCTCTCTCCTCTTGCGACCTCCCTCCCTGTGTTTCCATGCCTGCTCCTCGCCACTGTATACTTGCTCCATGGTGATTTTCCTAAATTTTGGGTGTGTCGGTGCACACACAACACCCCACCTAGCTTCGCCCATGCACCCACCCCTATCAAACCCTACCCGCTAAGCTAGCCTTCCACTATGGCACGCCTCTAGTCATATCACCTCCACTTTCAGTGCCGAAATCAACTCGAAAAACCTAACATAGAGAGAGAATGGTGGGCATTAGGGTGGATCAGTGGAGGCAGAGGTGAGCTAGCTTCACTAAAGATGAGGCATTGGTAAGATGGAGATGCATGGATACGGTGGAGAACGCGCATGGCGCTCATGTACCAGTGGCGGATCCAGGTTTTTTAGGATGGGTATTCGGACTTCAGATCTAGGTTGGTTGGATACATCGGCATCGATACGCCGATACTATGACACACTATTTCCCCAAAACATCAATACAACGATACCTGGATATATATATATATATATATATAATAAAAATACAAAATATATAGAATTTAATGATTTTTATGAGGAAATAGACAAGCATAATGACATGAATTAAACAAAAAATTATATAGATTATTGACAATTGCATATCCCCTTTTTTTGCTATTTTCCCGTCAGCAAGAATCCCCATCTAAGTGAAAGTTGTATGCTCCTTCCATAGAGCAAAAGATAGCAAAAATAAGCATATAAACATATGTAACAAGGGTCCAACTAACTACCCATTGCCCAAGGCAAATATTGTATTTTTGTACAACATCCATTAGAAAGAATGAAGAAAGCAAATGTTAAGGTCCAGAAAAAACCGGAGCCAAAGCAGAGCGGAGCAAGAAAGAAAATAAGTGAAGTGGGCGGAGCATATCTAGATCTGGAGAGAGGATGATAATGTTGAATTGAAATCTGGAGAGGATGATGATGGTGGATTGAAGACGCCGCTCCCTTCCCATGAGCCCGCTCCCTACGTCCCTATTCACCACGTCGCCTCTCTACTCGCCCGCGTTACCACACACTCTTCTTACGCCTGAAGCCGCTCACGCATGCTTGCCGTTGTGTCACGATGTTGCATCTACCGGTCGTCACTCGTGTCCACAGCCCACGCCCACTGGTCGTCTCTCGCCTCATCCGCCTGTGCCTCCGCCCACTAGCCACTCGGAGGCTAGAGTCGCCCCCACACAAACAGCCACAGGATGTGTGTGTGAGAGAGAACAGATGTTAGGCTAATGTATTACATAGGCCGCACGTAAGATATGGTGGACTACGAGCTGAATTCACTTGTAGGCATAAATGTATAGTGTTGGCCTAACTGACAATATATACATCTAACATATTTACTATATACTTGATATTTTATATAAAAAAAGGTGTTCAGTTGAACAACCATGATCCACTGTGG
Organism: Bonia amplexicaulis; assembly: GCA_036346245.1. Lineage (NCBI taxonomy): Eukaryota > Viridiplantae > Streptophyta > Magnoliopsida > Poales > Poaceae > Bonia > Bonia amplexicaulis. The sequence goes on along the minus strand of CM070736.1, from coordinate 6,645,068 downwards.
ATCCGCCCTTGTCTTGTACTAGTTGGATGTGGCGGCGGTCGTGAACTCACTCGAGAAGGAGGTGGGGATGCACAAGTAATCAATAATTTGATTAAAATTGCAAAACCTTCTAGTCAAATCCTAAAATAAGTTGGTGCTACATCCACTAGGGTTTATGGTTCTTTATCTTTACCGGTTATTTTTTCTGGAATGACTGGAGTGCTATCTATTTCAGTCTTCAGTTATGGCTTGCGATAGCCAGTGAACTAAAGGAGGGGTGTTTGACCCAAGACCTTAGAAAAAAAAAGGGTGTTTGGCCCAAGTGCAAATGACTAGTGTTAGCAATTTTCTTTTAGGAAAATCTATCGTAAATTGAGGTTTCCACATAAATGGCACTCTAGCGCATATGGCGGTTTCAAAGTGTGATTGAACATTCTTCTATAGTACAGATATTTATTTCATATAAAACAAAGGAGTTGATGGTTATGATAAAAGAACGGAGTAGATGGTTGCGACTGTAAGTTCTACCATTCCTCTCGGCTCTCTTCGCGCTTCAAAAAAATCCTGTGTGGATGGGTCTTCGCAGATATGTCACATATCATATGTGTGTTATTTGTATGATTTTTTGTGAAGGATTGTATCATCCGCACATGTGCATATGAATGTGACTGGTTGATCTGATGTGAATTATGTATCTAACTTTTTAGATTTGAAGATAATTATTTTTACATCTTTTAAGTTTGGACCTTATGATATATTAATTTGAGATCTGTGGTAACGCAGAGACATTGTGCTAGTAACTCTTCACGTAACACTTGCAAAAGACTTATGTCTTGTTTGTATAGGTCCGATATGAGAGAGTAGCTAAAGACTGAGCGTCTGTTTATATTGATTTTTAATTTTATCTTTTATAATTTATAGAGAAATTTATAAAGAAATATTTGTATGTTATTTTGGTCGATATAAATAAAGTAACTATATTATATACTATAATTGATTAGTAGACTCCATCTTAAAAAATATTTCATTTGAAAACTAGATAATATTGAAAAACAATTTACTAAAAAACAGTTTTTAGAAATAGGACCTATAAACAAAAGCTGACTTGGCTCTGTCAGAAGCGGCAGTGACGTGATATTTCCTGACGCCTAGAGATAGCGCACACTGTTGATGTCCTTAAAGAATTTACATCTGTCGTCTTACTTTTGACTTTTTTAGAACTAAGGGATATCCCATTTAAGCCAAAAAACAATTTACTATATATCAAGCTTGCAGAATCCAATTTTTTTTTTTAAAAAAAAACTTGCAGAATCCAAGAATTGCAATGAAGCAAAGCAGCGAAGTAGACATGGATATGCTTATGGCCCGGTCCGAAAATAATGTTGTTCTTCTAAAGATTTCGGCACGTTTTCCAGATCGGCCCAGTATAAAGGCATGGAGTCAATGGGCCGGACACTGAGTTGACGGCCCATGCAAACTTGTCAGTGTTTTGAGACATGCAAAAACTTGCCGAGCCTAAATTTTTTCCTTTTTATGAAAAGCTATCTGAATTTCCCGAGCAAAACCATATATTACGCTGCATATGCTTATATATAAACATACCACTGTTCTTGTTATACCACTCTAATACTTATAATAAAAACATAGTTACATTAATTATATGATTGCGTAGATATATGATTAATTTACACCGTTATAATTTGAATCCATCAAACATGGAAACTGGCCTTTGAGAGCTTCCTTTGCATTTGTTTTTAATAAGGAGTAATAATCCATACATAGATAGATTGAACCTATATTAGAATTACGCTTGGTCTTGCTTGCCAACCAGTGCGTTCTAGAGACGTAGAAAACAAGTCCTAATCGAGCCAAAACTTTTGAATTATTCGTTTTCTCCTCATGGAAAAGTTCCATTCATCCCATCTCCCACTTGAGATTTGCCATTTGCTAAATGGAATTGCTGGTCAGTCGGCCAGTCAGTCCTGCAGTTCTCCTGTGAGCAAGGTAAGAAAATACCAGTCTTCCACTAGGACTTTTCGCCTGTCCTACCATTCTTCGCGGCTGGGTGCTGTTCTTTTCGGTTTTTGAAATTGGTTTTTGATTTTTATTATAGTATCTAATTTTTAAATAAAATATTTTTTCAAAATAGGATCTATAATTAATTATAGTACACGTTAAAAATCTAACATCTATATTATTTAAAATCACAAGTAAATATCTCACTCCGTAATCTCTATCGCAAACAGTTAAAATTCAAAACTTTCAGCCAAAAACCATAAACCATAGCTACAAAGAACAGGCCTTGTAACGTCCATGAAGTCATGGTACTGAAACAAAACATAGACTGCTGCTGCCACGTTATTTTTATACCGAGCCGCATATTTAGTCACCAATCACAGTTTCCCACCGTAACGTACGTGTAAAACATCTGCTAATTGCCCTGCCTTGTCATGCATCGATGGTGAACTTAATTAAATGGTTAACTACAGGTCTGAATGTACACCATATGACCCATATACTTGTCCTTTCGGACCAAACACACTGTATGTTCATGTCGCTGTCCAGGTGAGGTGATTGCGGTTTCGTTTCAAAGTTTTGCATCGGATTGATTTCTTTTTGGGGCGGTTAGGTTTGCTAACTGTTGACCCCAAGGACCAGGATTTGGACCTTCGGTTTGGGCGTGCTTATCTTCATCTTATCGCCACAGTATCTTATCTTCGTCTTCGTCTTATATTTTTTTGGGGCTGTTGCTGTGACCCGCTGTTTCGGTTCAAGATTTACGGTACTTTCTTGTTCTTTTTAAGAGGCGTTTTTTTACTAGAAAGCCACGACTATGAAAGATTTACAGTACTTTCTTTCTTGTTCTTTTTAAGAGGCGTTTCGTCTTTTTAAGGTTTTGGTCAGTTGGGAATTTGGGTTTGTAGATGTGTACTGACTCTTATACGTAGTCGACATCAGTTCATTTTTTTTTCTTGGTTACTAGAAAGCCACGACTATGAAATGGACGTAAAATACTACCAGTGGTGCCCGTATACGGCGAACGGCACCATAAATGAGTGCAACAAGACGTACCGCCCTACCGCTGCGTAGACCGAAGACAGGGACCCTCTTGGAACACTAGAACGCAGACAAAACGATCGAGCTAGGGAATTAAGCTACCAACGCTCCCAACATCAACACGTAGGAAGAACATTACTGTCAGGTAATTAAATCCCTTTGTATGCGTGCTACGAGGTCCCAACACTTCTACAAAAAAAAAATCATCACAGATGATTCAGAACTGTTATCATAGACGATTTTCTAAATCGTCTGAATTTATAGGTCAGTGATAATCAGAGATTATCACAGACAGTGTGTGAGCCGTCTATGATAAATACAACACACACGGTTTATAACTAAAACTATCTGTAAAGAACACAATCACAGACGGCTCGAACCAAAAGCTGTCTGTGATACTCGCACATCACAGACGGTTCTAGCTACCAACCGTCTATGATGAGTAAGTATCACAGACGGTTGGTATATATAAGATAACGAGCAGGTTACCCATCTAACATAGAAATAACATGGTAAGAACATATCTCCTAATCCTACGAACCCAACTCTTAAACATAGCAGGAATATAGAAGAAGTAGAGATTCTAGCATATAGTAGAAGCTCAACCGCGCCGACGTGACCTCTATGTCTATGCCCTCTTGCTCCTGATGCAGTGCGTGAGCTAGATGTCCTTGACGCCCGTCGTCACCGATGCCGACTTGAGCGCTGTCTTGGTAGCTAGCTGCTTTCGCGGCGCCTTGCTGTCCATAGACTTGCGTGTCGTCTACTTCGTAAGCGCCATCAGGGTCGGATCAAGGAGGAGGACGGTGAGGAGGCTGGAGAAATTTTGTGCGCGGTAGAGGATGTGTTTGGGTGAGTATGAATAGGGGAGGGAGAGATGGGAGTGAAATTTTTTTGGTAGAATGGGCGTGGGGGCGAAGAGGTGGAGCTACAATCCGTGGGGTGGGGGTTGGTGGGTTTCTATTTGCTAGGATTGGGTCGCGGAGAATCGACAGGCCCAACGATTAGGGATACATAATTATCACAGATGGTTTGAACTACAAATCGTCTGTGATATGTAATTATCATAAATGATTTGAACCACAAACTGCTTGTGATACATAATTATCGAAGACAATATATGTATATATCGGTGCAATGTAAACAGCTAGTCTCAAAAGATAAAATAATAAAGTCATATATGGTTTATATATGCTCGTTTGAAATGTTTTGATGAGATCTACAACTTTGCAGTTGAGGCAAACCCCAAATTCCGAACGGAATATCGAAACTTTTGGCAAAAATAGAAACCGAAAACTTGCGATGCAAATTTGAGACTAAAGATGGCCAATTTGGAGGTCTTAGAGGGTGGCCGGCGCAAGCCAGTTGGTTTTTGGATCGGGCTCGTTGTTAGCTTTTCAACGAGTACAAGAACGTCAAAAACGGATATTGTATGTAAAAGTTATGCTCGTTTTACTAAAGGTATCTCGTAACGGAATCTACTCGGCCTCAAGTGGGAGATTATGAAATTTTAGAGGATTGCGAGACAGAAAATATATCACAGACAATTTTTAATATAAACCATCTATAATAACTTCATTATCATTGATGGTTTGTAATACAAACCGTATGTGAAGTATAAAAAACCGTCTGTGATACTTCACAGACGGTACTCACCATGGACCATTTGTGACATTATCTCTTCATAGACGATTTTTAGCGCTAGCACCAACACAAATGGTCTCTAAACCTAAATTATCTGTGATTGCATTTAATACTGACAATTTTGGTAAACCTTCTATGATGAGGCGTCTAATATAAGCCTTTTTGTAATAATGCAACATCAACATGCATGTATGCCAGTATTAACTTTGGTATCACCCGATCAACTGCTGCTCAAATGTAAGAGGCGCCTAGGGTTGCTGCGTAAGCGAAGGGCGATCTCACGAATACAGGCAGGAGCCTGATAGCTCTAAGTGGACATTCACTGATCAACTGCTGCTCAAATGTAAGAGGCACCTAGGGTTGCTACGTAACGTAAGCGGAGGGCGATCTCGCGAATACAGACATGAGCCTGGTAGCTCTAAGTGGACATTCATAGGGCCATTGCCAACAATCAGAGAGGGTGAATAATTTTTGAGATTTTTTCCTCCAATAGCATTTAAAATCTTAAGTGGCTAAGAGTCACAAAGTTTAGATTATACCTACTATGCTTCACAAAACAAAGCTAAGACTTAAACCAACAAAATCAGTAACCTTCAACCAAAAACCGGTTAGACCGCCATGGATAGGTCGGTCTGAGCGTAGAGACAAAGGCGGCTTGACCGTTGGGGCCAATCTGACCGCAAGTCAAGGGCCAGTCTGACTAGTCCCTTGTTCCCAGACCTAAAAATCTTTCGAATCAAAACTCAAATTTCAAAAACTTCTCAATTCTCATTCAAACATGTCTAAATTTGCATTAGACTTGTTCAAGGCATTAGAAGCATAAACCAATCAAGAATTATAAAGTTCTTAAGCTCGGGTTCACTAAATTAAAGAGCAACAACCCTATCATCCTTATCCCTAACACCTCATCTTCTCCCTTCTTATAACCTGAACCACTTAGGGGTTCTCAACCCGCTAAGCACTTCGGAAAACCTGTCAACCCCACTAACATGGGTTTTACACACTCACGCACACTTCTCAAAGCGTTTACAAGACTCAATCTGCTAAACTTTTATCGATTGATTCACTCAGTAATCCTGGATCTGCTTAACCTAAATCACTTTTCTTTTGTGCCTCCTCGTGCTGCAATTTTGATCAAGGTACCAATTCGATATTTAGCCAACTAACAAAATACCCTCGACGAAGATTCTGGGCACCTTTCCTTGATTTTGTCATCACATTTATATCAAATCATCTCCACATACTTTGATATGTAGCTCGTAGTGCCCAATGGCTAGCTGTCACATCTTCACACGGTGAAGAATTCACCGTGGGTGCTTGTGGGGGCTCGAGCACCCCCTCCTTCCACCGTGGAAGAAGACCCCCTCCTCCCAGTCTCCCACTGTTGAACGTCGGGCATCGGCGTTGCCGTGTGACCGTGGCGTCGCCGTTGAAGAACTCGGCAGACGACAGAACTCCGCATGAGGGTAGGCCAGGCGGTGTCTTAAGGCCCATCACCCTAGCCGCCAGCCGGCCCAAATACCTGGCGAATCCTGGCCCAAAACCCCAACAAGAACAGTCAACATTCAACAGGACAATAGTAGATCCGTAGATACGAGATCAGATCGAGGAAGATGAACAACACGCCTTACCCTCAACAGTAGATCTGGTCGCCGAGTCGGAGAGAGACCGTCACTGTCGCCCTCATTCGGGCGGCCAGCCTGAGGGGAGCCGAGCCGGGGAGGCCGGCCGCGGCGGAGGGAGCCGGGAGGGAGGGCCGGAGGCGGTCGGCGTCTCGGCGGAGGGAGGCCAGAGGAATAGGCTTGAATTAGGCAACTGGCCTAGCTAGACCTGAAGATACTAGATGGGGCTCACATCTTAAAACATTACTTCGTATATACCAAATGTGGGAATCAGCGCTTGCGGTGTTAGAGATGATATACAAATATGCAGCATATCCTTCAAGTCATGGTGGAGCAGCAGGTTTGATACAAAAGATGGAGAGCTTTGAATTTGTGTTCATCATGCATTTCTTGATAGACTTATTAAGTATTACACATGAGTTCTCACTTTCTTTGCAAAGAAGAGATCAATATATTATTGAAGCTATGGGTTTGATTGTGGATGTGAAAACACTCTTGCAAGACATGAGAGACAATGGGTGGGAGCCATTGTTCAACACAGTAAAAAATTTTTGTGAGCCAAATGAGATTGATGTACCAAATATAGATGATCACATCGGAGTAAAGGGTAAATCTGCACGTCGGAAGCATGAAGTTATTCTTCTTCACTATTATCGAATTGATATTTTCAATGTTGCTCTTGATGCTATTATGGTAGAGATGGATCATCGTTTCAATGAAGTTTCTTCAGAGTTATTGGTATGCATGTCTTATCTTGATCCAAACAACTCCTTCTCTAAGTTTGATGTGCAAAAGTTAGTTCGCCTTGTTGAGATTTATACAGCAGATTTCACCATAGCTGACTGTTTGTTGTTAAGAAATCAACTTCAAACATTCATTCTCAATGTTAGAAGAAGTGGTGAATTTCGTGAATGTTGTGATCTTGCAAAGGTTGCTCAAAAGATGGTTGAAACCGGGAAAAATATAACTTTTGCATTGGTGTATCGCCTCATCGAGCTCACATTGATACATCCAGTGGCAACAGCATCAGTTGAAAGAATTTTCTCAGCAATGAAGATTATTAAAACAGATTTGCGCAACAAGGTATCAGATGAATGGCTTAATGATTTGATGGTGTTCTACACTGAGCGAGAGATATTTAGAAGCCTTGTAACAAAAGAATCATTCAACGCTTCCAAGACATGAAAACTCGTACGGTGAATTTGTGTCGTAATCAGATTTAGTGACTTAGTGGTATGTTTTCATTTCATTTTTAATGTTTATGGACATTCACAATTTAATATTGTATCACTACATTTGATATTTTTTATCTACAGATCGTTACGCACATATTTATGAAGATTTGGTGGCACATTATCCATTAGCAAGGTACTAAATTTTTTGTATTGTATATTTGCAATTTGTTCTCTTCTTATTTATGTATGAATTTGATATTCCAATGGTAAAAGACTAGTGGATGTAGCTTTGGTATATTTATATTGTGCTATAGTCTTAACAATAGAGCTCCCCTCTATTTTCATCTTGGATTCGCCACTGTCTTCACACATTCGGTTTCCCCGAACCGTCACTGCGTACATCGACCTTGCCACTCGGCGTACCATATGTATCGACTCATCTCTTCATGATCCATGTTTTCTCTATGCTTTCCACTTGAGCTACGTAGGCTTACCCAAACTTACTTGACTGCATGGACCTCAACTTCCCCATCAAGTCCTAGTCCCTTGCCATTGACCGCTAATGTTCTCCAAGCCACCTGCACATTCAAAGACCAAGCAACCAAGTCAAGCACAAATTACATATATTTGACTCATGTTAGTCAAAATGATGCATCATGCAACACAATACAACCTAGCATCAGCACTTATGCCATGCACACACTCAAACCAACTCCATACCTATTTTCATGAACACCCCAGATATGTCTTGGATAACCTAGACATATATGGCCTCACCAGAACCTCTCTGGATACCTTAGACATGTCTAAGGTATCTCCCAAAACGTATGTCCTTGAGACACCGATCTGACCACTGAGCCATAGTCGGTCAGACCACCTAGCACTGGTCTGACCACTTGCTCATGGCGGTCAGACCGCCATCCATCGGCCAGTCATACCGTCTTCCCCATGGCAGTCAGATCGCTAGGTACAAAACCTAACGAACAAGTCAAGGGCGATCTGACTGCCATCCCAGGTCTGGTCAGACCGTCTAAAACTTGACAACACAATATGAGTTATGAATTTTATCAAACTTTCACAAAATCCAATTTCAACTCAATCAAAGCACCAATTGTCCATCACCAACATATACTAGACCTTTTACATAGTCTCTCAACATTCTACAAACACATGTAGCTACTCTCACTATCTCAATCATTTGTCCCGCTCGAGATTTGTGCCTCTCTTCTTCACTCACTCTTCCTCTCTCTCAGTCTTTCTCTCATTCACTCTCTTCGATCGCGGCCACGAAACAACTTCCTCCCATTGTGTCGTTGTGCCACCGTCCTACACTGGAGCCACATTGTCTTGTCGGAGCCTATGCAGTGCCGCCTTGCTGGTTTCGAGGTTCTTGGTGGCAGTGGTAGCTTGACTATGGGACCGAAAGGCAATAGAAGGGGTGAATGGTGTCATCCAAAATTTTCTCCAAATATTCTTGATTCTCTTCTCAAATAACTACAGAGTTATTGAGAATTGAATCCATAGTCAAAATACTAAAGCAAATTGACAAAGGAATGAATACACAGGGACAACTAAAACCCTGAGGTCTGACCTTCACAATTTTTTTGGTCTGATCGGCCCCGAGGTGGTTCAACCGCTTGCTCTAAAAATAGCTTGAGAAGATATAAGAAATGGTGCAACTCTTAAAATACAAGCCCAAATATTGTGATAATTTGCACATACCTTGCTTAAGGCTTTAGAAACCCATTCCATCTATGGATCGAAGAAATCCATATCAAAATTTAAATCTTTTTTAGATTGAAGCAAGAATACACCAAAATCGGGTAAAATATGAAAACGGTTAATACAACTTGCTCGTTGGTTGGAGATGGCCATGATGGATTTAGATGTATTTCTACATGTCACAACAAGTAAGAACACCGAAGAAATCAAGCAAAAAATCCTCAGATCACGAAATCACTTGGTGAGGTCAAAAACAAGCAAAACTAGATTTCTTCATGAACTTGCTACCAAAGTGTCTAGATTGGTGGAGATTAATTTTGAGAAATTGTCTCTATTTCTTATATGTACTTGGCACAGCAAGATCAAGAAGAAGGAAAAGAAGAGGAATAATCAATCAAGACAAATTCAAACTAATCAACACGAGTGATAGTCATGGAGATGATCAAAAATTAATGTACTGCAACTTAAGGAGAAAAGTTTTATGGTCACTCCACCTTGAAGGACAGAGAGCACACCACATTACTCTTCTCTCAAACCCTAACCCTAACACCTAAAACACTTGGAGAGGATGGTTAGACGGATCACTACATCCCTGTTAAATAGATGGGCTAGCCAGCCACACCTAACTCTTAGTGAATACTATCCACTTAGTACAATAGGAGAAACTCGATAACCCCACACATACGAGTTTTAACTCATATACTACCCTTATGCACGTTTTTCAATACGTATAAACCCGAATCTGTTAAGTCCTTAGTCTTGATCCAACTTGATCTTCTCAGCTTCTCCATAACCTAAACCTCCTTCCCAAGCGTCGTGGTTTTGCATCAAACTAGTTTCCGGTATTTTAGTCAAACTACCAAAATACATTTTCTTGACCAGTCATTTCCTTCCATTGCAAGCAATCATCATGCTTGGCAGTGTAGGTGCACCACTAGCTTGCCATGCATCGGCAAGTCTCTCATGTTCTGGTTCCATCGGACCACGTCTCACTTGGACCGACCAAACAACATGGTGCAACCCGCTGTTCGAATTTCCCTTTAATTTTCCCTCCTTTCTTGTACTATGCTTGATCTCACCACCTCACCTGTCATCTTCATCATTTGGACATTGACTCCTCTATGAGCGTAGTTCTGATCCTCACTGTTGACTGTAGTTGATTTCATGTGACCCCGCACATCCGAAAACTCACCCCACGATTCAAACTCCTCAAATAAAAAACCCTAGCCGAAGCACAGCCAGTTTGACCGGAATTCACACCCGGTCAGGCCGCTTACACACTCAGATTAAACCGGATTTCAAAACCGATCAAACCGGCCTACTGAAGACAGTTTCAAAAAAAAACTCCAACAAAATGCAATTTACTTTTCTGACATTCTCAAATTACAATAGTTTATTCTAATATAATATAGGACCATCTCACATGTTTCTTCGTCAACGCACAGCTTGCACGAAGGAAGGAGCCGTGCCCCGCCAGAGTCGAGAGTGCAGCCGCCACCGTGAAGAGGGAGAGAGAGAAGGATCCGCATGAATCTCAAAACATAAATGAACGGCTGCGATAACGCCTGGTTGTGCGTGTGGGAGATGCATTTTGGTAGCTCCACTGCAAAAAATAAAAACAAAAAACAAATGGACGGCCGCGATAACGCTTGTAGGTGCCTGTGGAGATGCGCTTTGGTAGCTCCACTGCGAAAACAGTTTGTTCTCATTTCGAACGCATCGTATCAGCCATCGGCGACGAATCCAAGGAACCAGACAGCGATCGAGAAAAGGATCCGGAAACTAACTGGCTATCGACCAACCGGTGGACGAATCATTCATTGCCCACTCGCTCTTTAGCACGTATCACGTCCGGACGTGTCAGCAAACGCCACTTTTGTTGTGTAACGAAATTATGCGAATCTTTCCTGTTCGTTTCGTAGTACTACACTACTTTCTGAGCTTTGTAAGAGATCGGGAAAACTCATGCGAAAAAGGGTCTTGCGTTTCCCCAGGCGGCAGCGAGCCGAGTGCACACACCTGAGATGACAGATCCATTCATCCATGTGATGCGTATGCCAAAAAGAAAGAGGGAAAACATTTCTTTATGCGACAATCTAACACGAAATGCAGGTACCCCTTTGTTTGTACAAGGAATGCACGTATCAATAGTGTGTAAGCGTGAAACTAGTTTATGTAGTACAAGATATAAAAAGTACATGTCCTTTCGATGATTTCTACACCATAGTAGAATTGAGATGCGCCATCTAGATGGTGTTCAGTTCGGCTTATTTTTGATGGTTTATGGCTAAAAATATTGAATTTGGTGAAAAAAAATCAGAATGACGAGGCTTATTTAACATAATTAAATTTTAAAAAATTGAAAAATATAAAAAAATTGTTAGCCCATCACAGACAACACAAACGAATACGGGAAAAAAAGAACCGGCAAAAAAGCTAAAAAAAGCCAAAAATTCAGAAAAAGATGAAATTATGAATAGTGCAAAAATAAGCCAGAAGCTAGAAGCTCAAGCCATATTGAGCGGTGCCCTAAAAATGTACAAGGGATTTTGATTCCAGTCATGAAAATGTTGAGGGTTCATCTGGTGGGTTCTACATCTCATGTTTTTTTACTATGCCACGCAATACTGATACTAATCCAAACACTAAGGGGCATACAAATTATTTTTGCTCATGCATTTTAGTTGTGCTTTATAACTTTTAACTGAAAATAAATAGTAGTAGTTGAAAAAAATAGCTTTTAAAAGAAGGGGTGAGCGGTAAAAAAGTGAGAGAGGGATGCGTGAGCGTGATAGGAGCAAGAGGAGTAGGGTGCGTGATGCACCCGTGACCACTGTCTTAACCCTGTAGCGAGAGGAGTGGAAAATCTGCTTCGAGAAGCCAGATGTTCATATTGATTTTTGGTTTTTCTAAATAGAAACTAGAAGTAGAAGTCAATACGAACATGCATAATTCACTGAGTTCCAGAGCAATTTGTTGGAGACAAAGACGAGAAGGAAATTGCATTATGCACTGGTACCCACTTCAAACGTATTGATCTAGAACATGTCAGCATTTGATTAATGAGGGTGTTTATTTGGGCTTTTGAAGCTCAAGCTTCTAGTTTTCTAGTATTGTAGTAGCTTTTTTTATACTATAGCTGCTGGTAGCTTTTTCAATATAATTAATTTTTAAAAAGTCAAAAATAATAACATGTTATATCATCATGAACAATGCAAATAAATAAAGAAAAATAAAATAAAAAAAGCTAAAAAATGAAATTAAGAAGTTAGAAACTAAAAGCTTAAGTCTAAATAAGCATCCCTAAAAAATACTTGTATGCTAAAGACCACAAAATTCCCTCGGCTAGGCGCTTTATCAAACTTTCTCCTCCACATCTTTACCTTAGGGAATGTGCAATACAAGTTTTTTCTTCAATATAGCCATGCCATAAGCATCCATGTAAAAGTCATTTTCTTCAACACAAGTATATGTTTTTATCGGTGCTTACATGTTATATTACTTATTAATTAGATATAGTTATACACAAGCATCAGTTAAGCACTGGTACCTACTTGAGCATCGATGTTACAAATAAGCAGCTTATCTATCATATGTGTAAAAAAATATTTTTTCAATAGTAAGCATCGATGTTACAAATAAACACCTTATCTAACTTGTATGCTTTTAACCATTCACCCTCCTGTAGAAATGACGACACCAAATAGGGAATCCACAGCCACAGCGGCCACACCCCCAAGGCCGCTCTGGAGGACAAATTCTATTGTGTCACGGAGGCACCAATAGGTTTGTGTAGAATGAGGTATCGACATATGGCATAGAACACTATAGCAGATACTGTTTTGACACGTAGCAAATACTATAACAGCACGGCAGCACAGAGAAATACAGCAGAAATCACCAAAAAAATGTTTCTACAATATTCTCTATACTTACAGTGTTTTGACATATGTCGTCGTCCCGTTAACACGTTAGACACCTGGAGCTGTCTCACCGGTACACAATTAGAATATCTCGCCCAGGAGGCGTCACTCTTGTGTAGGGGTGCAAACGGGTCGGGTTAATCCCGACCGATCCGGTATCGAATCCGATTGGTATCGAATCCGGAGAAAAAATATGGGTTAGGATATGGTAACAGCAATATCCGTCTCGAATCCGATACATCTTCAAGTTTGATTTCAAGTTAGTGCTACTATTTAATGTTTCATTTTCTTTTGCAATGGTAAAATAAAATCTTCCACATCAGCTATTAAGTAGTAACATCAAGTTCTTGGTAGTACGTCCTCCTACTCCATTTGTTGTACTGCTGCATTCCTTACAAATAAGTAGGGGTGCAAACGGCTCGGGTTAATCCCGACCGATCCGGCACCGAATCCGATTGGTACCGAATCCGATTGATACTGAATCTGAAGAAAAAATATGGGTTAGGATATGGTAACAACAATATCCGTCCGAATTCGATCCGTTTGCACCCCTACTCTTGTGCCTCCCCGCAACTCCTCGAGATTCGTGCCCCGGAGGAAGACACTTGGATGGTAATTTAACTGATTGCCCAATCATGCATGCCTCGTCCAGGCAGCTCCATCAATGCTCGTGGTGGTCCTCTCCGAGCTTTACTGCTGACCGACCGGTGGGGCCGCCCCGCCATGCGGCGCTGGGCCGATCTGGACCGTCCGCGCCGCTGCCGCCGACTCCTGGACGTCCGCGATGCAGTCAACGACCGATCCCGTCGTCCCTTTCCCTCGTTTGACTCCACCTACACCTCCCTGATTTTTTTCCCCGGCTGCCAGCGTCGGCGTAGGCCCCGCTGCCGCTACAGTATGATCCAGTTATTTTCAGCTAATTATGACTTCTCTCGAACGGCAAATGAAACGACTTTTTGGTCAATTTTTTGAGCGGTTTATGTGATAATTTTTAAAGCGGTTTGTAGGTTTATCAATATTTAATGAATACTCACGTCTAGGGCTTTGTTCTTTGAGCTTAAGTTTTTAATTTCTTAATTTCGTTTTTTCTGATTTTTTTGCTTTTAGGCTTTTTTGTACTTTTTTCTCTTATTTGTTTTATTGTTTTGTGATGATATAATTTTTATTTTTTAAATTAATTATGCTAAAAAACTATCAGCACTATAGTACAAAAAAATTACTATAGATAATAGTTATTAGAAGCTTGAGCGTCAAAAACCCAAATAAACACCCAAAAGACATCTACCCAGCCAAAAAAAGATCGTGATTGCTCTTGGAATTAAATATTCCCTTCCCTAGCCATTCCCTTTTACTAATTTAAGAGGAGAGCCTTCTACATGCTCATGTTTGCATCGGAGCCCCTGTATAAACAGGGTAGTTACGTAACATTATTTTCTTTGCACCAGACATGAAAGTTCTTCTCCACGAACTAGAATTTCCTAGCGTAATTTTCTACAGAAGCTACTCTACTCTACTCTTCATAAGTTTAAGTTATACCAACCAATTTTACCTTTGATTTGAAATCCTATCAGAAAAAAATGTATCCCATGCGTGTACTAAGTGCTTAGAGTTATATTACCTGACTGGCAAGGCAGGTCTTAGAATTTCGAAAGCCAATCAACTTAATGGCTGTGGAATGTAGAATCATCACATTGGGCTCGTCTGAAATACTCGGTGTTTTCTCTTACTTCTGTCGTACGGTTAGCCGCCATCATTTAGCAAATGTCCTGCAAAACTAGCCACTAGGCAGACGGTCAAGCTAAGTGGTGATCGGTTCGGCTGAAAACTGAAAGCTTATGACTGAAAACACTGTAGCTGAGAGAGACTTATTTAACATAATTAAATTTAAAAAAATTAAAAAATATGTTAGCCCATCACAGACAACGCAAACGAATACGAGAAAAAAAGAACCGACAAAAAAGCTCAAAAAAAGTTAAAAATTCAGAAAAAGACGAAATTATAAATAATGCAAAAATAAGCTTAAACCATAAGCTTAAGCCATATTGAACGCTGATAATTGCAGCTAAAGCTCACTCTGGATCATACTCCAGCGTCAATGTCGGGCTGGCATCGTCGATTCAAAAGCCACGAACATTGAACGATACGAATAAGCGATCTTTGAATAATATATATACACTTCACGTTCTTCTCATATACTACTACTATTTAAGAGTTTCTATGAAGCAATGCCCAGGTCATTCTGAACGATTTCTAGAAGAAGAATAGTGTGTTCCAACTTCCAAGGGCTCCTCGGTTCAATTCAACGAGGCAAAGCCAACACGATAACTTCAACAAGAGATGCCGATCCTTTTAGTAGATGGCGAACTGATCTCCTCTGTTCCATCGTCAATAGGTGAAAGGTTTTTGTTTTCCTTCAGGCAAAGAAGTAACTAATCTAAGAAGATCATTGTTACTGTCAATTTTTTTTAGAGTACATTTGTTCCTGTCAAGTTTTTTTGAGAGAGCACTCGAAAGGCTTGCGCGTCATTTTATTAAAGTATAAAGGGCAAAACAACCAACAAACGTGCGATACAAAATGCTGTAGCTACAAATTGTATTACTGTCAGGTTATAGTTGTTTCTGATGATATAAACCTAACTGGGCATCTCATAGCAAGGTTACATTAGTGGTGCTGTGGTTTGTACTAAACATGCCTCCGACGCACATGAGTTTGATTTCTATGCACAAAAACATGCACTAGAAACCACTTTATAAAATACTTTAGGGTTTTTGAGAAGAGTCGAGCCGTGTCCAAAGCACTGAAAAAACCATGTGAATTACTACTACTATTAAGAGAGAAAAAACCGGATTTGACACTGTTACGCACAGTATTTATAAAACTAGCCTTATGCGAAGCGTATTTGCAGAAATAGCACTTATGCCGTCCAGTGGGCGGGCAGCAGCGCCGGCTAGGCGACGCGTGGTGGGGCCATCGGCGGCAGGCGTCTGTCGCCTCGTCAGCAGACGGCAGGCAGCCTGCTGCCAAGTGGGGGGACGACAGATTAGCTGGCTTAATTACCTGCACTAATTTTTTTCTATTTAGTATTTATTTGAATTTTGAAATATATAAAATGAGCTCAAAAAATTGCGAAAATTTATGTACAGCCTTCCGACACAACATACTTCACAGTATAATTTTTGGATAATTTTATCCATTGTGAATGTTGCTCAAAAATTCATACAATTTTAATATTTATACGAGTTTTTCACATATAGTAAATGAGCTCCAAAAATTACGAAATGTTGTGTGAAGCCTTCCGACACAGTCATAGTTATTGTGTAATTATTTGAAAATTTTATGTGATCTGAAATTTCTACGTGTATTCGGGTTAATTTAATCATGAATTTAACGATGCTCAGGCATCTTTTCAAGCTGCTTCAAAACGGTAGCAGAGAAGCCATCTCATTTATTTATTCAGAGAAAGCTACAAGTGAATGACCATGTGAGAATATCCAGTTTACTATTGTTGCTGATCGGTTTTTTTCAGAGAGGTTTGGTTGTGTTGTGATTCAATCAGTCAGACCGGCCTATGGTTGACGGTCAGGCCGGCCTTGAAGTAAATTCCTTGGATTTTAGGAATTTGATTTTATAATGATTTGAGATATGTTTGGTCAGTGTATTAATGGTGCATGAAGTAGGTTTTAGCTAACGTAGGTCAAGTTGTGATGAACTTGTATCCGAAAATAATTTATTTTTTGGGTATGCAGGAAAGCTTGGAGTCAATCATAATCAACAGTGAGGATTGAATCTACGCTGATAAAGGAGCCAAGGCCCAGAACGATTAACTATATCGGGTGAAATGGTTAAACTCAAACATGGCACAAGAAAGGCGAAAAATATTGAAGGAAATGCTCGAACGATGGGTTACTCCAAGTGGTTTGGTCAGTCCAAAGAAGGCGTAGCAAGCTATTGGTGCACCTATACGTGACAAGTATGACGATTGCCTGAAAGGAAGATGAGAACAGATCAAGAAAGTGTATTTTGGTAAGAAGGCAAAAATATCGAGAACTACGTTGGATCAAAACCGCGACATTTGAGCAGTGCTTGGGAAAGCGATTTAAGATAAGGAGAAACTAAGAAAATCAAGTTAGATTAAAGGCTAAGAACTCAGTGGATTCGGGCTCATATGTCTTGAAAAGCATGTATAAGTGTATTATGTGAGTAAAACATGTGTTGTGTGGGGTTAATATATTTTCTCCAAATGTGGTAGTGGATAATATCTATTAGGGTTAAATATGGGCTGGTTGGCTTATCTATTTAATGGGTCGGGATGGAAGCTTACAAATCAGCCATCCACCATTCTAGTCTTGTGGTTTAGGGTTAGGGTTTGAGTGTTGTAATGTGTTTTATTATCATTCAGGTGGAGTGGTTGTAAAATTTTTGTTCTCAAGTAACAATATATCAATTTTGTTCATCTCTCGTGGAATCATCTTATTTCTATTGATTTGTTATTGATCTTGTTGGTTTAAATTCCCTCTCTCCTCTTGATCTTACTTTGTGCCAATGACGTGTAAATGATAAAGATGACTCATAGAGATCATATCACATCTATCTAACAATCAAAATTTGTAAATTCTTTAAGTTTCCCAGTTTTACTAGTATTTGACATCATCGAGAGATTTCTTGATCTAAGGGTTTTTACCTCAAAACTTTGTGAGTAGTTCCTTGCTGTGATATGTGAAAATATATCTATAGTCATTTTGGTTATCCTCCACCCACAAGCAAGTCATACTCTGAGTTTTCAGGTTTTACACAGTTTTGATGCAATTTTGCTTATTCTTAAGAAAGGTTTGTACTTTGATAAGAAAATCAAGTGATCCTTAGATGGAATAGGTTACTGAGGCCTTAAGAAAGGTGTATGCAAAGTTATATTTTATTTGGCCATGGATTTTTTTGAGTTGTATCGAAAGTGGTTTGGATTCAAGCTGATTTTCTGTTCTGGAAACAGAAGAGTGGTAATATCGTTGTTAGGTCTAATCGTACCAGAGGCCGGTCAGACTGCTAGAGGGTCACCAATCAGATCGTCTTTCTGCCACCGACTAGACCGCCTTTCTACTGCCGGTCAGACCACATGGGTATTGGCCAGACCACTACTTGGTAGCTGATCAGACGACACAGATGCAAGGTTTTGACTCTTTGATTTTTGAGATTATTGCTTTGCTCTTGTCTTGCGAGTCTAATCTTTATAGCTCTATATCTATTACAGAGAAGATTTAAAAAATACTTGAGAAAAAAAATTAAAGGTATCATTTATCCTCTTTATTGCCATTACGGTCCTACAATAAATCATAGCTCATAAGCTGAAAAGAGCTTAACCGAAAACTTGACAAATATACTAGCAAATGTTGATCTCGTGCAATTAACCCCTACTTCTCGGGTGGGATGTTTTGGGCTGTAGCTTATGTATTTTGGTTTAAAATTTTGAATTCTAACTGTTCGCGCGAGAGAGAGAGTACGGAGAGTGAATATTCACGTACGATTTTGGCAGATATAGATGAAGTCGAAATAATATCTACTATAATCAATTTGTAGATCTTATCTTAAAAAGATACTATTTAAAAACTAGTTGTTGTAGAAAGACAAGCTATAAGCCCCAAAGAAAGGGAAGGAAAAAAGCTGAAAGACTGCATAGAAAGGGCGGGTTCTAGTTTTCACTAGCTCCAAATTGTAAACAACATGGGTACTAGTTGTATATAGGCCTTGTTCTTTTTTAGTTTTTGGCTTCTGCTTTTAATTTTTCTGCAGTAACTAGCTTTTAAACGGAGTATCTTTTCAAGATGGGGTCTACTAGTTAATTGTAGTAAATACTGCACTGACTTTATTTATATCGTTAAAAATCATACGTAAATTTCTGTTACTTTGTAATCTCTCATATGAATAATTAAAAGTTATAAGTCATAGCTAAAAGCTATAAGTCTCAGTTAAAAAGAACACGCCATAGTGGTGTTTAAGAGGGAAGCTTGAAAATGCGTCATTAACCGGGTGGAATGTAAAAAGCTTCCTCGGAGTTGCTATCGCAACATCTCTGCCTTTGACCAGTGCCGCCCTCTTCTTCTTACTCTCTCTCTAACCTCCATTTACTTTTCTCCCCTGCTTGTCCCTTCTTTTGCTCTTATATCCTCGCCTACCATTTGCTTTCCTCTCCCCACTTCTTCCTCCTCTCCTAGACGCCAATCGCTACCTGAGCAGCGAGCAAATCTCCACCCATTCGTAGGTGCCGGAGCGGTTCCGCGGCGGAGTGTTTCGTCAAGGTGCGATCTTGTTGCGCTCTTGGTTCTTCCCTGCTCTTTGGGTGAATTATTTGCTGTTTTTGGGTGGATATTGAGCTTCTTCTTGGTTGGTTCTGGTGTGAGTTCCGCCGCTGCTTGGATCTTTTATGTCATTTGGCTAATCGCATGCTGCTCAGTTCAGAAGTGCTTTTCTTGTACCAATTTTGTGCGTACACCCTTGCGTTACAGATTTCGCGGAATGGAATGTTAGGATTGGGCTGATAATCTTGGGTTTAAGCTTTGCATTTCCCTCCCATCTATGTAGTGGCAAGTAAATTGGAGCTGCTAAGGCCCAAAATGTTGCAAGAACAGAGGGGGAATCATCTAAAAAAAATGAGGGCGAAAAATGTTGCTTTGAACATTTTAGCGGCGCTCCTTAGCAATTCTTTGTTTGCCGACCATGAAAATGCAACCGCTGTTCATATGATATCATGTTGGTGAAGTTTTCCAGTTAATTTGGGGGCGCTTCTTGGTTGGTGGGGTCAATTACATTGCTGACCAAGGTTGCTTATTTAAGTTGGTCTCTTGACCCAAATTGTTAATTTGGTTAGATTAGGTGAGAATCCGACTATTCAACTCCGTCCGTCATAATGCGGAGGTAGTTGCAGGCATGCGCGATTTCTGTGAGGTTGCATCGGAGACGAACTAATAACGTGTTTAAAAACCGAATGTTGCGTCTGCGGACCAATGGCATCAAACTGGCCAGCTCCTGCAGCTCCGATCTCAGTTTGCATCTTGATCGATCGATGAATTGATTGTGGAAAAGAAGTAATTTTATTTTAGTACTTTAGGTATCTCCACTTCTCCAGTAATGGTTTGAAAGTTTGGATTCAATTGAGAGGTGTTGTACTGAATCGGAGAAATCATAGTTAAGTTGGTTGCTCGTGCAAGTCTTTACTTTTGGCATCTTGTTGTACTGGATTTAGCTTTAACAGATGCAATACATCACAGCTCTTTTTTTGTGTGTTGGTAACGACTAACTGCTACAATGTAACGCAGGACCAGTTACTTTTGTGATGTGAGCTAATTCAACATTCTATTTGAAATTCTGCAGCAACTTTTCCTCAGTGTACAGATGATGGGCTGCTTCACTGTCCTGAGATCCAAGAAGAAGAAAAGCCCTCTTGCTGCAAGCAAGAAACAGGCTGATGCAAGGGACAGGACGTCTTCTAGGCTTCCGGAGCCAGAAGCTCATGTGCCATCTTTGCAATCAGCTCCGCCCAGTTTTAGGAACAGGGCCAAAATCTGCCAATCGGCAAATAAAGCTTCTTACAGCAGAGCACGCGTGTTGTCTGCTCCTTCAAGCCTAATCGTGGTTGATCGGGATGGTCTTTCATATGCTGAATTTGATGATCAAGATGACTCTAGGGGTAAGGGAGGGTCTATAAAGGGCCACCGTTTTTCAAATCCACTGCCCCTTCCTCTTCCCTCACCAGAAGGAAGTTCTTTGAGGAACTTTGGTAGCTTCAAATCCATCAATGGTGGCTTCAAAGCCATCAACGCAAGTGGGCCACTTGAGACTTCAGGCCCTCTCCCACTGCCTCCAAAAAGGTGTGATGGCCTTAAGAACTTTTCTTATGAGGAGGTTTCATCGGCTTGCCAGTGGTTTTCTGGTGATCAGTGTGTCTCAGAAACTCTCACTTCAACATCATACAAGGCATCCTTCAAGGATGATTTTGTCGACCCAAAGACCACCGAAGCAATAGTAGCTCGATTACACCCCTCCACTCAGGTACTGTTCTCTGTACGGTTCAATTATATATTTCCCTAGTTTTTTGTTGGATGTAAGACGATAGGTTTGCAAATAGCAATTTGAGCCATGAGATTGCCCCCACAATTTGCTAGGCTGGTCAGCTTGGCAACGCAGATGGTTGGCATTCTATGGTGCACTTCTAATTCTTTCTGGGCTGTGACCTGGAGAAATCTGTTTATCCACTGCATGAGCACATCAGCATTTATTCTGTTAAGAAGCTGAACTTTGGTTAGAGTAGCAGATTGTTTTTCTAGGCAAGTGATCTATGCTTACTAGTATACAGTAATATTATGCTATGCTGTCCCCAGTGGAAATAACTTGTTCTATTTTTGCGATTACCAATTAGGACCACGGCATAGGTGGGGTTAGGTAACATGCTTTGAAGGCAGACCATGTGTTTGATTCTTCTCTTTACTACAAGATGCTTTCTGTGCTTCTTCATAATCTAATCATGGCTTTATCTCTTGTGAGCTGTTCTTCCCCCATTGATGTTTATTTTGCATGCGATATTTTGTGCTTTCAGTTGCATGCAGTTTAAACAGAGTTGCTTTCTCCGATGTAGACAAGTTTTGTATAATGATACTTGGCAATCTCCTGTCCACCTTCCTTGAAAGTCGATATTTAATGAACCCAAAAACAATCTGGTGCTAATATGTAGCTCTGAGCCTGCCATGGTTGTTAAGAACTCCTAGAGTCCGTGACTCAGTTGGATACTTTTACCTTTTTAGAGTGATGTCTACCTGATGTGCCACTCTATTTCTTGTATCATGCTGATTTAATTTTGACAATTTAACTGGCTAGGGTACTGATGCAATATATTGTTTTGTCACTCTGCAGAGTTTGAAAGAGTTTAAAACACAAGTGAATACGTTGGCATCGCTTCAACATCCCAATTTATGTAAACTAATCGGCTTTCATGCCAGAGAAGATTCTAACGAAAGGATGTTGGTCTATGAGCGGCTCCACCATGGCAGCTTAGAAAAACTACTCTTTGGAAGGCAAGATGGTCGTTTCATGGACTGGTCTACACGTTTGAAGGTTGCCCTGGGTGCTGCTAGAGGTCTAGCTTTCTTACATGATGAAGGACCCTTTCAGGTGACTGCTCCTTAAACTCTTTTGACATGACCAAAACGCTATGGTTTTAATTTTACCTTGTTTCACCATGGTTGATAGTTATGGTTTAAATTTTTATTCATATTTCTATCACAGGCAATGTATAATGAGTTCTCAACTTCAAACATCCAAATAGACAAAGATTTCACCGCAAAGCTATCAGGATATGGATGTGTTGGCTTCAATACTGAGGAGGAGATATCTAATGCGTCTGTGGTAAGTTTGTTTTTGAAAGCATTGTAGAAGTTATAGTTACCCTTAGTGTTAGAGCACAACTCGTTGTCTGATTTCTTTCTATAGGTTCACATGGTATATTCCACTACATTTTTTTCTCTACTCAGTTTAGCTGGGTTCTGCCTTCCATTCTTTTAACTTTGATAAATATAGAACATGATGTTCAGTTCTCAACTACCTAATAATATGAGATATTACTACTTTCCATCGTATCCATTTAGTGATCCATATCATGTTGTTTACATGATTCTTGGTCAGGCTGCTGCAAACCTATCAGTCGAGACCTTGGAGAAAGGTGTACTGACTCCCAAGAGCAACGTATGGAGCTTTGGAGTCGTCCTGCTGGAGCTAATAACAGGAAGGAAGAACCTTGATGTCCATTCCTCAAAAGAAGAGCGTAATATTGTCAAGTGGAGTAGGCCTTTCCTCACTGATGATAGTCGTCTATCCCTCATCATGGATCCCCGTATAAAAGGACGCTTTCCTACAAAGGCTGCTCGGATTGTAGCAGATATCATACTAAAATGCCTTCAGAAAGATCCATCAGAGAGGCCTACCATGAGGGCCGTCGTGGAGTACCTAGCAAGCGTCCAGGACATAAAGGTTCCACGCCGATATCCTTTGCAAGAGCCATCTGCTGCCCCAAGAAAAGTGATGTTAAAATCTACGAGTCTCAATGGCATCGTTCCTCAGCATCCTGTCATAACCTTCTCTCCATCGCCTCCTTCGCGAAACCAACACTTGCTCTCACCAAGATCATCCACATCCGCACTGCTTCCTCCAAGAACCTGTGCTTCCACTATTACTCTGGATGATCCCAGGGTAAGCTCTATGAAGAAATCACCTCCCCCTATTCTTCGGAGGTCTGGCGTTGAAGGTTTTTGATTGTCCATATTGTTGTTTTCTTTTCTTCACCTCGATTTATTTGTTGTTTTTGCTAGCCTAGTGATTTTAGTGCTGTCTGATATATTGCAAGACAAGTGGCCTTCTGTACTACCCTTCAGTAATAACTAAGAAGGGCAGAGTGAAATGTAGATAGAACGAGGTTGTAGATACTTTTCTCTCTAATTGGATGGAAGCAGCGTGTGGAGTGGGCCTTGTAACCTCATTTATGCAATAAACGTGAGTTACTCAGTTTTGGTTTCCCGTCAAACATTTCTGCAGTTTGCCTATTTCTGTCGTGTACCAAGTGGTGTTGTTGCTTGTCGGCAAGTACTATCTTGTCGAATGTTCTATCCACAAGCTGATATCATGTCTCAGCCGTTACAAGGATCCATTAATAATAGTTGTTGCAGTGGTTGGAGATGTTGAATTCCTGTCTGGAAAGTTCATTTCATCGTTGCAATTGTTGACTATGACCAGCCCTTCTTGCTTGTTAGTCTAAAGTTTCTCAATTTCCAGTCGAACTTATCTCGTCTTATAGTTGCGTTGCATCCTTAATTTCTTACCCAAGAACGCTTTAGAAATGTCTGCTTTTAACCGGAACGGTTTAGTCATGTCCAATTATGATGGTATTGGTACGACGGTGGTAGAATGAAATGCTACAATGGTGGCAAAAAAAAAGTAATGTTGTATCATTGGCGAAAATGTCGGTTCTGCTAGTTCTCACTTCGTTGTCACGTCCGCAGTATGCTGACTATGTATGCACTGGAATGATTTGGAAGTGTATGACTGTATGGTGTGATCAGAGGGGGTAAATAATTGTCTCTGCTTTTTTTGTTTCGTCTAATCTCTATGTGGTCAAACCCGCTCGTTGACTTCAACCGCTCGAAAACCTTCATCGCTCGAATGCTTCCGTTCGAACGAGTGCTAACCGAAGACAACTACGTGCTCGTATCGCACTCGAACGAGGTCTGTTAGCACACCGCCGAAAACACAAGAAAAACATGCTCAAAAAACATGCTGCCGGTCAACTTCTTTTGGAATAGATTTGATCTATTATTTCTGTAACAAGTTTTGGCTACAAAGCATCCTCACGGCACCTCTAAAAACTTTCTCGATGAAAGCCCTAAAAACTAGTTCCGTTAGTCCAAGCCTCTTCCTGCTTTCATAGACTGACGTCCCAATCGTGTCCGATTCAAACACGAACACAACACCTAATCTCTTTCTCAAATCAAGAGACCCGAAACCCTTTCCTAGCACGGGTTTTATTCAAACTCTTCCTCTTCCAGTCCACGGATTCTATCCGCAACACTCACGACTCAACACGTGACAAAACCTCCAGGATATCCCCTCCCGTAGCTCCGTCTCACTTCACTATCCTTGATCTCCACGTGCTCTAGCATTAGCCCGATCACCTCGCATGACATCCTCAACCGTCTGGATATCAGATCTTCCTATCCTAGTCCCGGCCATCCTCGTCACCGACCATGATCATCTCCACGCTCTCCTGCATATGCAAAGTCCAAAGAAACCTTTTTCCCAGCACAAGCTCTTCTCAGCTTGACCATCATCAATATAACCACTCATAACACCCTTGTCCATCTAGAACAAGAACAAAACAATCAACGACCATCAACCCGGTTGTACATAACCAATCACCTCATCGCTATCCAGAAAACACTCTTCCAACCACACAGCACAACTGCTAGATCATCGAGTACTCGAACACAAGTACTCGGTAAAACTATTGCCTCGCCCAAAACACTCGGGAATCCCATCGCTTCCGACCGTAGACTCCATCGAGCACTAACTACCGAGTACCGATCACAGTAGCCTCCGATAATCGACCGCAACACCCATGACTATCACTCACCGACCATCGAGTACCCAGTCGCTCCGACTATCGAGTACCAACAATGTTCCATCAAGCACCAGCCAAACACCCCGCTGGCCTAACACGAGTACTCAAAGTACTCGAAGATCATAAAGAGTGAAGCACTCATTTCGGCAACGAAGTCTACGAGTATCGACCATGAAACCTACGACAACCGATCATAAAGCTTTTGACTACCGAAGACAACGACAACAGACTGCAAGGTCTACGACTATCGATAAGACTGCAAAATATACGACTAGAAGAGCAGTCTGCACAATCTACGACCATCGACTGTAAAGACACCGACTATCGAGTACGACCAGTAAAGTCCACGACTATCCAAAGCATCGAAGGTACGATCATATAAAAGTAATGTAGCTATGATTACCTTCAGGGGTCGATCTGCTATGGTCGAAATCGTGTTGATGTGGTCGAAGTCGTGTTGCTGTGGTCGAAGTCGTGTTACCGTAATCGAATTCATGTTGCCGTGGTCGAAGTCGTGTTGCCGTAGTCGAAGTCATGTTGTCGTGGTCGAAGCCGAACGTAATCATAGTCAAATGTGGGCAAAAGCTGTCGTAGTCGTACAGCCGTGGTAGTGAAGCCGTGCGTGGTTGTAAACGACTCATGAACGAAGTTTGCCATGGTCGAAACTAAACATGATTGAAACCGGCCGTGGTCGAAAAGCCAGCCGAAACACTTGAAGAACGCAAAAACTACTCGGAAATAATCAAAACCACTCGTAAATAGCCAAAACCACTTGAACCCAAAATCTTCGACTACATCACACGATAATTTTACAAACGCAAATTAAAAGCAATCTAAATGTCAATTATTTATTATTATTTTTAATCACGATCATCGATATGATCTAACAGGAAGCTCCTTTTGTTTTTTTTCTTTTTACGAGTGGAATACCTCTGGAATATTGTTCCAGTTGCAGATATTGTTCTGTTTCTCCAAGCGTTAGAACAACTGGTGCAGCGAACGCCTTTTTTTTCCTCCTGTTATCTTGTTCGTCAGTCGTCTCACCACCACTGAACCGGTGGGTAAACTGCTCTTTTTGATTGGTTCTGCTTTGGATTGGGATGCGAATGGCCAGAACTAACTCATTCTGTGGATCTAACGTCTGACACTGAGCGCAACGCGAATGGCCTGATCCAGTGTACCAGCTGTGAAAAGATTACTTGAATTTTCAACTAAAATCTTCCAGTCTGTTTGGCCTCACCGGCCCTGTGTCACTTTCTTTTCTTCGCCAAGGCTGTAAAGGGCATGACCTCATGAGAAGGTCCCCATCCTTCAACGTCATGATTGGATCCAACCTAGCCAGATCAAAGAAGAAGAAGAAGAAGAAGAAGAAGAAGAAGAAGAAGAAGAAGAAGAAGAAGAAGAAGAAGAAGAAGAAGAAGAAGAAGAAGAAGAAGAAAGATCAGATATATAGTTGATCGGGTCGATAAGGTCGGACGGATTTACTAGATGCACAAAGAAGACAGTCCAACCTAATACCAGTATCACCGCATTACAGTGTAGATGAAAAGGTGTCTTGCTACCGTATCAGTTAGTACCGCATACCAATATACCATCCTCTGCTTCTTTCGTTTCCAACGCACTCAGACCACGACAGCCACCTGCCGGCCGGCGGCCGCGCCATGCCCGTGCCGTGCGTGCACCGACTCGCGGCTGCTTGTGTCGTGCCTGCGCTTCGCGCACCACCTGCCTCCATGCGCATTGCGATTTGCGACCGCTGCCTACTCGGGCGCCCGCGCGCAACGCCGTGCGCTGCCACCCGGCCTCAAGCCTCCGCTCGTGGCAAGCTACTGCTTGCGTCTTTAGCCCTCACGCACCCGCGCGCCACCGCTCATGCCGTGCCACCGCCTGATCCGTCAAGCTGTGGCGCACAGGCGTGCATTGGCACCCCCTCGTGTGCAGCGTTAAACATTTCGGCGAAATTTCGGCCGAAATGCCAAAATTTTGTCCATTTCGGTGGGTGACAAAAAGCCAAATCATTCGGCCAAATTTTGGTCGAATTTATCCCTATTTGAAATTTGTGTAAATTTTGTCTAATTTTTTGTTAAATTTTGTCAAAAATTGAAATGATTTTGAATGGTTCATCTGAAATTTCGGAATTTCGTTCATTTCGACGGACACCGATTTTTTTTTGCAATCCGAGTTAATTTTCCCTGCTCGTGTGCACCGTACCCAGACGGAGATAGGATAATTCGTAGGTTTTGGCCGACGGTAAAGTCGGTATCCTACGGGCCAATTTTTGTCAGGCTATTTTGTGTTCTGAACGTAGGGTAACGGTCAGACGGTTATTACCTCTGCGGTCACAACGACTAGCAATTAGACCGCCATACCCATACAGTTAGATCGGCCAGCAATCAGATCGTACTTCCAGTCGTTATAGCTTTTCGCACATAGCTATTAGGGTGAAAGTTTTAGAATTGAGAAAAATTGATACAATCAATCACTCTATTTGATTGCTGACATGAGTCCGACACCCATGCATGTGCGCTACAGTGCCCGCTTGCGCGGCAGATGTGGACCGCTGGTGCTGCTCGATGGGCATGCGACACTGAAACTGTGGAATACACGGTAAATACACGGTGGTCATACTCTCTCATTACCATGGTTTTGGCTGTTCACATATCACAAAAGTTGGTTACACCGCATCAACTATCCGAGGTAGTCGAGCAGCTGCACCCGTGGCGCCGTGGCCGCGGGTGGCGGGCACGGCGGCATTGCCGGCTCCTTCCGGCCGCGTCCGACCCACGCGCTGCCGAGCCAGCAAATGACCCGCTTCAACGCCTCGAGCAACCAAAACCTCGGCTTCCGCCCCGCTCCCGCCTTCTCGCTCTCTGCACGACGAGCAGCCGGCTGCGCTTCGTCCTGCAGCGCGACTAGCCGGGACGGGCTCGGCTCGGAGTAGCTCCGGCGCAGGACGGCCCGGCTGAGCTGGGCCTCGATGGCCAGCCGCTCGTACTCGTCGAGTAGCGTGCTGGGGCGGATCATGCCACCACCGCTCAGGTCGAGGCTGAGCCGCCCCAGCGGGGCGCCGGCGTCGACGCCTCCTCCGGCCAGCTCCGTATCAATGCTGCTGCCGTCGAGTTGCTGCACCGCCTTGAGCGACATTGCTGGTTATTGTTAGGCAGACACGATCGAAGAGATGGTGCTGGTGTTTGGGTATCCGCTCCGGTGGCCGTGCCGCGGCCGGGCTGATGTGCTTAAATGCCACCGTTTTCCGTTCGAAAGTCGCGATGCGTGGGAGTTTGACGTGGGGAGTGGGACAAGCATCACGGCCGAGCTTTATTAGGTTCGCTTATTGCACCGAGCATCTTCAGGTACAGGTTTGTCTTTCTTCGCGAGCTCTTTTGATACCGAGTTGAAGTTCTCTTACTGATTTATCTGGACCGTGAATACGTTCGAATCGCAAAGCTGACTGGCTTGGTGTAGCGCCAGTGCCACTGTGACTTCCAATTTAGCACTCCAACTCCGAGAGGGTTACAGCAATGTGTACTGTCTTTTCGCTTTGTTTTTTTTATTTTGTCTTATAAAATAGTAATCATTTATAGAGAAATTTATAAAGTGAGATACTCGCGTACAATTTTACCAGATATAAATGAAATTACTATAGTGTATATTATAATTAACTAGTAGATTTTGTTTTAAAACGATATTAGGTTTGAAAGCTAAGTACGATGGAAAAATTGTTTATCTAGAAAAAAGCAGACAGATTTCTATAGTAACCCAACTTCAGAAGAGAAAAGGCACTGGGAGGCGGGAGCCATCGCTCCGATTCAAACCACCTAACCTCGATGAAAATTTCCCCAAACCAAATCAGAATCGGAAAAGAGAACGCCGGCATTATGGAGTATCTAGTTTTCAAATTCTTCCACGGCTTCTTTTGGTCCCTCACGCCGCCCCATCGCTTTCCACCCCCTTCGGATCACCAGCCGGCGTCTTGCGGCCGGTGGTGCGGTCTCCACTGTCTCCCCGGCCGCCCGAACCGACCAATCGGCACAGGATTCACGGATTTTCCTGTGCAAATTTGGCTGAAATCGATGGGTCGCTGCAAGTCTCTCGGCCTCATCTTGCTTGCTGTTGCTTGCCCTGTTCCAACTCCCCAGCCCTGCTTCGCCACGGCTTGTGCTAGATGAGAAGCCCAGCTCCCACAAGGTTTTGGATCAGGTTTTAATCACAACGTTGGGGGTTTAAGAGAACCCTAGGTTTTTCATCTAATCTGGAAGATCCCGCGCCAACCGCATCCCGGACTCGGAGACGGCAACGCAGGCGACTGATAAGCCAACCGCCTCCACGGCTCAGGAGACGAAGGATTCGCAGCCGCTGAATATGGCGGAGGCCTTGGAGCAAGTGTCACGACCTAAATCGCTTAGGTCTGAATTCGGTGCGGGATTCGGGTAAAAATTTAGAAAAATCTAATTATAGCTAAAGAAAAGAGTAAAACAAGAACAAAAGAAAAAGAGTAGGTTGTAATTAGGGTTTTTCTTCTATATTCTGCTCATGCAGACAGCGGTTTAAATAGTCCACAGATTTCAACAGCATCAGGCTGCGACCCAAGTAATAGTAGTTGACGGAAAACAGTAACGGAAACAAGAGAATGACGGTAAATAGTAACAATTGCATTGCTTTCCAACCATTGGATGTGGTCTGAAGCGTTATCTTCCAATCCACCATTTGATACTCATAATCCTCCAGATGGCTCGAGAGCCACACGATGCAACTAATCAAAAAGGTATGCATTAGCTTCCACCGTTGGATAACTGCTTTTCGCCCAGTCCGAACGTACTTTGCCCTAGTCCGAACGTTCTCACCTCATATATTCAGAGCTCTGACAGCATGCCTCTCCCCATCCGGACCTAGCGTTAAGAGGTGAAGCGAACAAGGATGCGAAGGATGCGTAACAGATGTTACAGATCAGTGGCAAGGGGGGTGAGAATCATGTTGAACAAGAATTGCTTAATGTTGTTTATATTTTTCAGAGATTGTGTTTGCAATCGCAATATTAGGTGTTTGAATACGGCTTAGCCAAAACAGATACTACTATGTTTGGGTAGTTTTGGGTAAAGTTCTGTGCATATGTCTGCAAATTGTTCCATATATTGCGATTGCTTAATGTTGTTTATAGTTTTTGGAGATTGTGTTTGTAATCGCAATATTAGGTGTTTGAATATGTCTTAGCCAAAACAGATACTACTATGTTTGGGTAGTTTTGGGTAAAGTTTTGTGCATATGTCTGCAGATTGTTCCATATATTGCGATTGCTTAACGTTGTTTATAGTTTTTGGAGATTGTGTTTGTAATCACAATATTAGGTGTTTGAATATGTCTTAACCAAAACAGATACTACTATGTTTGGGTAGTTTTGGGTACAGTTTTGTGCATATGTCTGCACATTGTTTCATATAATGTTGGCCGCATTATGCATTACTAATGCTTACATTAGTGGGTTTTGTGAAAGGGAGCATTGGTGTAGAGGTTGATAGTTTCGAGGATGTCGAACCATTATCTAACATAGATGCTGACAAGAAGAAGCTAGAAGTTCCTCAGGGTGGCTCTAAGAAGGTATGCAAATTAGTAGATTGTTATAATATTCTGTTCTACCATGTTGCTAGTGTAATCCCATACTATAATATTTTATAATACACCCGTAAGTCCTGTTAAAGGTATTAGAGATAGAATAGGAATTGTATTATTCCTTCCCTTATATGCCTCGCTTTTCTTGCGTCTCACTCCCTCTCTCCGTCCCGTCTCTCCCTCACTCTTAACAAGTCCAACCCATGACCATCATTCCAGTTTTTTCCTGGGTTGTTTGTTTAGTTCACGAGTTGCAAAACGAGTTTGCCTTTATGCAATTAGGCGCTATAGATGATCCCCAATGGCTCTCACCTAAGCTTGTGTGAGGTGAGTGTGCAGAAGCATGTCTTTGGGTTGAATTTGCAGAGTGCAGAGAAATGTCCACATGGGTCAGCACTAGAACTATGGGCATGTACAGAAGTCAGGCCTGGTGGTATCAGGTCTTCAAAGAGTGACTAAGATGATGCCAAGTCCATAGCAATTGATTAACATGATAACGGTTCTCTGTGGTATCGAGTCTTCAGATTGGCTAAGCCTTTTGCTGGCTAGCTCCTCCTCCCTCCCATAGGAGATAGGTTAGAGTATGTATGTGTGCGCGCTCTAGGCTTATAACTCTACTATTCTAAGAGTTTGGCTGTAAATCTTTTCTCCTCAAGCAGCAGTAGAATTAATCTTTGATATTCTCCACAGCTATCTCTCTATTTGATTGATTTGCTCTTGTTTTAGTTGGTTTTTCTTCTCTTCTCATTCTTTTCTTAATCTTGTTGTGCCAAGGACATATAAGAGATAGAGAGATCATCTGGGAATCATTCTCTACCCATCTAGGTACATTAGTAGTAACTTCATCAAGAAACTCGGTTTTTGCACATTTTGATCTTCCAAGTGGTTTCTTGATTTGAGGGTTTTTGTAGTTATTTCTTCGGTATTCTTACTTGTTGGGACATGTGTGAACATATTTAGACCTATCTTTGTCATCACTCATCCATGAACAAGTTGTATTCACCGATTTTAATTTTAGCTCGGTTTTGGTGTAACATTCTAACAAACTGAAAAAAGTCTCAACTTTGACAATAATTTTCATGATCTTATTGGAATAGGTTCCTGATATCCTAGAGAAGATCTCTGCAAAATTTTATATCATTTGGATCTACGGATCAAAAGATTCATCGATTTTCGGATTTAAAATCAGGCTAAAAAACTATTCATTTTTGGCCGGGTTACTGTAGCATCCCCTGATTTTACTGTTCATAGCGGTCTAACCACCATTGAAACAACGGTCTAACCTCCCCGCCCCTTTCATGGTGGTCAGACCGTCGGGGGTTTTCGAAGTATATTTTGCTCCGTTTTGATTAGATCTTCCCTTAAAATTATGTCTTTGATCTGCATAACCCCTATAGTTACTAGAGTGAAGAGTGTTACTTCCGCTCAAAGGAAAAGATTTTGAAAATCCTCGAATTGAATTTGGGCTCCTATTCACCTCCTTAGTCCCTACAAGAACTCTCCTTCTCATTGGAGCCCCTGTATTGAGGCTTTAGTGTTCTATTTCAAATTTCCCCTAATAACAAAAAACCTAGGCTGCCAGTTGTTTGAAGTATCATGTATGAAAATGTTGACCGGTGAGAATTGGAAGTCACAGATATTGGATTAATGGAGAAAAGATATAACTTGAGAATGCAGTAGAGAATGCAGTAGCTGGGTGTTATCATATAATCTTGTGACTTACCATGTTCCTTTTTGTCCTGGAGCAGTAGAGATTTGCCACGTCCCCTGCAGTCATTTCTTACAAATGCATGGTTATAATGATTTTGTGCTAAGTTAGTTCTTTGTTTGCTGCAGTAATCATTTGCTAGTTCTTACTCTGGGACATCTGTTTGTGTTTTTAAATTGTTAGCTATCATTTTTATTTCCATAGTCATACTGTTTTTTTTTTTTGTTCTGTAACATCTATTGCCAGGTGAAGCTACAATTGAATCCAATATATGCTACCTGCTTCTTTGTTTTCACTGTGATTTTGTGTGTTGCAAATTACAGGTTGATGCCGGAGCCCAATATCAGCAGCTTGATCTGGGAGAGCTAAGGATCCCAGCTCAACGGTGGGAGACCAGACTACAAGCACAGTAGATGGCTAGCAGGACAGCTGGGATGACGATTGGGATGATGAAGTAGTGTCGGGATCATCAGACAAAAAAAACTCCTCGGAGTTTTAAAGCAAATGGTCTTTCTGCAAGATCTCAAAATATAGATGGTTAGGATGTAGGTTGGGATGGTTAGGATGCAGCAAAATATGGAAATTTTGTTGTTGGTTGCTATGGAATGTGAGAGATGCGAGCCATTAGGTCTGTTCTTTTTTACTGCAGCTTATAGCTTTTGACTGAAATTTTTGAATTTTGGCTATTTACGGTACAGATTACGGAGAGACCGATACTCACTTACAATTTTGGCTGGTACAGATGGTGGGCTTTTAACGTGTACTACGTTTAACTTGTAGACTCCATCTTAAAAAAATACTCCGTTTGAAAATTAGGTACGTAGCAAAAGTCAAAAGCTATCCGGCTTTTGACTTGCCAAACAGGCCCTAATACCCTGTACAGTGAGCCTTGGATTAAGCCTGACATCAAGGACACAATTGCATGACATTGAGAGCCAATATCCTGGAAGAATCTATATGCTGCCGTTGTCATGCAGTTTGTACATAAACTGTTAGTGGCACAAATTGGAGGTGCTATTTGGTTACAAATAGGCAAAATACTCCAGCGCAGTTGCTCGATGACATATAAAATGAGCAAGTTTTTTTTTTTTTGAAACAATCCAAAGTTCTGTATGATAATTTCCATGCTTCGATGGACTCCTGAGCTCCAGACACGCAAGGTTCTTTGAGTCCTTAACAAACCAGGACCCATTGCACTGTCATTTTAAGTACACTTTATATGTCTTGTATTAGCTCTTGATTGATACGGACTAGTCTGTTCCATACTGAACTGGCCAGTCAAAGAAATTACTCTAAAGTTTTTGATGGACCATGTGAGTTGATCTAGGTTAAAATTATATTAAACTATTGTAATGTTTATGAACTAGTCAATTGGCTTTGTAAAGATTGCTCTCTGTTAGGATTGGTTGGGCAAAAATTGAGGTTTTGGGATTTGAGTCGTGGATTTATGTAGGTTGACCTGAGTCGTTGGGTTAAGATTGCATGATGTATGTTTTGGCTAATGTAGATCAACTTATGAAGAACTTGTGTCTATAAACGAATTTTTTGTCTTTAGATGTGCAGGATCGCTTGGAGTCAACTGTGGTCAACGGCAGTGATCGATCACGTTCACTCTTCCGACCGCTTCGCTTTTTCCTACCGCATGGGATTTTTGACCGCTCACGGATCCTTGCTTCCCGTGGTTGGTTTTTGAGCTGAATCGATCACGCTGGTCGCAGATCACTCGTTGACCTCCGACCTCATTAGTTGTTCGACCACTTGTTGGCTTACGACCACGTTGATCACTTTGGTCGTCGATTGATTACGACCACGTTGGTTGTTCGACCATTCGTTGGCGTCCAACCACGTTGTTTACGACCACGTTGGTTTCGACTACATCCATTTTCGATCACGTTGGCTTTGGTCTCGGTGATTATCGACTACGGTGATTTTCGTTCGGTAGTCGATTTCTGACCACGTTGATCTTTGGTTTGGTAGTCGAACTTATGACGACGTTGTTAGCTCTCGACCACGCAATCAAATTACGATCACGTTGTCAGCATTACGACCACATTGTGTTTCTTTGACCACGTTATCAGCAGTTCGACCACGCTGTGTTTCTTGCTGACCGATCGAGTTAGTCTCTGTTTCTTCGATTTTTCCAGCCAGTTTTCAATCCGTACTCCTCATAGTTTTGTAGCTATCGAACAAAAGGGTTAAGTGAATACTTGGAGAAAAAAAATTATAGGCACTATTCACTCCCTCTATTGTCTATCCGTTTCTATAGTTTTATACTTAAGTACAGGCCGATCTCTCATGTGAGCTTGGACTTTGACCAAAGTAAGCCAGACATTACAGCATTGAACTCACTATTGCTTTTTCAGGTTACTGGATTGGTACGCCAATGCGTCCTACTTTTATAATTCTCTGTTATAGATGTGCCCCCCGATCGCCATGTGCTTGATACAGCCTGTGAGAGTCTACATGATGCTGTCACTTGAGAGGTGAGGGAAAGCAATGCTGGCCCTCCCACTCTCTAGGTCACCGCAGGTCCGCCCATTACTTTTCCCTTTTTTCCTTTATGTCTGTTTCTCCTTTGCATGATTCCTGCCCCTGTCGTCTCGCTTTTGGGTTTTTTGTTCATTTAATGCTAGTTAAAATTGTTAGCATGAACTATATTTATGTAATGCTACTCAGATACACTTCTCCACATTATGTACTTGGTTTTTATGCATATCACAGTTCCCATGCACATTCTTGGTCATTTTATCGTTCTAAAGTTTTGGGATTTATGGTGCGATTCACTCTGAAATTAGTGTTCGTTTAGATGAACTTTGCCATTGCATTTTTCACCCATCGTAAGGAACTAGACATTAAAGCCAGCTGTGATATTTCTAGAGTTCCATCACATTATTTGTCAATTTTTATCTGTTCTACTGAATATTTAAGAATTGAGAACAATTTTAATTGTCATCGAGTTCTGTTATGTATGGTTTGTCTTGCTGAACATTTAGATATGCATTGGTCTCCACCATCACGTCCTTTATAACACTGTGTAAGGCATGGTGTCTGCTGGGTGTAAGTAACTAGTGTGCTCTCCTTTCATGGTGTCTGCCCATCTGTAGACTTCACTTGCCATGGTCTGTTTGCAACAATAGTTCTTTGAGTATCAATTTCTATAGGACGATCTATATGCATGTGTGTTTTTCCTGAACATTTCTGTTGTCTTTCTGACATTTTCACATCTTTAGTGTCACAGCATTGTACCAATTCAACTACTAGAGCTTTGGAGTCCTTAAAGAATCTGAGATAAGATTTGGTGAAGGGCATGGCCCTGTATGTATTATATATAGTAGGCAGTCTTCTTGTGACTAGCATGTTCTTTCTTCAGCTAAAGAATGGGGCATACAGTTATTAATGCAATTATTCTACATGCTCAAATTGTCATCTGACTTGTAGTTCACTGGCCATTAGCCTGCTTAAAGTTGGTTCACAATAGTCAAATATACTCGATAATATTTATTCTTCAGTGTGACTTGGAAAGGTGCTAAGGTTGATGCTTGTATCCATTGAGTTGCATGCACCAAACAGTCCACCAAAGCATAAGCTGATG
This sequence comes from Bonia amplexicaulis, assembly GCA_036346245.1. Taxonomy (NCBI): domain Eukaryota; kingdom Viridiplantae; phylum Streptophyta; class Magnoliopsida; order Poales; family Poaceae; genus Bonia; species Bonia amplexicaulis. The sequence goes on along the minus strand of CM070736.1, from coordinate 6,608,887 downwards.
AGGAAATACGAAATATTACTTATATTTCAACACTCCTCACGTGTAGGCTTGCTCAGGCCTAATTCGTGGAATAGAAATAGGCTACAATTATTATTTTTAATTGCGCCAACGAAGCCTTAAACTCAAGATCTCTTAGCTCTGATGTCATGGAGGATAGAATAGCCGGAATAATTATTGCATATTGCAAAGTCTCGGAGGCATATATATAGAATACAAGGTGACTTGGAGATCAAGTCAATCTACTACATATATGAAAAACTACTAGAGATATGAAAAAAATCGTATCGAATACAAATCCTAATTGATTTTATTCTATGTCTAATAATCTTGCCATTGAGTTATATGCACCGACCAATTTTATCTAAAAGCCTAAATTGATGAAAAAGATGAATAATTCACTTATACTTAAACAAAATCTAACATTTTAGACGTTCTTAAACAAAATCTAACATTTTAGATGTTTCTTTTTCCTGTATTCTGCATGACAAGGTGCGAGACCTCTCTTGCGTTTCTTTTTCCTGTATTCTGCATGACAAGGTGCGAGACCTCCCTTGGGAGAGGCTTCTGGTTAAACTTCCTTCACTGATGATCTTGCTTTGCTGTAGAAAGAAGATGCGAAAGGTGGAATCTGTCACGATGAGCAAAGCATTGCCAGGCGAGCTAGTATTGTGATTTGCTTTCACCCCTGGCCTGAATGGCAGGAATGGATCGGCTTTTTGCTATCTAAGCTAGCAGAAATCATTGTGGTCTACTTTTGTATGTTGTGTAGAGAAACTTTGGGGCAGGTAAACCATGTGCCTAGAAAAGGAATTTAAGGGGGTGATCAATATGGCTTATGGCTTAAAGCTTAAGTTTATTTTTGCACTATTCATAATTTCGTCTTTTCTGAATTTTGATTTTTTTAGCTTTTTGTCGGTTCTTTTTTTCTCGTATTCGTTTGCGTTGTCTGTGATGGGCTAACATATTTTTTATAATTTTTAATTTTTTTAAATTTAATTATGTTAAATAAGCCTCTCTCATTCTGATGTTTTTTTCACCACCACCATGATTTTCACCATAAGCTTTCAAATTTTCAACGAACCGATCATCACCTAAGACTTTCATCTTCAAGTGGTAGGAAACTAGGAATACAGTGATACGCCGATACTGATCTGACTCTCTGAGAGTAAAACAATCTTAAAGAAAAAACGACCAGATAATAGATCTTTCTTTTATTCAGTCCAGATTCTTTTCATTGCAGAGTTGTCCAGATTCTTGCAATATCCATAATTAATTGTTGTTGCTCTTGCTTCTGCTAACTCATGCCTGCTCTCTCTTGTAGAATCAAATCCTAGTTAATTTCGGCAATGTAACGCTTTTCAAAATAAAGTGCAAACTTTTCAGAGCTTCCTGCATAGCTGTGATTGAATTCTTTGTGAAAAGAAAGCAAAAATTGATAGCAGTTTCCTTTAGAAACACATTTTGTGTAAGAATTGTTGACTGGGTCTACCAAATTTGAGCAAACATTATCAGTTCAGTTAACGAAGTGCCCAAACAAATTCGTACATGCACATCCTCACACAAGCAGCTACAGTGAGTGACCTGTAAAGTCAATTGGTAGAAAATCTGGCTGGTAACATCAACAGTAGCATCCATTGTTTAAAGCAAGGATGCAGATTATACTAATGAACGATATGATCCTTTGGGGGAAAAGCTACAGGCATCTGCATGTGGGTGTGTGGATCTCAGAAGGTAACTTGTGCAGAAAGACTAATTGAGATTGCATTATGAAAGACAGCAGTAACATAAGATGCCTGTGGGGAACACCATCAGCAAGACAGCAAGCCTGCATGATTCTTCCTTTCCACACCAAGTACTGTAGCAGGCTGAAAAAACACCTAGCTAACGGAGGCTTATTTATCATAATTAAATTTAAAAAATTAAAAAAATAGAAAAAACATGTTAACCCATCACGTATAATGCAAACAAATACGTGAAAAAAAGAACCGGCAAAAAGCTCAAAAAAATCAAAAGTATAGAAAAAGACGAAATTTATTAATAGTACAAAATAAGCCTGAAGCCAGAAATTAAAGCCGAAACGAGGAGACTGCGCTTTTCTCCTCTTCTCTGTACCTTAACCCCTTAAATTATTTATACCGCAGTTACAAGTTACAACAACGACGGCATATGTGGGATCCCCATGTCAGTAAAATAACATTGTTGTAGACTATACTATCTGGCTGTTAATTAACTGTCATTGGCTTGAGCCCCTCATTTACAAATGTTTACTACTGGACATTTACAATGACATTGACATGAATGAGGTGACAAGGTAGAGGATGGGACAGGCAACACAGGGGTGAATAGTGCCTAAAAATTTTCTTTCAAATATTCACAAATCATTTACTACAATAGTGACAAAGCTATGAAGATTATGATATAAGGTTTACTTGAAAAACAGAGAAACACAGAGTTGACCACGACCAGATCAGAGCACCTCGTGGTCAGATTACGGCCACTAGAAAGAAATCAACGCGGTCGAAAGGCAGACAATGTGGTCGAAGCCGCTGTGGTCAAAACCAACATGGCCAAAACCACCATGCTCAAACCCAGCATTGTTGATGTCCAGTGTGTGGTCGAAAGGCCAGCGTAGTTCAGGACCAATGAGTGGTCAAAAACCAGCGCAGTTAAAGACCGATGTGATCATAAACTACGTGGTCGAAGATCAATGAATGGTCAACACCACCGTAGTTGATGACCAAAGTGCGATCACAATTACACAACTTTTGATTGAAAGATCCAAAAGCTATAAAACCAGTGTACGCATGTTTCTTAATGTCTCGGGAAGCTATTCCATTCCTGTATCAAAAAATCCATGATAAATGTGAGACATTTTTGCAAATTAAAGAAGCGTGCACCAACTGAGATCTACAAACAAAAATGATGATCAGATCTTTGCTAGTGGGAAGAGAATAGCGAAAATGGCTTTGAGCACGATCCCACATGTCATAGCTAGCAGGAACATCGAAGAAATCAAATCAAAACTCTTAGATCAAGAAAGGATTGAGAGAGAAAAGAACGAACTCAAAACAGAGCAGTCGTATGGCTAGCATGGTCAAAGACAATTGAGTGCTCGTAACCGACTGTGGTCGAAAGCAACTCGAAAAGCAATGGAGGCACACGACCACACGATTCTACAACCACTAAGCGATCAGAAACAAATGTGGTTGTCGCATGACCACACGACTTAAGACCATTGAGCGATAGAGATCAGATGTGGTCATGAACGACTAGAAGTAGCAGAGAAGGCGTACGACCACACAACTTAAGACCATTGAGCGATAGAGATCAGATGTGGTCGTGAACGACTAGAAGTAGTATAGAAGGCGCACAACCACCAGATCTAAAATCATCGAGTGGTCAAAGTCAGATGCGATGTGATCTAAAACTTGACCGTGGTCGAAACCATATGCGGTCAAAAAAGATTCGGAAGAATACAACAACACACGACCGCAAGATCTAAAATCCACATACCTTTTGATTAAAAGATCAAATGGCCGTGAAACTTTGTACGCAACTTGGTTAAGGTCTTAAGAAGCTGCTCCAATCTTGAATCGAAAAATCCATAACTAAGATGAGACATTTTTGCGATTTGAGAAAGCGCACAAAACCGAGACCTTAAGATCGAAGAGATGAACATACCATGCTCGTGTGAAGAGAATAGCCAAGATGGCTTTGGGTATGATTCCACACAATACAACACATCAGATCATCACAAAATCAAGCAAGACCAACCTCTCAGATCAAGAAGGGAAAGGAGCAAATCCGAAGAACAGAGGAAGAACCAAACCAAAAATTTTCAAAACCGAGCAAACTCAAACAGAGAAACACACAAGAGGTAAATCAAAAATTGGTGTATTTCTCACTTGAGATGATTGGTTTTTCAGCCACTCCCCTCGGGAGGACAAAGCTCTAAGCTTAGAGCCCACACCCACTCTCTAACCTAACTCTCATGGGAGAGAGGAGGAGCTAGCCACCAAAAGGCTTAGCCAACCTTCTCAAACCCTAGCTATTGCCTCCTCTCTCTTTTTATAGGTTCACCAATGAACCTAAGATCTAATGGATCCTCCCATTAGGCCAAACTGGGGAAACCTGTTAAGCCCACCTAACACCAGGTTTTACTCACGCACGTTTCTCAAAGCGACTTACAACCATTAGCCCAATCGTGAACCAACACTTGATCCACTTTACATTTTCAGCACATACAAGACTGTCGTTATCATGTCGTTCAGACCACCGAGTATATACCAGTCTGACTGCTCCATGGTCAAACTACCTTTTCTACCGGGTTAACCGACTTGGCCTATTCGATCAAGATGTACAAAGCCGGTCAGACCGCCACCTTGAAGACAGTTTCTGAAGATTAGAATAAATGCATATTTCTCAGGCACTTTGCACAAAAATATTGCGGATTATAGAAATACACATTTAAGATTAACAAGTGACTTCCAATAGATTATAGAACATATCCACAAATATCTTTTGGAATCACATCACCGGAAGACGACATGGACTTAACCAAATTCAAATTTGCCTTTTCAAACTTAAGTCACATGTAGCAACAACATTTGCATGAGCTACAATCATTTGAGAGACACATCTCAAATATTAGCATCATGCCTCAAGGAGAGGAAATAACACGGACTTCGATATGTTGCAAAACACATTCGCAAATATTAAGTCACATGTCACAAAGGACTTATGCATGAGCTACAACATTTTCAAATCACATTAAAAAAAATATTAGCATGATGCAACAGAGAGAGAGAGAGCTAGAGCAATCAAGCGAGCTATCAACACATGTTACGTTCAAACTACTAGTCGCGACCCCTCTTAATAGTACGGTATCCTATACTATCAACCCCGATCTTTCAACCAAACACCAAAATCGGTAAAAGACTAGGAACACATCCTTAGCCTTAACTAGTCATACATTTGCCTTACGCATCCACTTGAAGATTGACAACGTATATTTCAACTCCAAGTTCGGGTCATGACTTTTCAATACATGTGAAGTCTTTACATTGCTTGAGAATAATCAATCGCATGAACTCATTTTGTCATCCATCACCGTGAGGCATATTCTGTTCATTCATCTCAATGAAACTATTAGTCTCACAATTTGATTGTCATTAATTACCAAAACATGTCATTAACTCATAATGACGGGTCTAGATTCTTCACCGGTCCACCCGCCATTGCCCATCATGTCCACTACCGGTAACTTCCGCTTCGGTTCCTTGTCGTCCCTGCTTGCAACCACCCCGCAAGCCTCAGTCATCTTTGGCGTCTCCCTGACCGTTCTGGACCTCAACACCTCCTGTGCGTAGTCCCGGTCATTCCACTCCTCACCAGGACCTAGCTCCAAAGTCCTGCAACCAACATGAACATGTAAACCATCACGTAGCACCGCATGATACATAAAGATGATCAATTTGCACAATCAAAATGTATGCACCCAAAAATTGATCCTAAAACTAGAACCAAGCAATAAATCCATATGCACATTAGCAACAAACACCCTGGTCAACCCTGACCAGAACACCAATAATTCCAGTGAACAATCTCAGCCCACCAACTAGTCTGATACGACTTACGAGTACTCCGATGCTCAAGAGATGAGGCACTCATAGATCACGAGTTCCTACCAGAGGCCTACAACCATCGAACAGACCGCTACGACCATCGGGGACACAAGCTATGAATACCACACGGATCGCTACGACCACCGCTCACAGAGGCTACAACTATCGATCGCTACGGCTTACGACTACCACAAACGATCGCTACGATCACCTCTCACATAGGCTACGACTATCGATCACGACCAGGCAGAAGCTACGGCCATCGATCACAGCTACGACTATCAATCACACATGATCGTTCATGCACTACCGCTTTCGACTACCCCATGGTTGTTCTGTCGATTGGACCGTTCGACCACACAGTCGACAGACAGAAAACAAACTTTTGCAAAATTCTCAAAAACCAAACTCAACCTCTACACATACTCTAATCCAAAAGTCAATTACTTATCACAAATATGAGATGACCTCCATATAGTCTCACACAAGGAATCTGATCTCACTTGCACAGTTTTAAATCCCGCTTAAAAGGAGTCAAATTGATTAGAGATCGTTGGCCTCCACACATACTCTAATTCAAAAGTCAATTACTCATCACAAACATGAGATAATCTTCATATGATCTCACACAAGGAATCTAATCTCACTTGCACAGTTTTAAATCCCGCTTAAAAGGAGTCAAATTGATTAGAGATCGTTGGCTTTTCAAAGTATGTCAGTAAAATATATGCTCCGTCTGGTTTATCTCCAGTGTCGCTGTGCAAGCATGGCGGTAAAATTTAAAATTTCAAATGTCTGCTCACTAACCGGACCGTGTGGCCGTACCTGTTTGCCGTGCTGCGGTGCCACTCATGCCTAGTCTTTCCTTTGCTGCTCCAGATCGCAATAAGTTCGCCATAAATGCTCCCATTCGGATCAAAAGTGGCCGGTGTAAATGAAGGTTGTTGCGACGCATTGAATACAACCAACCTTCAGGCACTGCAGACAAAGCGTAGGCCAGCCAGGAATCAGGAACTTTAAAAACCTCTGACCCTTTTTTGGTGACTTCCAGCATAGTGGTGGTTTTACTTGTTAAGAAAAAAACTAATAGTCATTATAATATAATTTTAATCAATAATTAATAGTTAGAAGCCACTGTTACAGTGTAATTTTAGTTAAAAGCTAATAGTTAGAAGCTGCCATCTGCGACCGGATTAAACGGCCCCTTAAAATGTACTTCACTTACATCAAAACTATAAATGGAAGCAATTAAATATGAGGATATGAATTAGGAATATCGTATCTTCGATATATAGAGGAGGATCTACCGCAATAGTAGCTATAACCGTAGTGGCGATATTTCACATGATTTATGGTATAGAGTCGCGTGGTTATTTCATACTTAGGATAGACGTACCAGAAATTCCATATATTTTTCTCTATGGTGACCAACTTAGAATATTATTTTTTTCGTATGACTGTTTTATCGTCTCTGCTGTATTGTGAAGTGTGAACTAGCACTGGCGAAAACGGATCGCAACAAACTCTAATCCTTGTTATGCTCTGAACAACAGCTGCCACAAGGGTGGAAATTTCTTCAAAACGTTGAGCCAGAAACGCACCTGATATGAAGCATAACAAGAAATTCAAGATGGTTTTTATAAGATTTTATTCACCAAAAATAATCCACAAAATGAGTTTCCCAAAAATTGAATTACTACCATTTCCGCTAGAAAACAGGTCTTTTTTTATTGGAAAAAGAAGAGTATATAAATTGGAAAGGGGAAACCAAATCATTTTGTCCATTCCTATTTGATCTACTTGTAGCACATTAATAGCATAAGAGATTAAGATCCTCTCGCTTTGTGAAGCAAAGTCGGTTAGAACATTAAATGTGACTTTGGAGATTTTCAGCCATCAAATGCAAAAAAAGGATTTTTTATTTGCTATATTACTTGCCATATCATCTTTGCTGCAGTATAGGGATCGATCCCATGTTTTATTTTATTTTTCGAAACTCCCATATTTTATTTTTTGATCCGATAGTTAAGAAGTAAAACCACGGTACTCCTTGGCTTAGAAAGTCTTGAGGATCTGGTCCGTAGCAAAGGGTGGCTCTGCCCGCTGCTCCACCGCACCACCTCTCCTCTTCCCCCGAACCCCTCCCTCCCGGCCCGCAGCGCACGTCTCCAAAAAACTGCTCGGCGCAAATGGACAAGGCGCCGCTGTGATCCCTCCTCCCGCTTCCGCTCCTCCGCCGCCGCAATGGCCGCCGCCGCCGCGTCCCCTCTCGCGCTGCTCCTCGCCGCCCTCCTGTTCGTGGCGGCCGCGACGACGGCTGCGCTCACCGACGACGTGCTCGCGCTGGTGGTCTTCAAGACCGGCGTCTCCGACCCACTTGGCCGCCTCGCCGCGTGGACGGAGGACGACGACCGCCCTGCTCCTGGCCGGGCGTCGGCTGCGATGCGCGCACCGGCCGCGTGACCTCGCTCTCGTTCCCGGCCGCGTCGCTCTCGGGCCGCCTACCCCGCGCGCTCCTCCGCCTCGACGCGCTCCTCTCCTCTCCCTCCCCGCAACAACCTGTCCGGGCCCGTGTTCCCCTCCCTCCTCGCCGCCCTCCCCCGCCTCCGCTCCCTCGATCTCTCCTCCAACCGCCTCGCCGCCCCCGTCCCCGCCGAGCTCTTCGCCCAATGCCGCGCCATCCGCACCCTCTCCCTCGCCCACAACGAACTCTCCGGCTACATCCCCCCCGCCGTCGCGTCCTGCTCGTCGCTCGTGTCCCTCAACCTCTCCTCCAACCGCCTTGCCGGCCCCATCCCTGATGGACTCTGGTCGTTGCCTTCGCTCCGGTCTCTGGACCTCTCCGGCAATGCGCTCTCCGGGAGTGTTCCTGGTGGCTTCCCCCGGAGCAGCTCTCTGCGGGCGGTGGATTTGAGCCGTAACCTTCTCGCAGGGGAGATACCGGCTGACGTCGGTGAGGCGGCCCTGCTAAAGTCGCTGGATTTCGGGCATAACTTATTCACCGGCGGGCTGCCGGACTCGCTCCGGAGGATGTCCGGGCTGCGCTATCTTGGCGCCGGCGGCAATGCGCTCTCCGGGGAGGTGCCGGCGTGGATCGGGGAGATGTGGGCGCTGGAGCGGCTTGACTTATCGGGCAACCGCTTCGCCGGCGCCATCCCCGACGCCATCGCGAGATGCAAGAACCTGGTGGAGGTCGACCTCAGCCGGAACGCGCTCACCGGCGAGCTCCCCTGGTGGGTGTTCGGCCTACCGCTGCAGCGCGTCTCGGTTGCCGGCAACATGCTCTACGGGTGGGTCAAGGTCCCCGGCGACGCCGCGTTGGCGTTGCGAGCGCTGGACCTGTCTAGCAATGCATTCTCCGGCGGTATCCCGCCGCAGATTACCAGCTTTTCGGGCTTGCAGTCTCTGAACCTGTCCTCGAATTCCATATCGGGGCAGCTGCCGGCCGGCATTGGTGGGATGAGGCTGCTCCAGGTGCTCGACGTGAGCACCAACCTGCTCAACGGAAGCGTGCCGCCGGAGATTGGCGGTGCGGTGGCGCTCCGGGAGCTGCGGATGGGGAGGAATTCGCTCACCGGCCGTATCCCGGCACAGATTGGGAACTGCAGTTCCCTCGTTACGTTGTAAGTGAATTCTTGATTTTTTTTTGGGTCGAATTAAATTTGACGTCATTGAGATTGGATTGCGTGTTAGTGAAGTTGACTTGGTCTGTTCTTGTTTTTTTGTTTTCCTTGCATGCTTTGGTTGCTTTCAGTTTCCTAGGTTGCAGGGACGTTGTAGAAAGTGATAGGACAGTGATGTCTTATTTTCTGTCTGGAAGCCCAAAAAACCGCAAAATATGGGTCTCTGTCACGCTGTTTTGCTCGTATCCCAGTGCCTGGGTCCTCATTTTTCAGATACACTCAAAACTGAAGGCAAATGTGCATGTGTTGGATTAGCCGATTGGGGCCTTCTTCCCAGCAGCCTGTGGCGGGTGGCTTTTAATTTTTATAATAATACTTAAATATTGCTAGCTTTTTTTGAGATATTTAGTTAAAAGAAAAAATAAAAACACTATTATATCTTACTGACAATCAAAGTAAAAAGAAAAAAACCATGCTAAGAAGCTAGCGTGCTACAAACAGATTTTGGTTTCTGAAAACTAGAACCTGGAAGACTAAAGCTCTTTGGAACGGAGCCTAGGAGTGCTTGTTCTCAACTTAGCACAGTGATCAATTCGACCCAAACTCAAGATTGCTTGGTTCCGACTGAACACTAGGAATCATTTTAACTGATACAGTCCTGTGCTTTTCTAATGCAGAGATTTGTCACACAACAACCTCACGGGTTCAATTCCCAGCACCGCGGGCAACCTCACCAGTCTCCAGGTGGTTGATCTCTCCCAGAACAAGCTAAATGGGACCCTGCCAGTGGAGCTATCTAATCTGCCCAGCTTGCACATCTTCGACGTCTCCCACAACTTACTATCGGGAGATCTCCCGAACAGCCGTTTCTTCCACAACATTCCTGATTCCTTCCTGTCCGACAATCCTGGCCTTTGCAGCTCGCAGAAGAACAGTTCCTGCAATGCAGTCATGCCAAAGCCCATTGTGCTCAACCCCAACCCCTCATCAAACCCCTTGTCGCAGGCCACACCAAGTGCCCCTAGCAACATGCACCACAAGAAGATCATACTGAGCGTCTCCACCCTCATTGCCATTGCTGGTGGGGCTGCCATTACTATCGGAGTGATCATCGTATCTGTGCTCAACCGTCGTGCCCGTGCAGCCGCCTCCCGCTCGGCGCATGCTATTGCATTATCCGATGATCACCTTAGCCAATCCCCGGAGAATGATGCCAGCTCCGGGAAGCTTGTCATGTTTGGTAAAGGCAGCCCAGAGTTCAGCGCCGGTGGGCACGCCTTGTTGAATAAGGATTGTGAGCTTGGGCGAGGAGGCTTCGGTGCAGTCTACAAGACAGTGCTCAGAGACGGCCAGCCGGTAGCCATCAAGAAGCTCACTGTGTCTAACTTGGTCAAGTCAAGGGATGACTTTGAGCGACAGGTGAAGTTGCTTAGCAAGGTGCGGCACCACAATGTCGTCACACTCAGAGGCTTCTACTGGACTTCATCACTGCAGCTCCTCATCTATGATTACCTTCCTGGAGGGAATTTGCACAGACACCTGCACGAGTGCACGGAAGAGAGCTCACTTTCCTGGATGGAGAGGTTTGACATCATCATCGGTGTTGCCAGGGGCCTGACACGCCTGCACCAGCATGGGATCATCCATTACAATCTCAAGTCAAGCAACGTGCTGCTTGACAGCAATGGTGAGCCCAGGGTCGGTGACTATGGTCTTGCCAAGCTGCTGCCAATGCTTGACCGGTACGTGCTGAGCAGTAAGATCCAGAGTGCACTTGGGTACATGGCGCCAGAATTCGCATGCAAGACAGTGAAGATCACTGAGAAGTGCGACGTCTATGGATTTGGGGTGCTTGCGCTGGAGGTCTTGACGGGCAGGAGGCCCGTCGAGTACTTGGAAGATGACGTAGTGGTGCTATGCGATTTGGTCAGAAGCGCGCTGGAGGAAGGCAGGCTGGAGGACTGCATGGATCCACATCTATACGGCGAATTCCCGATGGAAGAGGTCCTGCCGATCATCAAGCTGGGCCTTGTTTGCACCTCGCAGGTGCCATCGAACCGGCCAGACATGGGCGAGGTGGTGAATATACTTGAGCTGGTGAGGAGTCCTCCGGACACTCAAGAGGACGAGCTGGTTTAAGGTCTATCTTCGAACCCTGTTCTTAATGGTCCTGAGCTTTTTTTTCTCTCTCTTTTGTTTTCTGATATGCATATATGATGCTCGGTGGGGAAGAAAAGCGAGAGGAAGCAAAGAGTGGCGCGATGGATTGTGGAATGCTTGTAGTTTGTTTGAAATTTTAGGGGGTGCAAGGCTGTTTGTTGCTTCTCTGCAATTCTTTGGTCCATTTCTTGCACGAATTTGTGGGTCGTCTGCTCATATGTGGGCATTGCCACGTAGGCGCCCAGGTTTGACGACATGGCCGCACAACAGGATGACTGGTGCTCTTCTTAGCTAACTCTGCTGATAATGTGACTTTGGTTTACAAATCACCATACTGCTCAATGTTTTTGCTTGAAAATGTGCGGCTATTCTGATTTTGCTGGTTGTGTTAATGCCGAAAGGCCCGATGGTACTACAGCAGGGAGCAGTATTACTAATCTTTTTACTGCTCCGGTGATAAAACAATCAGCGACGCACAACATGATCTTTTTTGTTTTTTTCGTGGTTTTTTAATTTAGTTTATCTGAAAATGAAAACAAATAGAAAGTTTTCTTCAAACGGTTTTTTAAATATAAAAATATATATACTATCCACTGATCAATGTATCTATCATCTGCGGCCGTCTCAAAAATCGCAAACGAAACCACCATCAGAAGATGTTCACAGCAACAGCAGTTCCGATTCCATTACTTCAAGCTCTGGTCTAGTACTGTCGATGAACAGTAGATAGAAAATATGCAATATTCGGAGCCGTTGACTTTGGCAAAATTAGGAACAGTAGTGCCTTTTGTTTTCCCTCCAAATGCGCCCGTTGGAGGGGGCTCGTTTCGGCAAGAACCCATGCAAGTCACCTGTCCTCTGAAGCTTCCGAAAAGGTTGGCCATGACTGCCGCTCCCCACACCGCATCGGTCACCACCACAGGAATTGAATATAGAGAAGCCTTTAATGGCAGCACCTACCCTTTTGCTCCACCATCGCCTCCTGCAGTAAATTACAGTACTGGAGGAGTGGCAAGCAGCATTTACTCACTCTTCTGCTGCTGCCCCCCGTACGAGTAAAAGGCAACACATGCAGACTAAAAAAACACTAAATTTAAAAAGAGTAATAACAAATGACCATATATATTTTATTAAATGGTATAATGCAAATACATAATTTTTTCTAAAACATTTAAGTAGAGATAGTGAGTGAAAAATTGCAATAACTATACTTTAGATTTTCTCAATAGATAAATATATGAAAATAGATATTCTCAAGGCTATGTATAAATATAGTGAAACGAAGGGAGTATAAATATATCTACTATTATATAAAGAAGAGTTGGTGGTGGGCCATACGTTCTCCTTCGTCTTTCAGCTGCCTATTCTCATTCGACGCTTCGTAGTCGTCCAATCTCACGGCCCCCTTCCACTCGTGTAGTCTCCTCCACAACCGCTCCTGATGATTAGAAAATTCTCTCTCACGTAATCATGGAAGGAGAAAATGCGGTAGAACAAAAATAAAAAACCTAGAGTCCTTAGATCTAATGTATTCTCTCATTCCCTTTAATAACCAAGAAGAATCATAATGGGTTCAACTCATTAAGATATCGAGGAAACCCGTGAATTCCACTAACACAATTTTACACATAACGCACATTTCTCAAAACGCTTACAATACTTAACCGCTAACAACTTAGCGATTGATCCACTTAGAAATTATAACTTTCCTTAACCTAAACACTTCTCTTTGCACTCGCAGCACTGCTTTTGATCAAGGCACCAAATCGGTATTTAGCCAACTACCAAAATACCCCGATGAAGCTTTAGTCATCTTCCCTTGACTCTGTTTTTATGTTCACCTCAAAACATCATCCGCGTGCTTGGACACGTAGCTCGTAGTGCCCAATGATTACTCATCACGTCTTCACGCATTCGATCTCCCCCGAATTGTCTCTACATGCATCGGTCTCGTCACTTGACACACCATATGCACCAACTCGCCTTTTATAATCCTTGTCTTTCTATGTTTTCCTTGAGCCAAATAGCTTCACCTAGACTTATATAACCGCCGAACTTAGCTCCCTCACCTAGTCCTCGATCCATTGAAGTTGACCGATAACGCTTCCAAGCCACCTGTACATCCAAGACCAAGCAAATATTTCGAGCACAAATTCTATACACTTGACTCACATTAAATCAAAACCATGCATCATACAACACCATATAACCAACTAATGGCACACATGTTGTGCACACACTCATCCAACTTAAAAATAATTTTCATTATGCTCTGACCATAGCCTTTGGTCTGACTGCACTCTCCATGGCGGTCTGACTGCTTAAGACCACCAAAAAACATCATCTCTGAAATTTCGTTAAACCCTATCTAGTTTCAATCTAGTTTTCAATTCTAGTGGCACCTAATGTAAATGCATCCCTAAACAAGCTTACAAAGTGTTTGTTTTTCAATTTTTCAAAATCCATGGCCGGCCGACCGCGCCCATAGCGATCGATCCGCCATCCATCACCGGTCAAACCGATGTGACCGCTATCCATTAGCTGGTAGATTGTCTGAATCTTGATAACACAATATGAAATCGGAATTTTATGAAACTTGTGCAAAATTTAAATTCGATTAAACTAAAGTATCAATTATTTATCATAAATATATTCTAAACCTTCACATAGTCTCTCAGATGATGTACGTGCATTCATAAGAGTGGCCTTCTGGTCTAGTAGCATTTGGAGCCGTTGACTTTGGAAAAATTAGGAACAGTCGGCCTTCAGTTTTCCCTCCAAAAGGGCTCGTTGGAGGGGCTTGTTTGATGGTATGTACAATAGTTTGTCTCTTAAAATTGTCTCTAAGATTTTCACTTTATCTACAGACAGCACTAAAGATAACATCTCTAACAGCAAATCATTCCTCTAACTATTTTATACTATTTTTATCAAAACTTCCTGCCTTACATTGTCTCTTACATAAAAGATAGCATATTATCTCTCGTCATATTCTCTTTTTTATATAGAATTTTATTTATTTAATATAGTTAAGAGATAATTAAAATAACCGGTTAGAGATACCCTGAGCAAGAGTCCATGAATGTCACCTGTCCTGTTAAGCTTCCAAAAGGCAGGCAATGACCACTCCCACACCACACCGGCCACCACTACCGCAGGAATTGAATAGAGGCCTTTAATGGCAGCACCAACCCTTTTGCTCCTCCTCCTCCACCTCGTGCAATAATACTGAGGAGTAGCAGGAGCATTTACTCGCTCTACTGCTGCCCCTGATTTGTTGCTGATAGGAGTAACAGATGAACATAGCGCCAAGCAAAGGCTTCAAGACAGCCTTCATAGCAGCAGCATGATCTGTTTGATATAGCTGCGATTTATAAATTTTGATTAAAATTTTGAATTTTAATGTTTGTGATAGAGATTACGGAGAAAGATACTCGTTTGTAATTTTGTTGATACAAATATTGGACTTTTTAAGTAGAGATAGTGAGTGAAAATTGCAATAACTATACTTTAGATTTTCTCAATAGATAAATATATGAAAATAGATATTCTCAAGGCTATGTATAAATATAGTGAAACGAAGGGAGTATAAATATATCTACTATTATATAAAGAAGAGTTGGTGGTGGGCCATACGTTCTCCTTCGTCTTTCAGCTGCCTATTCTCATTCGACGCTCAGAGTCGTCCAATCTCACGGCCCCTTCCACTCGTGTAGTCTCCTCCACAACCGCTCCTGATGATTAGAAAACCTCCCCCTCTCTCAGGCACGTCTCAACTCCCCCTCTCAGGCGAATCCTCTTCTCCCTCTCGCTCTCACACGATGCCCTTCTCCCTTCCACTTTTACCCTACCCATCGCCGTCACTCCCCTCGCTTGCCCCTCCCTCGCTCCCGTTTCCCTCGCTTCTGCTCCCCTTCACCCAAGCGCCGAGGCCTCCTCGAGCAGGAAGGAGACACCGCCGCCTTGATGTACCACACCGGCAGCCCCCTTGCCACCAATGGCCTCCCTGGCTCCCCTTGGTCTTCCTTGAACTCCGCCGCGTACGGCTAACCTCACGCCTGCCGGTCGGTGGCCTCCATAGCTCCCCTGGTCTCCCTCGACCTCCAGTCGACCCCGGCTAGCCCCGCCGCCTCCACCTAGCGCCGACCGCCCCTAAACCTTCCCTTCCTCCACTATCGTCGCCTCTGAGTTCATTACCATCTACCCTCGCCCAATCCAACCCACTGGTGGCTGGATCTGGTCGGGCCTAGCTGGATCTGGTTGCCATCCTCGCCTTCTCTGCTGGCGCCCCAACTCCACCTAAGGGCGCCATGGCCTTCACTTCCCTCCTCTGTTTCTAATTGGGAGTGGAGCGTGTGGCGAAGACGGAGCTCGTGGTGGCGGTGGATGCAAAAAGCAAGCCTCAACTGTTCTACCTACTTTTTCACCCGTGTTCTCCTCTCCGACGTTGCGAGTCCAACCGGCGGAACTGCTCGTGCGTCGCCCGCTTCGTTCCTCCTCGCTCGTGCCTCTATCTCCTCCCCTTCGATCGGCACTCTCCTTTCGTTCTCTCCCTCTCCTCTCTCTCAGGCCACTGCTAACGCCACCGTCGCTCCGCTTACCGTGATGGTACTCCGACAAGCTCTTGTGCAGACACCCATCCTATCAGCCAATGTCCTTCTCTCATTCCCCAAGATTGCTCGGCGTTTGGCATGGCGTGACGATCTCGGCGGGAGGTAGTGGTTTGATGAGGCGGCAATCGCCAGCAGCCAGCCGCAACGAGGTCGCCAATCCTCTTGGTGTACTCCTCATTCTCCCTTCCCTTTCCTCTACACATCCCTCTCTATCTTTACACCCCGTCGTATTTCTATGCATCCCCTCCATTCTTGTCTTTGTTTTTGCTTGGTACATATTTCTTCAAGATTTTTTGAGCCAACAAATGAATAGGTCAATTCGAGGTGCAGTTTTTAAATATGTTGTTTCATATTTATGTGACTGGATAGCCTGCCAATTGCTCGATAGTGTTGGATATAGAGCGGGGTCGTAGTTGAGTACTCAGTGTGTTCGAGTACTGCGTGGTCGTAGTCGAGTACTCGGTGTGTTCGAGTATTGCGTGGTCGTAGTTGAATACTCGGTGCGTTCGAGTAGTGCATTTCATAGTCGAGTACTCGGCGTGTTTGAGTACTGCGTGGTCGTAGTCGAGTACTCGGTATGTTCGAGTATTGCGTGGTCGTAGTTGAGTACTCGGTGCATTCGAGTAGTGTATTTTGTAGTCGAGTACTCGGCGTTTTCGAGTACTACGTGGTCGTAGTCGAGTACTCGGTGTGTTCGAGCACTATATAGTCGGTGTGTCCGAATATGTGTAAGAGTTGAAGACCTGGAGTCGGAGAGCGGTCGGAGATTCCGGACCGGTCGAAGGCGTGATCGACCAGCCATGGTGAAAAGTGATTCTCAACTAGTAGCGAATCAAGTTGGGAAAGAGTATCAATACTCGAGTACTGTGATATCATCTTATCTCGTGGAAGTAAGGAAACTTGAAAGTCATTTCTTTAGTTTTGAGATCCAACATATTCCTAGAAAGGACAACTTTCTAGCAGGCCAATTGGCATGGATGGTTTCCTCAAGATCACTCATCCCACTTGGAGTTTTTCTCGATAAACTTGACAAGAACTTGGTAGTCAAGCATTTCGAAGATGCTCCACTAGAGATCATACAGATCGACCCCGGTAATGATTGGATGATATCAATCTATGAGTAACTTCAGTATGGCACACTTCCTAAAGATGACGTAAAAGCTGATCATACAGCTTAAAAAACCTAATCATATAATGATCGAAAGTACCCTTTACAAACGGAGAACTCACGGAGTGTTGATAAAATGTATATTTCAACAGGATGGTTTAAAATTACTATCCGATATATATGGAGGAGTCTGCAGAGCACATCATTCCTATAGAACATTGGTTGGTAAAAGCTTTCTGACAAGAATACTACAAGCCAACTGCCCTTCATGACGCAAAAGACCTTGTGACAAGATGTGTACAATATCAGTTTCATAGCTGACAAGTACATCAATCTGCACAAACCTTGTAAACAATACATCTTTCTTGGCCTTTTACAACCTGGGGGCTAGACATTCCGGGACTTTTCCCAAGAGCACTCGGGGGCTTTGAATTTCTTCTTGTCATGATTAATACATTCATAAAATAGATAGAAGTTGAGCTAGTTTTTAAGATAACAACTAAAGCTGCCAAGAAATTCATCACAAAAAATGTGACCACGCGATTTGGTGTTCCTAGTCGTCTAATTATAGATAACGACACCTAGTTCTCGAGCAGGAATTTTCAAGAATTCTATGAGGATCTAGATATCAAGGTATGTTACGCCTTAGTGACTCATCCATAGAGTAAAGGGGCAGTAGAACGAGCCAATGGCATACTAATACAAGGGATCAAATGCTGAGTGTTTGATTACTTAGTACAATGGTTAGGAGCTTGGGTTCAAGAACTTCATTGTGTATTATTGGTTGTTCGAACTACAACTAGTCGTGCGATCAGTGAAACACCCTTCTTTCTAGTCTATGGTGTAGAAGCCATGCTTTGTTCGAAACTAAAGATTAGCTCTACTCGAACATATCGTTATAACGATAACGATCAAGCAAAACAACGAATTGATGACATCAATTTCCTTGAAGAACAATGAAATACAACCTTAATATGTTTGGTAGTCTACCAACAAGCCACACAAAGGTACCATAGCAGCAAGGTGCAACCTCGTAGCCTAGCTATAGGTATCTGGTTCTTAGAAATATTCAGAGACATGCAAATTGCAACAAAATTTAGTCTGGTCGGTCACAACCGCTTTGGAACCACTCCAAACAACACAACACTTTTGGCCCTGAGTCTCTGACAACAACTACCATGCAGTTGTTGCCCACATTTGTCTCCCGCTGATAACAACCGACGATTAGACGTTCTTTCTCTTATAATAATTACCTCCCCGATTAGACGCATTGGTTCCACAAAGCATCTTCCCTGACGGATCATTGGCGTTTCTTTATTGGTATTTATGACTGGATGACGAAAACAATATATATCTCATTCAATTCAGTGTAATTAGGGCTAGTCTCATACCTTATTAAATGCACTATGTAACCGATTCATAGCAATAAAGAATATTCTTATTTTCTCCTAAGGATTTTAGCTAATTTTCTTATATTATTTCTTAAGATCGGCGGCTCAACCGTCAACAAAATGGATGGGGAGAATTTTGGCAACACCTCTGCTAGGCTAGAGGTATCTTGGCTATGAACAGGGATATACTATGCTCATCAAGTCTACGCATGAAACCAAAAGAAAAAAATCTACACATGAAACAAAGCAATCACTCTGCATACATGGCCCGTTTCATACAGTTTCTAACTTTAGAAGTCACAGGTCGTTTAAAAAATATTGACTTCTTAATAAGGTTTTTTTTCTTTTTTCTTTACATTATCCATAGAGATATAACATTATTTTTTTATTTTTCTCTATTATTCATTTATTTTTAATTAAATATCTTAAAAACTAATAGTCGTTGGCGTGTTATTTTAATAAAAACCCATAGTCAAAAAGCCAACATCAAACAAGAGTGTCGTCGCGCAGAACAAACCGTGGTTAGCGCCGTGGGGGTCGCCGGGCCGGCGTTGTCGCGTTGCTGTTGCGAAGATTCGGAGAGGAAATCGATTGCCCTCCTCGCCCATGCACACGCACCAATGCCTGCCAGCCTTGACCGGTACTCTACGCCGGAAAATGCTCCTGCTAATTTACATCAGAAATGGGTGTCCGTCTTCCGGGGACGCTGTCCCGGTGTCCCGTGCCGTTAACGGTACACCTGCCTTCTTCTCTTAACCTATGACAATTTTTTTGAGCTAGACCCGTATGGCCGTATCCCTCTTAAGTTCATTTTCTACGCAACTGAGAGAAAAAAAAACGGTTGATAGCTGATACTCCATTGATGTAAGCATGGCACTATGTTCACATGAGTAGTAGAATACTAGAATCTATATACAGCGCTAATCTAAAAGCTCAAGTAGTCCGACTTTTGATCTGTCGTGTGCAGCGGAAAAGAAGGACGTGCCTGCCTGGCTGGTAGCCCGGCCACAGGCCGCGCAGCGTCGCGTTATTAGGACTTAGGAGCGCCAGGGCAACGGTACGTACGTCGGTACCCAAGTTCTGCCGTGCGTCCGCGTCCGTCCCACCTCGAGCGGCCGGCCGCGCGTGTGAACGCATCCATCGCGCTACGCACCGACGCCGACGGGCAGCCGGCTACGCCTAGGCTGCAAGGACGGCAACGCACGGCATCGCGCCCGTGGTTTCTGGCCGCTGGGTTGGCCGATCCGGTTTGGTTTGGTTTGGCAGGCAGACGCGACACTGGAAGTAGAGCAGCTACTGTCCACTACCAGTAGGGCTTCCTAGCTGGCGCACAAGCGCATTAACTGCGCGTTGGTGGCGAGAGGCACCAAGCGCGGCTTCGTGTTTTAGGCCTTCTTAATTTCTGGCTTCTGATTTATTTTTCTCTATTTATAAATTTTATTTTTTTTGAATTTTTGGTTTTTTAGTTTTTTATCGGTTCTTTTTTTGTATTCGTTTGCTATTTTGTGATGAGCTAGCATATTTTTTCTATTTTTAATTTTTTAAAATTTAATTACGTCAAATAAGCTTCTTTCAGTTATAGTGAAATTTCAGTCGCTATAATGTAATTGCAGTCATAAGTTACAGTTTTTCAGTCTGAACGGGCAAATTTTTTATTTCCATTTTCTAGATTTACTAGGAATACTAAAAACTCCCGCCATCAAACACGTCCTTTCCTTATTTATGGCTCCTCCAACCTCCGAGGGCACGAGGACACGCGCTGGTGGGCGCATTTATGGCTCTCGGGGCGCGCTGCCCTTCCACATGCCCCCATGTCGCCGTTGCGTCCCAGACGGCCAGACCTCTCACCTCACCGGTGGGCGGTGGCGAGATGGAATCTCACATCATGTGCCGTCGTCTCCTTCCTTTCGAGCCTTTTCCTGCCCTTCTTGGTGCAATTGGTGCAGCTTCCCTCACGTGTCGATTGCTTCTGGATCCAAAGTCGTGAAACGGCACGGTGGCGTCGTGCCATATCGAAGTTGGAGCCCAAATGGCATCTCTCGTCGACGCTCCGGAGGCTAGTGCGAGCCCATGTGCGAAGGGCGTCCTGGCCATCAACACCAGATTGATGTTAGATTCTCGCCGCACCAGATTGTCAACCATCAACACCGTACCTTGCTGCTTAGAATTGAGAGCGTGAGGCTCGGTCGTTCCTGCATTCGACCCGAGTGACTTTCTTCCCTCATCTCCAGTTTTTGGAGGAAAGCGTGGACGCACACATGCCGTTACAGTACCACGGCACCAGTTGCGCAGCCTCCACAGATTAAACAACAAAAGTTTGTACTATACTTCAGCAGAACACAGAAGATTTGGCATTATCACTCTTTGAACTCTCAAGCAAAGAATGAAGCAAGAATGCCATTTATATACCTTTAAAAAGAAGAAGCAAGCAAGAACGCCCACCTCGCTTCAAACGGTGGGGACAGGCGCTGCACGCCTGCACCTACACGTGGCCCATCAGCTGGCTTTGGACCCGTTTCCGCTTGGTAGAATTGGCCGAGCCCAAACGGCCCGAAAGCAATTGTGTATCCCAGCTCGGCTCGGCCTGGCTCAGCACAAGAGCCCAAGCCGAAATGGCTACAACCTCAATAAGCCCAAGCCCAAGTGGACTAGAGCTTTCGTCGTAACAGACCAGTAAGCCCATCTCCCACTAGTAAACCCTAAGCCGTCTGCCCCCTCTCCTCCACTTTCCCTGTCTAACAGAGCTCGGCGCATAGACTCGACGCGCTAATGGCGGCGGCCGCGGACTACGCGCAGAGCAAGCGGGCCATGGCCTACGCGCTCTGCAAGCACCTCAACCTCGATCCGGTGAGCACCCGGCCGTTCACTCGTAGAGCCTCATGTTTCGATTTTCGTTGCTTCGAAGCGATAGAGTTTCGGATTTTTTGCCGTGTATTGGTTAGGTCATGCAGGCAAGTTTTTTCCCCCTTCGTATTACTGGTTTTCGGATGCAGATTTGTTGGGCTGCAGGTATGGTTTAGTTCACCAATAAGTAAGTTTATATAGTCTCGCCTCTCGCGGCGCGGGTTAAATCTCATATCGTAATTAACTGATTATACTGTGATGTGGTGTTTAGGGTATAGTGATTTCGTGCACGATGTGGACTGTGTAGTGTATGCATCGAACGGCAACTACGAGGAAAGGAATGGACGAAATCGCGCGTGCTGTTGGCCGGTGTTGTTGATCAATTGCGTAGTTTTCTTGATTAGGCTAAGCACTGAAAAGGGGCTTTTTTGGTTGCCAAGGGTGTATGTGTGACGAGCAGTCTAGTTCGCTGCAAGTTATTGAGCTACTACTGTCTGCCGCATGGCTAGAACTTGTCGCAGTTTAGTCACACGGAGACGAAGTTTCTTGCAACACTAGTGCTCCAGTAGATTAGATTTACACACAAAGGCTTTGACCAAACGCGACATGTACCCTCGGCAGAATCTCTATTACTAAAGTAGCGTGCCATCTTGTTCAAAAAGGTTGCATGATGCTTTGTCCATCTGTTCAACTGGCGCCTGATAATGGTTTGGTACAGCGCTAACTGGGTAACTTAGTGATGATGCTGTTTTTAGATACTTCTGGACTCTGACTTGTCTACCACTCTAGTATACGATGCACAACCTTTGATGATCAGTATGTACTGTACTGTATTATTTCTCGTAGTTCGCTAGTTTATTTAAAAACAAAGTTTGCCCAACTCACTCTTATCAAGCTGTATTTGCACAGGTGAGTTGTATAGCTTGAAACTGAAACTAATGTATGCACTGAATATTACAGAATATCATATCCAATACAAGTATTGAGAAGAGTGATATCGCCAGCCTGTTCTCACATGTTGTGAATTCATCTCAGGATGAGGTAACTGTCTTTCTATACCTGTACACCAGTTCCGCTTGCTACTGCGTATATGCTGACACATGACTTCATTAATAGGTAATGAAGTGGGTTGAATTTTCTAGCAAATTTGTTGGAAATGATGGAGAACAGTGTGTATTGCTTGATAATCTGAATCAAGATTTGTCCCAGAGGTCTGTACTATTGGCTAGTGGTTTTAAACCATCCGTTGCTGACATTGTTGTGTTTGCAACTGTACAAGTTTTTGTGGTATGTATGATCTAACTTTACCATTGTACGTGACCACCATCTGATGTTCATTTGCCAGTTATTTTGTACTTCCTCTGTTACTAAATAGATATGTTTTCAGACACTTACATAGTGTTGGGTGCATATATTCTAGAATTATTTTTATAGTAATATATTAGTAAAAATTTGTAAAAAATATAATATTTTGTAGTAATTTTAATGAAAACTCTACTAATCTTATTTTCTTGTGGTGAATCTAAGGACTTCTGTGCATATTAAGCAGAGGTTTTACTGACATATTGTCAGATAAACAACGTCTGTTTTTCGAAAGTGGAATTCACAATAATCAAATTGTATTATACATGTTTTGTGGTCTACTATTTGCGTTTTTATTCTTATATCTTTAATAAGGAAATACTATAAAATCTTGAAAAATTACTTTCCTGATTTTAATTGTTTATTGCTTGTTTCAGAGTCATCTTAGTGACAGTGATTTGCAGAAATATCCACATGTATTGCGGTGGATGGACTACATTCAGGTTTAAGATGAATCTTTCTATTGATTTTATTAAATTATTCCTATCTATTTTTCATAGTTTGTTCCTATTTGTTGTCAACATGAATATACATGCTCTTTTTTCTAGAATAAAAGAATCAAATGCAAATAATTTTCTCTTCGTTGTTCCACTTCCATGTGTTGTACAGAATTTCTTGTCAACATATTGCCAGTTCTTTTATACCATCTTATGTGAATCTCTACTATTTGATGCAGAACGCTGTCGATTTTGGTACGACACTACAAAAGATAAATGTGACCAAGTCTGTCTTCGATCCACCTCCTGTAAGTAAAGTTTTTTTCCCTGGTGTTGAGCTGGAAAATTTTTGTATTCTTGGGATACACATTTTTGTTGAATTTCTTTATTATATGTATTTTCAGATACAATAGGAGATTATGGAAAAATATCTCTATCGACATGCTGTTGTTATTTACATTGTTTTCCAAATCACGTTTGTGTTTGGTCTGATAAATCTTGTACTCGTTCGTATTGCTTAATTTTAGGCTGTGACTGATACAAAATTATTGTTAGTACCACTAAGGTGCTCGAAAGATTTATCCACAGAGAAATGATAAGATAATGATACATCATTTCTTTTTCAATTTTCTTCAAAGTGTTCTTCAAAAAAAAACTATGTTGAGGTCACAAAAGTAATTGTATCATTCCCTAATTCTATGTGACAGCATCCAAAGAAAGCTGATAAAGGAGATGCTGATCCAAGTTTGAAGAATGCTGTTTCAGGACAGAAGTTTGCGGACAAGTCAGATGGAAGTGCTGACTCCAAAAAAGCTGCAGGGGAGGTAGTTTATTCTGCAATTTTCCTGAACATCATTAGTTATTGGCATTCCTGGACCAGTTTTGTAAGAAGTATTGGTGGTTCATGCTGATGTGGAGATTTTGCTAAAATTTTATCATTTTACTGCATTTTCATCTCTTCTCTTGCTGCAGTGTCTGGTCTCAGTATTACATACTCAAATACATGGTAAATTTTACTTTTATTCATGTAGCTACATGTGCAATGCATCACCAAATTAAGTGGAGTGTTAATCTCCTATTTGTGTTCTCTTCAATTGACATGTAGGCATATAAAATTAAAATGTTTAATTATGTACAGCTTTTGCATAGCAGTGTTGTTTTTCGTGTTTGAGCACCATCGATTGAGACTTCTTTCTTGTACAAGATGCCTTATTTTTTATTACTTGGTGAGTTCCTTTGTTGGTTGATACTTATCAGAATAAGGCTCCTGGCGATAAGGCAAATCCTACTGCGAAAAACAACAAACCTTCTGGGGAGAAAAAGAAAGTCCAAGAGAAGTCTGCAGGAAAAACAGCAGAGGGAGCTGCAGAGAAAGCTCCAGAGAAAACTGTAGAAAAGGATTCAGAGTGCAATGTCAGTATCCTGAATGTACAGGTTGGCCTTATTCGCAAAGCATGGAAGCACCCATCTGCTGACAGGTGCCCCCCACTTTTACAACACCTGTAAAAGGTCCCACTAGTTGTATTGCACTCTTCCATCTAACATTCCAACTGATTATTTTTGCAGTCTTCTGGTGGAGGAGATAGCTTTGGGAGATGGCAATGTGCGTCAAGTTGTTAGTGGTCTTGCTAAGTACTGCAGCCCAGATGAACTTGTTGTGAGTAGTCAACAGCAACAAGGAACTTGAATTATTCTCGTTCATTTTGCTCTTTGAGAAGTTGTCTCATCCATGATGTTATATACATTTGCCCTTTCCTTTTCAGAATCGGCATGTTGTCTTGATCACAAATGTGAAGCCTGGGAAGCTGCGGGACGTAATGTCTGCTGGACTGGTATGTTCTGTTCCATCTATTGTAATTGTGTTTGTATACCTCAGTAAAGCATCTTGAAAGTGGCTTGGTTGGTTTATCAACTATAATCCAAAATACTACTGTGGCAGAATGAAAGCTTCAAGCAAACCTTGCTGTACACTGCTAAATCACTAGGCCATGTGTATGTTACTGAACTCCGTACTAATAGAAGCATCTAAAACAGGCAATGTAACACTTCTCAGTTCTCACTGAAGAAAATAATGAACTATTTTTGTAATGAACATTTAATGTGAGAAACCCTCACCATGTACTTCAAGTATCTGAAGTGAAACAATGAGTTAGCTGTTTACATCTCGTGTTCTATCATAGCACAGTAGCATATTTGTCTTGTCAGCAAAGTATTTCCATTGAACTTCGTGAAATTTCTCAACCCTCAAGGCCAAACTGTAACTGCCCTTTTGTTTATAGGAAGTTTTCATTTCGAAATGTCGTTTTTACACTAAACATATTGCCAGGTCCTGTGTGCTTCAAATAAAGATCATACAGTTGTGGAGCCTTTGATTCCTCCAGAAGGAGCCAAGCTTGGAGAACGCATTTCATTTGCTGGGTAAGAATTATGTCTTGTAGATATGATACGTATTTAAAGGTGTGTTTGTGCACTTCTATGGAGCATGTATTATGCCCCCTTTTTCTTATCTCTGTTCATTGTCCCTTTTTTCTTATCTCTGTTCATGGCGATGAAGTCAAGTTGTGCAAGCTGATAAGCCATTTAATATGTTGTTTTTGTTTTGTTATGTAAGTTGTTGCACAATATGATGGTCATAAGAACAATATATGTTAGGGCAATTTGGATGAACTCATGTGTCGAACTTTCTGTTGACATTTTAGAAAAATCTTTAGTTTAGCGTGGCCATTTTGATTGTGATTAGTGGTGTCTTGTAGCATAGAGAATTTGTGTGCTTGTGGCCACTTGTGAAACAAAAGAGTGCAGTTTAATACTTTTACCAAATTTTGCTGGGTTGTTCCTCTGGAGTTGCTTGATTTGTATCTGGCCCTCATCGTTTGCAAATATTTTGTTTGCCAATTTTCCATCTTTCAATTGTTTTCAATCAAATTATCCTTTATGTGTAGGTTTGACGGGAAGCCGGAAGATGTTCTAAATCCAAAGAAAAAACAGCTGGAAAAGATCACACCGGTATGCATTTGTGAATGGCCCATTTTATGTGATGTTCTCTCACTTCCTTTTCCTTTTGGTGATCAAAGGTTGGCCTTTCAGCATGGTTTGGGTGATTTAATCAGTTTTGTCATTAGTTGGACTACCTACCTTTAACATATTCAATTATCAAATATATACAATTCACATACCGTGTTTGTTATGTCTTCCTGAATGCCGCTGTGTTTTTTTTTTTGGTACATAGCATGAATTAACCATTACCTTGCTTTTATTATGCATCCAGCATCTTCGTACCGACGAGAATGGAATTGCAACATTCCAAGGGATACCCTTCACTACATCAGCTGGTCCATGTAGATCTTCAATTCCAAATGCGGACATTAAGTGAGCAACTCATTAGACAAGCTGATTTCAAACATTGATGTGCTTAAAACACATGCTAGGAGGCTGTGCCATGTTGTCCTACATCTTGTAATGCCCATATCAAGTGTTGCTAAATGCCAGCAGAGTTGTGAGTTCATCGAGTTTTAATATCTGAAAGCAATTTTTGACAGGTCTTTGCGCAAAAATTTCTGTTACTATGTAAACTGTTGCACGAAAAGCAAAGTCATAGTGCGCGCAGTTCTTTGTTAGGCAAGAGAGCTAAGATGACTCAGTTTTCTTACCCTTTGTTCAGTTAAATACTGCTACTCTGTTTGGCATATGGAAGGCATATAGAATTACAGGTAGCTGTTTTTGAGGACCACTTATCTCATTGCTGGAGCATTAATATCTTTATTAGAATAACACCTAGCACTAGTGTTGAGATAAGAGGAGTTATTAAGAATTGTCTCAAGATTGGTGCTATTGACAGGTGGCACAATCTAAGAAGGGGTCTAAAGTGCTAGATTTTTGGGCCCTTTCCCTATAGAATTTTTTTCGAGAAGAACCAATACCTTGCTTCGTTGGAGAGCTAGAGTGAGGCCATGTGCATTGATTTCTTTCTTGTGGAGCTCTTTTTGCCTGCACTGCGTGTCCTCTTATGTTTCTCACCTGTAACAGTTTGCCGGAAGCAGCGGATGTTTGGAGTCTGTTTCTTTGCGGCATGGCTGGCCACATTGACATTGCCCCGGGAGGAGGGCAAATGATTGCCCCTCTCGTGGACAGTTAACGGGTCTGTTCTTTTCTTTTTCTTTGAAGCTGATAATTTTTAGCTTTTATGACAGTATCTAATTTTTAAATAAAGTATTTTCTCAAGATGAAATCTACAAGTTAAACGATGTATACGTTAAAAACCTAACATCTGTACCATCCAAAATCGCAAGTGAGTATCTCTCTTCGTAATCTGTACTGTAAATAGTCAAAATTTAAAAATTTTAGTTAAAAAAATATATACCGCAGCTGTTGCCAAACAGACTCATCATTATGCTTTTTTTCCGTCGACGACCTTGACATTTTGAGGTGTCTTCTGAGAACTGAACAACATTTTGCCTTGCTCGCACCAAAAGGAATAAATCAACTCTTTGATTCTTAGCTTTTGACCTCCGTCCTCCCAACCTTCATTGAAGGTTTAGCCCGGAAGCCGGACAATGCGTCTCTGTTTGGTTCGGCTGCGGCTTATGATTTTTGGCTGAAAATTTTAAATTTTAGCTGTTTACGACAAAGATTACGAAGAGATAGATACTCGCTTGCGATTTTGGTTAATACAGATGTTAGATTTTTAATGTGTACTACAATTAATTTGTAGACCCCGTCTTAAGAAAATACCACATTTAAAAGTTAGTTACTGTAACAAAAGCCAAAAACCGCTAGCTTTAGTCGAAAAAAACATGCCCTAAGAAAGGGCATGAAAGCTTTGTCTTGATTTCTACGATTCTCTTTTATTGCAGTGACTACATCCGCAGCCCCGCTTGTTTCGTTTTTAGCTTCTAACTTCTGGCTTATTTTTCACAATTCAGAAATTTTGTTTTTTTTCTAAACTTTTTGGTTTTTTGAGCTTTTTTGCCGATTCTTTTTTTCCTGTATTCGTTTGCGTTGTCCATGATGTGCTAGCATATTTTTTCTATTTTAATTTTTTTAAGTTTAATTATGCTAAATAAGTCACCTTCAGCTACAGTAAAATTTCAGTCGCTACAGTGCAATTTCAGATATAAACCACAACTTTTCAGGCTCGAGAATGAACTGAAACCTGCAGTAGCTTATATATTTTAGATATATAATGTACAGTTGTGATCTTTTGCCATGCTCAAGCAATCAGCAGTCGGCACGGTCACCTTTAGTATAAGGCCTTTAAGCCAAAGATGGTACATCTATACTCGAGTTCTTTTGGTGTTTTCAAGCAACCAGCCATTTGAACCCACGTTTGGGGAGAAGTATTTCACATACGGTGCTTACATGTATCTTTAAGTGGATGGTCCTTCCTGCGTCGCTACTAAATAGTTGTCATTTTGGAATTTGGACATCGACATGATCTTCATAGAACACATTTAGTTTTTTTAGTAATATGTTAATATAACTAAATACAAAATATAACATTCTAGAATAATTTTTATGACAAATCTACCGATATTGTTCTTATGTGGTAATTCTATTTTTCTTGTACCAGCAGTTAAAGTAAAAAAAACTTTGATTGCATTTAATACGATATCTATAGATTGCTGTTTTTTTTTCTACTAACATTTGTCCCTAAACTAGTGGCAGAGGAGTGGACGAACAAAAATAACCTGGTCCTGCTTGGGCATACCCTTGCCACCGGTGAACTAGGGACCTCCGGACCTGGGATGTAGATTTCACCGATCAGTTGGCTCGTAAGCGTTGTTTGTCCAACCTCGAAGGCTACTAATGATGATGTACTAACTCGCACGCATATTGCTAGAAACTTAAAGTTTTCATGAATATATTTCTGTAATTTTGAATAAAGAATAGATTATTCGTAAAAAAAATTCCTAACTTGCATATTGCTAGAAACTCATCTAGCCTCTTATCGAATGCTGGCTGCACCATAGTCCGAAAATCGGCACACGTATGCCATACATGTCACTGCGATGGAGATTTGCCATTTGACGGCGTAAATTCTCCTGGGACGAGCATTCGAGGGCGGACGAACGGACGGTGGTACGTTGATGGTCTTTCACAACACAGAAGAGATTTCGTCATGAGTAGGCAGGCCATCCACTTCAAAACCCTGCTGGAAGAAAGTTGAAAAAGAAAGATATCTATTGGTTCTTAGCTCTAGTATAAATGTATTGAAAGAACTAATACCAATAAACTAATAGTTTAGTTTCGTAAAGATTATCTTACTAATTTTTTTTAAAATAATAATAAAATACTATTTTATTTTATTAGTTTGTTCGGAAGAAATATACAGCCAGCTAAAATTTGTTTTATTTTATTTGTTTTATTTGTTTTATCGGAAGAAGCGTACACGAAAAACCTGCAGCAGCCAGCCAGCCAAACCTGATGAAAGCAGCCCGAGCGAGCTCCGTCCGAGTACGACTCGAACGAAAAGCCCCGAAGAAACCCTACCAAACTCCCATTTCCTTCGTGCCGTCCGCCTCCGCCGTCGCGTGTCCGCTCCACTCCCCCTCGCCACCCTCCCTCCTCTCCTCACCTCGCCTCCCACCTCGTCCCATGGCCGCCTCTCTCGTCCACGCCGTCTCCTCCCACTCCCGAGCCGCAGCCCCCGCCCGCGTGGCCTTCCACCCCCTCGCTTCCTCCCCGTTCCTCCGCCTCGCGCGCTCCTCCTCCTCCCGCCGCCTCGACGCCCCGCTCCGGGCGCTCTCGGCCGGTCCCCGTCTCGCCGCCGGAGGGGGCGCCTCACGTGCTCGCCGCGTCGTCGCCGCCTTTGCGGGGGAGGAATCCGTGAGTAGTCGCCCTCTCCAAGATCCTTGAGCTCGTTGCCGTTTCCTGTGGTGATGCATTCTTTTGACATCTCAGGAGTGTTTATTCTGTTTCTGTCTATCTGATCTGCGTGGTTTCACTTGGTCGCCTCACCTATTCTTTTTTCCCCGTGCTTGATGCGCGCCTGAGATAATCTTGGTGCGCTTTTACAAATTTTGCTGCGTCATTGCTTTGTTCTACTATTTTGAATGTAATGCGTGGAGTATCTTCTTCGTCGTCGTCTTCCTTTTGCCAAACGTGCTATCTTTGTCGTATGGTGATGTTGCCTCTGTTAATTCATCACTTGAGGTGTTTCGATCAATTCTTTGTAGTAAATTCCATGTTTCCGTGTGTTACTCAAATTAATTCTGTCTAAAGTTCACAGCTTATCTGATCAAGTTTGTCTGCTAAATTCAGAGGGGTTCGGAATTGGGTGATGACAAGGAAAAGGCAAAGGAGGAGATAAAGCCCGAGGAGGCTCAGGAAATATGGAGCGAAATGCTCAAGCAGTTCAAGGCCGAGGCCCTGCGAATGCAGGCCCTGACAAAGCAGGCGTATGATGTCTACTCCAAGAGGACGAGGGAGGTGTTGTTGGAGGCCGCAGAGAAGCTGAGGATCCAGGCAGACAAAGCACTGAAAGACCTGAGCGTGATCGCTGCAGAGATTGGTGAGGAGGGACAGGAATATCTAAATCTGGCAGCTCAGAACTCCCCAGACTCGATCAAGGATATCACGGAGACGTTCAGGGCTCTTGGCAAGTTGAATGGGCTATCAAAGTACCAGGATTATCATGTGGGCATTCCCTTTGGTATGTAAATGCATTATATTGGTAGAATTTACAATGATAATTAATTCCCATGCTGGGAGTTGACAAACATGTAACACGTTGAGAAAATGGCTTTGGTAGATCATCCATTTTATAGGCAATTTTGTTTTGCCTTGTTATGTAAGTGATGGACAGTATTTTATGAACCTGCATTATTTCTTGTAGGTACCTTTCTTACCGTAGGGGGTTTCCTGAATTTCATGCTTACTGGAAGTATATCTGCAATTCGCTTTGGTGTTGTTCTTGGATTTGCACTGTTGGCTCTGAGCATCTCAAGTTTGAGATCACAAAGAGCAAGTGGTCGTCGGCCTCGTCTTCTGCTGAAAGGGCAAGCTGGTTAGTCCATTGCTTCTCACCATCTTTTTCTTGCTTGAGTTTGTTTATTTGTTTCTGCTTTTCATGATTGAAGTGGCATAGGAGTCGCATACCTGTGGTCTTTAACTTGTGTTGATAGGATGCTGTGTATTCTTATGTGATACGTTTGTAACGTTTGTGACCTCAACCAAAACAGAGTAAAGAAAAGAGAAAAGTAAAATAGAAGGAAATGGTGTGTGATGTATTGGGCTCAGAAGATTACTCTTCCAAAAACGCTGTTCTGTCTATTTAGGAGCTATATGGTTTTTAATGCTTATTTACATTGAGTTTTATGCTCTCTATGTCCAGTACCATACCACAATTTTGACAAGCATAGCTTAATGTTTCCTTTTTACATAAAAAATCTTGTATTGTCGGTAAAAGTACCAAACCCAATGTTTTAGTAGCTTTTATTGTTTAGTGAGGTGATATGTTTCCGTTGTTCCATTATGTGTACTAATCAGATCTGTCATAGTTCCACCAAAAATAAATCCAGCGACTGCTTTTAGCTCTGAATTGTTTTGTATGATTTTTGCAAAACAGGATTGAACTTTCATGTATCCCACAGCTAAAGTAATAGAAGAGTATTTCATCAGACTTTTTGATGTGCTGCATCTAAATTCGGTAGCTTCTGATGAATGCGATCAGAATCAGATCAGTTCAAGCTAACTCAAAAGTCAAAACAGGGATGCAGCACATGATATTGTTGACAACTGTGAACATGTCTGAATTCAAGTATTCTATCCGATTGGAATTTAAGATAATCTTGTACTTTGTCCAAACTTGACCGACCATTTAGTGGCCAACCTTAGTATTGTGGTTTTGAATTAGATTAAATTTTATGCTACGAGCCTACGGCAGTTAACTGAGTCCATCGCTAATTTCTGAGAATTTCCATTTTATTAACGAAAACTACTCCCCCTCCTCCCATCTGGAGTAGCTCGAGTTTATTAGACCGTACTTCGATAATGATATTTTTGAATGTCATAAGACATAAAAATATTGGTCATGGGCACATAACATCCAAGCTTTCAACTGCTTCAAATTGTGCATGCAATGTACTTCTAGTATGGTATCATTTTTGTATGTTTACGTTTGACTTGTATTGACTGTGGAACAGTATTGAGGCTCAATTTATCATCACACATTGAATAGTTAACTCAAAATTTAGTTATCGAATTGCTATTAAAACTCTGATAAATCATTGGATTTTTATCCTTTTAACTTACAAATTTCATCACATGTTTGACTTGTGGCATGTAGCAATTGCAAGTGTCATCTTCTTTGAAGAATTATCAATTTTCTTCCAGGTAAGGTTTCTAACTTCGATCATAATTGTATTGCTAAAGTATGGTGTTCCGCCTTGTTATCACTGTCATAATTTAATTTGACTTTTTTTTCTTTGTGTAGCATGGGTGGTTTCCAAATATTTTCGTGGTCCTACTCAGGTTGGTACACATTTAACTTTTTTTCTTGCTTGGAGTATTCTCATTCTAGACTCCCAGAAACATGTTGAGATATATAAACAGTTGTTGTCATGAATTATGGTGCTCCTTACATGTTTATGTGCCTGCACGCATACATGTTTATGTGCCTGCACCTGTGCATGCATTTGCCAGCAAGACTGCTGAAAATGGCTTGTATCTGTGGTTACAAGGATTAAGGGGTCAAGGATGTAATTATTTTCCCTCCCTTTTGCATTTGACCTTTCTGGCAAGCCGTGATTTTGTGATAGATCACCTCATTTACTGCACTTTACAGTTCTTCCCAAAACCATATTGATCACCTGTGCTGCAAATCAACATGACAGTGCGGCACTTCATTAATCTGTTTGAAATCCCTTGTTTTGTTGAATATCACCTCAGTGTGCTTTTCTTGCTTTGAGATGTAACTGCTAGTGTAATATCTGAAAGCTGTGAATTATAAGCTCACGATTACTAAGGATGGACTGGTAGATATATTATTTTGATTTCTGTGTTTGTCAAGTTTGCTTACTATACATTGCTTGTGTCTTATTATACAAGATTTACACTATCATTGACCCAAATTGTGATGCATGTTTCTTTAAAAGCATCGATCTGTAAGATAGTTGATGGCAAACATTAGACAAAGCAAAGTGATATCAGCAATCATAGTTGTCCATGTACTGTTCCCCATCAACTTAAACGTCTGGTAGTACACTAGATTTTATGGTGGAGTTTTTCTTTCAATAATTATGCTGATTAATAGCTATTTCTCTGAGATTTCTTTTGTTTAGGGACCATTATAGTTCATTTTAAAATGAAACAGGAAAAACATTTGTTATA
Source organism: Bonia amplexicaulis (assembly GCA_036346245.1). Classification (NCBI taxonomy): domain Eukaryota; kingdom Viridiplantae; phylum Streptophyta; class Magnoliopsida; order Poales; family Poaceae; genus Bonia; species Bonia amplexicaulis. The sequence goes on along the minus strand of CM070736.1, from coordinate 6,575,396 downwards.
GATATATGAGGTACGACACTAAGTAATTTTGATTTGTGCTGCAGTGGAATGGTGGCAGCCTTTTACATTCATCGCATTGTAACTGGTGGCTACAAAGGTCTAAGCAGCGAGGGTGGTTCACAGAACTAATGGTAACACTCGAAATTGATTTATATAAAGATCTTTTGGTTCTATGCCCTTTCCCAAGCGCACTGTACAAGTAGGACTATTGCAGTATATGCACGATAACTGAACTAGTTAAATGATCGGTACCTTAAATGATTTAAGTCAATTACCTTTCATCTCACGGCATAACACTTACTCTAGGTTATACAACACTGTGATGAATCACATGATCAATGAAACTTGGGTTTGAAAGATTGATTGTGGCCCTTTGCTTTTCCATTTCCTTCAGCGTTCAACTCAAGGAAACCTCAGCTTGTCTGTAGTCTTAAGTGGCTCTGGACGGTGACGCTTGGATTAAGAAGACTTGCCTGCGTACCTTCTCCTCACTGTTGCGCTCCTTTGTTCTTTTCCTCATGTAATATAGATGCTGGCCTGGAACAATAAGAAATGGCCCTCCAAGGTAATATAAGATGTACCTAGCTGTTTATTATTTCTGTTGGTTATTGCATGCTACGTAGTTGTGCTGTAACACATTCAAAATTTAGTGACATCCGACGAAACTGTTAACTGTTAACACTTCCATTCGTTTCAGTAGGTTGCCGTTTGGCTTCAATTAAACCTGGTGGATTTTTTTTTTCTGAAGTGGATGGAAGCAAGAGAATGTACTGCATCCATTGTATTAAGAAGAAGAAAGTTCACAGCTTACAAAGTTACAAAGGCCAAATATTGACCTCGGAAGGCTGTATTTACCCGTCAGCTATTTTGCAACGTTTGTAATGTGCTCGTTGCGTCATTCAAACAGTTTTGCTCATCGCAAAGTTTTCACTGCAAATAAAAGTAAAAGTAAGCATTTGATCCTTTTACAGGCATTCTTTTGCTCGTGAGTTACTACTGTTGCTACCATTTTTTTAGACGTTTCCATTAGCTAGGAGGAATGAATCAAGACCGGTCAACACGGGACATGGTCGTCAGTTTTTGGTTTTCATATTTGCGTGAGATATGCGTCCAATGGACGTCTTTACGTTTTCTTGTGCGGCTCCTCTTCTGGGAATTGAATTGGGTGCACGTTCCTCTATCTGTGATGTCACCTGCTCAGCTACGTCACTTGTTTCTCCCCTCACACTCCATTATTTTTCTTGAGCAAGTTACATTCCTTTTCCCCTTGAGACGTCGATCTGTTTAGCCATTCGTTACATACTCTGTAAAACACATACCGTCTCACGTGATGCTTTGTCGATCTAATCCCATCTCTGAAACGATGTTAGAACTAACTGACTGGACAACTCTACTCCCTACATCGCAACCTCTTAGGCGGCAGAGCCTCTGACCGCGTACATTATGACCACTAACAGAACAGGGCAGACTACTGCGATGACGATTACACATATCAATCCATTGTTTAGAGCTCCGCTTAGAACACGGGAATTTTGTAGGATTTTTTCGGGACAGCCTCTACCCTGCAATGTGATGGAGGCCACCGAAGTCAAGGGAGTTGACGGATTCCCAGTCGAAGCAGCCATCCAGAAACTCCAACACCGGAGAAGCGTAGTAAGGCTCCTCGACTCCAGCCACGTCGCGTGCCCGCACCTCCAGTTCCACCGCCGACGATGACGAGGAGGAGGAGGGCCATCCCTGCGACATCTCGCCGTCACAGCGCCTCAGCTCGGTGGAGAGCGATCGCAGAGGTGAGCCCCTGTTTGAGCCGAAGTCGACGACTGCAGGCGGCAGAGCCCCTTTCTGGCACACGGCGCCATCCCTGCACGTGTGCTCGCCGTAGTAGGCGATCACGAACACCGGGGGCTCCTCCTGCGACTGCTGCACACGCCGAGTCGCGCTGCAGCCCTGGTCTCTGTATGCGCAGCGGTAGTAGAGCCTGCAAGAAATGGAGCATCAGGTCTGATCAGCCACACGTATGCAAGCCATTCCTGCTGATTAATTGGCACAATGGAATCGAACAAATTCTTCCGTGGCTACGCACCTCGGGTGCTTGCATCCGTTGATGTCCTTTTGCCCGTACCTCCTCCAGATGAATCCGTCCACCGTTGTGCTGCCGGTCACCTCTCTAAGCGCCTCCGCACCACGCGCCCTGCAAAATTCACTGTGAAACCTCAGCTTGTTACTAACCTTTGTTCGCACAAATGCCCATACATCACAGTAGGAATCAAACTCGCGCACATTCTTTTGGACGGCATCACGGGGAGAGAGCAAGCTGCGGCGCCATGCTCCATCGTCTTCCTCTTCTTGCCGGTGGCCCTGCTCAGCGCGGCGATGACGCGGTCGCAGCAGCGGAGGACCTCCGCAGCGAGCGCCTGGTGCTCGCCCGGCAGCGGCGGGGACGCCGCCCGGAGCAGCTCCCCGAGGTGCGCCGCGGAGTGCTGGCCCATCGTCATCAGCTCGAGCACCACGGCAGTCGGGGTGGCCAGCGCCATACTCCCTCTCTGCTCTTCGCACCAGGCTGCTGGATTCGGACCAGCTTCCGCTTGTTTGTCTCGTTTTTCGGTGTCGAGTTGTCAGTGCGGGTAGGAAGCAGTAAATCACCGCGTAATGCCATATCAGGTATTTATAGAACCTACGGCGAGGGAACCCACGGGGAAGCAGCATGGAAGCGGCCAGCGAGGAAGTTTTTTTTTACTGTTTGGCCATGTGGGGCCATATTTTTTTTTTCAAATCCAGCTCATGGCGTATGAATTTATAAAAATAGCATTCTTCTTGAGCATCGGATGACAAAAAGATAATACGTGTCACCCCACCACGAGCAAAGGAGTTAGGGTGGTGCGGGTGAGCTGGCCGAGCCTCATCGGCGCCGTGGTTGGAGAGGAGGGAGAAGAGAAAAGAGGAGGCAATGGGAGAAGATGTTAGGCTTGGTCTCTACAGATGGCGGTGGGGAAATTTTATCTAGCTAGGGTTTTAGCTATTTTGCATTCTAGCTCCAAACTTCATAGAAATTACAATTAGGCCATTCCTCATATGTTTTTTTTCTGATATGGAAATAGGACTAAGCCTGCGCCAACACGGCACGACGGCGACCCATCATGCCTGAAGCCTTGCTGGAGGCGAGTCGTGCCGGTATGGCACAGCACGACGGGGCGACTATGTCGGGCTGACACAGCTTGACAAGGCCTGAAGCCAGCAGGCTCGTGTCATGCTGACATGGCACAACCCAACTCCTAGGTCTAGCTAGTGCTGGGAGTTGGCCTGTGCTGCACGACAGGCCTCGGCCTACTGGTGAGGTCTGGCACGACATGATGGCATGCCACATCGCAGTCGAGCCATGCTAGCATGGGCACGACACATGGCACTTGCCTGCCTCGGTCGTCGCCACCGCTTGCTCGCCTCAGACTCGCAACCATTGACGTAGAGCCAGAGACGGTGTGGAGGACGAGCGGTGGGTGGTGGATGGCAACGGGATTTGGACCCATCGGTTGGACCTAGAGGTTAGTAGCGTTGGTAGGCGAGTGTTAGTGGTGGAAGACGAGGATGGTGGAGCCAGGGAGGTGCGGCTCCAGCAGTGGAGGAGGAAGGCGAGGGGCGTCTCGTGGATTGCTGCCTCGGCTACCGTCGCCACTTGCCCGCCTCAGACTCGTAGCCAGCAATGCGGAGCCAGAGGCTGCATTGAGGATGAGTGACGGGCAGTGGACAACGACTGGATTTGGACCCAAGCGACCAGATCGAGAGAGTGGTGGTTGTAACGCCCCGTTTCCAGGGGCGCCTGGACTCGACGTCCCGCAACTACCCAATCTTGGCTAGTTACGGAGCGTCGAGAAAGATAATATCATCACAGAACATGCTTGCAACAAAAGAACCAACTTATATTACAACATAAGGTTTATCAACCAGTTTTACTGCAGCGAGCGTACAAGCCCAAACTTAATTACATTACAACAAAACACCAGGAAGCTCGAGCACGGCTGAGACCTAAAACCACACATCCTCACTGAAGTACGGTTCTTCTGGAACATCCTTGACTGCTTGATCTTCACTGGCTTCTTAATATTCTGAAGGGGGTTTATCAAGCCATGAGCACAACCGCTCAGCAAGTCACAAGAAAACCATAACTTAGCTAATTGCACGGATCACCAAAGAATGGAAGTATACTTGGTTTATTAACTTGAGTGGATGCACTTTTATTTGTAAACACTTTTGAAAATCCAAACCAAAGTCTACTCCTTAAGATTAGGTGTGGTTTTCTTCCAAAGTTGATTATCCAACTAATCCATTCAAAATACTTGAGAAAACTACTTATGCCTCGCTGCTGGAATCACCCAATAGATATAGCTCCATTAACCGGGAGCACGGTGTATTCGAATACCATTTTATTGACTCTGCAGAGTTGCCCAACTTTACCCACAAGCATTCTTAACCCTCATGATTGAGTTAAGGAACCGGGTCGTTTCACTGCTCAATCCTTTGCTTACACTCTACCCGATAGGTTAGGGACCTGCACAACCTCGGGTATCCGCATGCCTACACGAAAAGCCATGCCCGAGTTGTGGGGACCTATCGTTGCTGTGTATGGGTTTCCGTTCCACATACCAACTCCCAATGTAGGGTTTCACTTGAGTTTGAGCAGCTACTAAAGCAGGGTTGATAGGTCAACACCTGTGGTTGACCGATCACTATGTCATTTGCTCGGCGCAAGGGTCTAGTCCTTACATTTTTTCACGAGGTGACCGATCTCCACCTTAGGGTAAAGCGGTGGGCGAAGACCGTCTTGCGGTGTCCCACATCTCCTCTACCCTAGTTTCCAGTTTTACCAAATCTACCGGCACACGGCCACAACCATATAGTGTGAAACTTTTGCATGAAATATAAACTATAATTATTCATACAGTAATTTAAATATTTCTAGGGGTGTCAAAGGAATGGCTACAATTTAACATGGTATTTATCGGTGGTGGGATTTATCTAATTAACAAGTCATTCTAAACATTTTATTTTAAGCAATTAACAATTCACAAATAATAATAATGCAAATACCATAAATACATAATGTAAAGGACATGGGATTTCAACATGATCAAGGATTTGTAACTTGCCTTGTACTCGACTAGCACGGTGACCTCGTAACCCGCGCTTCCTTGATCTTGCCCTTGCACCGTTGCTTCCGAGAACTCCGATGCTAGTGCAAACACACAAAAATAACATAAGTCCGGCTTGAGCCTAATCAAGCGAGGAAAAATGAATCTATTAAAAAGGAATAAAATGCAATAAATTCAAATAGAGGGGTTTTGAATTTTTGGATTTTTCTGGAGAAGAATTTGGTGGAGTGGAGGTCAAAAATGGGTTCAGGGCATCAAAATGAACAAAATAGTGTAATTTGAGAATTTTTGGGATTTTCTAGGATTTTATTTGATTTTCTGGACTTTTGGAAATTGGAAAAATCCCGAAAAATACTATGAACAGTGTCGGCCCGGCCCTTTGCTACAGTCCGGCCCGGGGAGGGATTTGGCCCACGCGCGAGGTGGCCGGCGCGGCCGAGCGGCCTTGGCCCACGTCCGGGCGCGCCCACCCGAGGTAGATGATCGACGCGTGGCCCAAACGAGCGGCGGCGATGCTGGAGCTGCGAACGGTTCAAATTAACCGGGTTAAGTGAGATCGAACGGTCACGGAGCAAGGCCATCCGAAGGCTGAGGTTAGACTGCGACGAAAGCATGGACGGTGACGATGCATCCACGTCGTCGTCGTTTACCTCCAGCCTGTCGTTCTCGCCGAGAGGCAGAGAACGACGGTGCGAACGGAACGGCGCCGACGGCTCCTTCCGTCGGGATCCGAGGGTGGCACGAGGTGCCTTGGAAGATGAGGAATCCATTTCGGGGCTTTGGGAGGGATGGGGAGGCTTGACGGCGGCAAACGGCCGGGAAGAGTTCGCCGGCGATTTTCTGGCACTAGAGGCCATCGACGGCGCTCTAGGCAAATTGGTGGTGTCTAGAGCATCTCTGGGGTGAGGGGATCACAATGGTGAAGCTGGTTTGAGCTGAGAAGCTCTCTACCGAGCTGTCCACGGTGGCCCCCTTTCGGTCAACGGCGAGCTCCGCCGCCAGGGCAGGGGAGGGACGTTCTCGGCCAACGGAGTCCACCAGCGTGATCAGGAAGCAAAGGGGATCAAGTCAGTACAAGCAATTGGGTTTTAAAGGAGAAACGAAGGAATGAGGCTCGGGGAAATGAAGTTCGCCAGCGGCGATGTAGGAGCTTATACTTCAATCGGTCACTCTGGGAGTGACTTGGGAGTGTGGAGGAGCTTACGGTGGAGGTTGTAGGGCTTAAGTAGGCGCCGAGGGAGCTGGCGACGAGAGAGCGGGTCGGCGAAGCCCGATGTGAGTAATGGCGTGGAGTTGGCGAGCTGCTACTCTGGCAGGCGGGACGGGCGAGTTGACGGAGCGACGGGGTGGTGACAAGGTGTTGCGGGGAGTAAATGCGCGCGGGGCAGGTGAACAACCGAGGATGGACGACGGCACGTCGCGCGGAGGAGGGAGAAGGGCGGGGACTGATGGGTGGGACCGCCGGTAGACCATGCGACGCAGTCAAAGGCGACATGGCGCGACCGCAGACGGCCAGCGACGGCGAGCTGGAGCAAGGCATGGCGGAGCATCGCACGCGCAAGCGGGCGCAGTCAAGAGGAGAAGGCGGAAAGGAAGAAAGACGCCAATGAAAAGAGAAAGCGCACTGCTGAGAATGGAAAGCGAATTTCAACAGGAATTTCCGAATTGGGAAAGGATTCAAAAATTCACCCAAAAATTCACAAAAATTCACAAAAATGTTTGAAAATTTTTGGGGTATTTCAACATACCACCTTAAAAAGAATCTCGACCCCGAGATTAACTTGGTCCAGGGAGTAAGTTGGGAAAATCCCGCTGCAAGTCTGACTCTTTCTCCCAAGTGGATTTTTCTGCAGTGTGATTCCTCCATTGAACTCTGCAAAACCTGATGTTCTTGTTCCTGAGTTGCCTTTCTGATGTCTCGAGTATTTGCAGTGGCTCTTCAGGATAGGTCAAATCATCTCAGAAGTCAATATCTGACACTGGTACCTCGTCTGAAGGCTGTCGCAGACATTTCCTGAGCTGTGATACATGGAATACGTTATGTATCCTAGCTAGGCTGGGCGGTAGCTGAACTTTATAAGCTACCTCCCCAATCCTTCCGATTATTTGAAATGGTCCCACGTATCTTGGAGCTAATTTTTCCTTGAGTTGAAACCTCTTGACGATCTTGAATGGAGTAACCTTGATATACACGCAATCTCTAACTTCAAAGCTCAAGTCTTTTCTGCGGGTGTCAACATAGCTCTTCTGACGGTCTTATGCAATCTTCAACTTATCTCTGATGATCTTGACATGAGCTTCTGAGTCTTGGGCGATCTGAGGACCGAGAAATTGGCGTTCTCCGGCCTCTGACCAGTTCATGGGTGCTCTGCACCTCTTGCCATACAGAGCTTCAAATGGGGCCATTTTAATGCTAGTTTGATAGCTATTGTTGTATGAAAACTGAGCAAAGGGTAGACAAGTATTCCAAGCTGCTCCATATACAATAGTGCAAGCTCTCAACATATCCTCCAGGATTTGGTTGGTTCTTTCTGTTTGACCATCTGTTTGTGGGTGGTAAGCTGTGCTGAAATTCAGATCAGTGCCCATGGCTTCATGTAGTTTCTCCCAGAATTTAGATGTGAACTACGTTCCTCTATTTGAGACAATCTTTTTAGGAACTCCGTGTAGAGTCACAATTCTTGTCAGGCGTTACTCGGCCAGCTTGTCCTTTCCATAGGTCTGCTTAATCGGAAGAAAATGAGCCACCTTGGTCAATCTATCGACAATGACCTAGATAGCATCATAGCCTTCACGAGCCTTTGGGAGTCCGGTGATGAAATCCATACCAATACTGTCCCACTTCCATTCGGGATTTTGGCAAAGGTTGCAGTAATCCCGATGGTTTATGATGATCTATCTTGATCTTTTGGTAGACATCATATTTTGCCACATACTCGGCTACCACTTTCTTCATTGCATTCCACCAGTATTTTTTCTTTAGGTCTTGGTACATCTTGATACCTCCTAGATGGATTGAGAATTGAGAAGAGTGAGCTTCAGCTAGGATTAAATCCCTTAATTCTCTCTTGTTGGGTATGCAATAGCGATCATGGAAAGTAAGGATCCCGTGTTCATCTATTGCATATTCTGTTAAGTCTTCCTCTTGGATCTTCTTCTTGAGCTTCTGAATCTCTTCATCTTCGTCTTGAGCTGCTTTGATTTGGTCTGTCAGCAGAGGTTGAATTTCTAGTGCTGCCACACACCCTTGTTCTGCGATTACCAGATTCAGTTGTTGTATATCCTTCGCAACTCTAAGTGGTACTTACCGACCTTGCACTACGATGAACCTTCTGGCTAAGTGCATCAGCAACAACATTTGCTTTGCCTGGATGGTATTGGAGTTTCACATCATAGTCCTTGATTAAATCTAACCATCTTCGATGTCTCATGTTCAACTCAGGCTGAGTGAAAATGTACTTCAAACTCTTGTGATCGGAGAATATCTCGCAACGATTTCCTAGCAGGTAGTGCCTCCAATTTTTGAGTGAATGCACTACTGCTGCTAGTTCTAAATCATGCGTCGGATAATTTTCTTCATGCGGCTTCAATTGTCTCGATGCATATGCCACAACTTTTTTGTCTTGCATTAACAGACACCCCAAACTCTGCTTTGAAGCATCACAATAAATCTGAAATTCTTTTTCTGGGTCTAGTAAAATTAAGACTGGTGTTGTCATTAGCTTGGTCTTCAGCTGCTGAAAGCTCTCTTCACAATCATCTGTCCAGGTGAAAGGCTTGTCTTTCTTGAGCAACTGGGTGAGCGGACGGGATATTTTTGAGAACCCTTCTATTAATTGGCGATAATAACCCGCCAATCCAAGAAAACTTCTCACTTCAGTCACCGTCTCGGGTTGCTTCCATTCCATGACTGCCTTGACTTTTTCTGCGTCGACCTTGACTCCTTCTTCTGAAATGATGTGACCCAAGAAAGCAACTTCCTTCAACCAGAAACTGCACTTGTCGAACTTGGCATACAATTGATGTTCTTGTAGTCTTGACAATGCCACATGCAAATGTTGCTTGTGTTCTTCTTCACTCTTGGAATAAATTAGTATGTCATCCACAAAGACTATCACAAACCGATCCAGTTGGTCCATGTGCACCAGGTTCATAAGATTCATGAAATACGCTGGTGCGTTAGTAAGACCAATGGGCACGACTGTGAACTCATACAATCCGTATCTCGTAATGAAAGCTATCTTCTCTCGATCTTGCTCTCGGATTTTAAGTTGATGATAACCCGAGCGCAGATCGATCTTGGAGAACACCTTGGCTCCCTTAAGTTGGTTAAACAGGTCATAATTCTTGGTAATGAATATTTTTTCTTGATTGTGACAGCATTCAATCCTAGGTAATCGACACACATCCTCAACTCTCCATTCTTCTTCTTAGCAAACAACACTAGAGCCGACCAAGGTGAGACACTTGGCCGAATGAACTCCTTCTCTTGCAAATCATCTAACTGCCTCTTGAGTTCTTTCAGTTCACTAGCTGACATTCTGTATTGATGTTTGGTAACTGGCTTGGTGCCTGGAATCAGTTCTATAGCTAGCTCTATCTGTCTGTCAGGCGGCTTTCCTAGCAATTCTTCTGGAAACACATCTGGATATTCTTGTACTATCAGTACTTGATCAATTGCTACTGTCAATGCGTTGAGTACACACTTCTTAGCATTCTTTATCAACTCATGATCTATCTCTACTACCACTTTCTGGCCTTGTGGACTGACTAAGGTCACTGTCTTGAATTCGCAATCTACCTTGCCTTTATTTTTGGCTAGCCAAGTCATACCCAAAATAACATCTAGCCCTTTCATTTCTAGTAGTAGCAAATCTACTCTAAACACTATCCTTTGTATCTCTATGGTAATATCACCACACCCAAAGTGGGATTCCATCCTAATCCCAGGGGTTTGAACAACATATGGTTTTAGCAGAGAAACACATGGCAACTGATTTCTTGTAGCAAAACTCTTTGATATGAATGAATGCGTTGCACCAGGATCAAACAAAATCAATGCAGGTATGGAGTTGGTTGGGAACATACCCACAATGACGTCACTTGCTCCTGCGCCGTCTTCAACGGACACATGGTTCACCCTGGCTTGAAAGGTGGATCCTGTGTTGCCCTTGCCCCTACCTGCAGGGGCATAAGTTGTTGTTCCTGCTGGTGCCTAGGGTCTTGGTGGCCTCATCTGCAAGAAACCTCCTCTTGGAACATTGGTGCCTACCTGTGGCTTGACATCCTGTTGCTGGTTGCGGACTTGCATTTTTGCCACTTCAGATGGCAGTGTCCTCCTGGGGCATTGGTCTCTGAAACGACCAACCTCCCCACAATGAAAACAGGCGTTTGTCTTCCGCGGACAATTGTTCGAAAGGTGGTTTCCGCCACAAGTGTGACATTTGAGCGTTGGTCGAGACACCGTGTGTCTTCTGGGGTGACTAGAGGCGAGCTCGTGGAAGAAGCACAAATCGTCATGAGGCGGGGTCGGAATTGGGGCGACCCCGTTGTTCTTCCTTGCTGTGCACTAGGTGCTAATGGCGAAAGCCTTTGTATAGCCTTCCGCTTCCTGAAATCTTCCATTTCGTTCCTTGCCTCCTCGGAGGTGATGAGCTTGTTCACCATTGCGGGTAGATCCTTGAAGTCCATAGCAGAGATGTGATACTTCAAAGATTTTTGTAATCCGGCTCTAAACTTTTTCATCTTCTTGTCTTCATTACTGACATCTTCAGGGGCGTACCTTGCAAGATGATTAAACTGATGCAGGTACTCCATCACGGTACTCCCACCTTGTTTGAGTGCCAAAAATTCTCGGCGCTTAGCCTCAATAACTCCCTGTGGGATATGCGCTCTGAGGAAAGACTTTGGGAACTCCTCCCAATTAATTTCCATGTTTTCCTGCATTCGCTGGTAGTTGATCCACCATGTTGCGGCATGTCCTTGAAGCTGGTGTGAAGCATATAACACCTTTTCTTTATCAACACACTGTACTGTCTGGAGCTTTCTCTCCACATCTATCAACCAATCCTCCACTACTAGAGGATCAGGAGATGTAGAGAAGGTCGGTTGATGAGGACATCCTTTCTATAGATACAACTATGCCAACTCCACAATAAACTCAACAAACTGAAACTATGATACAAGGACCAATGACTCGAGCGTGAGCACGTCAACTTAACCATCAGGTGAATGCGTTCCTAAGTTTGCATACAAATATTTCAAAGAATGGCATACTACTTAATTCTTGTGATGATTTAATTGTCCTTAGGAACTATAGGGATGAACCACACGAGCTCAAGTGTAGAAGTGGAACTGTCAAGCGCAATCCAAGTTCTGTTCACGAGTTCGATTCAGATTCGGCCTTTTTAACAGCGTCTACTTCAAACGGCCATAACTTTTGATCTAGAAGGCTTCTCGGGGCCCATGAGTACTATTTGGAAATCTCTTGGAGTCTACTTTCAGATGGATCTGGTCTCACATCCAATCTCCATCTGAGCCGATCAGAAACTGCATGTAAGTTAGGCTTGCCTGTGGAGTTGGGGTTAGCCCCACCTTTAACATTGCAGATTTACGACCTTGTTTGGGCGTGGAAGATGAGCTTGAGTCGAGGACGACTCTAATTCAAAAAGGGGAGGATGATGAGGACATCCTTTTCATAGATACAACTGTGCCAACTCTACAATAAACTCAACAAACTGAAACTATGATACAAGAACCAATGACTCGAGCGCGAGCACGTCAACTTAACCATTAAGTGAATGCGTTTCTAAGTTTGCATACAAATGTTTCAAAGAATGACATACTACTTAAATTTTGTGATGATTTAATTGTCCTTAGGAACCATGGAGAAGAACCACGCGAGCTCAAGTGTAGAAGTGGAACCATCAAGCGCAATCCAAGTCCTCTTCGCGAGTTCGATTCAGATTCGGCCTTTGTAACAGTGTCTACTTCAAACGGCCATAACTTTTGATCTAGAAGGCTTCTTGGGGTCCATGAGTACTCGTTAGAAAGATCTTGGAGTCTACTTTCAGATGGATCTAGTCTCACCTCTAAAATACATCTGAGCCGAACAAAAACTATGAAACAAGTCACGTCACTTTTTCAATCCAAGTCAAAGTGGGCCTTGGACCTTGTATCACCACTTAGGCTATTTGGGCCGGCCGTACTGTTCACATGAACAGTAACCCGTAAATAGTACCACACCCTTTTACTTAGATAAGTGCAGCTTCCCCTTCTCCTATTTAAGGAGGCCGCACCCCTTTAGTTTTCCTCGGATTTTCTTAAGAGATTAGTCTGTTTAGCAGTTTCTTCGCATATTCGGTTGAGAAACCCCAACTTGTGAACTTAATATTTATTCACAATACAATTTTAGATTGCATCTTGAACTCTCTTGCTTGTGTTCTCGATTCACTTGCAGGAGATAGCCTTCTTGGCGAGGTCAACCGTATTCGGCACGGTTGATAACCAACGAAGCAGTGGTGTAGTTATTGCGAGGGGTTCGATCTGTTTTGGTCGGAGTCTTTGGATCATCAACGTCGAGATCTCCACAATCGACTTATCAGTACCTTTCGAAAGATCGAGCCATCGTCACATTATTTCTAGGGGTGTCAATGGAATGGCTACAATTTTATATGGCATTTATCGGTTGTGGGATTTATCTAATTAACAAGTCATTCTAAACATTTTATTTTATGCAATTAACAATTCACTAATAACAATAATGCAAATACCATAAATACATAATGTAAAGGACATGGGATTTCAACACACAAAAATAACATAAGTCCGGCTTGAGCCTAATCAAGTAAGGAAAAATGAATCTATTAAAAAGAAATAAAACGCAATAAATTCAAATGGAGGGGTATTTGAATTTTTGGGTTTTCTAGAGAATAATTTGGTGGAGTGGATGTCAAAAATGGGTTCAGGGCATCAAAATGAAGAAAATGTGTAATTTGGGAATTCTTAGGATTTTCTGAAATTTTCTAGTATTTTATTTAATTTTCTGGATTTTTAAAAATTGAAAATATCCCAAAAAATACTATGAACAGTGTCGGGCTGGCCCTTTGCTACAATCCAGCCTGAGGAGGGATTTGGCCCACGCGGCCGAGCGGCTCGCGTGGCCCATGCGCAAGGCGGCAACGTGGCCGAGCGACCTTGGCCCACGTCTGCGCGCGCCCACCTGAGGTTGATGGCCGTCGCATGGCCCAAACGAGCGGCAATGCTAGAGCTGCGAACGGATCAGATTAACCGAGTTAAGTGAGATCGGACGGTCACGTAGAGAGGCCATCCGAAGGCTGAGGTTAGACATCAACGAAAACGTGGACGGTGAGGATGCGTCCACGTCGTTGTTATCTACCTCCAGCCCGTCGTTCTCACCGAGAGACAGAACGACTGCGCGAGCGAAACGGCGCCGACGGCACCTTCCAACGGGATCCGAGGGTGGCACGAGGTGCCTTGGAAGATGAGGAATCCATTTCGGGGCTTTGGGAGGGATAGGGAGGCTTGATGGTGTCGAATGGCCAGGGAGAGCTCGCCGGCGATTTTTTATCACCAGAGGCCATCGGCGGCGCTCCGGGAAAATTGGCGGTGTCTGGAGCATATCTAGGGTGAGGGGATCACAATGGTGAAGCTGGTTTGAGCTGAGAAGCTCTCTGCCGAGCTGTCCACGGTGGCCCCCTTTTGGTCGACGGCGAGCTTCGCCGCCAGGGCATGGGAGGGACGCTCTCAGCCAATGGAGTCCACCAGCGTGATCAGGAAGTAAAGGGGATCAAGTCAGTACAAACAATTGGATTTTAAAGGAGGAACGTAGGAATGAGGCTCGGGCAATCACCGACGCTAGGGAAGTTTGCCGACGGCAATGCTGGAGCTTATACTTCAATCGGTTGCTCTGGGAGTGACTTGGGAGTGTGGCAGAGCTTACGGTGGAGGTTGTAGGGTTTAAGGAGGCGCGGAGGGAGCTGGCCACGAGGGAGTAGGTCAGCGAAGCCCGAGGTGAGTAATGGCGTGGAGTTGGCGAGCTGCGACTCTGGCAAGCGGGACGGGCGAGTTGACGGAGCGACAGGGCGTCGCATCCGAGCGACGGCGTGGTGACAAGGTGCTGTGGAGAGTAAATGCGCGTGGGGCAGGTGAACAACCGAGGATGGATGGCGGTGCATCGCGCGAGGAGGGAGAAGGGCGGGGACTGACGGGTGTGACCGCGGGTGGACCGTGCGATGCAGTCAATGGCGATGTGGCGCGACCGTAGACGGCCAGCGACGGCGAGCTGGAGCGAGGCGCGACGCGGCAGAGAGGAGAAGGCGGAAAGGAAGAAAGGCGCCAACGAAAAGAGAAAGTGCACTGCCGAGAATGGAAAGCGGATTTCAACGGGAATTTTCGAATTTGGAAAGGATTAAAAAATTCACCCAAAAATTCAGAAAAATTCACAAAAATATTTGAAACTTTTTGGGGGCATTTCAGTGGTGCTGACAGGCAAGCATCGGCGGTGGAGGGCAAAGATACGAAAGCCAGGAAGGTGTGGCTCCGGCGGTGGAGGAGGAAGGCGATGGGCGGTCCATGGACTTCCATCCTCCCGCACACATAGCCTTGGCTGCTGTCGGCCTCAGACCCGTAGCCGATAATGTGAAGCAGTAGGCGATGTTGAGGACGATCAATGGGTAGTGGACAACGAAGTGATCTAGACCCGAGTGGCGGATGCAAAGGGTGGCAACGCTAGCAGGGGAGCGTCTGGCCGTCAGCCGTGGAGGAGGAAGGTGAGGCCGTGAGGAGAGAAAAAGAAAGGATGCATAGACGTAAGAAAAGAAAAGGAGAGGAGGGAGAAGTAGGAAAAAGAAAAGGAGGAGAGGAAAAAGGGAGGGAAAAAGGAGAAAAAGAAAAAAGAGGAGGGGAAAAGGAAAAAAAGAGAAGGAAATGCTAAAATTTAAGTAATTGCGTAAAAATATGGATACATAAATATTTTAGGGGAAAAGTGATTTTTTTTCTTGATATTTTACAGATACAATATTACTGTTTCGTTAAAAACTTTACGTCATAGAGTGTGGTTCCCTTTGTAAGGAAAAGAGTATAGTAACAACATACGTACATACTAAATACTCTCTAATGTCGAGATCATTCATGCGTTCTAGGTCAGCTTACGCCTGCATGATCTCGGGATCCTCTAGTTGATGTTGATGGCGCTCTTGTGCCAATTTTCAGTCCTTGATATAGGTGATTGTCTCTACCATCTTAGGTATGAGAGATGACATCCTTTCTTTAATTATTCTCCCTAACATGTTGAACATTGCTTCCAAAGAGGTGGTGGACACCAGAACTAGTAGAACATCTCATACAAAATGGCACAACACAGAAAATATCTGCTTGTTATTCTTCCACCACTCGAGCAAGTTTATCTTACCTCTGCCAGTAAGATTAGAATCGATGTTTGTAAAATCATGCTCTAGGTAGTGGTTCAGATTTATGATAGAACTTCCCTTAGGGGCACCTCAAACTAAGAAGGTGAAGAACTGGACTTGCCCTTTAGCTTTTTTCACAAGTGGATTGTCAATTTTGTGTTGCCTTGTTGCACCTGCTTTGAGGCCTTTAATCTCGTGCAGTTGCTCAACTTATCATGATACAAACGAAAAACACGAAAAAACTTCTCTTTGACATGTTTGAAAGCTTCAAAGAAATCAAGACCAAGGCATTTACCTATTCTCTCTATACCAATCAGTAAACCTACTAACTTTTTCTGCAGGATCAAAAATGATAGCAAAGAATATAGATGTGAAATAGATCTGAAATATGATAGTCCTCTATGTTGTAGTCTCCCAAGCTTGGGGAGAGTTGACGAGCATCAATGGGAGTCAGAGCCAGAGGAGGACTAGGGGGGCAGCGGCAGAAGCATCCGCGGTTGCCTCTTTGATCCAAAAGTTCGCAACAAAGCTCGAAGAATTTCATAACAACCTTCACTTTGGTTATGGGAAACTTACGACATCTATGGTATTATAAGGATAAGAGGTCAATTTAAGAACTAAAAACTAAATTCCAGAAAAGGCGAAGAATAAGAACCTGAGAATAAGAAAAGAATAGAGAATTACTACATATTTATTTGTTGGTTTGATTTAGCAAATAGATTTTAAAATTTTTTCTAATTCGACCATACTAACTAAGTCTTTGTCCTATAGTCGATATGGCTTTGATACCATCTTTGTCGAGACCCGAATATGTAAATCCTGACTCTCTGTGTATTATGCACCAGTTCAGGATCACGCTAGCGCACACAATGGGTCATTGTAGCTAGCTAGGGCGTATTATGTGAACTGTTCACATAAATGGTATTGTAGCTATTTTTTTTCAAATTTGCCTCCCGAACGTTCATTTTTGAAAATCTAATCCCTTCTTGAACCTATCAAGCACTCTCTCTGCGGCAGCACACCGGCATCACTTTAATGACATGATTAGCTCTAATTAAATATGGTTAATACTAATTAAATATGATTAGTACTAATTAAACATTGTTAGCGATAATTAAGGCGCACACACTAATTGGTTAGTGACCTGCCGAGTTAGGGGAGCTTGGCATGTTCCTGCCGTGCTACTGTAACTCAACAAGTGTCTGTCGAGCTCTCATAGCTTGGTAGGTACGTACTGAGTTTAGTAGGTCCAAGGAATGAGTTAGATTTACAAAAACATGCGTCCGAGGCCAAATTTAGGGGGGAGTAACTACTGTGCTATTTGTGTGAATAGTTCGTATTGTGCTTGCGTTCGTGTGAGTCTTGGTGTTGACTTGTGAGATGCCACTAGTGGTGCGAGTCTTATGATCACCATGGTCCTGGTTTGTCTTTTGGACTTCCGAGGGATATTCATTATTTAGTACTCACTATAGTTTGCGAGTACGGCTGGTGGCTTATGCCTATAGGTGATGGCTCTAGCGTAAGTGTTTGTACGAACGAATCGAATGCTGGTAAATTGATAAACTACTTTAAAAAGATTGTTCTGATAAGTTGTTTTGAAAAAACAACAACAAAACCGTTTCATTTATTTATTCGGACGAAGGCATAAGCCATGAGCATGCTTCTGTCATTCTGTGGATAGGTTGGTGACGTGTTTTGTCCTCTAGTTTACAGTCTCAACCTCCTGTTTTATAACGGTCTTCGGTTTCATCCTTACATCGTACCCTTAGTTTACAGTCTCAACCTCCTGTTTTGTAACGGTCTTCGGTTTCATTCTTACATCGTACCCTTCCCATCACGAAGCCATCAAAATGTAGTCATTGCAACTTTCGATGGGCCACAGCCCAATGATCACCGGCGAAGAGGAGAGTCCAGCTAGATACTGTCGGCAGCCCAGCGCCAACTGATTCCGCGAGACGTTATTTTTATTCCTCCTTCGTCGTAGACGTAGTCCACGAAAACGACCCGACGGACGGACTGCTAGGATCGCGAGAATAGTCCATGCATTAGGCACGGTCTATCAGTCCATACATGGCTTCACCGCGGCTTTTTAGCGTCCTCTCGAGATAGCGTGTTTCATTCTTTTGAGACAACCGAACTATCTAGGGGCGCCGCCCGAAGGCCCCACAAAAGAAATTCAGCAGCGGGTGTTGAATTGTTGACAGGCGCATGTACTGTTCGACGATGATGGTGGCATCACTCGGGCCCACCCATTTTACCTTGAGTGTTTCTGATTTATTTTTTATTATTTTTAAATTCTGTTTTTTATTCTTTGATTTTTTAAGCTTTTTTACCGGATTTTTTCGTATTTATTTGTATTATTCATAAAAGATTAATCTGTTTTTCTATTTTAAAATTTTTTAAATTTAATTATATTAAAAACCGGTTATAACATACTATCAGTCATGAACGGTTCCACGATGACTTTGCTTGGACCGCGACCAGCGATGCTTGACTACCCTAGCTAGCTTGCTTGGTACGCACGGGAGGCATCGGGTCATAACTCCAGAACGTGCATTTATTGTTGAAGTGATGTAAGTAGTACTATAACGCAAACTTCTGATGGCAGCCGCGCGATTGACTGAGCGAGAGAAGCAATCATGTTTATCACGCATTTGACCTCATGGTTCTAGAAATGAATCATGTACGTCTATTGTCTATATAGCTATTATATCTATATAACTAAATCGATGTTAAATGAATCATGTACGTTTATTGTCCATATAGCTATTATATCTATATAACTAAAACGATGTTAAATGGATCATGTACGTCTATTGTCCATATAGCTATTATATCTATATAACTAAAACGATGTTAAAAGGAGATTCCATGTTCACCTTGAGACTTGAGAGGTTAGATGTTGCAGCATTACCCGGAGAAAAAAAAAACACTCCTCTGTGCCAAAATATAACTAGTTTAGGATGTTGATATGATCTCCAAGTTGACAATTTGATCAGTATTTTTTTTATGAAAACATGTGATCTCAAATAAAAATAAATATATATTTTATGTTGTCGATCTATGTAATCCTGTATATGTTAATAGTTAGCCTAAAGATATTTGATCATAGATCCTAGAACGACTTATATTTTTACATAAATATAGTATAATCATTTGGGTGGGTTCTTTTGAGCTGTGGTTTATGTTTATGGCAATGGTTTTTAAATTTTGGTTTGTTCGCGAGAGACAGCATGCAGAGGAAAATACTCGTATGCGATTTTGGCTGGTACAATTGAACTCGGTACAGTTTCTACTATAATTTTTTTATAGACCTTATCTTGAAAAACACACCAATTTTAAACCGGTTACTATTTATCTTTACATAAACCAAAAGCCCAATATGCAAACGAACCTGTCTTTATTTTGACAAGTCCAGATTACAACAATGTATTTGGTCAACAAATACAACTCTATTTTATGGGATTCACCACTAGTTGCTTTAGATATCGCGTGATTTTCACAGAGAAAGCAAGCACAGCTACTGAGCATCCAGCAGTCGCACTTATAATAATTCTCTAAATGATTTGTATCCAAAGTTTACATCTATCTTATATTCCTAGAAATGATGTTAAAAGAAGCTTCCATGTTCAGCATTAATCAAAGAAAAAGAGAGATTTTGTAACCATATTGAGAATGTTCATGGTTTATATGTGCTAAATAATTGTCAATCGTGCCGAGCTAAACTTTGAATTTACAAGAGTTTGCAAGTTTTCAGTCATATCAGTGCCTAACGGTCTAACCAGCTACAAGTTAGTTAGTGGTCAGACCGGCCTTAGGTTTTTTTAGATTGTGAGTGCTTTGATCCTCCTCGATTTAATTCAAAATCTTCAAGTGCAGTGGTACTGATGTTTAGGGTACGGTATGACTAGGGGTTCAATTGTACCGGCTTCTAGTAGGTGTACTTAATTTTTAGAGAGGTGCGTTTTGGGTGCACAGCCTAAGCATGATAGATCATGTGAGAAGGTCCTAGTTTATATTGCAATGAACCATCACAATTGAGAAGGTCGGGAAATTTATTTGCACGTTTATGGCAATTTGATTAGTCGGTTAGTTGGTCAGACTAGCATTGATGGACTGGTCTGACCGATTGGTGTCAGCGGTCAGACCGCCTGGGTGGAGCGGTCAGATCAACTTGTGTCTCAGCGATCTGACCGCTTAGCTATATAGGTCAAACCACCCAATGTCAGTGGTCTGAACGCCCGAGGGTTGGTGGTCTGACCGGCTGAGGTATGTCCAGATGGGGATTTTCGACCAGATTTCTTATTTATGGATTTTGAGTTGAGGAATGGGTTTTGGTGAGTATGGTCAGTAGTTTTATGTTGTATGAGCTATATTACAGCTAACGTGGGTCAAATTATGAAGAATTTGTGGCTGGAAATGATTTCTTTGTCTTTGAATGTGCAAGGTCGCTTGGAGTCAACCATGGTCAATGGTAAGGATTGGAGCTATGCTCATAGAGGGCCCGAGGCTCAGAACGATCGAGAATATCGGGTGAGACGGTGAGCTCAAGCATGGCACGAGAAAGATGGAAAATGTTGAAGGCGAGTTCGAACGACAGGATTGAACCATGTGCCTTGGACGGGCCAGTAAGCCATGGTTCGGTGGAATCGAGACGGGAGAGACATGATGACGCATGGCAAGCTAGTGGTACACCTATACATGGAGGAATGACGATTGCTTGCAATGGATTGTAATGATCGGGTTAATGAAGGGTATTTTCGTAGTTTGACAAAAATATCGAAAACTACATTGGATCAAAACCACGACGTATAAGTGACGCTTGGGACAGCGGTTTAGGTCAAAGTGAAGCTGGTTTGATCAAGATGGATCAAGGCTAAGGATTTAACGGATTCAGGCTTATGCACTTTAAAAAGCGTGCATAAGTGAACACGTGTAATAAAACCCGTGTCTGTGGGGTTACTGGGTTTCTCCCATTATGCTTAGTGCATATTATTCACTAAGGGGTGGATGTGGCTGGCTAGCCTATCTATAAAAGAGGGTTGGGATGGAGATATGTGGTTAATCATCCAATCCACCTCTCATGTGCTCTCTTGTTTTAGGGTTAGGATTTTGAGTGCTTGGTGTGCTCTCTGTCCTCCAACGTGGAGTGGCTGTAAAATTTTTCTCCTCAAGTAGCAATAGAATCAATCTTTGGTATTCTCCATTTCTATCTCTCTATTTGATTGATTTACTCTTGTTTTGGTTGGTTTTTCCTCTCCTCTGATTATTTTCTTGATCTTGTTGTGCCAAGGACGTATAAGAGATAGAGAGAACCTCTGGGAATCATTCTCCACCTATCTAGGTATTTTGGTAGCAAGTTCATCGAAAAACTTGGTTTTTGCATATTTTTTTATCTTCCAGGTGAGTTTTTGATCTGAGTGTTTTTGGAGCTATTTCTTCGGTGTTCTTGCTTACTGTGGCATGTGCGAATATATCCAAAATTATCTTGATTATCCTCTACCCACGAGTAACTCTTGATCACCGATTTTGGTCCTAGGTTATTTTTTATGCATCCTTGCTTAAATCTCAAAACAGTTTGAACTTTGCATGGGTTTTTGCAATCCATGGATGGAATAAGTTCCTGACACCTTAAGCAAGATGTGTACAAATTTTCACAGCTTTTGAATCATCCAAGCAAAAGTTTTGTGTATTTGAAATCTCACAACTGTACTGATTTTATTGTTCATTTACCTGCAATTACTATTCATATCGATCAGACCGCCCGAATAGAGGTCAGACCGCCCCTTGGTTGGCGGTTAGACCTCTAGGGGTTGAGTTATTCAAGATCTAGTGTTTTGAGTGTTTTGCTGTGGATTTTTGGTAGTGGATTTGATTCTTAGTAACTTTGTAGTTATTTGAGAATATAATCCAGAATACTTGGGAAAAAATTTTAATCGGCACCATTCACCCTTCTCTATTGCCTTTTTGGTCCTACAAGTGGTATCAGAGTTAGGTTAGCTCTTCTCATATATTTTAACTGGTATTAGGAGCCATGGTAGTAGACAAGTATTCAACGAGGCCTTCTATCTTCAATGGGGTTGACTATCCCTTTTGGAAGAGTAGGATGGAATCTTATATTTAGGCTCAAGGCCGTGCGATTTGAAAATAGGTTAAAGACTTAATTTGTTGTTCTTGCTGATGAGAACATCATGGTTATGAATACGCTAGATGTTCAGGCAAACTCTAAGGCAAGGAACATCATCATTTAGGGTCTTAGCAGAAATGAGTTTGATCGTATCTCTCACTCTCATCGGCATGCGACATCTGGGTGACTCTCGATGCATACCATAAGGGCACCACTCATATCATGACTGCCCGACAGGACCAGTGCAAGAGAGTGCACAATAAATTCGAGATGCTTGCTAGTGAATCCTTGGATTAATGTTTTGGCATATTTCACAAGATACTGAGCAACCTTGGAGTTATTGGTATTACATACCCAGACTCGAATAACGCTCATCAGATGCTTTCTACCTTGGATCTCAAAGCTTGGGAGATGAAAGTCACCACCATCAAGGACATGATTGATCTGTCAATCTTGAGTCTTAACGCATTGTACTCTTGTCTCAAGACTTATGAGATCGACATTGTCTCTCGCAAGATAAAGTCACAGTCGATGGCATTGGTCACTGATCTCACATCAGCTTCTGGACCATCTTCTAATAGTGTATTTGGTTTCTCTTTGGCTAGTTTATGCGAAATGAGTGATGACCAGTTTGATCTATTTTTAGATAGTGACCTAGCCCTCTTAGCTAGAAAGTTCTCATACACATACCAGAGGGTTAGAGAGAAAGAGAGGAGGTTTGGTGATTTGCTTCGAGTATGGTGGCCCCAACCATATTTAAGCGAACTACCCTAAGCTAGAGAAGTGTAAGACCGACTACGGCGGTGCAAAAAAGAATGACTACACCAATAAGAACAGCAACAAGAAGCCACCAGCTCAGGATCAAGGCAAGGAGAAGAAGTATCGCAATCTTGGCAAGGCGAAGAAGCTTTTTCTCCGCGTCCTCACCGCCTTTGACTTTAGTGACATGGAGGGCTGGAGAGATGACGACGACGAGGATGATCCACAGAATAACACCAAGGATATCGACGAATTCACCGGGATGTGCTTCATGGCTGATGAGAATGACATTAGTGATGATGATCTCTACAGCGACTCTGATTAGGTAGGACCCTCCTACTACTTAGATCTGTTTCTTCCCATGACAATTGTTATGTTTATACTTCCTTGCTTGGAGAGATATAAAAACTAAAAACCTCGCATGATAGTGTAATCTCTGAGCTTGACTTGCTTAAGATGGAGAATGTTAGTCTGTTAGCTGAGTTAGATATGGCTAGAGTTACTCTTATTCAGTCTGATTCTGCTGAGACTACAGTATGCACCTCATGTGAGGATAAGGAAAATGCTTTTAGAAATCTGTATACCTTTCTCCTTGGTATGTCTGAAACTTGTGATAGCTGTGTCAACTTGAAGGATAATTTAAAAAGATAGATAATAAAATTGCTAAAATACATGCTGCTTTGATTGAACGTGTTGCTTCTTGTGCTAACTATCCTAAATTAACTGTTGAACTTGAGTCCATATCTAAGCAATTTCAGGACATATGTGATCATAATAAGAAAATGGCTCAATATGCTTCTAAGGCACCAGTTAGCTCCCCATGTAATAATTGTGAAAAAATAAAATCTAAATTGATTGATTTGGATGAAAAATATGTGAAGCTAACTAAGAACCTACTAGAGAAAGCATAATCTGCTTGCTTGTTCTGTGCTGAAGTAGAGGAGAAAATAAAGAATATGTATGGGACCTTTAGGAAGGGATACGAGGCCCAGATGGCTAGGGTTAGGACTGCCCTGTGTGTGTCTTGCGAAGCCCTCAAGCTAGAGACGGCCGTACATAAGGAGAGATATACACTTGCTATTCGATCTTCTCCTTCTAGTTCTTCATCTTCTTCTTCCCCATGTTCTTCCTATGCTTCCCTTTTTCAGGAATGTGAGTACCTCATGAATACTCTAGAAAGATTTGTTGGAGCCAAGAAAAAACACAGTTTTATGCTAGATAAATCAAAGATTTGCGAGCTAAATCAGTGTCTACGATATGATTTTCTAGAGGATGAGAGAAAACATCCATCTGCAGTTGTTAGAGCTATAGTAGGAGGTGTGATCGAGGTTGCGGCTGAGTTTAAGAAGATAGTGTTTAAGTCTGTGGGCTTTGTCTAGGGATATCTGATAGTAAGGTTGTACCTCTTACTACTTCGACCTTTTAGAATGCGAAGTATCATTGCACCTTCTGTCAGAAGGATGGATACTTAGTCGAGTTCTGCTTCAACCTTAAGGCATGTCAAGGTCGCATGTCATGATCGTGTTCACGTTGTTAGGGGTATTCAGGGTCAGCCCCAGACTCTGAATGCTCCTAAGACCGACACAAGATCGAGAGTTGTAGTTGGCTCTTAGGACTTTCTAGGTTTTAGGCAGCATCGAAAACTTGGCTTTTAAACTTCTTTTGATTTTGGTCCTTGAGTTGCTTCTGGTCAGGATTTGCGCCGTCCTGAGGATAGACCTCGTTTTCGCTATCGAGGTAGCTATTCGTTGCCTGATAAGTATACACCAGGCAGAGGTGTGGGTTCTGTTTATGGACTTTCTGATTCTATGAGAGGTGAGCTGCCTAGTATCGCTAGAGGCCAGTCTTTTGTTTCTTTGACTAGATCTTCTGCTCATCGTGTGACTCTATACTGGGTTCCTAGATCTGTTCTTATTTACCTTAGTACCGAGCCACTGATGTTTACTTCTCACTGATTTAGGTTCGTCGGGTTGGGAAGGGAGATGTTTGGCTTGTTGACTTTAGTTGTTCTCATCACATGATCGGAGATTCCCATTAGTTTTCTTCCCTAGTTCAAGCTCTAGGTGATGAGACGATCATCTTTGAAGACGTTTCGTCAGGTCGAGTCATCGCTAAAGGTACTATGCGTATTAATGATTCTTTCATTCTTAAGTATATTGCCTTAGTGAGTAAGCTTTGAAATAATTTGCTATCTGTTTCCTATCTTACCAATGATGATTTCGAGGTAAGCTTTAAGAAAAATTCTTGTAAAATCCTTGATTGCTTGGGAAGTCTAGTTTGCAGGATTTCTAGGTTTGAGAGGATCTTTCGTGCTGATTTTATCGTGTCTTCTGGTGATTCTCTCCGGTGCTTAGTTGCTTTCGAGTCCCGTGATCTTTTCTTTTGGCGTAGGAGACTTTGTCATATTGGCTTTGATCGCTTGACCCGAGCTAGCGGTCATGACCTCATTTGAGGTCTGCCTAAGCTCAAGATGGTCAAATACTTAGTTTATGCTCTTTGTCGGTATGGCAAGATGGTTGCTGCTTCTCATCTTTCAGTCACTGTGACTATGCACCAGAACAACTTCTTCATATAGACACTGTTGGTCCATCTAGAGTGCAGTCGGCTAATGGGAAGTGGTACATTCTTGTAGTTATTGATGACCTCTTGAGATTCTCTTAGGTGCTTTTTAGCCTCGAAGGAGGAGATTTTCAGTCTTTTTTAGGGTCTGTTCAGTAGGTTGTCTGTCGAACTCCTTGGTGCCTTACAAGTAATTCACAGTGACAATGGCATGGAGTTAAAGAATTCTTACTTTGAGAGGTTTTGTGATTAGACAGCTGTAGAGCATCTGTTCTCTTCTCCATACGACCCTCAGAAAAAATGGTGTTGTGGAGAGGAAGAATGGTATTTTGGTCGAGATGGTTAGGACGATGCTAGATGAGTATGGTACACCTAGGAAGTTTTGGGTTGAGGCTATAGCTACCACTTGTGATGTTTCGAACAGAGTTTTTCTTAGAGCATACTTGCATCGTACTTTTTATAAGTTGAGGTATGGATGAAAGCCTAGTGTCTCACATTTTCATGTCTTTGGTTGCAAATGATTCACTCTGAGCTCTCTGAAAACCTAAATAAGTTTGAGTCTCGCTCATCTAATGGTATACTTCTGGGTTACTCGACCTGCGAGACAAGTAGGTTCATAGAGACCTGTAAGGTTACTTTCGACGAGACTAGTCCTGATACTAGGGCCGATATCTTAGGTCCAGTTATGCAGTCCAAGACCATATTGTAGATGATAAAGCTGATAGAGATGAAGGTTCTTTGCCTAATCCAGTCCCATCTATCCCTAAGATGTCTACTTCTACGACTGCGTCTCAGGGAGATTAGCCCTTACATTCTAACTCTTCTGAAGTTTGTAGCTCTGCTCCTACCTCCACAGTTCATGAGGTAGAGGCCACTTCTTCACATTCAGGACCTCCTCGACACATTCAATGTTGTCATCCTTCTGAGCAGATCATACGTGATCTTTTTAAGCGTATCACACGCTTAAAATCTGGCTTATCTTATTTCGTCTGTACTCTACCTTTATTGCCATATTGAGTCCAAAGATGTTGGGCATGCTCTGTCTGATGAGTCTTGGATCAATGCCATACATGAGGAGTTAGAGAATTTTAAGAGAAACAAGGTATAATCGCTTGTTGAGACCCCCGAGTGGTCTTAATGTCATAGGAACCAAGTGGATTTTTAAGAACAAGTAGAGTGAGGATGAGGTAGTCATTCGGAACAAAGCTAGACTGGTAGCTCAGGGTTTCTCCTTGGTTGAGGGCTTATATTTTGAGGAGACCTTCACCCATGTAGCTAGGCTAAAGGCCAATAGAATATTATTTGCATTCGCAGCGTCTAAGGGCTTTGAGCTGTACCAAATGGATGTCAAGAGTACATTCCTCAATGAGTATATTGAGGAAGAGGTTTATGTTATACAACCTCTAGGTTTTGAAAACCCCAAATACCCAAACTATGTCTTTAACTTTTCAAAGTCTTGTATGGACTTAAGCAAAGTTCTAGAGCTTGGTATGAGATGTTTAAATCCTATCTTTTGAGTCATAGGTTTGAGATGGGTAAGGTAGATAAGATCTTGTTCATTCCTAGGCATGGCAACGACTTTCTGCTTGTCTAGATATATGTGGATGACACTATCCTTGGTGACTCTTCTCATGTTCTTGTTTCTCAGCTTTCTGATGTCATGAGCATAGAGTTTGAGATGAGCATGTTGGATGAGTTGAGCTTCTTTCTTGGCTTTCAGATCAAGCAGACTCGGGATAGTACCTTTTTGCATCAAGATAAGTACACTCTAGACCTCATGAGACACTTTGATATGAGTAATGGCAAGCCGGTGTCAACTTCTATGGCAACCTCGACCACATTTGATCCTGACGAGGATGACGAACCTATAGATCAAAAGGAGTTCCAAAGCATGATTGGCTCTCTCCTGTACCTCACTGCTTTGAGGCTGAACATACACTTCGCTGTGTGTCTGTGCGCTCGATTTCAGGCTTCTCCTCACATCTCTCACTGTCAGGCGGTGAAGCACATTTTGAGGTACCTTCGAGCTACTCTAGACTATGTTATCTGATACTCTTCTACTTCCTGTCTTTACCTTAGAGGCTACTCCGACACAGACTTTGCTGGCTGTAGGATAGATAGGAAGATCACTGATAGATAGGAAGATCACTTCTGGTACTTACTAATTTATTTGCTCTAGTGCTTGCTGACGCAGAGCCAGACGATGGTATAGCCACGGTCTGCTCGGCAGCGACGACCTCGGCCATTTGAGGTGGAGTTGGAGCCGTCCCGAATGATGTAAGATCTTCTGGATCAATTCTGTACTCACTCGCAGCAAATTGTCAAAATATTCCATGAAGAAATTTGGAAATGCAAAAAATTCAAAATATAAATACAAAATTAAACTAGTATCTATTTTATATAAATACAAAATTAATCAAGTACCTATTTTATATCACAATAAAGAGGAATAAGAATAATATAACAACATGAAAATTAGTATTGTTACCTCTTTACTTGACTGCACATCGGATTTCAAATTTTTGTAATTTTTCCAAATTACCACAAAGGGTTTCAGAATTTTCACAAGAGAGTGAGGAGAGGAGGTTGCTAGTTTGAGTATGGGTTGATGAAGGGGTATGTTGCCTATTTATAGAAAAAAATTAAGATTTTTTATTTTTTCGTATTTCTAAACTCATAAACGGCTATATTTTTCAAAAAATATCAACCATTGTCATGCTAAATGGGCCAAATGGACCATGCCCATTGTGTCGTGTCCGTGCCCAATGGTTGGCAATGGTCTACCTTCATGCCAAATGGGTCGTGCCCACGGGCTACGTGTGCTAAATGGGCTACAACGTGCCGACGGGCCACACGTGCCTGGTGGGTATACCATGCCGGCACATGCCCGGGCACAATATTATTCATACCATGCCTATTGGCATTGTGGGCCGAGGCAGCGGCCCACCCCTTCGTGTTGTGCCATGGATCGTGCCTACAGTAACAGGCCATGGGTCGGCTCATTAGGCATGGTCTATTTTGATACCACTAAGTAAGTCTAGATTATAATAACTAAATTGATCAAATATATAAAAAAATTTATTGTATTATCTAACCTAACGGTTGCAGTAAAAATTCGGCTAGTTCTCTTCGTTTTATGGGTAGTAGCTCTTCGTGGACACAAGACCAAAATATGCAGTACGTTTTGGACTATATCACCCTGTATAGTTCGTTTCTGTATGTGTTGCGCACACTAATCACAAAAGGTAGGACTAGGAGGATGGAGCCATGTAATGGGTCGGTTCTTTTTGCCACAGTTAATAGCTTATGGTTATGACAGTTTTTACTCTAGTGTGAGCGCTTATACTAACAAGCTGAATAACAATACACTGATAAAACAATTTAAAAAGACTATTTGGATAAACGAATTAAAAAGATAAAAATATCGTTTCATTTATTTATTTAAGAAAATGTATAAATCATAATCTTACGTCGAAAAAAATGTTGCCAAAGATGCTGCTTTAGCGGCTCAACGTTTTGCACGCGCGGGAAGAGCTCGCCTTACACGACCCGCAGACGTCGCCATCGACCGGCTAGTGTGGAAAAGTCAACGGCACGTCCACACGCATGACGTCGACGGAGCGGTGCAGTGTGACGCGCACGTCGTGATGTCACCGTCAGCCAGGCCGCGCCCGTGCGCGCGCGCGGCAGCTAGCTAGCGCAGTGGACTACGGAGCAAAGAAGGCCCGAGTCAACGACAGATCTGGTCCCATTCCTCTTTCTTTTGGTTTTCAGGAAATACCTTTTGAATAAATTAGTTTTTTAAGATGATTTTTATAAATTATTTATAGAAATTACTGTATGAGTTATTTTGAATATGGTGATTTTTTAATATGAGTGTTTCTTACTTTCTCAATTTCTTTTGTAATCAGTTAAAACTAAAAGACACAACACTTTCAAACAGAATCTTATTATTACAGTATATGTACAACTTTTTTTACTTGGCATATGTTTAATGCACGGCATCTGGCTTGAACTTTTTTAGTGGACAGATCTGGCTTACCAAGTAGAAAGGCAGGAAAAGCTTAATGCATTCGCGCGCGTGATCGGGATAATTCACTCTGGTAAGCACGGGCTCCAGTGTCCGATAGAGCGTGGGTTCACACAGCTATCACACCTGTCCGTGTTGCTCTGCTCTTTTTGCCCCTCGTTTTGGTGTGCGCAGCATGCAGAGCAATAGCAGCAATGCTGCTGGTAGAAAAGCAAAATTCCTTCCGGTCAAACCGATAAAAGTCACTAGCTATAGGCTATAGCCATGGTCGCAATCATCGGAGAACGGGGCTTTTTAACCCAGTCAAAATTCAACACTACGGTACTATGTATGATTCTGTTTTTGGCATGGCCTTTTCTTTTTGAAAGTTACCTTTGGCAATGCCTTTTCTTTTTGAAAATTATTTTTGGCAATGCTTTGATTTGAGGTAGCAGTGCTATTGATAAAGCGGCTGTTTGTGTAAGAGAACAAACAAAATTCAGGACGCCGATCTTTTGAGGCTTATCGATGAGCATATGGACGTTTATTAAGTACGGTTCATATTTTTGAACCCTTGGATTGAAATCAAAATTCGAAACACACGCACATCTCAAAGCTAATTAATCCACTAGCCAGGAAGATTGACTTGTACTTAACGCAAAATCATGCAACTTACATGTAGCAAAACCGTTTCTTTTTTATGTATACTGTTACATGACAAATTACGCCAGCCGGATCTAATAGCAAAACAAGTGTTACGAGTCCACACGCCAACAACTTTTTCTCAAAGAAAAAAGGATGTTGATAAACATCACTGGATATTTTTTTCTAACTATTATCCAAATTTGTGACCATTAGATTAGAGATTCAATGGTCATAAATTCTCCTCCACCCCCTCCAAAAAAATATCTCCATCCTCCAAAATAAATCCCCCATCCAAAAAAAAGAGGCCGTTAGATATCTAATCTAACGGTCTCAAATTTAGATAATTGGTAGGAAGAAAATATCCAGGTGATGGTTAGACACACCTAAAAAAAATTTGTAGGCATAGTTAACCCAAACGTATATATATACGTAATAAATTACGCTAGCCTGATCAAAATTAACTGCAAAAACGCACGTATGGCCAGGCCTGTACGTGAGTACGCAGTATATCCAATCTAAGCTAGTGATGTAGTCGTCGTGGCCGGGGAGACACCCACGATAACCGCCGCGCGCGCCTGATGTGAACTCTCGCATCGCATCTCCAAATTCGATCGACGAGCCCTCAAAACAGCGTGCCACCGTCACGTGGCCCGTACGAGGCACCCAAACACATGGTGTCCGTCACATCGTAGTCCATGACGTCCAACCCATCGTCAACGTCGAGCCTCGGCTGCTCAGATGCATCAACCGAAGTGGCAGACGCGGACGCGCCGCCTGTGCGGCCCTGCGACCGTGATGGTTCCGGCACGCCGCCGGAGTGGTGCCCCTGCAGCACGTAGGTGAGGGACGAGACAAGCGCCTGGCGCTCCTGCTCCTCGGCGTCGCGGTCCAGGACGTGGGCTCCCTGCCGCAGTAGCCCGGAAAACTCGAGCAGATTCGTCGCGCTGACGGCCGCCCCGGGCTCGGAGGCGGACGTGTGGCACGTGTGCTCGTGCACGTAGATGACGTCGTACATTGGCTGGTCGCCGTTGCTGTTCTGCTGCACCTGCTTCGTGGCCGGGCAGTTGCGCTCGCGGTGGTAGCTGCATCTGTAATAGCACCTGCGTGCACAAGCCGGAGTAGGAAATAAGATTCGTTTAGTATACACAAATAGGTGACTCCGCCCCGTTCGGTTGGAATAAGTAGGTTTATAACTTATTTTACACTGTAGTTTATTTATTTTATACTATAACTGATAATATATTATTTGACGTAATTAAATTTAAAAATAAAAAAATAGATTAGCCTATCATAGATAATATAAACAAATAAAAAAAGAAAACAAAACAAAAGTAAAAAAAACTAGAAAATAATCAAACTAAAGAATAGAGAAATAGAAATCAGAAGCCGAAGTCAAAACTAATGTCTAAGCTGGGAAGGAGGACCTATTGCGTCGTGTAAAGAAATGCATCTAGCTGGTGACGTCGCTTCAAAACAATGCATCTAGACATCTAGTAACCCAAATTCCGCGCGCCACAAAACGTAACTTTCGGGGACAAAAATAAGCATGCGTCAGCATCAAAACAGACTTTAATTTTCTTTCCCCCCTACTAATAATAAGGCTTTATCTCTGTTGATGGTTTCAAACGTGTGGGGATTAGTCCGGCGGCTCAGGAATCTTCGAAGGTGTTCATGATCGGTGCGTGCCAAGCAACATTTGCGTTTGTCCCTTTTGTGTTCCCGGTGCTATGCATCGTTATCCAAGTCCAATTCATCACGTAGGAAGGAAGGAACACCTTTTCCTGCATCGCTGGCCCTACAAGCGTCGCGATCTAAGGGCGCTTAGTTTTACGACGGATTATGGCTTTTTTATTGTAATTAGTTTATTTTATTATTAGATTTACAAATACTATAGCTTTATCATCACATCTTAATCTAAAGATGTAAAAATTAACAGCAAAATCGTATCTTAGAGACCGTAAAAAAATAGAAAACAACAAGTAAAAAAAATAGAAAAAGCATACAAGAGCATGATATTTGAATAGTTCACCGGATAAACTAGTTTAAGAACCGAGAGGGAAATTAAATAACCTTGGGAAGATGGCCTTCATGATCCTCTTCTGGCCGTACTTCCTCCACTGGTACCCGTCGAAGTGAGGCGTGGATGTCATAACACGCCTGTTAAACAAACGATGCACTCGACAAATCAGATCTACACGCACGTACTTGCTGGCTAATTTAATTGTTATAATAGCAAACTCCCAATTGATATGAGTTGTCTCTTTTGCTACTCTTAGTTACGCAGGCATGTACTACTACTTAGCAGACAACTCACTTTCTTGGGACGTTGTCATCTCTAGCACGACGCGCGCCGACGGAAACGCTCGATTCGGGCCGTGACGCGCCACTTGCCGGGGCGGAGCCGGCCATGATGGAGAGGCAGACGGTGAAGGCGCGGGACACCTCCCGCAGGATGAATGCGGCGGTGGCCTGGGCCGGGCCCTGCCCCCGCAGCGCGCGCTGCGCCTCCGCCTGCAGCCGCGTCGTCAGCTCGTGCCCGCGCGTCAGCTCCCTGACCACCGCCTCGTGCTCGTCCGCCGAGTCCAAGCTGCCACCGCCGTTCACGCCGAGACGGGACTGCACCTGCATGGTGGCTCCGCCGCCTAAGCTTCGGGATGTTTGTTAAGAGCTCGCGCGCGCGCGCGCGCGGTGGTGTTAAGGTGTTGGTACGGACGAATTGAAGTCTTGACTAGGTAGCTAGGCAGTGTTGGTGGCGGGGGCGGTCGGAAGTAGAGGAGGTTGTGTGGCGCGCTCTTATATATAAGGACGTGCGCTGGGCCGGGAAGAAGCGTCGCGGCAGCTGTACAGCTCAGCCCGAGTTGGAAGTGGTTTGGTGACCAGGCGACACTTAACGCGGAGCTGTGGACCGGCGAGGACCGTACAGGAAGTCGTTTCTTAATACAACTGTGGAACGGAGACTTGCAGATACGAGCAACAAACAGAGGTGGCCTCTGCTCTTTACCCCGCAAACAGAGGAAGTGAGTTCCGTTTTAGCATGCATACGTTTTGAACTTCATTCTATTTTCACCTTACTACAGTTGTTTTATGGCCGCTAAGAAAAAAATATGCTACAAATTCTAGAAAAATCTAGTCCTTAAGCATTACAATTATATGACAAATACAAATCTTTTTTTAAATAAAAACATATACAGTAGCTAACTGTGCAGTCGCATGGGAAATTAGGCTAGTCTCTTACAATATTAAAGCACAGACAAAGAAGCCACTACATTCACTCTCAAGGATGAGAAATTCTCATGGTAATTAGAGGAAAAAAGACAACAGATCTAGCCGTCTATATAACAGACCCAAGTTATAACGAAATTCGGAAAAGAGAGAGTCCATGGTAGGTATAATAAAAAATAACTGAAATTTGAAATAAAAAATAAAAAATATTACTAATTTGATTTCCACACCAACTTCAAAGTAAAACTAAAATTCAGAATAAAATTAATGAAAATTAGTAATTGGAATTATATATGAATTTCCACCTAAGACTAAAATTTAAAATAAAAAACAATTTTATTTAGATTATAAAAAAGAGCCCACATCAAGTACAATAAAAAATAACCCAAATTTAAAATAAAAATAAAATAAAATTAGCATTGGATTTCCATAAGAACTTCAAAGCAAAGTTGAAATTTAGAATAAAATTAAATAGAAATTAGTAGTTAGATTTGTATACGAATTCCAACCTAAAATTGAAATTCACAATAGAAAATAATACAATTAGCAATTTGATTTTGATTAAAATAAAGAGTATATATCAAGTCTGATAAAAATTAACTAAAAAGAAAAGAAAATTAGTTATTTGATTTTCATGTGAACTTCAAAATAAAACTAAAAATTATAATTAAAATTAAATAAAAATTAGTAGTCCACCATGTTCGCTCTTAAGATCTAAAAATTCCCACATTAATCAGACAAACAACATAAATTATCTAGCAATCCATTTGGCAGATCCAAGATATAACGACTTAGATTAAAAGAAAGAGTCTAACAATAGAAAATAATTGAAATTCAAAATAAAAATAAAACAAAATAAGCAATTGAATTTACATACAAACTTTAAAGTAAAACTAATTAGAAATAAGAAATAAAATAAAATTAATAATATGATTTTCATATGAACTTTAAAGCAAATTTGAAATTCAGAATAAATTTAAATGGAAATCAGTAGTTGGATTTGTATATGAATTCCAACCTAAAATTGAAATTTGGAATAAATAAATATAATACAATTAGCAATTTGATTTTGATTAGAAGAATGAGTCCATATAAAGTACAATAAACTTAACTAAAATTAAAA
The DNA here is from genome assembly GCA_036346245.1 of Bonia amplexicaulis. NCBI lineage: Eukaryota > Viridiplantae > Streptophyta > Magnoliopsida > Poales > Poaceae > Bonia > Bonia amplexicaulis. Next base: position 6,541,378 of record CM070736.1, on the reverse strand, counting down.
ATAAAAAATAAAAGAAAGTGAGCAATTTAATTTCCATACGAACTTCAAAGTAAATATGAAATTTGGAATATAAATTAAATGAGAATTAGTAGTTCACCATGTTCAGTCTCAAGGGCTAGTAATTTCCACATTAATCAGAGAAAAAAAAGAGAAAAGATCTAGCCGTCATCTAGGATACCCAAGTTATAATGACATAGATTAAAATAAAGAGTTCATATCAAGAACAATATAAAATAACTAAAATTCAAAATAAAAATTAAAAAATTATCAATTTGATTTCTGTATGAGTTTCAAAATAAAATTGAAATTCTGAAAAAAATTCCTGAAAATTAGTAGTTGAATTTGTACACGAATTCCACCTAAAACTAAAATTCAGATAAAAATAATATAAAATTATCGATTTGATTTATATTAAGAGAAACGATCCATGTTAACTACAATAAAAAGTAATTGAAACTTTGAATAAAAATAAAATAGAATTAGCAATATGATTTCCATACGAACTTCAAAGTAAATTTTAAATTTAAAATAAAAGTAAATTGAAATTAGTAGTTTTATTTGTATATGAATTCTAACCTAAAACTGAAATTTGGAATAAAAATATAATATAATTAGCAATTTGATTGAGATTAAAAGGAAAAGTCTATGCCAAGTACAATAGAAATTAACTGTAATTTCAAATAAAAAATAAAACAAAATAAGCAATTTGATTTCTGTATGAACTTCAAAGTAAAACTAAAATTTAGAATAAAAATTAAATAAAAATTAATAGTTGAATTTGTAGATGAATTCCATCATATAACTAAAATTTGGAATACAAAAATGGCAATTTGATTTTATATGGACTCCAAAGTAAAATTCCTAAACAACTTAAATACAGAATAAAAAGGAAATGAAAAATACTAGTTGAATTTGTATACGATTCCAGCCTAAAATTATAAGAAATTCCATGTCATGTACAATCCAATAAATACGAAAATTTGGATGTAAAATCAAAGGATAATTAATAATCTAATTTATACATGAATTACAAATTAAAATCCCAAAATATCTAAAATTTATAATAAAATGAAGTGAAAAGTTATCAATTGTATTTGTATACAAATTGCATCCTAAAACTAAAAAAACAACTCCATGTCATTTGAAATCCAAAAATATGCAAGTTGAAAAATAGCCGCAACGTTTGCTCTCAAGAGCTAGAAATTACCATGTTAATCAATGAAGAAATAGAAATATTTGAATCATCAATTGTGGTAGGTCCATATTATAATGGTGCAAATTAATCAAAATATGTTTGAATGCCATGATGATTGATGCATATAACTCTAATTTTAAGATGAGAATTGTAGTGTACACCTAAATAATCTAAAACATAAAAAAGTCCACACAAGGAAAAAAATAAGACTTCATGTATAATCCTTTTGTATCATGCCATAGAAGTGGCATTCAAGGATATGACACAAAAGAATTGAGGCAGCTAAGTCCGAGAAGATACCAACAAATTATCGGAAGATTAATTATATCCTTGATTCTCATGCATGAAATGGACTGAATGCAAGGCGAAGTCTATCTACAGTTTCATAAAAGCATAAAAGAAAATAATGGCAACCGTAGCTAGAGCAGAGCAACTGCTTGTCCACACTACGCTAGTCTTGCCATTTTTACCGTCTCAGGAATTGGGAGTCGGCAAGTATGAAAGAAAGGTATATAAAGAATGTAGAGAACTAAAAAAGTGATATTTTTTTTACCAAAAAGAGTCTTCGTGAAAAATTGAGTCAATGTTTTTCTCTAAAAGCATATTCACTACCATGCTTCTTATGCTGTCACAATGTATTATGCTCACTAATTTTTTAATCAAATGTTATCCTTCAATTTATGATTTATTAAGAAGTATTTTTTGTTTTTTAAATGTATTTTAGTTTTGAACTTTTCTTAGCATTACTAATGTTTCAAATGCACCTAAAAATCATTTGCAGCAATATATAGTAGTTCCAAAATACTGCATAATATATAATTAGTCTAAAGCATCTAAATTATCTCTTCGTACAAAACAAATTGTAACAAATATAGCTACGAAAATTGTGCTGGCCATCTGACTAGTTATTAATTAAAATAAAGGTAAAAGAAGCCGCTACATTCACTCTCAAGGTTAGAAGTTACCTTGTCAATCGGTGGAAAATAAAAAGGTCCACTTCATCAATTGGGTCTAGATTATAATGGTAGGGATCAGTTGGATATATTAGGACTATTACAATTGCATAAGATTTACAATTGTAGTTTCAATCATACCCATTAGGTTATCTAGGAAACACAACTCTGTTTTCAAATATAAATATATGTGTTGTAGCATCTACAGTATCTAGCCGCGTAATTGCGTGGAAAATTCGGTTAGCTCCTTTGAAAACAATTGCAAGTAACAGTGTATGGGTTATCTGAAATATATTCTTCTTAAAATATTGCTTATGTCGGGGTTTTGTTAAACTCGCAAAATAACAACTCGGGTGAGTGCAATTATCACGATTTCAATATCAAATCAATGTGAACAGTAACATCATGCAAGTATTTTGAAGGAAAGAAACAGAAGTCCCTTCCAAAGTAGAACGGCTACGACGCAAGAAGTGGCTAACAAAACCAAGGAGGATATAGACCAAAGAAAAAGAACAATCCACGAGCAGCGATCCCTCCTTCCTAGCGCCTCTACTGTTCCTTTTATAGCGTTGTTTTTTTTACAATAACTCTTCCTTTTTACCTTACATGAACGGTAGAGCTACTGACCTTTCTTTAAAAAACAAAAGAATACATGTTTAGCTTGGTAATTGTTGGAAAATTATATTTTTGTATATTTATATATACTTTTGCTTGAGGTATATATATTTAATTTTGCAGGTGAATATTGACAGGCATGTTCAAGTCGCTACATATTTAAAATTGTAAAAATTATAAAAAAAATCTTTATTTTTTTAGAATAGGGTTTGAAACTGAGGTGTCAAGGGATTGAATCTATGAAATCCGCAGATAAACCCACGTAAACAGTGGCCATCGACTGCAAGGACTGGCCTCTAGTTGGCGAACCCATTGCAATCTGTTACACATAAATATCTTAATCATTATTTTGTTCCTTCATGCAAGCATAGTACTTCTCGTGTCTCATGAGTATAAAGTTAAGCACTCGATGCCCTTTCTAGAAAGAGTTCGATTTTGGAGTCAATGTACTGCTACGGCATCTGCTGACAGTTGACAACAGACTCGTTCCTTTTTGTTTACTGCAATGCTGACATCATCGAACAATATGGTACTCAGCTCCCTTCTACTTCACTGGCCTATCGCATAATTTGTTAGTCATTAGTCGTTCTCTTCCATCTTTTTAAACCCGATCTCCGGTCATTCAGCCGGAATTCGCTGAATCGCGTAGCACTTAGCCGGAGAACAACTGTGCATCACTCGGCTAATCGTGCTACACGAGCGCCTAGATGCCCATGAATGCCCTACCGGCAAAGTTGATAGCTAGGCACGGCTCATGCATCCTCGCCACACGCTTTCTTGCAACAATATACTACTGCATAGTTTGACCATCAATTACCGCATACCACCGGCCAGCCAGCCATGGGAGAGGAGCCGTTTGACCATCAATTACTGCGTACCACCGGCCAGCCAGCCATGCGAGAGGAGTCTGTATGAAAGTTGTCCCAAGTCTGATGGAGATATCTGGCCAGCCAGCCATGCGAGAGCAGTCTGTATGAAAGTTTTCCAAGTCTCTGATGGAGAAAACTCTGAAGCATGCATGTTCATGCAACCGATTACCGATGCTATCATTCACCAGTTGGTCCCAAGATTCATTTCTTCGATCTCATGTTGCCGAATCAGTTACTGCACACTTTTTTTTAGTTTGTCTGCACTACTCATGCATGTGATCTGCCAGCTGCATGCCTGCCATGAGAGCGTACTAGTCCTTCTATATTTACAACAATTTACCGAATCAGTTAGCAGTGCTACGGAAACTACAGACAGCAATTTCTTCCATAATTGGCTTGACAACCATCTGGACCATTTCAAAGACGGTGGTAGGAGTAGTTCTTTTCCCTTGAGTATGGTCGTTTCCTTGCTCGGTAATTACCAATTGGAAGCATTTGCCGGTTTGAAGCGTGTGTGCGTGACCATTAATTAACCATACCTAGCTAAAGCCAATCAGCTGGGAGTCGCTTAGTTACCGCGTGCGATTGCGTCGCAAACTCGCAAGTTGTTCCATCCGCCTCTGACCTAGCTCCAGGGGTATTATCAAACCGTAACGGCATTGTTCTTTTTAAACGGACGGTTTTTTCAAACTGTTTTTTGAATCTACTTTTTTAAACGATTTTTCGAATCTAAAATCATATATATTGTCTATATTAACGTCTTCACTATATCAAAAATTATAACCAAAATATATCAATCCTAGCCCAAGCGAACATGGCAAACATCCGGGTCAAATTACGTATGTGTAATTGTGTATCGGTGTATGCCGTCTATAACTAACAAGGACGCCTACTATATACGTCTGTACTTCTGTAGCCCTCGAGTTTGCATTGGTCAAACACGTAGCTAGAAGAGATTTATTGCCGAGACCGTGAACTATAGAAATTGCGACTTTTGTGGTACGTCGTTGATACACAAAAAAAAGATTTGGATGTTTTCTTCCTAACAATTATTTAAATTTAAGACCGTTGAATTAGAGATCTAACAGCCTTTTTTTTTGAAGGAGGAAGAGATTTTTTTGGAAGGGAGGCGGAATTTATGGCTGTTGGATATCTAATCCAATGATGATAAATCTGGATGATACTTAGAAAGAAAATATTCAAATGATGTTTATCAACACCCAAGAAAAAAAATTGATCACAGTTTTCTTCGCATGCGTGGAACCAAACTGAAGTTGGTCTTTGATTACGCTCTTTCTGTATAAAGAATCTAAACTCATACGTAGACTCGCCCGGTAGCTAATGTTTTCCGGACATCAACACGAGTAATTCCTGGCCGGCCTGCGGAATTGTAGTTGAACAGAATAGAGGGTAATCCTAGCTGAAAAAATGTACTACTCCTGCTAAATATAATCTGATACAAATAAATTATCCTGGAATATTTCCAGATGAACAAGGTATCATGTGTGTGTGGCAGTAGCTGAAGCTGAGGCAGATTTTGGCTCGAAACAGGGGCGTGAAGAAAACCAATCATGGATGATGCTGCGCACTTTGGCTGAATCACCTATGTATGGCCCTGTTTGGATACGCTTAAAATCCGATTCTGGTAGAATTAAGCGAGAATCCCACCCAAACGCTTTGATTATTTTTCGATTCTTTCAACCGCCGCGGTGGGAAAGATCGGCATTTGCACCGAGAATCCAAAATCCTGCATCATGAGCCCAAGGGGCCGTTTCTTCCACCGCGACGATTCTTCAGACTGCAGATTCTTCAGACCGCAACTTATCAGAAAATCCTGATCAAATTAAAATCGATTCTCAGATAAGCGTATCCAAACATGGCCTATGTATGCTGGCTCTCCTGGAGTTTTTGTTGGATGCGTAACAGCTTCTGGGTTTATTTTTTTTAGTTTTGGCTTATTGTTTATATCTTTTAGGCTATTTGCGTGAAAGAGTATATAAAGAAACAAAAACTCGCATACGATTTTGGTTGATGTAAACTAAGTGCATACTATAATTAACTTCTAAATTCTATCTTAAAAATATACTCTGTTTGAAAACTAGTTATTATAAAAAAATGAGAAATAGTTTTTGGAAACTGAAAAGAAAGGACCTCTAATAAAGGAATTAGGAAAGAACAATCAACACATGCAACTGCCAAGTGCCAACTAGGCCTTCGATCTAAGAAAACATTTATCATCTGATCAGCATCTACGTAAGAGCAACATGTACAGTATCGTTTGGTACTGACCCTAACAAAATAAAACAAAATAAAACAAAAAGGAGTGTGGAGTGTATGGGTTCTCTTGGCCTTATAGTTTATGAAATTTGTCTCCTACTACAGTATTTAGCTTTCAATCGATATATCTTTTTAAAATAGGATTTATAAATCAATTGATTTAGACACGGTACCGAATTCATCTATATCGGTCAAAATCACACACATGTGTCTCTCTCCGTATCATCTCTTACGAACAATCAGAATTCAAAAATTTAAACCAAAAGACAAAGGCCACATGCCAAAAGAACCCCTGTGGCTTTTGACTTTTGCTTATAGCTTTTGAATTCGGCTGTTCGCAAGAAAGAGTACAAAGAGAGACAGTCATATATGATTTTGGCTGAGATATTTGAAGTCAGTACACTGTCAAATACAATCGACTTGTAAATTCTACTTTTAGAAAAACATATCATTTAAAAAATACTTATTATAACAAAAGTAAAAACTATAAGTATAAAGCCGAAAAAACCTTACCGACTGGATGACCCAGGAGCATCCCAAACACTGTCCATGGCCTCTGAAAATGTTTTCCTTTTTTCTTTTTCTTTTGTTTTCATGTCAACTTGGGACTTGGAGACTGAACATATTTCTGCATGTCAGAGTAGTACTGACGGAAGAGCCCACTAGTGAGTAGTGACTAAACCAGTTCTTTCGAGAGAAGAAGATCATATTAAAAATTTGAAATCCGGACAAGCGTTACTATTGCAGCACATGCTCTCAAACCCCAGCGATTAGGCGACTGTAAATCCAGTTGTCTAACCCTTCGCCGACTATATATGCATATATATCAGCCACGTGGTCGAGCTCCTGGCATTTCTTTCACCCACACTGCGCGGTGAAGAGAAGGCAAAAGGGAAAGAAAGAAGAGGAGAGGAGAGGGAAGAAAAAGAGAGGAGAGGAGAGGGAGGAGGAGAGGAGAGAGAGAGAAAGAAAGGAGAGGTTCCATTACTTCCGTTAGGTAAATTTTTTTGTATTTTGTAGTCAATATTTTTTGTATGAAATAAATTATTTATTTAGTGTATAATTAGTATCCGTAGAAAATTGTAGCCGTAGAAAAGAATAGTGCAACTTTGATATAGAAAATTTAATCAATGTAATTATAGAAAATTAGCAGCTGTAGAAATCTGTAGTTGTAGAAAATTTAGTGAATATAGTTGTAGAAAATTAGCATACATACAAAATTGTAGTCGTAGAAAATTTAGCCAATGTTATGTACAAATTAAGCATCCGTAGAAATTTATAGTTACTCAAAATTCAGTCAATACTTTTGTATGAATTAAATAGTTTGCTTTGTACAAAACAATAATACGTAACATTTATGATTAATTACGAATGAAAGTAATGTCGTTAGTACATTGAAAAATCATGTGTAAAATTATAGCTGGTATATTGGCATGTCCCGCCTCCAGGGAACACGGAGGAGGTGGCTAACTTGGGGGTGGTTCATACGTTCACACCTTGAGTGGCTTGGAGGCTAGATCCATACTGGACAGTCAGGTTTGCACTCTGGCAGCGTTGTATTCTTGCCATACGTAGGTTGCGTACTGACCTTTTTTGCTTCGCAGGTTGAGCAATGCCGGGCTACTCCCTCTCGCCTGGATGGTGCAGGCCACAGACGAGAACGGACCGGCCTTGCCTGCGGGCAAGGACGACGGCGCGGAGCGGTCACGACGTTTTCCATTCGATCGCTCCCTGTTGACAGCTTTGGTGGACCGGTGGTGGCCGAAGACGCACACTTTCCACTTCCCATTTGGGGAGATGATCCCTTCTCTACAGGACGTCTCCCTGCTGCTCGGCCTTCCTATCGTGGGAGCTGCTGCCTTCCTACTAGAGGCCCCAGTCGGCTGGCGCGCGGACCTGCTGGATAGGTTCTAGGGAGTCCTTTTGCCTAGGGCCACAGAGGAGTACTACGTGTTCCCGCCGTGTCAGATGCATGGCCCGTCGTTGCGGTGGCTCTCGCAGTTCCAAGTACGTGTTTGATGCCCTTTCCGTTCAATCATCTGCGCTCTTCTTTCCGTTGTATAGTCTTAATAACTTTTTGCTTGTACTCAGGTAGAGCGGATGGACCCGGCCACAGACGAGAAGCAGGTCTCGCAACACTTGGAAGCGTACTTGTTGTGGCTGTTTGGTTGGGTGCTCTTCACCACCAGCCACAGTAACACCGTCGACATCCACCTCATCACTCACGCTAGCGCCAACGCCGAAGGGAAGGCACCCCACATCAGCTGGGGTTTGACCGCACTTGCCGTGACCTATCGCAGATTGTGCGACGCGTGCGGCAGGACCAAGGTGAGCTCGGTCCTCGCGGGGTGTCCGCTGCTACTGCAGTTGTGGTCGTTGAAGTGCTTCAGCCTCGGATAACCCATGCTCGAGGACATCACTCCGTACGGGGCAGAGATGTACCTGGGGGGCGACGTGGGCCGGCCAACGATGGGTTCTCTCTGGTGCCATAGACGGGTAAGTAGTCTGACTTATAATTAATTCCTTCGTATTATGGATCATCATATGTAACAGCTGGTGTTCCTTGTAGGTACAGTTTGCGCACGTACAGGTTACACAGGCATATCTACCCTTTGTGGAGCACTTTGACCGGCTCACGGCTGACAATGTGCGCTGGGAGTCGTACTCACCTGAGGCACCTGAGAGTCACGCTCCTGACGGGCTGACCTCGCTATGTTGGCGCGATCGGGATTTCTGGCTAACACGACGGAAGCTCGTGTTTGACGTCTTCGTGGAGGACTATGTTGCGCATCGTGTCATGTGCCAGTTTAGCCTACGTCAGGTCGTTCCAGTACCAGTCGGGGCGACCTGTGCCGACGAACGTCCATGCGTGAGTTACCACCTCACATGACTCTCCTTTTACTGGTAATTCATTGGACGACTTTCTAACCAAATGCTAGCTCCGCAGGCACTATAGGAATGGAGTAAAATGTGGCACAGACTGGATGACGAAGATGGAGGTGTGCTTAGCCCAGTGGGAGGGCGCACTGTAGGATTGCGTGAAGGAGGCCACCCCCTACGACAGCAGCGCGTACGATGAGTACCTTCGCTGGTATCAGCCTCAGACACGTACCAGGCTAATACATGTCGTCGACTCGCCCCATGCACACGTCACAGTACCGACAGACACGTACCACACGTACCCCACGCGGGACGTTTACGTCGCGGTACGTTACATCAAATTTGTAAATGTTCGCTTCTGGCAATTCCACTAATAGGTTTCACCCTTTTGTGTTTTCCTTGTAGGCAGATGTCGATGTTGCGATTTGGAGGGACTCTTGCAACATGGGGGATAGGATCGCCAGTGGTGTGAAGGTGACACAAAAGGAGGTGCTGCAAGCTTTCCGTCGTGTCCAGGCCTTGGGTGCACATGTCGTCGCCCTGTTGTCATGCACTAGACTCCTGGAGGTCCGCACGCCTGCGCCCGGTGCACACATGGTGCATCCATCAGGGCTGTCCCATCCGGCATGGCATTGCGTGGGGGGTTTTGCATGGCCACGTATGACACCACCTCAGCCTGACGAGGCTAGTGTGTCAGCCTGGGCACAGCCCCTACATCGCTAGCTCAGCAGTTTGGACGTCCTCCTAACTTCTCCGGCTTCCCTATGCAGGGTGTGTACGGCTTGTCGTACGACCCTCTAAATTGCTTTGACCATGATATGGCGCTAATCAAGGGTACGCTTTGCCTCTTTTTTGTTTTCTTCCATCCCTTTACCTGACGAGCTAATGATATTTGCACTTTAGGTTTATGCCCGCTGAGGGATGTGGGGTCTTCCAGACCAGGACGACACAAAACAGTACTTTTCGGACTGGGTCGACCAGACAACGGGCTCGGCACCTCAGGCCACACCCCCGGGGTTCTCTCCAGGGCACAGCTCAGCGGTGCACCGGTGGCCACACAGGCGGTACTACGGTCCACTTTTCTGGCTTTGGGACCTCGTGTGCACAGGTCTCCTGAGCGTCTTACCTTGTCGGGGCGCCAACACCCGGCGCTGAGGAAGACGGCCAGGGGGCCGTGCGGGAGGACGTGGACACATAAACGGAGGGGGCCAGGGTGGCTACGGAGGGGGCTGGGGATGCTGTTGGAGGGGTGTAGTGCTGGTTGTATATTGTTGTTCATGTACTACTTACATTTCTTATTTCCTAAGTGATGTTTGTAGTACTATTGCGATCTTAGTTGTACTTCTATTTATGGTTTTCATTTGTTCGATCTGTATCGACGCCCATACTACTCAATTAATGGCAACCGCACCGACGCCCGCAACACTTGAATAGTGCACTCAATTAATGGCAACCGCACCGACGTGTAAACTATTCGATTACATGCTTGACAACATTGAACAATATTGCGGATAACAGGGGAGAGTACTATGGTACAACCTTATCCATTCGTGTAAAGGATTGCGCGAAGGCTACGATAGCAGAAAACAAAATTTTTCTACCGCGCACACTAGGACATCATGCTTAAGGAGGGATCATGGATCGTTACCACGAGACGCGCAGCGCAGCAGAAGAAGAGTTGGAGAAGCCGATCCAACCACGCGCGTCGAGGTAGTAGTGGAAGTAGCTGATCGTCCCGAACCGATCGTCTCCTCCACGCGATCAACCACACCACGAGCAGATCCAATCTGAGGTTGTTGATGCCGATCAACGCCGCGAACGAGCGCCGCCCACCGGTATCCACACGTCCGGGGCTAGAACGCCGATCGCGAGTGTACCAAAGACTCATGAGCGGCTAGGGTTTGGCTCGAGGTGGCGGCTAGAGTTTAGCTCGGGATTATCGATCGTCCCCCTCCCTCGCCTCCATATATAGACCTCCTCACTTGGGCCTCGTGGACCGAGGCCCAATAGGAGTCTATCCGGATCTCTATCCAAATTGAGCCCACATCCGAATCACATTCGAATTAGTGTTCCAACTCGTTAAGTGTGCGACCAGAGGTTCACGATACTTGGTCGCGACCGTAAACACCTTCCGGTCACCCTGTTAATAGCGGCCTCTAGTAAGACATATTAACCCCAAAGTATACGTAAAGATCATATCGGCTGAACCTGTAATGTTCTCATGTACTAATCCCTTTGCCTCACGATATAGATTAAGCTCAAGGCGAGACCTATGTCATCCTCTTAATAGCTCAATCACTCTCGATTCCGTGATGGATTATAAACTCGTGATTGACTCCTCAATCACCTTGGCATGGCCATGCACTTTCATAATCCATTACATCGAGGGCCCAGAGATATCTCTCCCATAAGGAGGGGTAAATTCTATCTTGATCATTCACATCCCACTACATGTTTCATGGCAAACCCAAAGACTACTTTTATAACTACCCGCCACGGAGTAGTGTTTAGTAGTCCCAAAATAAGCTACTACGCATGCTGGGAACCATGATGATCTCAAGTCTAGGGATTCCACATAAACACTACTTGAGACCAACTGATGACACATGGAATCTCTGCAGTGTCTCATGGCGGGTCTATCCAACATATGTTTACTAACACATGTCCATATTATTGATTTGGTATCTCCATACCATGATCCATGAGACATGATCATCAATCAATACATATGCTGATCTTTGAATCATATTTGTTCCTCATATGAAATATAATCAGGGATCATTTAGAAATAGCAACATTTTGGCATTAAGAGTCTCATGAATAAGTCACATACTTATTGATCAATAATGATAATGTCTATTTCAAGGAATAAAGCAATGTATCATAAACATAGTATGTGATATATTCAACATCTCCATGTTGCCTCTAGGGCATATCACCAACATCGTGTCTACTGGTAGAATGAGCCTCGCGCTACCTACATGGAGTGTTGCAGAGGGGGCCGATTCGGACGTGGCTGGCCGTTGTTGTAGTGGCAAGCATATATGCAGCTAGGGTTCGCGCAGCAGCATGTCGGATCGTACGAACTTCCTATGTTGATGACCTCCTCGGTGTCCTCTCGCGTTGCATCTGCTGACGGAGGTCATCGTTCTGCTCTTCGAGACTTTCAATCCGTGTCTCCATGTCAAGGATTCGCTCCCACAACTTATCCACGTACCGCCGTCGGGACACGAGCAGCTATCGATAGCTGGTAAGGACCAGTTACAGTGTGTTCCCTCTACTATTTCTCTTTTAATGTACACACTAACAAGCTCTCCTGTCTAACCGCAGTCCCCGAAACCGCTATGTGGCTACCACAAGTGGATTGACCTAGAGATCCACCCACATGATTAGTGAGCTCTCGACTTCGCCGAGTGGGATGTTAAAAGGGTCTGCGAGATCTGAGAGGAGGAGCGCCGCAATGACAAGCAAACCGAGCGTATACGCTGGGAGATGAATGCTCATCTCCAGGAGTGCACGCGCAGGGAGCGCGAGAAAAAGAAGGAAATGGCGGCCAAGACAGAAGAGGCCGCCGAGGAGTTCAATGTTGAAATCGCAAGGAAGGGAAAATAGTCCCGGTCTACGCAGTAGGTCGGGCCATCCCGCACTAACTAGTCCTCTGAAAGTCGAATTTAGTTCCATTCCAAAAGGACGCATATGTATTATAGGAGCAGTTCGGTTTGTTGTATCATGCATGATACTCATTTTTATGTATGTAACTAAACCCTACACGTCGTGTTGCTCCCAACTTTACTATAAAGTCTATTTTAATTCGGAGTAGTTCGGTTTGTTGCATCGTGCAATAATTGCAACAACATTAACAAGCAAGTTCTCCTCCGTGTATGAATTTTTGGTTATATCACAATATCACTTACCTTCGTACTTACTAATCGTTGTTAATTCAATCATTCCCAAAAAAATTCACTAAATTTCTTGCATTACAACAACATACAACGATCGCAAACTTTTATTGCGAATCTAACAGATTATCTACCATTCATAATCTACGAAAATCACAATTGGATCAACCGACATTGTCTGCCGTTTGCAGTCGATGAATAGCCGAGCGACTACAAATGTAGTCGCCGAGCCTTTAGGCGACATGCTCCAATCTTCCAACGGCCCAACGACTGGAACCTGTCGCCCAACGGTCCACGGATAGCTTGCGGCGTCAGGCTTGTTGTTAGGCGTTAGGTTTCGATCGTTAACGAAAGCCATTTATGTAAAAAATATATTTGTGCAGATATATTTCTGTTATTTTGAATAAAATATATATTATTTATAAAAAAAAATTATCTCCAATCCCGATCGATCAACTTCAGTTACATTTCCTATTGTGCAGCGTTCTGTGCGTGTTGAAGAGAATAATTACTGTTGTTCTTTTCGTTTCAGAAAGGGAATGCAATATACGTGGCCCAAGAATATTACCACACGGCTGTTTCGAATCTTGTGTCTACCCTCGGAAAAAAAGAACCTTTTGTTTCGCCCAACTGCTGGTACATTGAGCTCGAATCCGAACCTTTAGGGGAACCACGTTGACCACCAGCGAATCTCGAACACCAGCATTTCTTTGGCTTCTTACGTATCTACCGTGTGCGTATGCCTGATTGATTAGTAGCTTTGGCTGGCTCGTTATAGTCAACTCTTTCATATTGATTTTTCTGTTATTTTTTAGTTATGATTTATATTTTTGACTAAAAATAAATAATAGTGAAAGAAAAAACTGGTTTGTAGAAGGAATACGCGGCAGTGGAAAAAATAAAGAAGAGATATGTGAGTATAATAGGAGTGAGAGAGTGAGATGTGGTTCTTATTTTTTAAGCAAGACAATAGTGAGACAAATAGAGAAATTGTTTTAAAAGTCAGTATTCATACTGACCTTTTGTTTTTCTAGAGAGAAGCTAAAAGCAGGGTTAATAGGAACAGTATAACCCATGTGACGATATATTCACGTACGTACGTACAGTATAAACAACAGCGCAACACGGAGTTTTTGGCATATATATATATATATATATATATATATACTGTTTGTATCCATAATTACGAAAATAATAGTACATATAGCATATTTGCAAAAAATAATATTTTTGTCGTTCGGTGACCGGACGGTTATGCCGCAAAGCTGACACGTGGAAGTGCCGTAGGCGGCATGTTTGAAATGTTGGCAATATTTTAATTCCGAATTCTACGAGGACATAAATACAATAAACCAGTGATGCAAAATTTACTACTAACAACAGGCTATTCATCATATTTCAGAATATACGCAAGGAAAATATAGTGACAAAGTCAAACGAACGCGCGAACCAGTGATGAAGAACAGGAAGCAGCGTAGAATTGATGCAGTGCAGAACGTAGATGACACAGTGAAGTGAGCGGTCGCGCAGATGTGCACAGTCTAGAAACCTTATTGCCGCCCCCGTGCAGGTCTTCATGGCAGCAACGGTCTGGAAATACCGCTCCTTTTATTCACGGTGCACGCCGGAAAGAAGAGTCGACGAAGTTCAGACCGTGCAGCACAACAGCACACAAATTCGCAAGAGGAAGAGAATGTAGGCATTCATATTCTTTTCACATACTCTGGATGTCTCCAGCATATATATATAGACAGACAGATAACTGATGATATTAAAACAGTCATTTACTCATGGTACCTAACATATTTAACCAGCCATTTACCCACTAGTAACTGTATGTTATTAAACCCAATAAAGCCTTATTCAAATATTTGAATCACATTCAAACATAGAGAGAAAGAATGATGCATGGTTCAGCAAAATAAATGTGGACTTGGTCTGCCAAGTGACGCGCTATGTCACGGCACGGTCGTAAGTCACAAGTCACGCGATTTTCACGTGAAAATACGTGAATACGAGCGCGCATGCATGCGCACATGTGTGATTAGTCAGAGTCCTCCTCATACCATCTCTATCCATATTCAAGGAGTGGTAAGGACTCCACCTCATAAATTGGTCTCCCCCATCTTGTTTTAGCAATATAGTACTTAATCATGCATGCCTTGGAATTAAGAAAATGGGCCATGCTCATATAGGCCAATTTCTAACACGGCAGGCAGTCTGCCGCCCCACCACTAGATGGCAGTGGCCTACCGCCCCATGAGCAGATGATAGGTAATTAAACATGCTAACTTTAATTACCTGACTTAATTTTTTGCATACTATTTGTTTTAATTTTTAAATATAACAAATGAGCTCAGAAAATTATGAAATTTTATGTGCAGTCTCCCGACACAACATACTTTACTGTGTAACTTTTTGGCATTTTATCCGCTATGAACATGGCTAAAAAATTCGTACGATTACGATTTTTGTAGGAGACATTACATGTAGCAAACAAGCTGTAAAAATTACAAAATATTATGTGCAGCATCTTGACACAGTCGTAGTAATTGTCTATTTTTTGAGAATTTTATACGTTACAAATAATTGTATAAGTACATGTAATAGCAAAAAAACGCATCGCACGAGATGCGATATGACTCACCCGTCTGAGCCACTGCTATCTCCTCGTCGTGTCTGCCTCCTCTTGTGTGGTCTTGTCTTCTGTTGAGCACGAGCATGTCCCGTGGGGTACGTCAGCCGATCTGGAGGTTGCGTCTCGGTTCGGAGGAGGTATAGAGACCGGTCCATTTGTTCAGTGGTTGGCGGTGGTCCAGTAGGCGGAGGTACAGCAGGCTGGATCCGGTAAGCATCCATGTCCTCCAGCTAAGACATGCCGAACTGTGGGCCGCCAGCAATAATATCATGAACAATGGACTCTAGAAATCCCCCTCGTTGGGCAGTGAACTCTCTCCTTGTCCGTACGACGTGGCAGCGAAATCGGAGGAGCTCTGCCAACCGAAATCTCCAAACCCTGGGTATGGTGTGAACGATGAGCTCTTCCCTGCGTACGGTGCAAACCCTGGAAGCATCCGGGAGGCCCATATCGTCATCGATGGACTCGACGCCACCCTCACGTTGAATTGGAGGCTGCAAGATGAAACGATGTTAGTCACAATAAATATTCTGGATGTAGAATGCAAATCTCATACCTCCCGGATGTGCATCGAAGATGAACGATGGAGAGCTGTAGTCTGTGTAGGTGGTGCAGACATTAAAAGTGTTGTATCTCGACGACAGACCTACTGCGCGAGAACGCCATGATGTTAGCAGAACGTAAGCCCTACATGAAAAAAGCATAGGTTTGTACGTAAGTTATCTTCTTGTCGATACTTCCCATGGATGATCAGCGGTTAGTACTATGACACCGAGTAGACTCGGTATATTGCGATGGCCGACTGGACTCGCTAGGTCGTGATGATCTGGCAGATGAGCATGGTGCCCCCACTGGGTGCTCGATGTGCACGGTGTGATCCATCAAACAGCCGCAGCTCAGGTTGTGCACTAGTTTTTTGGCCTGCTTTAGGATGTACTTGAAAGTATTCTGTAGGGCCGGTGGTGTCTCTAGGCTGCTGTTGGTGGTCTTGGACGCGCTTGTGATGCGCTGCGCCCACTCCAACTAAAGTGATATGTGAAACATGTTCAGTAACGACCAATATAAATTTCGTAAATGAAACGATAAGAAATTGCAACTGTCTTACGCTGTCATGCCGCCATGAAGCGATGTGGGGATCAATCGAGTGTTGTAGACTATCCTCATGTGTTATCTACTCGGGGCGATCTGGTGGCGAAATGGTGAGTCTGCTGTGCAACTGGGGTACGTACCACTCTAGGTACTTGTCGTACGTCTGGACGTCGTACAGATGCTGCTCCATGATGACATCTAGGTGCGTCCTATCCGTCCATGCCGTCGTCCACTCCTGCTGCTGATATAACAATGTTTTCCAATTTTTCTTTTATTTCTTATTTTTTTACTCAGAAAAAACTAACAACCGCTACAGTATATTTTTAGCTAAAAAAACATCAAAAAGCAAAAAAAAGCCACAGCTTTAAGCCATTTGGAGCAAGCCCTATTGATGAGGATACAATAATCCTCTAATTATTACATCATTACATGTGCGAATAAACAATGGTGCCAGAAATATGAACTGTGGAAATCATATTTTGAGAAAATTTCAAATGTCAAATTTTGAATTTAAAACCGCTAATCGGAAGAACCGGTCGATTACAACATTCGTAGGAGGATATTCGTATTCGAGCGAATTAAGCATATATCCGATTCGAATTCGTATTCGTTACGACACTCGATTCGTATTCGTATTCGAGAATGTTCGAATTCGTATCCGTATCCGTTTTAAAAACATGAATCTATTTTCGTATTTAAGACTATTTGACCGTATTCGATCCGTTTCCACCCCTATGTATGAAGAGTAAGCTAGCTTGACCATGTTGACGACGCAAGTCATTGGCGCATGTCATGTGTTCCAGAAAGCAAATCATGGCAGTTAATTGACTCAGTTTGGAGCCCAGTGGACTCAAGTAGCTAAGTTAATTACTCTGAAGTGGCTTGGACATTATGTTGTAGGTGGTCAAACCTAGAGGGCGAGACTAAAAATAAGACACATGTTCATCACAGAAAATAGTATTTCCTGATTAATCTACGTAGTAATAATCCAAGCGCACTATAAAAATGATCATGGAGCGAAGGTAGTACCTCTGATTCAACTGATCTTAATTTTTTTGTTTTTGAAAAAGAAAACTATCACCTATTTTATTGTATAGTATTAGATTAGGGTGGTGATCATTTTGGCTTATTTTTGGTGGCTTATGGCTGAAAAGCATTGTAGCTGGCTGAAAAAACACTGTAGCTGACAGAGGCTTATTTAACATAATTAAATTTAAAAAAATTAAAAAATATAAAAAATATGTTAGCCCATCACAAACAATGCAAACGAATACGGCAAAAAAAAGAATCGGCAAAAAAACTCAAAAAAACCAAAAGTTCAGAAAAAGATGAAATTATGATTAGTGAAAAATAAGCCAGAAGTCAGAAACTGAAGCCGAAATGAACGGGACCTAGGTTTTCTTGTGGAGAGTATATAAAACCATTTCCCCAACACCTATACGGCTATGCTACTATGTTAGTCTATCACATAGTTTGTATCAACCATGCACACCACTTAATTTAGTTCTAGCTAGCGATATTTCTAGAAATTAATTGGCTTTGTTATTAGCTAACGCCGGGGGAATGGCCATGCACACATTCCAGAGCAATGGGAGAAACTTCATGGTACATGTACGAGAAAATTCGTTCTCAGGTTATCACAGATAGGTTGACTGGTGTGTGCTCTCTCATGGTACATGTACGAGAAATTTCGTTCTCTGCTTCTGGTCGTCAACCCTTCGTTTGACATGTGAGATGGTAGTAGTACTGCAAGTTGTTGCAAACTTGCAATATAGTACGTGGCCAGTGCCTGTATCTAGAGGTACAAATGAAGTGGATAATTTTCGTCCATTCGACCAATCGAAGGTATACGGAGCTGATACGGAAGAGGTAGATGGTTATCCAGCACTATCCGTGTCCGACTCCGAATCCGAGGAAAAAATATGGAATATGATACGGGATAAGTGATATCCGTCCGTATATATCCGTATGTCAAATGATATGAGGAAATCTATTATGACTTCACCTAGAAACAAAATAACATATAAGCGGATTGTCATATCTAAACAAGCAGGAGTACTGAGTGTTCTTCTTTCAACATATCAGTAATTAGTCTCTTCATGTTTGCTCTGATTATACTATACTGTCCAATGTCCTGGCAAAGAAGCGGATAATTTCTGTCCGACCGACCGTCCAAAAGATTATGGAACGGATACAGAATGGAGAAATAGATATCCGATATTATCCGTGTCCGACTCCGACTTCAAAAAAAAATATGAAATAAGATACAGGATAAACGATATCCGTCCATATCCACTTCAATTGCACCCCTACTTCATCTTCAAACTCCAGCGGTTTGATTTTCTAGCTTCACTCCCAGAAGATACGTCGGACAGGGACTCCTGTGGGGTAAAATTGGATAGATCGGCAAGTTGTGGAACACGTGGGGCAGGCCATGAGGAGACCGAGCCGTATAATATATCTTTTGATTCTACATGAATATGGTACAGGTCAAAACGCATATGCTCAATCAGAAATTAACTACCACCAACCTGCTGATCTTCTGACAGTCAAGGAGAGTGATCTCTGCCCATGAATTTCATTTCTATTCTGACGAAGCAACGAGGCCTTGTTCGAAAAATCTGTGAGAATCTGCGCCTCTTAGCTCACCAATCAGCTAGTGAGCCTCTAATTAGAAATAGGAGTCCTATCTCACCAGCAATTAGAAACGGCAGTCAATCTCAACTGATCTAAATTCTAAAACTATGTGACATGCTTCTAATCTCAACTGATCAATATAGAATTACAGATTAGTTTCCTACTAAGATTATGAATCCTTGTTTTAGGTGTAAAGTCCCTCTATACACTATAGTATAATATATGAAATAGACCTTGAACAATAACTTTTTGTTAAGAGAGCGTATCTGTAAGGGCTAATGCACCTTTTGTCTCAAGTTTCGATTGAGGCTAATTTTAGTACTGTAAGTTTTAAAGGAGCCCAATTGGTCCCTTAACTTTCAGACATATATTAAATGAAAAGGTCCATTTGCCCCCTCCCTTCAACTATTAACACTGTGAATTCTACCTCCCAAGGTCATTCCACCATGGTTTTTCTTCAAGATGGCGCTCTCGTGGAAGTGGTTTACCATGGCGACAGGTGGGCCATAGTTAGAACCTAGGTGTAGGTTCATGGAGCGAAGTAGTCGGAGTGTATGGATTTGTGGTCGGCTCGACCAGAGTGGTCCTGTTGAAGTGGTCAGAGAAAAGGAGGTCGACTAGAGCTCATCGACCAGCTCGACCAGTCAGTGGGCTTGACTAGTCAGTGTAGCTCAAGCAGTGGTCGTAGTTTAGATTGACCAGTGTACTTCTCGATCAGAGCTCAGTTACGACCAGTTCTTATGGCCAAGGCCAGTGTAATGTGTTTTCCATAAGTGCATCGCTACGTGATGGGTTACTTTGTCTGTGTGTACGTAGGTTAATTTGGCGGATAGGAACACTGTAGCGGCAGGAGATGGACGTAGAGATATAGGATGTGCTGTGGAGTCCAATGGATGTCTAGGAGCTGGCCGAGCCGCGCGCTTCTCCTCCCTTGAGCCACCGCAGCCCAGTCGGGCTGCTCGGCCCACATGCTCGCCTACCGGCCTGCGTCGACGGCGCCCTGCCTCCTTCTGGGCTCTGCGCCCACGCCCATGGAAGCCATCGCTCGCATCCTTCCCTTCCAAGCTTGCACCCACCTCACCGGACACGCGCCCATGCCTCACTCCCACTCATCTCCGTTGACGGTTGTCATCTCGAATGCACACCACGTCGCCCTAGACCTCGTTGCGGCCAAGTTGCAGTGCCACCTCAAGCCGAGCGTGTCGACCGGGAAGATAGAACCCAAGCCAAGATCGTACCGTCACCTTCCTCGCCTTGTCGCCTTCCTCGCCATCGCCTCCCCTCCTCACTACAAAACGGTAGCAGTGATGGCTTCGCCCTTATATTTTCTTCCGTTGTACCCTAGGACTCGCTGCATCGCCGTCATTTCCTGTCGTCTCTCCCGAGCTAGTGAGCCACCGGCCCTTTTGCAAATCCCAACCAAAAACCACGTTAACTCTCCCGGTAGGCCATCCCATCCTTAAAAACGACGCTACCATTGTCTTCTCCTCGTGTGACTCAGCGAGCCTATCCGCCTCCATCAACTCTCCCTGCGCCTCGCAACCTGCAGCACGAGCTCCTCCTACCTCCTTGATCCTCTCCACACCCTCCTCCAAACCGCTCTGCTGCCGTGGACCGTCGCCGCCGAGCTCCACCAGCGCATCTGGGCAGCCGCTGCCAATAGCCCTCTGGAGCTACCATAGGGCAAGCTGCTGCTTCAAGACAGATTTACACGACTTATACATGCTCGTGCGCATGCTATCCTAGCCGAAGTTTGCCAGACTTCCGTGAGTGGGCTTTTCTTCTCCAAGGATGCTGTGGTCGAATAAATCTGACTGATCGATCGGTCTATTGTGGTCATTATAACCGGTGTCTACGTGGTCGTAACGATTGGTGTCTGTGTGATCGTTACAACTAGTCTTTGTGTGGTCGTTACGACCAGTCTATGTGTGATCGTTACGACAGGTGTTCGTGTGGTCGTTACGACCGGTGTCTTTGTGGTCGTTTCGATCAGTCTCTGTGCGGTCGCACACGACCGACTACTCTAGCAGTCATTGGATTCTGCAGTAGTTGGAGGTCATTGTAGCAGCCGGCAGCAAGTTCCTGTAGAAGTCGGCGGGCACTGTAGCAATTGTCAGCGTACTGCGCGGTGTCGGTAGGCGGCATGGTAATTGAGGCTAGAGAAATCGGACCTCGGCTAGTCTAGTGTTTTGTAGAAAGAAAAGGAGTCCGTAATATAGTTGATAATGTAAGTTGCAGTTGAAAATTGATAAAAAAAATTACCCCAAACACTCTCTCTCTCTCAAACTCTGAAACTTTCTCCGTTCTTGTCCTCTGTTTTCTCTGTTCTTTGTTGGACAACATAGAACTGTCGTTTCATTTGGGCGTGTTGATCTGTGACCGTATTTCAATACTTGGTATCAGAGCTCGGTGCAAGCCCAAATACATATGGTTCGAGTCGATGGCCATCACCATGCAGCAGGCGGAGAACGAGAGCGGTGGAGTGCTCTTCCACTACCCGATGCTGACATCCTCCAACTACACCGTGTGGGTGATCAAGATGAAGGCGTTGATGGATGCTCAGGGCATCTGGGAGACCATCGAACAAGCGGTCGGAGTGATCGTGGACGCAAAGGACAAGTCGATGCGGGCATTCATTTTTCAAGCCATACCCGAAGACATTCTTCTGCAAGTGGCCAAGAAGACGCCTCAACGCTTCGGATGATAACAGCCTAATGGAAGTTACTATCATAGAGATGTAAAAGGCCGTTCGCTGTATAGCAGTTGTTGTCACAGAGATTGTGTGCGGTTATTGGATAAACACACATTCTAATTGTCTTATCAGACGAACCCACGATGCAATTGTTCATCGTAGATAGGTTAGTCGGAGATATGTTGGTCGCAGAAAGGTCCGCGACCATAAAGTGGTCACAAGTCAACTTATGACTACGTGGTCGTAGAAGGACTTATGACCAGGTAGTAGTCGCAGTAAGATTTATGACTACAGGGTCGTAGAAGGACTTACGGTTGAATCAACAGTTGATTCACTTCAGATTTTTAATACATACAAGACCTAAACCACTTAGACTAACACCGCAGTTGCACATACCGCCACTTTTCCATATTAGGCAATTTACCAAAATACCCCTCTATCGTTTTCCACGAAACCTTGTCCATGCTTTGCCATCTTCCACATGACCCCAACGACTTGCCGCCAAGCTTCTCACGCATCCGGATCCCACCGAACCGTCCTCGCTTGCAAACGATCCAAATCACTTGGCGCACCACATGTCTCTTCTCGCACATGACGGTACCTAGCTTTCTTGACTTCATAGGACCTCGATTCCTCCATGAGCTTAGTCCTGGTCCACCTTGCTATTTCCCATCATGTCTACCACCGGTAGCTCCCGCTCCAATTCTTCGTCATCCTGGCTTGCGACCACCCTGCAAGCCTCAACCATCTTCGGCGTCTCTCTGACTATTCTGGACCTCAGCACCACCCTGTGTCTAGTCCCGGTCCTCCTACGCCTCTCCATGACCTAGCTCTGAAGTCTTACAACCAACAACAATAAGAAAATTGTCACGTAGCACCGCACAATACACAAAGTTATCAATTGGCACAATTAATCCATACAATGCATCGTGTAAAAAGTATGCAACCAAAATACTAATCATAAACTTAGGACCAAAAAATAAGCCCATGTGCACACAAACAACACCCACACCATGACCACATGGTCGCCCCAACTCAAAACCCAAAATTCTGTTTTATGTGAAAATTGTTAGTACTGCACACAACATGCCGGTATTACCTCACAGTAGTACTATCGCCTTGACAAAGCAAGACTTCTACACCTTTGCACCTCGTGACCGACCTCTCGGGAAAACGCATCGCACCTTTGGACCTCTCGGAAAACGCGTCGCAACTCAGGCTGGAACTATCATTCATGCGGTATGACCGCTCTCACAACATCGGTACTACCGCATAAACATCTGCGATACTTTCGATTTTCTTGACAGTTCCAGAAAACAATTCCAACAAAGTGCAGTCTTCACAAAAAACACTTAATCACTCATCGAAACTTGTAATGATTCATCACAATATTATTCTAGATCTTCTCACATCATCTTTCAAGCATGCACTTTATTTCACTTTCAATCCGGGAAACAGTAGGATACACATAACAGTCAAGTCCACCTCCGGCTCCGAAAACAACTCTTAGTTGATTCCAATTAGGAAACTTTCCCCCCTGCTCAATGAGCTAGTAAACATAGATGATAGATCAGTACGACTCCCACAATGAATATACTAGTTAATTCCTGCTCAAACGATGACAGTTTACACACTCGATCAGTAATTACCATCACCATCATTACCATTATCAGGGAGACACGCAGGGTCGCCGAAGTGCACATAATCATCCAAACCATATCTGAACGAGTCCCACGTCGAGAGCATGTCACCTCCATCGGTTGTCGACGGCGGCAGCCCTGGCAACGCCTCGGCCGGGAACGACGAGGACGACGCTTCTTGAGGCAGCTCGGAAGGGAAGGCAGGCTGCTCCTGCAGCTGCTTATTCGAATCAAAGCTAAGCCTAAAGAACGGCCTCCTGGGCGTAGGCTGATATTGCCGTTCTTGCTCCATGTGCTGCGCATCGCCGTGGCCGCCGCTGGAGTCGAACCTGAGCAAGAACGCGCCGCCCGCGGGCGCCGGCAGCTCGGCCACGACATCGGGAGTCGGGACGGGCTCGGTATTGCACGTGTGCTAGTATGTGTAGTAGGGGTGAAAACAGATCGAATAGTTTTCGATGATCTGGATGAAAACGAATACGGATTGTATCGGATCGGATTTTCTTTAGATAATTCTCGGATCGAAAACAAATACGGATTTTTTTTGCCGGGAATGAATACGAATACATTAGGCCTGATATCCGGTGAATACGAATACGGATTATCCGGATAATACGGAATCGGATATCCGGGATTTCAACCCAGCATTACCTAGCCCAAGCCAGCCTCTCTCATTTCCCCTGCCACCAACCCACTAGCCCAACCAAGTCATAAGCCTCCATTATCATTAGGCGTTAGGTTCCCTAGTCATATTAAATTACAAACACCACTAGCAAATATTTATGCTTATTAAAAATAAATTTAGTATTATCGGTAGATTAAAATTTGTACCGATTAAATTGATGTATTACCATTTAAATCATTCTGATACAAATTTTAATTCTTAATTAATTTATTAGTCACATGTAAATGGTAGAAATCTATTAAGAATTATTTAGGACTTTAGAAAAAATTAACTACCATTTGAAGATTTAAAATCTGTATAATGGTATAACTATTGTGGATAAAAATACTTATACTTGTTTAGATTTCATTACTGTTTTAACAAGATAAACTATTTATGTGTTTTCATTGATTTTGGATGTATAGTTTAAGGGGTTTTCATGTTTCGATAAATATTTGTGATCGTATTCGTTTTGATTCGTATTCGATTTGTATCTGAATTCGATATTATTCGTATCCTAGTTATCCGTATTTGTATTCGTATCCAAGAAAATAATATGAAAATAAATATGATAGAAATATTATCTGTCCGTATTCGATTCGTTTGCATCCCTATGCGTAGGTGACCTTTAACAGCGGTGGGTCGTCGTTGTTCTCCTGTTGCACCAGCTTCGAGGCAAGGCATTGCTTGTCTTCACGGTAAGAGCGAGCATCTGTGCATCCCTATGCGTAGGTGACCTTTAACAGCGGTGGGTCGTCGTTGTTCTCCTGTTGCACCAGCTTCGAGGCAAGGCATTGCTTGTCTTCACAGTAAGGGCATCCACAGTGTATGAAAATAGAGGGTCCTAAGGCACATTAAGGTCGACCTTATACATTACAAGGGTGACCTTAAGCAGGCCATAAGTAAAAAAGCTTAAGACCGGTCCTCAAGCTAAAGACCTGACCATAAGCATTAAAATACAATTTTTCTTTATCTGCCGAGTGGGACCATCTTAAGGCCTCTTAGGTTATATACATTAGAGCATCAGCCTTAAGGTTTAGATGAGACCTATCTTAAGACCCCTTGGGTTATATACACTGTGGATGCCCTAAGAGCATGCATCTGTAATATAGCCTGCAGTGCCGTTTACAAGCATGCTTTAGTTTTATGGTGCTGTCTAGAGGATTTGACTGTTTTTTTAGTTTAGATTATTCATATTTTTTTATATATGTAATATTTTTTATTTATATTTGTAATATTTTTTGTCCATATATACAATATTTTTCATGTATATAACATTTCTCTATATATACAATATTTTATAACCGAGAAATATTACATACATCGAAAAATGTTGTATATATGGACGAAAAATGTTACAAATATAGGCGAAAAATGTTGCATACATGAAAACAAATCTAAGAACTCCAAGTCAAAACAACACTCGAGTGTTGTTTAGCAATTCTCAATATTTATTTAACAAATAAAGCGACCTATAAAACTTCTATGACAGGAGCGTGTGAATCATAAACAAGCTTGTAATGAGGCTTTGGTAATTGTTTGGCAAAAATCACACCTTGATCTTAATTTGCAACCAACCATAATTTTGTAAAGAATCTCACTCAGAACAAGCTTAAGCTCTTGGATAGCTGTCTTTGCCCCCGTAAATCTTGTTTTACGAGTAGTAGTTTAACTTTTTTCCTCTTGGAAAAAATCCCCCACTCAACATTTACTGTAAGCATTTTATGTATATCTTGCTTTTTTCCGAACACGCAAAACTTTGCATGTCATTCGGTCGAAGAAAATTGAGACGACAAAACAGGATAGGGTACGCCCCCTTCGCTGAGGCCACTCGCTACTGAGCAAGACCACAACGCCGCTGTCTTGGCAGCCGAGCTGTCGCCGCAGTCCACCTCTCTTCAAGTGTTGCAACTTCTGCAAGGGGAAAGTAGCAAAAGTAGGTTGGACATCAATACATCATCACCTCTCGGGACCTGTTCCAAATTGCTTAGAGCCGTACGATCACGTTGAGAAAGTTACAATCATAATGTCAGTGGTCGTAAAGAGTTGTGACTGCCTCAAGAAGCTCTGAACGTAGTTGAAAGCGTGGTCGTAGAACTGTAGAAGGTTACGATCACGGTATTTCGAGCGTAACGGTAGGGAGAAACGGTCGAACGACTACCAGAGTGGTCGTACGGCAATAAGAACCGATCAGAATCGATCGTAAATGGTCCTAACCGATCGTAAAGGTCCTGAAGAGTTCGTGAGATTTCCAACATCGAATGTTGGGTGGGCAGACGGCAGACAAACCATTGATCATCATCCTCATGGACGCCAGCGCAAAGCTCTCCCCGGCATCCTCGTTGACTTCATTTGATCGTTGCATGCATCTTTTGTCCGTGGTATACTTCTTATTTCATCTATATACCTCCGTGCATATTATACTAAGAAAATTTCAATACAGGTCATGGCGGGTGCGACCATTGATGACAGATCACGCCTAGATGCGATGCATGCATCCTTGACCGTTGACGATGACCCCGACGGCGGCGCGGCCCGTGCCGTCCAATCGCCTGTACATGCACGGCTGAGGCGCCTGCCGGCGGGTGCCCACCGCTGCAGCGAGATGGCTCAAGGTGCAGGTGCCGTGACGAGACACGCCGAGCGTGCATCGATGGTGCCATATGTTTCAACAAATTCCACCGCTTGGTAGCACGTGGTCGGTTTGACCACGGATCTTCCATGCATGTATCCTGGAGCATTGCTGGTATAGCCAACAGCCTGCAATCCGAACTGAGGATGGATTTTTGGAGTTAGCTCATCCTCGTGAGATGACGACCCTTTGCAGGGCCGTGCCCCACGGGGGTGCGGGCCGTGCGACCGTACAGGGCCCCCCAATTTCTAGGGTCTCAAAAAATCAGCCCAGCAGGAGAAGGCACATGTATTCGTGTGAGGCCAGAGCGCCAGATAGGGGTAAAAACAGATCGGATACGGACGGATAATATCTCTATCATATTTATTTTCATATTTTTTTTGAATACGGATAACTCGAATACAAATACAAATACGAATAATATCGAATCGATCTGGATCGAATACTGAATCGAAACAAATACGATTCTGAATATTTATCGAACATGAAAACCCTTAAACTATATATCCAAAATTAACAAAAATACATAAATAGTTCATTTTGTCAAAATATTCATGAAATCTAAACAAGCATAGTCTTTTTATCCATAATAAATATACCCAATAGTCGATCATAACATAACTACATAAGTAGCAACAACGTGCAATTCATGGAATACACATGATGACATAATAGCAATTTGAACAAGCATAAGAATATTTCATTCATCCATTTCATCCACAAGTCCTCCATGATAGCAATTTAAATAAGCATAAGAATATTAGGCTTACTGTATTAGTATCCGTATCCGTATCCGTTTTCACCCCTAGCCCCAGAGCCTAGCTCGAGTCCGCGTGCGCATCTCCGCGCGACGACTTCGCGTGCGTGGCGCTCAGATTCTCGGCCCGAGCCCCGAGGCCCCACGTTTCGTATTCTCTCTTGTATTCGTGACTTCGTCGGTTCGTGTTCGTCTCGTCTCGAAGCGCCGCCACCGGCTCGTCCAATGTCCATTCATCTAGGGTTGTGCCGTTACTTAGAGCTTTGTACAGGGCCTCCAAATTTCACGACACGGCCCTGACCCTTTGCCTTGCTCATTGTAGCACATGTGTCGCCCAGGGCATAAGGGGCATGATGACTTGGTCTTATCCTCTCCTTCCTCCGGCTTAACACATGCGGTCTGTTCAGGGTTCTAAACTCATAACGGCAACTAAACACAAGGGTTACGCTCGTTGCGAGATTTAACCCAACAATTACGGCACGAGCTGACGATAGCCATGTATCACTTGTGTCCGTGTTTCCGAGGGCACCCCTCTCTTTCAAGAGGATTCGTGGCATATCAAGCTCTGGTAAGGTTCTTCGCTTTGCATCGAATTAAATCACATGATCCACCACTTGTGCAGCCCCCATCAATTTCTTTGAGTTTTATTCTTGCAAACGTACTCCTAGACGGGATACTTAACGTGTTAGCATCGACATGGTCATCAACGAGTGTGAATGCCAACCGGCAGTGGTTCAGCTAACTATTTGCTGATCAGTTTTGAAGGAGCAGCAGAGTAGATCGTAAATTTGGCTCAGGACTTTCTTGTGGTTAGGTCGGCTAATTTGCAAGGATAGAGGAATTGAAAAATGAACGAGAGCCATGCTTCTACCAATATATCTAGCTGGTAGATACTAAATGTACTAATATACTACCTGAAATGTATACACTTGAGGGAGTATATTAATATATCTAGATGGTAGATACTAAATGTGCTAATATACTCCCTTAAGTGTATACACTCGAAGGAGTATATTAGTATATCTAGATGGTAGATACTAAATGTGCTAATATACTTCCATAAGTGTATACACTCGAGGGAGTATATTAGCACATTGAGAGAGTATATTAGAAATTAGGGAAAATTTGTTCGGTAGCACTGAAAGGTCACTGCTTTTGAAAAATACCACTAAAAAAATCGAGCTCCAGAAATTACCACCAAAAGATTCACCTCGCTTCGGGATTTAGCACTCTGGACAAAAATGTCCTTACCCCTTCGCTCCTCCTCTGTGTATCTTTTGTGTGCATATGAGTTAAAAGCCATATTATAACCTTAAAGCCTTAAACATTTTCAAACAAATTCTACTTTGATTAAGCACAGGCACATGAACAAGAAGAAGAATAAGATGTAGTTTCTAAAATTATCTTGTCAGTGTCAAGTGATTTAGTCAACTTTTCCTACTTCTCACTGTTCAGATGGTTGGAAATACAGTCAATAATTAAGTGTTCCCTCCACGAGAGAGACGGAATCACAGTTTGTGCTCATCTAGATGCATGCAGCAATACGAACATGCCGCGGCATTCTGACTATCTGCTTTGTGTTAGGCCCTGTTTGTTTCCATTTAAGATTATTATAATCTAGCTTATAAATTATAAGTGGAAATAAACAGTCCAAATTATAAGGTAGCTTATTATAATCTAATAGTCCAGATTATTGTAATCTAATAAGCTCAAAAAAGGAGCTTATTTCAGCTTATAGATCACCTTTTATCTAAATAACCATAAAACTTCAGAAAAATTACCCACTTTTGCCATTCATTAACTCCTCAATCTTTAAACATTATAAGCTCAAGGGCATTGTAGTCTTTAAACATTCGAATACAACAATTCATAACTCTGATAATCCAGGCTGCCAAACACTTGACAGCTTATTTCCCACCAGCTTATTATAAGCTAGCTTATATAATCTGTACCTATAAGCTAGATTATAATAATCTTAAGTGGAAATAAACAGGGCCTTAGTATATTCTCGAGCAGTTACCAACAGAACCCTGCAGTCTGTTTGCAATTTACATTCTTAATTTGTGGCGGATATCAACATGCAATTCTGCAACCCATCCTGCTAACGCATTTTGTGCAAAAATAAGATCGCGGAACGATGTTAACACTTCTGCAATTTACTGACAAGATAAAACATCTCGGTTGGATAATTCCATTTAACGTCACAAACACACACAAGCATCAAAAGGTACATAACGGTTCAGACGCCAGTGGATCCGAACCCTCCCTCGCCGCGCACGGTGGCATCAAGGTCCTCCACCTCCGCAACCTCCGGCGTCACGATCACCTCGATGATCATCTGCGCTATCCGGTCGCCGGACTTCACAGCAAAGTCCACAATTTACTACTTTGTAAACTGAAAGTCAATTTTGCTTGAGTTAAAATAAAAGCGAAGGGGTAAGGGTATTTTTGTCCAGAGTGCTAAATCCCGAAGCGAGGTGAATCTTTTGGTGGTAATTTTTGGAGCCCAATTTTTTTAGTGATATTTTTCAAAAACAGTGACCTTTCAGTGCTACCGAACAAATTTTCCCTAGAAATTAGGATGCTGGTAGCTAAATGACTAATATACTCCCTCAAGTGTATATACTATAACGGCCAATGAAAACTTGATTCATTTCTACAAGAATCACGGAAATTAGGATCGACGCATCCTCCTAGAAATCCAATCTAATCTTGGAGAGGTGCATGACTATCTCGAGCGGAAACGAGATATACTCCCATGCACAGGGGCGTCACACCCTGAGTAGGGTAGGCTTCAGTCCGGGTGTGGAAAAATATCTAGTGTACAACTCGGATAAATTCAGTTCAGTCTGGGTAATATTTTCAAGGTCCAGCTCAGATAGTCTAAATCATTCCACCACTGAACCTAGGACATAACCAAATCCTAGCTCCGCCAGTGCTCATGCACAGGTACTATGCTTATAAAAAAGAGGTAATTGATCTTTTACCACACCTTTCATTGCATTTGATGATTTGCCCTATAAAAAATACTCCCATGCAGATGTGTCATGCATGCTTACACAAAGGAGAATGCACGCTTACAAAAAGGTGTATACAAGTTCACATATAAAAAGGGAGTATCTACACATAAAGAAAACAAGTATGTTTCGTCTTCAATAAAAAAATAGTATCTATACGCATGGAAAATAAGTATGTATGCGTATACGTATAGAAAAAGAGTATGTACAAATGCACCAGGGAACGATATACTTCAAGCTTCATTATCAGATGGACTAGTGGATCCATGCGCACCCAGAAACCTGATCTGCTGGTTGGTATCCCAAGGCTTATGGACGTTACATCTACACCCGGGAGTGGTTTCCTATATATATATATATATATATATATATATATATATATATTCAGATGTGTAGGCGCAGGAGAAAACATTACTATATCGGATTTAGATCCAAAAGTAACTTATCAATGCCACCTGCTGCCTGCTTATGTGAAAAAATTCTCAAAAAATTTTGTGAAGACTATCTGTTGGAATCTGAAATCTGAATATATACCTCCAGATTAACTTTGATCCAAGATTTTCAATTTCAAGTTTCAAAACAAACAGCACTAGAGAGCAAAGTTATCGATACCGCTCCATTCCGGCTGGTTTGGGCCGGTATATACCGTACTGGCTACTAAACTGGTATAAAGTACCTCTACGTTCCGTACCAACCCAAATACCAGTCAATACCTGTCAATTCTGATCAATACCGGCTCAATACCGATCAATACCGACCATACCGACTCGATACCGGTCATACAGGCTTTAATACCGATCAGTACCTGTTGGTAACAATAGAATTGATAATATCATATATTGAATTATATGTTATACTTGATAGTACTACTATGTATTTAGAATAATATTATAAATGATATTTGATGTGTATATAATTAAATAAATATATATTTACATATATATATATTCTCGTATTATTATATTAAATTCGAAACGGTATGCTCAGGATGAGCCAGTGCCGGAATATACCATTTCAAGAATCAAATCGGTATGGTCTTCAAAATGGTGTTGACAAGTATACTAGAGAGCCTTTCACGGGACGCATAATGGGACATATGCGCACAGTACACATGATCTAATTCTAGCATTATCAAACTTCTATATACGCATACTACACAGGATCTAAGCTTAGTTCTCAGTTTCTCGGGTCCCATCATTGGGATAAGTTAAGTGTCCGCTTTCCTTGTAGGTGCATAAATAATATTTACTCGGAGATATACATATGACCACGTGAACAGATGGGACACATTGTCTATGATACACCACAAATGATAAGAATGTTTAAGAAAATTAAATTGAAGTTTTATAAAATATTATATTCTCCTTCATTTCTCTAAATTTAGAGGTTTTAGCAAGATTTCAACATACTAGACGAAATAGAAGAGGGAGCAGAAAAAACTACAGGAAACTTTGCAAGTAATTATAATCAAAGAGAGTAAACTAAAACCAACATATTAAGCGGTTACTTAGCAGTTTATTGAAATGCATGGAGCTAGCTTCAAGCAAAGAGTTGGAGTTCTACGCAACTAAAAATCAATTGGTTTGTCTTCTATCTCAAGGCCGAATGGCTATTCTCATTAGTTCATGAATGAAAGAAATATCAACGTCAGCTAGCATAATCTAGATTACTTAGCGGTTAGCAGAACGATAATGTGATGTTGCCAATGACAACGATGGCTATTATACACCAAGAAATAAACTTAAATCGATCTAAAAAACGACAACTAGCACAATACCCTTCTTCCATTTTACTGTAAAATATGTGGTTTAAAGTCTAGATTTTTTCCCTCCTAGTTTACCTTTTTCCACCCAGATTCATATTAACCATATGCAGCATTAGCAATTTTAGGTCTTTTCGGTTACACGTGCGGTGAAAAGTTACAAACACCCAAAGTATAGGTGAAAATTTGCTAAAACCTCAAAAGTGCAAATAGCAATTTGTAGTATCTATGTACTCAAATGAGCACACCAAGGGATACACGCTGATAATCTAAGAAAAACGGTGAGCCCATCCATGTTGTTCATTAACTGAAATTATATATATCAAGTGAAATGTGATTCATGCTGCATGGTTGGTGTGGGACTTTCTTGATACGAGATCTATCACCTTTTGAAAACAGTATGCAAAGGTACCTCTCATGAAACATCCAGAGTCGATGTCTTCTCAGTATACCAGTCCAAGCGGATTTTGACTTTTGTTACAGTAACTAACTTTTAAATAGAGTATTTTTTCAAGACAGAATCTACAAGTTAATTGTAGTACATGTTAAAAGCCTAACATCTGTATCAACCAAAATCGCAAACGAGTATCTCTCTCTCCGCAATCTCTATCGCAAACAGCCAAAATTCAAATTTTCAACCAAAAGCCATAAACCGCAGCCAAAAAGAATAGGCCTTATTTGATCATCTTTTGATTGTACAAACCTACAATCAGTGTGAAGCCTTGGATAAAGGGCTACTCGTTTGTATTGTCATTAATTGTATGTTTACTAACTTCTACCGTCCATGACTAAACAAACTCTAGACAATAAACAAGTCTTTCACTTATATATATGGTTTCCACTATTTTGATCTACCTTTGAATTCTACGTCCAAAGTAGTTCAAAAATGCTTCTCACAAGTTTCAGGTGATCAGTTCATTGGAGAAAGCGCAGTAGGCCCATTGTGACCTTAATCAACCTGAATTGTTGCAAGTGCCGGCGGGGGGCGTGGGGGGGTGGGTGATGGCATTCTTACATGTTTCGGGTGATGGCATTCTTACATGTTTCGGGTGATGTGAGCACGGTGATGAAGCCACTGCCCACTGCGGACAGGCCCCTTCGACAGTTAAAAGTCCTCTTCCTGGTCATGCCTCCAGACAGGGGCGAAGCCATACCTCGGACAAGGTAGCCCAGATAAATTCTGTCCAATTTAGATAATATTTTCATGGTCCAGTCCAGATAGTCTAAATCATTCTACCATTGAGCCTAGAGCATAACCAAATCCTGACTCCGCGTCTCCGCCAATGCCTTCAGATAGCTTTCCTAGACATAGGCCCCTTGGACTGTCAAAAGTCGTCTTCCTGATCATGCTTTCAGATAGCCTTTCTAGACATTGGGATTTGGATTCGTTACGGTGCCACTTCCCTTAATGCATATCAGATATCACTGTATCTCCAGATTGCTACTCCACAACAACAATATCAAAGACTTCCTTGTGCGCATTAATTATCTAGCACAGGTGACAAACCGACGGTTAGAATTATCATGGAACACGCACCATATCGGAAAAGATTAATTTAAGAAACCAATACGATTGACGTATCATCACACAAGGTCATATACTGTCATATAGTACAGTTCATGACAATATTTTTGAGATGAAAGTGACTGAACTCTCTTCTTTTTCTAAAAAGAAATCTACAGAAAGCTATAACATTCTCAAAGCTGGTTTGGAGTAGAGACCATCAGTACTTCAGCGCACCCAGGTGCCTGTATGTTGCGTTTATTCAGAACAGTTTAGAAGCACACCTCGTTAATTACTTTATTAGTATGAAGTAGCATATGAACATTACTGAACATCTTTTGAAAGTATAATGTCAAAGGTATACGACTTGTTACAAAATTTTCACGGCATGTATGCCTCTGGTTACTTCATACGACGTAAAATATGTTGGTGGCCGGCGATGCCATGGATAGTTTTTTTTTCAACGAGAAAAAAAAAATTAAACGAGCGATGCCATGAAAAAATCATCCAGGATTTCAGCCTCAAGCAGGACCAAGTAAGACGGTCTGATTATCTGGGCTGAAATTTTGGACCGCCAAGTTGTTAAACGGGCATTTTGGGCCAGGATAATAGTACTGCCGTGGAACGGGCAGGCCAGTGGGCTAACAGAAACCGGCTAGACAGACGACAAGGAGCAAACCTGAAAACCCTCGCCTCCGACCACTGCCTCGGCCGGGTTTACGCTGCGCCCGTTGCCCGCTCGTGGGCAGGTGCCACGCCCCCGTATCCATCGCCAGCCCCGGCCGCGCCGCTGCCGCTGCCGCCGTCTCGCGCGATCCCTCGGCGAACGGGTGCTGCCTAGTGCCTACCTCACGAGTCGTGTGGTGTCGCTCGCTCACTGTCGCATCCACGGGCTGTGCCGCTGCCATGCCGCTTGGAGGGGAAATTTGGTGGGGATTGTTCAAAAACCTGGATCTAGGTCTGTAAGTCTGGTCTATAAATAAGAGGTTTCAATCATTATAAAGTGTACTTGTAGAAGAGAAAGCAATAAAGAAAGAGTTCCTCTATATCTCCTAGCCGACCATACGAGATGAATAGGCATCGAGAGCTAATGTGAGGTAACATATTTCGGGG
The DNA here is from genome assembly GCA_036346245.1 of Bonia amplexicaulis. Taxonomy (NCBI): domain Eukaryota; kingdom Viridiplantae; phylum Streptophyta; class Magnoliopsida; order Poales; family Poaceae; genus Bonia; species Bonia amplexicaulis. The sequence continues at coordinate 6,506,548 of CM070736.1, read as the reverse complement.
TCGATCAAATGGACACCATGGCCTATTGTGATCCTCCATCTTGAACTGGCTCAAGGGGTGACTCGGCCTGATGTAGTTGCCTCATAAGCTGAGAGAAGCGGAGGCTCCTCATGAACTGCTACTAACTATTAGAAATTTGAGTTGCTAGTGCTCTCTTCGTTAGGCTTCAAGGAAGCACCGGATACACTGAGTTTAGTTTAAAGGATTCATACATGGATCGGAGCCGCTGTTCTCTACTAAAAAAATTTTTGTGCCCGGTACTGTATGATACCAAAGGATGCTATTTGGTTTTGCTCATGGTTATCGTAGAAAAATCAAAAATCAGCTTAAGCTTCTGGTTTCTGGCTCATTTTGGTTTGAGTTTCTGCATTCTGGTTTATTTTTTACTATTCATAAATTTCGTCTTTTTCTGAACTTTTGACTTTTTTGAGCTTTTTTACTGGTTCTTTTTTTCGTATTCGTTTGCGTTGTCCGTGATGATCTAATATATTTTTTTAAATTTAATTACGCTAAATAAGTCATCTTCAACTATAATGTAATTTTAGTCAGCTATAATATAATTTTAGCTATAAATTACTGTTTTTCAGTTCAGTCGGGCGAGACTAAAGCTGTCAGCTCTTGTCTGGAACTCTAGCTATTGCACTTGCACTCAGCCCAACCACTGCCCAGTTTTTTGGACGAGTGCCGGGAAACCTACCAAGGTCGGGTGTCGGTTGGTGTCTCACTCTCACCTACCACGGATACGGATTTCACAATGCTTGCCAAACAAGTCTTATCTATCAGACGTCACGGATGATTACAGCGACAATCCGTAAGCAAGTCACTTCTTGTACCATTTTGTACCATTTAGAAATTATTTAAAACATATTAAATTTTGGTTTTTTAGTTTTTTGGTATTTTCCCACTATTTCTTTTTATTGTCCACGACGATATAACAGATTTTTTTCTTTTTTTCTCAAAAAAACTAGCAGCCACTACAGTGCAAGTTCAGCTAAAAGCTACAGTTAAAAGTTTAAGCCGTGAGTCAATTGGAGCAGGACTACAAATTAATAAACCCGTGCAGAACTTAGTCAGCCCTAAACATCATATGATGAGGTCAGTCATGATCATCAATGCAAAAGTAACCTATAGGAGTACAGAGTTAGGTTCTTTTGGACTATGATTAGGGTTTTTGGTTTATAACTTTTAAATTCTGACTGTTTGTAAGAGAGTATGAAGAAAAAGACAGTTGTATATGATTTTGACCGGTATAGCTAAAGTCGATATAGTATCTATTACAATTAACTTATAGATCCTGTCTTAAAAAGAACACAGTCTAGAGTACGCCTTCCATACAATCTCCGGTTGATATATACAAATCAGAAATGTTTAATGCGAAGATCTCTGTTCTTAAAAATATTTAAAGGCGAGCTCTCGCTCCAGGTTTGTGGGTTGCTAGGTGACACGTGGTTAATGTGTTTGGAGGAAACTTCCAAGATTCCAATACTAGTCGTTTTCACCGATCAACCGATAGGTGCACGCAGTATTTTTGCATTTTTTTAGTATAATTTACAGTCGAAATGGCTCTCCGGCACGTTATGTTTCATTGTTAGCTTCATGGTTTGCCGCCCTCCCAACTCAGCTTCGGCTGACAGCTTTTGACTTTTAGCTATTGATTTTTTATTAAAATTATATTATAATAATTATTCGTTTTTTAGTTATTCAATTAAAAAACAAAAATAAAAATATCATTATATTTTTATAGACAATTAAGAAATAAAAAAGCCAAAGCAAAAAAAATTAAAATTAACAAATCGATATGTTCATTCCGACTTGTAGAAGCCCAAACCAGTTAAAATGGGGCCTAAATCACAAAACAATTAACATCATTCTACTCTTTCAATATGAGTTAGCATGCACAAACACAAGGTGCATGATATATATACGCGTACACGATCAAACAACAACAGGTGGGCAAAGTGTACATACTAGTATAAAATAAGTCAAGATGCCTGACGTCAAAGTCTGAGAGAGATCAGTCACGATCCACAATTATTATTATTATTTTTTCGTTGAAACAAAGGTCACGATCTGCACAATTATGGCAATAAGCGATCACACCCAGCTTGGAGTCATAGCGCCTGGCGCATGCAACGCAACCAACCACGACCCAGACGTGCACGTACAAGAGCTCTCGAAATGGGCCAGAGACGTGTATGGATGTGCAATGTTGTTTGCAGAATTGCATGGCTGCGAACAGCGATACAGCAGGAATTTCAGGATAAATATTCAAAGTTATAAAAATATAAAGATTTATAATAGCAAAAATTAAAGTATAATTGTTTATACTAAAGACAATATCTCAAATATAAAGAAATTATAAAATAATTAAAAATAAAATATTAACATGGCGATGCTCCATGCCTTAAAAACGAGATATAATATCATCATCCTTAGCTTGCAGAAAAATTCTCACTCAAGAAATATAACTAAGCGATCATTCAGTATTACTCCCCTATTGTATTTCTTAGGTTATTCTTCACATAATTTATTGAAGAAAACAATCTCTCAACACTAGCAGTTGCTACAGAAAAAATTAGCACCAATTTGAGGAGTTTGTAAACAATTGCATAACACTATTTTGCTACATCAATATAATTATTCACATCTACGACATAAAACCACTAGATCATACATATGCATAATTTAAACCTAATAGAAACTTATATTGATCTAGGCTATCAAACACATTTTATGCTAAATATGCATAAAATCCAATGATAAATAATGTTAATGCAACGTGCATAGTAAAATACCGTAAATATGACAATGTGATTAATATTAAGATTTCACTGAGGGCATTAGCCGTGCCAACTACAACTAGATGCAATCTATATGGCTACTCATGTGCAGTTGTTGACGTCGTCATGAGATCTGCAATTCTCCCGGTCACTTGTGCGCAGTTGTTAACGTCGCTACAAATCCGTGCCTTCGCCTTTTTTTCCTTGTGTTCTTTTTTTTCTTTTCTTTGTTTCCTTCTTTCATTTCTTCTTCCTTACTTTCTTTTCTCCTCTTTTTCCACTGACAACACCCTAGCCTCTCTCTCCTCTTTCCTTTTTATTTCTTTTCTCCACCGACAGCTTCTCAGTTTTTTTTCTTTCTTTCTCTCTCTCCATTATTTTCTTCTTGCTTCTTCCTATCTTCTCCCCCATTTCTTCTCTTCTCCATTAATTTCTTCCTCTCCCTTTTCTTCTTCTACCACCGAGTGGCTAGCTGCTGCTACGTCGTTTCTTCTCTTCTTTCTTTTCTTTTCTTTTCTTTTTCTCTTCCCACGGCTTACGCTTCTTCGTTTCTTCTTCATACTGACAGCAGACTGCTCTTCTAGCTCTCAGCCACACCTTGGCCTCCTCCAGCGCCAGTTCAGCTCCCTGGCTCGGCCTCGGCCCGCGCCTGACCACCGCCGCGTCACGCGCATGCTGCTTCCTCCGGGTGCTCCTCCAAGTCACGTCCTGGCTCCTGGCCTCGCTGTTGCTCGACGCCGCAGCTACTAGTGTGTATATATATATATTACTTTATATATAATAATTTTTTTACTAAAATTCTAGATATTCAGTTAAATATTCATGGATTATGGAAGATCCGTCACTGGCTGCAAAAGACAAACACGAGCAAAATCCAACTGCAAAAGAGGGACCTTTGTGGCTGGCAACGGCGCCACTTGGCCGCGCTCTTGCCCACGCACTGCACCGCTGGGGACCTCCTCTCCCAGCGTGCGCCTACCTACCAGCCTGCGTCCGCTATCTTGCCACCACTTCTCGCGAGCCGGGTGGCGGGCGCCGTGCCACTCAAAAAGGTGATCGTTTCTCAGGTTTCCGCGCCACGGCGACGTACTCGGCCAGAATTCAGATTTCAGGCGCGCGCGCGTGTTTGATTCGATCGTTTCGCTGCGGCGGCAGGGAGGCATGGCACAGTGCCGTGTACTGCTATCCAATTATCCGTTGTGCATGGCATGTACCGTACGTGTCTCTGCCAAGTGGCACACTGTACAATATCAGGGAAATACTGACTCTTTACGTCTGTGCTGTGCTTGTGTGATGTGTTTAGTATATTAAAAATCTTAGGTCCGGCTCTTTCCAACTTTTTCAACTGATATTTAGTTTCAACTTCTATTAGTTGATACTATTTATTAGACCTATAAATCATAACTAAAATATATTAGATATAGTCTCAAAGAATAAGGTTTTGTGCCAGTAGTCAGTAAGTATTATTTTATGTCCGACCACGGACTCCCGGAACCGGAATGGTAGGTACTATGTCCTTACGTGGAGATGTGATGCGCATTGGCAGCATAAAATAGGCAGAAGCTGCCGCACCGCGAGCAATGTTAATTTGCTTGTGGCGGTCAATCGGTGCATGCCACAAATCGAAAGAGAACCGACGGCTGCATGGCCCGACACGCGGTGAAGTTGGAAGGAGATCCAAAAGATGTCCGAACTCCAAAGGCCGGCGAGGGATGGCTGCAATCGTTGACAAAATGGCTGGAAAAGCACGCAGGGAGAGGCTCAACGTACGGTAGCTACTCTTGGTACGCGGTCACTTCTTACACCCAGTGCGGACGTTCCAAATGATTTGACTCTTTTTCGGCTTCCAAAACTATTTTTAGATTTTTCTATAATAATTAGTTTTTAAATATAATATCTGTTTAAAATAAAGTCTATAAATTTATTATAGTATACACTATAACGATTTCATTTATATCAACCAAAAACACATGTGGGTTTCTATTACTCTGTATTCTTTCTCATAAATAGTCTAAAAATCATAAACCATAAGCTGAAACCAAAAAACAGCTCATTTGGCTGATCTCAACAAAAAGGGTCTAATAAACAATTACTTACATAAAACCGTGTTAGCAAACAAGAAAAAAAGATTGAAAGAGGTGCCGCATACGTCTAGCGCAAACACATCTTGGTAGCTCCTTGTAAGATCCGTTGCACATGATTTGGATGTCGAGATGGCTTGTAATCATGAAGTGGTCACATGTCGAGTATCTTTCCTCACTAAATTGGGGTTAGAGTTTTTCATCATTCAAGGGATGAGTTAACTCACGAGATAACTCTAAAGAAATAAAAGTACTGTGCATGGCTTGACAAAAAGAGATGAGACATTATCTGAGGTCTCGATTGTTCCATCTCTTGCTAGTTGCCAGCACCATTACAACATCTCAGAAAAGAAAACATCATTACAACCATGCTTACCTTGGCACCGAAACTGCCAAGATTCATTTTAACTGGTCTAAACTGTAAAAGAAAGCACGAGTGTTGCCCGTTAATTCATATTACATTGTCCGTTAATTCATATTACGGCACTGCCGATTTTAGTTTTAGCTTCTATCTTTAAATTCATAATTTTTTAATTTTATCTTTTTTTTACTTTTTAGCTTTTTGGGGGCCTTTTTACCTTGTCTTTTTTTCACGTATTTCTTTGTATTATTTATAATGGGCTAATTTGATTTTTTTATTTTAAAATTTTTTTAATTAATTATACCAAATAAATCACTATCAATGATATAAAAAACAAATCAATTATAATGAAAAAAGTTATAAGTCAATGTAAAACTGAACGCCCTCACATCTGTACATGATATACAAAGACAAAAAAAAATGAAGATGCACCAAACACTTAAAAAAGTCAAAATCCAATTCTCCCTTCACCTGCCTCCCAGGACACTTTTCTGTGCCTCACTTCACCTACCTCCCAGGACACTTTTCTGTGCCCTTTGACTCGTTCTCTCAGTTCTCAACCCCAAGGGCATCACAGTGTGCAAAAACAGGAGGTCTTAAGCCACTTTAAGGTCGACCTTATACATTCTGAGGGTGACCTTAAGCGGTCATGTAAAAAGCCTTAAGACCGGGCCTCAAGCTAAAGACCTGGCCATAAGCATTAAAATACATTTTTTCTTTATCTGACAAGTGGGATCATCTTAAGGTCTAGTAAGTTATATACATTACAGCATTGACCTTAAGATTTAGATGAGATCCACCTTAAAACCTTTTGGATCATATATACTATGGATGCCCTAACATGAGGCCACAAGCCTCCACGCACGCGCCTACGCTCTACGTTTACGTACACGCTACACCCTCCCTTCAAAGTTCAAAACCACTCCTTGGTCCTTGCGCAAGAACACCAACATCCACTGCGAGTGGGCCCCGGATGTGGACGCCCCCTAACGCCGTCGCCAGTCACTACTGTTGTGTTTTTGCACAACCGCCATTCAAACAATCCACATGCCACAGATAACACCCGATCCAATGTTTATTTGAGGAAACAAATTCAACGGTCTCCTTCTTTTCAGAATGTTTATTTGAGGAAACAAACTCAATGGCCTCATTTTCAGTTTATGCTTCATGGCTTATGATAAAACACTCCATGTCCCTAATTAGCCTTAGTTGCTAGCCTCGAGAGTTAAACACAAAATTAGCGACATAATTAATAAAAGAATTACAGCACAACTCGATCTCCTAAAATATGCAACAATCTGAATCGAAGCAAAGAAACAATTAAGTAAAAAGATACAACCACATACACCATTTCTCTGAAACGTACCACTAAGCTCACAAATTACAATTTTTGTGCAATCCACAAACATACCACTGAGTTCATTAATTATACACCAATGATCATACATACAAATGAATATACTGCATACAATTACAATTGCTCATATTCTTCGAGACTTTAGTTTTGGGCATGAATCGGAGTAAGTGGTATCAAATACCTGCATGAGGAAACGATAACTGAATACAGAAAGAGACCAAATAAATAAATCCAAGATTACCGTCATAACCCTCTTTATAATAACATAGCGGGCATTTCACTCATCGAGATACTAGACTATCCGAGGTTAGTCAGCACCTCGCACAGCCTGAATCATTTCTGAAATTCTTTTTCACTGCCAACAAACCAAGTAAAAAGAGGATTTACCAAAGTACCAGAGCACACCCTACTGAGATAAAAACCTCCCCATGGCTTAGCTCACACGGTGCACATGTGAAAAGAGATAAGGCCGAGCGAGAGACCGACAGTGAGTGAGAGAGAGAGTCCAATATTCACCCACCACTATAGCCCTAACCAAAGCAAGCTGTCCCACCGCTAGACCCATCCCCATCTTCTCCAAATCCCCAACCCATTGTCGAGAAGGAGATAAGAGAATGGAGTGAACCATGACGGCCAGACAAAAGGAAGGCAACTAACCCAAAAGGAGGGGGAACCAATGAAGAGGAAGGGCGGAGCCAAGAGGAGAGAAGCAAAACCGTGTGCACGCTAGAAGGGAAGAACCGAACACCAGCCCCACCCAAATCGAGCTCGACAACATCAAATCGAGGTATCCCCACATTCCATTTCAATTATTCCCATCGCCATCGTGGGACCACACGCATATGCAACTTTACATACACATGCATCACACATGTAGGCTAGAGCAGTGGAACAGAGGGCTATGGAGAGTCAGGCATACCATAGGAAGAGCTAGCCACGACGTCAGGCGTTCTCACCACCTGCATATGTATGTATGTATGTATGTATGTATGTATGTATGTATGTATGTATGTATGTATGTATGTATAATTGCATATGTAATCAGTTAGATAGGATCTGACCTACAAAAATCAGGTAGTGACTTTTTTGAAATACTAAACTAGGATGATATAACGTCAGTAAAATAGCAACGAACGGCAGGTATAAGATAGCCTTGCTCGGTTGGGCTGAAAAATGTGGCTTATGGCTGAAATTGCACTGTAGCGGTTGAAATTTTACTGTAGCTGAAGGTGGCTTATTTGGCGTAATTAAATTTAAAAAAAATTAAACATTTATGGCTGAAATATGCTAGCTCATCACGGACAACACAAACGAATACGGGAAAAAAAGAATCGGCAAAAATGCTCAAAAAAGCCAAAAGTTCAGAAAAAGATGAAATTTATGAATAGTGGAAAATAAGTCAGAAGCTGAAGCCGAAACGAGCGGGGCATTATAAATACAACAATCGGCTTAATTGACCTAAGGAATTGAAACAGAGACACATTGACATATTATATCTTTTATGCCTGTAAATTAAATAGTAGCCTACGCAATAAATGCATGCAACAAACCAGGTCTGGAGGAAGGGTTTTACCTGAGCGCACCCGAGACTAGGACTTACTACTAACTCATAAGCAAGCACACATTTGATCATTTTGATTATATTATCTTCAGTTAAAATAAATTATTTTCCTACTAAAGTAATATCACCCTTGCATCAAATGATTTTTTTTAATTCAGACAAATGATATGTGAGAAATGGAAAGGACAATGGCGAGCTCAACTGATGGAGTAGTTGACCTGCGATATAAGTAATTGGTGGGTAGAGGGTGCCTATGGAAGGATGATAAGGGAAAGGTTGTGGGCTCAAATTGTCACTCGTGTAATGGACCGTATTGGTCATATTAACCATTGTTTCGTCTAAGATGGACAGAATCAGTAACTCTATCAAAATTATTATACATTCCACAATGGGTATGTAGATTTATCTATGGATGAAACCGGCTGAGGTCTCAATTGGACCAAGAGCCATAAAGGATAATCCCAACACATATATTTAACGTAGTGAAGTGTCAGGTGAAGGTGAATTCAGCCCGACCAATGACTAGCTCATAGTTGGGTAAGTGTTGAGTGAGGGTAAGAGACCACCCTGAGCCAACGACTATGAATAGCCAAGTGGAGGTATAATATACAGAGATAGAGGAAAAAATTTTGTGCATCCAAGAAAATGCGAAGAACCATTTGCTACAAAAAGCATGTGTAGTGCTACATAAACCATGAAGTCACGTTGTTTCCTGGATTGGAAGCTACGGGAATCAAATGAGTGCTCTATCTAGTTATGTGAGTGACCTGTAAAACTATAAATTAACAATCTGAAATTCTTTATCAACATAAAAATATTTATTTTTGAGATGATACAAGGTGAGATTAAATTCATTGGGATGTTGATTCATGATCATAAAAGTGTATCTTTGTTGTTAATGTTTGTTGAGTATCTTGTACTCGTCCTTGTTATTATTCTCCTTTGTTGAGAGGTTAGCCAACCCGAAATTCCACTTGGTGTGGATAATAATTACCCAGAGAAACATTATATCGAGTGAGAGGGAGTTGATCCTAAGTATGACTCGTATGAGGTGGATGTCGTATATGAGACATGAGACGAGTCGAGAGTTAATAGCCGCTCATGCACGATACTCAAGGTATAAGATTATGACGCCATCTATTATTCCTAGCATATGTGTGGCAACATATCCAACGTACTTAACTTGTGGTGCACTCATTGTGCATTCCAACTAAAAAAATTGAAATTTTTTTACATATATTCCATGGTTTACTACACCTATGTATAAAATTTCAAGTTGAAATTCATTCTAAGAGAAAATTCTAACAAATTTGAACTTTAAACTATTATTATTTTTTCTCTTTTTTACTGCTAACATATAATGAATCTGAACTTGACATTTTATGCATAGTTAAAGTAAGTTTAGAAGTATATGTAGAAATGTTTCTGAAATTTTTCGTGACTTTTTTTAGTTGGGGTGCACGATGAGTGCACCACAAGCTTAAGTGTATAGGATATGTTGCCCAAATGTGTAATTATTAGTTGGACTAATACTGTTTTTACTAATGTAATATTGAGGCTACTGTTTAGCCTTGTTAAAAATTTAGCCATGTGTGACAATGATGTTGTAATATTTTGGATCTTTCACTAATTATTGTTCGCTACAATACTCTGGTAGGCTTATTATTGGATGAAATGGTGTTTCATCAAATAATAATATGTGGACTAGTTTTATTATCCCATGGTAATGACACGGGTTGTCACATATGACTTTTTCCGAATAAACAAACATGATAATTTCTCTATCACATTTTTGAAGTGGCTTATCGACATTCAGTTCATTCTCATAAAGCGCTCGCGGTAGAATCAAAATCCATCAGCCATAGTCAAAAAGAACACACCCATTACATTTATTCTCCTCAACCATTTCTTGTACGGAATATGGAAGGCCATTTTCACCGTTGTCCAATAGATCTACGTTACAGAGTAGAAAATACATCACACTTGGTTCTAAAAAAATACATCACATGTTCATGCCATTACCAAACAACTCTTTCTCTTGGCACTTTATATTGGCTTCTATTGATGACTTTTAGCTATAGTTGATGGTTTTTTGTTGAAAATAAATAGTAGCAACTGAAAGAAATAATTTTTAAAAGGATGTTTATATTATCTTCCAATACAAGCAGGGGCCTACAGACTGCGGAGTAGAGACAGAAATACCGAATCCGTGAAGGAGTAAAAGATAATAACGCACCACCTCCTCAGCAAACTCCCTCCGCCTCCTCCCCTACGGCCTACCTACCCCCACTGCCGTCAACTCTAACGGCATTCGACCTCCTGCCCTTTATATGCACACGGGCATCTCCCCTCGCCTCTTCAGGAACAAGACAACCAACCACCGTGTTACGCTACAGAGCGCGAACACTCGAGGGTGAAGAGGCGCGTTCGCACCCCACCCCGGCCGCCGCCATGGACCTTCTCTTCCTGGAGAAGCTCCTCGTCGGCCTCTTCGCGTCCGTGGTGGTCGCGATCGCCGTGTCCAAGATCCGTGGCCGCAAGCTCCGGCTGCCGCCAGGGCCCCTCCCCGTGCCCATCTTCGGCAACTGGCTGCAGGTCGGCGACGACCTCAACCACCGCAACTTGGCGGCGCTGGCCCGCAAGTTCGGCGAGATCTTCCTCCTCCGCATGGGGCAGCGCAACCTGGTGGTGGTCTCCTCCCCGCCGCTGGCGCGCGAGGTGCTGCACACGCAGGGCGTGGAGTTCGGCTCCCGCACCCGCAACGTGGTGTTCGACATCTTCACCGGCAAGGGCCAGGACATGGTGTTCACCGTGTACGGCGACCACTGGCGCAAGATGCGGCGCATCATGACGGTGCCCTTCTTCACCAACAAGGTGGTGCAGCAGTACCACCCCGGGTGGGAGGCCGAGGCCGCCGCCGTCGTGGACGGCGTCCGCGCCGACCCCAAGGCGGCCACCGAGGGCGTCGTGCTCCGCCGCCACCTGCAGCTCATGATGTACAACAACATGTACCGCATCATGTTCGACCGGCGGTTCGAGAGCATGGACGACCCCCTGTTCCTCCGCCTCAGGGCGCTCAACGGCGAGCGCAGCCGCCTCGCGCAGAGCTTCGAGTACAACTACGGCGACTTCATCCCCATCCTCCGCCCGTTCCTCCGCGGCTACCTCAAGATCTGCAAGGAGGTTAAGGAGACCCGCCTCAAGCTGTTCAAGGATTTCTTCCTGGAGGAGAGGAAGTGAGTTCTTTTCATCAATCTCTCTTCTTGCTTGACCCTTGTCTCCAATCCTTCTTCCATTATTAATTTTGCGAGTGACTGAAAGTGAGAGGCCACCCAGAGCTAGCTAGGATGAGTCCAGAACCCGTCTTGTTGGATTCTTTTAAATTTGCTTATCTTTTTTTTATCGAAAAGTACCGGTGAGTCCATGAGAAATCATGGGGATGGCATGATGTGCTCACATGGTGGGTGCCTGGCCCTGGCGCTTGTGTGTGCAGGAAGCTGGCGAGCACCAAGCCCATGGACAGCAGCGGTCTCAAGTGCGCCATTGATCACATCCTGGAGGCGCAGCAGAAGGGGGAGATCAACGAGGACAACGTACTGTACATCGTCGAGAACATCAACGTCGCCGGTACGCTTAATAATCACTCTTCGGTTCTAGTTTTGGCGAAGATTACGTCTTAACACACTACCATGGCGTCACAAGTGGTCTTGGAGTATTGTAAGTCGTGAAGTTTACGGTCTATTATTTTTTTTGCTGAAACTTGATAGGCCTATTTGGCAACGGCTGTGATTTATAATTTTTGACTAAAATTTTTGAATTTTGGTTGTTTACAGTACATATTACAAAGAGATACTCACTTACAATTTTGGATGGTACATATATTGGGTTTTTAACGTGTACATCGTTTAAGTTGTAGACTCCGTCTTAAGAAAATACTCCGTTTGAAAGTTAGGTACTGTAACAAAAGCTAAAAGCCGTCAGTTTCGGAGGAAAAGAACAGACCCGTAGTTTTTGGCTGCGGCTTATGGCTTTTGGTTTGTTCGTGCGAGAAATTACAGAGTAACAGAAACTCGCGTATAATTTTTACCGATATAAAGAAAGTCAGTATAGTATGTATTATAATTAATTAGTAAATTTTATGTTAAAAATGTATTATGTTTAAACATTAGTTACTGTAGAAAAGTTAAAAATAGTTTTTAGAAACTGAAAAGAAAAGGGTCTAAATCTGCCTGTATTAGGAGTACTTGCACCCCACTGGTGAAAGACGCACCTAACGTATATTCGGTGTTTCCGAAAATACGGGCCGACCTAAATAGCGTTACCAAACCCTCCCTCCAGTCGCGTCGTCTGCAGTATCAATTTTCGCTTTCGGAACAGCCGTCCATTCCACGAGTGAAGTCCCCGTGGCAGGGACAGGTCCCTCCAAATGCCCACGGCGACACGGCAATAATGCATCACCGTCGCCGCTAGAGAATTACCATTTGCGAGTTTGGCAGTGACAGTTTTTGCTTTTGCTACTCTGTTGCGCGCAGCGATCGAGACGACGCTGTGGTCGATCGAGTGGGCGATCGGGGAGCTGGTGAACCACCCGGAGGTCCAGCGGAAGCTGCGGCACGAGCTGGACGCGGTGCTGGGCCCAGGCCACCAGATCACCGAGCCGGACACGCACAAGCTCCCCTACCTGCAGGCCGTCATCAAGGAGACGCTGCGGCTGCGCATGGCCATCCCGCTGCTGGTGCCCCACATGAATCTCCACGACGCCAAGCTCGGCGGCTACGACATCCCGGCCGAGAGCAAGATCCTCGTCAACGCCTGGCACCTCGCCAACAACCCCGACCAGTGGAAGCGGCCCGAGGAGTTCCGGCCGGAGAGGTTCCTGGAGGAGGAGAAGCACGTCGAGGCCAACGGCAACGACTTCAGGTACCTGCCCTTCGGCGTCGGCCGCAGGAGCTGCCCCGGCATCATCCTCGCGCTGCCCATCCTCGGCATCACCATCGGCCGCCTCGTGCAGAACTTCGAGCTGCTGCCGCCGCCCGGGCAGGACAAGCTCGACACCGCCGAGAAGGGTGGGCAGTTCAGCCTCCACATCTTGAAGCATTCCAACATCGTGGCCAAGCCAAGAGTGTTACAACTCTGAGCTGGGACAGCTCTCGAGTCTGGATTCTGGAGTTGTGTTCGGTTCCGTCTTTTGGTTCGATGTTGTACTTACGTATCTTCTGTCTTAATTAGCACGGTGGTCCATACACTTGCACGGATCCTTAAAACATATTTAAACGATTTGGTAATAGATACGTGATTTTGCTTTTTAAAAAACTAGATCATTGTAAAACTCTATTTGTGATATTTTAATATTGTATATTATAAGAGAGAAGATACTCTGTTTCCTTATGACCAGAACTTGCTCAAATACTTGCATAGCAAAACAGTAAACTTAGTTACCTGCATAGTAAAACAATAAACATAGCATGCCATAATATTTTTCATTTATATCGTCATCGTCTCTTTCTTTTATTATTGCAATACTTGTCTATACTCATAATACATATTACATAACTTATACCGGTATAACAGAGCGAATATTCGTCGATGTATCACTCTTTAATCCCTCCATCCTGTGGACAACCACCAAATAAAGAGTCGGAATATTTTTTGTGAGAATTTTTAGCATATTCTTTTTTCTCTTAGCAATTGTAAGCCACATGTCATCGACTTTTATTATATAATAGATTTCAATCCTTAATTTATATATATATATATATATCAAATTTCTTACCTTATTTTATTTTTTCTTGAATTAGCATATTTCTTAAATTTTAATTCTAAATGAAACAATATTTTTATACTTTTCAGTTAGTCTGTAATATAAAAATAATCGCTAATTTTCTTTCATTATATTCCGAATTTGCATATTTTAGATTACACTTATATACTTCTTATTGCAGTTTTAGGGTGAATTTGTACATAAATACATCTGTTAATTTTATTTCAAATATGTACTATTTTGTTGTGACTAATATGGACTCTTTCTTTTAATCTAAATTTTATTTTTATGTAATTTTGAATTTCATTTTTTTGTTAGAATTCATATACAAATCAAACCAGTAATTTTCATGTAATTTTTATTCTAAATTTCAGCTATGTAGGGGTTTTAATTAGGAGTTTGTATGAAAATCAAATTTCCAATTTACTTTTATTTTTCATTCCAATTCCTATTATTGTTCTAATTTAATTTCGAACTTTAGTTTTAGGTTAGAATTCGTATATAAATCTAATTGCTAATTTTCATCCTATTTTTATTCAAAATTTCATAATGAAAATCACATTGCTAATTTCCTTTTATTTTCATTCCCAAAAATTTTCTAATTTTTATTGTTATTTTTATTTAATGTCAAATATTAGTTTTATATTAGAATTCATATACAGATGCAACTTCTAATTTCATCTAACTTTTATTCTGAATTTCAGCAATGTACATATTTTAATCTGGAGTTTGTATGAAAATTAAATAGCTATTTTTATCTTTTCTTCTGAATTTCTATTAGTTTTTTTTTGTACTTGACATGGAATCTTTCTTTTAATCCAAACTGTTATGAATTGGGCACTAGATGGATGGTTAGATGTTGTTCTTTAAATAATAACATTCAATGGCTGCTATAGTTTAACTTAGCTAGGGTCCACCAGATTAAGAGACAGATGTTTTGCTTTTTGTGATTCTAGCATATTTCTTTTTTTTCTCAGCAACTCTAAAAGGTTGGCATGAGTTTCTTCTATTAATTTTTATTGTTCTTTTTATTTAATTTTAAATATTAGTTTTAGGTTAGAATTCGTAAACAGATCCAATTGCTAATTTTTATTCCGGATTTCAACTATGTACAAATTTAATTTGGAGTTCGTACGAAAATCAAATGGCTAATTTTCTTTTTTTATTCTGATTTTTTGTTATTTTTTATTATACTTGGCATGGACTCTTTCTTTTAATATAAGCAGTTACAACTTGGGTCTACTAAATAGATGGCTAGATTTTTCTTTAAATAATAACATCTAATGCCTATTATAGTTCAACTTACCAGCTAAAGGGCTAGATGTTTTGTTTTATTTTGAGAATTTCTATCTTATTTCTCTTTTTTTCTTAGTTGCTCTTAGAAACTTGTCATGGGCTTTTAATATATAATATTAGCTTACTTAATTATAGGTATCTATCTCTACAAAGTAGATACATGTTTCGTTAATATCAAAATTCAAAAGAGGGGATAAAATACTGGCTTTCATCAGATGTAGTAGAAATATGAAAGTATGCAATGCAGGGCTAAATTAAATTCTCAAAATGGCGATCTTTCCAAAGAAAATATCAAAATGATCATTGTAAATTTGAAACTATGGCTTCACAAATCACGAGAATTACATCTACAGAAAATTCTCCTGCTATAGTAGAGCTCTAGCGGCAGTAATGCCGCCTCTTTCGTTTTTCTTTTCCTTGGAAATTCACAGCGACTACCGTACTGACTACAGTAATGCAATTTCCTTCCGTTTCAAGCAAAGCTATTGTGGGTACAGGTTGCATTGGCTGTGATGGTTCAGTTTCTCCTAGCTCTAACCTTTTCTTCTGGTTGCTGAAATGGTTGTCCCTTGGGGTTGTTTGGTGTTTTACCTATTTTGTTGGCCAATTTTAGCTAATATGGATAGGATATAATGTCGGTCTAAGTTGAGTCTCTACTTAAAAATCTCAACTTTGAAGACAACTTTTGTTTTTTTAAGGCAAATTTACTTAGGTACTTGATATAAGATCCTTTGTTTAGGGTGTTCTGCAATATTTGTTAACCGCAAGTATGTCTGAGAGTTATATTTGATAAAGATAAAAATGCTAAGTTTAGTTCTGTACATCCAGCAAAATACTCCCCCCATTGAGAAATATAGGGCAAAGAAAAATGCTCTATCTGATGAGATATATAGGGTGTATTTTTACTTTGCACAAGGATGTGGAACACACAATATCAAATAGATGATACACCGCTATGCGCCCTATATTTTTACTTTGCACAAGGATGTACAGTTTAGTTCTGTACATCGAGTGAGACTACTGACAAGATGTGCCTCACCGCTATGCGCAAGGAACCTCGGTGAGGTCTTCTTCTTCATCAGCTGCGCCACCTAGGTGCTCCTACTCCGCGACGCCCACCGCTAGACCCATCGTACCTGAGCCTGTGGCCAGATCTGCCTTCCCCGAGCCTTCCAGCGTTGGATTCACCTTCCCTAAGCCCGTCGACGCCAGATTTATCGTCCCCGAGCCACTGCCATCGGATCCACCATCTCCGAGCCCACTATCATTGAGGTCGGCACCACCAAATCCGCTGTTGCCGAGGTCAGCACCACCAGGTCTGTACTTCCAAAGTCAGCTGTACTGGATCCACCGTTGGTGAGCTCGCCTTTCCTGTGCCCTCCAGCGCCAGATTCGCCTTCCCTAAGCCAGATGGCACCGGATCCATCATCCTCGAACCACCGCCTCCAGATCCATCGTCTTCAAGCTCATCGTCACTGAGGTTGGCATCGCCGAATCCGTTGTCACCAAGGTCGGCACCACTGGATCTACCCTTCCTAAAGTCGATGCCATCGGATCTATCGTCGGCGAGCTTGCCACCTCTGAATGTGCCTCCCCAACCCCGCGCGGCATCGTTGCACACCGCCAGTGACCCCCGTCCCCATCCTTTGCAACGGTGTGCACCTCTGGATCTCACTAGTATACACCACCGTACCGCCCCGTCGTCCACGTCGGTGTGCACCACTGCACCACCACGTCATCCGCGCCGTCATCGTCTTGTATAGTGGTGTGCACCGGCCATCCTCACCTTCTTCATGCTCTACATCATAGTGTACCGCGCCACTGGTGTGCATTGCCGCCATCCACGTTCACCTACTCCGGTGCACGGCCGCCATCGTCTACACTACTACAGAGAAGGCTATACTGGACGTCTTGTCACAGACAGTTCCCCAAACTCCATCAATGTTGTAATTATCACAGACGATTTTACAAGCGTGTCCGTCTTTGTTACTAGCGATAGCTATAACTATCTGTGATGCATAATTATCACAGACGGTTCCTAACAAGAACTGTCTGTGATGTATGCAATTATCATAAACGATTCTTAATAAAAATCGACCGTGATACATAATAGATGGTTCATAATAAAAATTGTTTGTGATATCCTACATATTACATACGATTATTTTTAAAAACTGTCTATGATATTAATATTATATATATAGGGATGAAAACGTAACTCACTGTACTCCTACGCACACTTAGGTTTTTCAACAACCCACGTGCCTTCTCATCTCCCCCATTCCCCCCTCCTGTGCCGCCACCTCCTCCTCGACTCCCCATCGACGTAGTGTCCTCCTCGGCTCCCCGTCGTCATTGTGTCCTCCCTGGCTCCCCGTCGCGCGGCTCCTCCCGGCTACCCATCGCCGCCGCATCCTCCTCAGCTCCCCGTCGCTGTCCTGTCCTTCTCGACTCCCTATTGTCATCGCGTCCTCCCTGGCTCCCTGTCGCGTGGCTCCTCCCAGCTACCCGTCGCTGCCGCATCCTCCTCAGTCCCCTGTCGCCGTCGTGTCCTCCTCGGCTCCTGTCGTACAACTCCTCCTGCCTCCCCGTCACCATCACGTCCTCCTCGGCTCCCTGTCGCACGGCGCCTCCTCTCGGCTCCCCATTGCCGTCGCTCAAGGTGTGCATTTTTATACTTTTGTGAGTGTCATGGCATGTATGAATGGTTGATATATGCATTGAGTGTGATGCAATATTTTTATAGGCCATCCAATTTAATAAACTGCCATGTAGTAATTCATTTGAGATTCCTTTGCTAATAAAAGGATAGTAAATTAGAATATTTAACACACATAGAGAATACAACTTGAAAAATAAAATTCTACATGAATGTTACTACTGTTTCTAAATTTGAATCATAAGATTAGTCCAAACATTAGTATGAATAGGTTTTTTTATGTCAAACATGTCTTGAAGTTACGAAATTCTACATGATTGATTAATCAATTCTAAGTATAGAAGCATACTAGTGTGATTCAATTTGCTATGCTCAGATTGCAGTATTAGTGTTGTGTTTTAGTTAATGCAAATGTATGTGCATACATACATCTATGCGTTATAGTTTCTAAGAAAAATGATGTTTGTTGAAAATAGGGTGCAACTAA
The DNA here is from genome assembly GCA_036346245.1 of Bonia amplexicaulis. Classification (NCBI taxonomy): domain Eukaryota; kingdom Viridiplantae; phylum Streptophyta; class Magnoliopsida; order Poales; family Poaceae; genus Bonia; species Bonia amplexicaulis. The sequence continues at coordinate 6,488,205 of CM070736.1, read as the reverse complement.
CATCGGAGATGGTGCCCAAAGTCCTCACCGAATGCATCCAATGGCCATCATGTAGGTCCTTCGAGATTAGAGAACGGCTTCTCTTTTAACACTAAGGTAGTAAACTATACAACATAAAATCACAACTCATAATTTACTTGTTCTTGATTTACATAGATGACGCCCACATATTTTATGGTAACACAAACATAGTCTTGCAGACCCCACAATTTAAATGAGCTAGAGACAAAGTCAAATCTCATATCATACTTGATAGCTAAAACTATGTCAGTCGGAATAGTTGTTATTTTAAAACACCATTCTAATGTGATCTTGTAGCAATAATATATGCCAAGATAAGAAAAAGAAAACCAATTTTCCACAAATTCTTCTGAAAAGTAGTCGGGCTGCTCATGTTGGTATTTCTCAACAACTACAAGAGGAATATTAAAGCACTGTGTACTGGGGCTTCAAAATGCATGAAGCAAATCACACACTCTAGTGTGTTAGGTTTTATAAAGTAGGTCATGGCTGCTGTCTCTTCCTTCTTATTATGTTGCATGCTGTAATTGGTTACTGTCTTAGACGTACTTTGCCGCCTACTTCATGATCATCCACCAGCTTCTTAGGACTAGAGATGAAGAAAAGGAGTGCGAAAAAGCCGATGGATAGTCACGAAGAAGACGACGGGTATGAAGACAGCAACTAAGCCCAACACATACTATAATGAGGGGGAAGAGACATCAGCCATGACCTACTTCATAGAACCTGACACACTAGAGTGTGTGATTTGCTTTATGCCCTTTGAAACTCCAGTGCATAGTGCTTTGATATTCCTCTTGTAGTTGTTGAGAAATACTAATATGAGCAGGCTGACGACTTTTCAGAAGAATTTGTAGACAATTGGTTCTCTTTTCTCATCTTGACATATATTATTACTACAAGATCTCATTAAAAAGGTGTTTTAAAACAACAACTACTCCGACTGACATAGTTTTAGCTGTTAAGTGTGATATATGATCTGATTTTGTCTCTAGCTAATTTAAATTATTGGGTGTGAAAGACTATGTTAGTGTTACCATGAATTATGGGGCAGCATCCATCTAAATCAAGAACAGGTTGTGAGTTGTGATTTTATGCTGTCTAGTTTACAACTTTACTCCTAACGACCGGGCATGACAATCAACTGAAGTATATTCGATCTTAACAAATTCTCCTACGTTCGAGGACGACTCTCCGCCTTCTTGATGACGGAGGTCATTGACCCGAAGGGAGAGTTCAACTCTGATGACAATAATTAATAGATATTCAAAAGTTTGATTCAATTGTAATTTATTCAATTGTGATTCATTCAATTGTAACTCATTCAGTTGTAATTCATTTGTGAGATTTGTGTAATGATTATCGTGTGCTATAATATCTGCAATTATCTGTGATCTGTTTGCTTGTTTTTAGAGGACATGGCTAGTGTTTCCTGAGGCTAGCCGAAAAATAGAAATTTTTAGCTATACAAAGAACCATCACAGATGATTTTTTGTATTAGCCGTCTATGATAATTAACAACACAGACGGTTATTTTCTAAAACCGTTTGTGATATATTAGAAATCATAGGTGGTTCATAATTAAAACCGTCTGTGTTGTGACTTATCACAGATGGTTCTTTTAAAAAACTATCTGTGTTGTAACTTAGACGATTTTCGTGCGAGTCTTAATGCTCAACTTGTGGCTGTGGTAGTGGGTGCAGGGGCTCTCGAGTTCAGATCGACATTTCCGGTGGAACACATGCATAGAACCTCTCATAGATTAATAAGTGAATTTTTTTGCACGGTATTTATGAAAGGACTACATAGCAAGAATTTGGCTATGCATGTGGCTATGTTCATATGCTAAATTTCTGAATTGCGGGTAAGTATTTACATGTGGCAATCTATGGCTCTGTTTTATACATAAAGAGGGGAAATTGTCAAAATACCACTTCAAAGAATGGTGACTCTCGAAACATCATTCTAAAGATTGAACATCGTACTGTAACACTCACAAGACATGTTGATGCACCAAATACCATTTTGGGCTCTTTATTGCATTTTCATACTTTTTCATTTTTATTGGCAAGGCAAAATGACATATTCGCCTTGGGTTGGACACACTCAAATTTGGTTTTGGACCTATTTTCTTGCCTTTTTGTGAGCATGCACTTTTCTTGTCTTCATCTTTGCACAAGTACTTTGTTGTTTTATGAGAGACCGTGTGTTAGGCCTAAGATATATTTTGTGATGAATAATTTGGCACCTTGGTTTGAGTTGAATTTGAAATTTAGGAAGTTTTTAGAAAATTTAGATTTTAAATTGTGATGTCATGGCTTAGGCTTTCTGACCACCACAGGGCGAGCGGTCAGACCGAGCAGAAAGGGTATTTCTAGTGCAGTTAGACGAACTGGCTGGGAGCGGTCTAACCGACATGGTGTCGGCGGTTAGACTGATCCCAGCTATCAGACTGGCCTAGTAATGGCGGTCAGATCGACTGTGGCGATTTGGGCTGATCAGCGTGAGTTGAGTTGAGTTGGTTTGAGTTTGTGTTGCATTGCATGATGCATGTGTTTGACTAACGTGAGTGTAGCGCATGGAATTTGTACTCGATATGGTTGCTTGGTTTTTGGATGTGCCGGTGGCTTGGAAGACATGGTGGTCGACGACAATTGTGACATCCCAAAATTCTTAGAATTATATTAATTGGATATTTTATTTTCTTTTCTTTTTTCTAATTTAGCCTACAGAGAGATTTATGAAAACTTATTCTATTTTTGTAGTCATTTTGAGTTAATTTTATTTTTGTTGAGTTCCTCTTGAGTTGTAGATTTTTTTTCAGATTTTTTCAGATTTTTAAAGATTTTTCTGCTATTTTCTAACCTAATTTGAAGTTCTTAGCTTTTTCTGAAAATCTCAAAAGGAATTTAAAATTATTTCCCCTCTCCCAAGCCGACCAGTGGCCGGCCTAGATCTTCCCTCGTGCCACACGACTGGACCTCACTGCGCCCATGCTTTTCCCTCCCTCTCCTTCCACGCGACGGCTCGGAACCGCTCGAGCCAACACGTGTCGCCCATCCGGCTGCCTGGCCCTGCCCGCCTCTCTCTCCTCCCCTCCCTCACTAACAGAGGGCCCCACCACCCTCATTCCTCCTACCACCCCGTCTCTCTCTCTCCGCGCCGCCGCCGCCATTCTCGCCCGGCTTCCCGCTCTTCTTGCGCACGGCCGCCCCACTCCCTTTTCTCCCCCTCACTCCACACACATGCCTCCCTTTATTTTCATGCTCGCCCTTTTCTTTCTGCACCCGCTCCACCCTTATCCCCTCCGTAACCGCCGCTGGCTCCGTGATCTCTAGTAAGCGACTAGCCACCGTTACGCCCCTTTGTGCACCTATAAACCCCGGCTCCGCTACTCTTCGCACTACACCCCATCCCTAGTGTCCCCTCCTGAGCCCCGAGGACCCCAGCACCATGTGCCCCCGCCTCCGAGCTTCGGAGTAACTCCGTGCGAGCCATTGCCGACACACTGGAACCACCCGAGCCTCGTCGTCTTTATCTCTGGCATCATTGTGCCCTCGCCAACCTTCCTCGCCCCTTCGCCAAGCTCGAGCGTCGCCAGAGCCCGTGTGCCACCGCCGCCCCTCTTGTCGTCGACCGCCCCCAGTCACTTTCAATCACCGCACAACGGTGAAATCGACTTCCCCTCTCTCCCCTCACCCTTGTGCACCCCTTCATAGGCCGCCGCCACCGACGGGATCACCGGCGACCATCGGTCCCCAAACTCCCTTCGTCGGCGTGCCACATTAGTGCAGGAGTGACGTGGCAGCCGACGTGTCCACCACGTGGCAACCCTAGGTCATTTCACATTGCCAAGAAAATGGAAAAAAGAACATTGCAATAAATGGCCCGAAATGGTTTTAGTGCATCGACTTATCTTTTGAGTGGTGCAATAAAAAAATCAACCTTTTTTTAAAAAAGTATGAAAATCAAGCTTTGGTGTGGTGTTCCCAGAGCAGCCATTTTTTGGAGTGGTATTTCACAAATTTCCCAAACAAAAAATTGGAGCTTTTTATATATATATATATATATATATATATATATATAATCTTAAATTTGTCGAAAGAAAAAATCATTACGCTAGAAGGAACAATAAACAAAGTTGTTACTAGCTTATGTCCACCTACATATATAATGTGGGTTGAAAGATTTCATTTTTTCATTTTTTAAATTTAAAAGATTTCAGCAATTAATTATGTAATTTCAACCAATTCGATAAGATATAGGAGTATCCGAGCCATCTATCGCCCTTGATCCAATGGCTCTCGAAACTTTCCATTCTCTACGGAGGAAGCTTCTTTACCAATTTTTAAGTACGGATGAGCTGTCAGAGGCGGACGCAAATATTTTTCTCGTTGTCTCCCTCCTCTTGCAGGTAGGTCCCCTCGTGCCGATTTCCCCTTCCCCTCTGCTCCTCTTCCCCGGATCTACCTCGACGACGCCTCCTCCCTCACAAACCACCCGCCGCCGCGAGGAGGCGATCGAGGCCGATCAGACGGCGCGCCAAAAATCGAGGGAAAACACACCGAGAGGTAGAGCAAAATGTTCAAGTTCCTGAAGGAGGTGGTCGCGGGATCCGGATCGGGCCTCAAGGACTTCCCCTACACCGTCGGCGAGCCCTACGCCTCCGCCTGGGGCTCCTGGACGCACCACCGCGGCGCCTCCAAGGTACGCGCCGGCACCCCTTCCCCTCTCAACTCCCGATCGGAGGCGGATCGATTAGATCCCCGTAGGGTACGCGAGGTGCTCGATGTGTCGCTGGTTCGGTTTAGGTGCTGAACCAGCGATTCGGGGGAGCGATTTTGAGCTGAAGCTAATCGTACGCGCTTTTCTGATGAGGATTTTAGCCCGCGCTTCCGGTGCTTTGTGGCCGCGTGCGCGTTGGATCGTGTGAGCCTATGCTCCGTAGCAGTCTCGTGGTACAGTTTTGGAGTTTGTGTTAGGCTGTCACTAGCTTTAGTAACGCCTCAGGAAGTAGAATTGGTGGATTCAGTGCTGAGTTCATTCGTGGCTAATCTGGTTAAACGAATGGGAAGTTTTGCGGTTGCATTTGGTTTGGATATCGCCATTTCGATGTGAGCTCGTTCGTTCTGCTTGGTGGTTGTGTGCAGTTGGCTTTCACATTGCTGCTGATAGATACGACATTGGAGGTCTCATGCTGATGCTAATGTAGATCCTGGCACTTCATTTAACTAGGGGTTGCTAATGCTAATGTGGATGCATAGTTCGAGGTCTCACAATAAGCTCGAAAACCAATGATCCATTGCTTTTGTTGAGTTATGTTAAAACCTTGTAGGATGTTACGGTTGAACTTGAGACGGATTGCATAACTTACAGTGGTCCTTCATTTATCCTTCAATATGTAGAAGTGTAGAACGTTTGTGCATCGTGTTATCACCCAGTTGATTGTCACCATGATGTTGATCACAATTCTAGGAGGTTTATTAGTCTGGTTTTACCTCAGCGTTGGATTTTTTTCTTGCGCAGTTTTGATTGTTTGAGAAGCTTGTTCTTTCTCCCCAAAGAATTACTGATTGCCTTAATTTTGTAACATATGTATACATTGTCTTCTCCAGGATGATGGATCGCCCGTGTCGATTTTTTCTCTGTCAGGGAGCAATCCTCAGGACAGGCACTTGGTTGCTGGTCGGAATGGTGTTAAGAGATTACGGACGGTAAGTTACAAATTTTGATCTTTAAGATTTTTGATGGCCAGTAGCACTCTTAACTTCCAACAGATTAAAGCAAAGCCTTTGGTGGTAAACAATCAAATCTTAAAAAACAGTCTAGACAAAATAAAAACAGGAAAAAAACTCTGCATAAAGCAGACTTAATAATAATGGTATTATATCTTAGCATTAGAAATGATGTACTTTCTATTCTCTGTTCAATTTTCACCATTTTTATTATTTTTTATGACTTGCTTTCCATGGACTTCTTACAGAAGTAGCAACTTGTACTGTATTGGAGGATATGTTGTGGGTTGGACTGGACTTTTTTTCCTACTCTTTTAGACATCTACTATTTTAGTTCAATGTTGTTGTGCTTATTGCAGGTGCGCCATCCAAATATCTTATCCTTTCTTCACAGTACCGAAGCAGAAGTTCCTGATGGACCTGCTGTGAAGCACACAATTTATATAGTGACAGAGCCTGTTACACCACTTTCTGAAAAGCTCAAGGAACTGAACCTGGGAGGTACACAGAGGTACCATCATTGCATCATACCATGAGCTTCTATTGTCTTCTTGTGTTAACAAATGACATATATGTGCTGAGATGTAGTACCTACTGTTCTACAATATACGATTTCAGCAAATATTTAAATAAATTTCCAGAATTATAAATAAGTAATAAAGCATGTTTCCAACATAGATTGAATGACAAGAGCAATATTAAAAGTTAAAACAATTGCAAGATCATAAATCTCTTCCAAGTCATTTAAATATGAAATCATGCTTAACAGGACTGCTGAAAATAAATGAACAATTAGCATAACACTCAAATTGTTATTTGTGCTCTTAGATGTCGGGCTGCTCTTATTTTAAACAAGGCCTCCTCGCCACAGTGGTCTAAATCTAATCAATGATTAAAAAGACGATCTCTAGATATTCTGCTAGTTTAGAGCTAAATTTCTTACCACAATAATCGATTGCGATTCAAGATAATTAAACAACTAATGAACTGCACTACCATATGCTATGCTATGATAATTAAGCCCTAAAACAGCAAGCATATTAATACAGCAGCAGATTATAGCTTCGGCAAGAACAGGACAGCAACACCAATTGCTAAAAAAAGCTCATTAACTAGCAGAACATCCTAAAAAGCCATCTTAATCTCATATAGACTGTTAATCCTCATCGAGCAAACAATCATCCCATAGATTATTATGCAATGTCTCCCAGAACTAGTGAATAAGATTATCAACCACTAAAGTACACTAGAACGGCTCACAATTGCACAATAATAGCAAGTACCGAAGGCAACTCACAAGGAGACTGCACACTAAGCCGTCTAGAAGGCAATAGACACACATATGGGCATGTCATCGACGGCGCTGCCCAGAAAACCTATCTCGGAGATACAAAGCCATCCACATGAGCCGGCTCACACCACGGTCTTGAGGTCGAGGTTCAGAGAATGCCGCACAAGATCAATACCCAACACCAGTCAAGTGCAAGTCTAGCCGGAGCACCACACACAGTTGCGGCCGAAACCAATACAAATCACTGCACCGGCAGTGAGCACAGTGACTCACCGCTAGCACCGCCACAACCCACCGGTGCGAAGCTGGCGCAATGCCGAGACGCTGCGAGAAACTAGCACCACTGCCGCCTTGACCCGGTGCATGGCCAAGGTCACCGCGCCGCTGAGACCTGGCCCCTTGGTTCTGCCTTCGCCGAAGCACGGCACACCGACGACAAGCCTCCGGTGTGGCCCCGGGTTGCTGGAGATTAGGAACTGAGCCAAGCCGCCGCCGGAGATCAAAACAATCGGGCAGTGGAAGGAAAAAGAGAGTTGGGAAAGCTCGATTGGATCTGAGGTGTTGAGAGGAGGGACCCGGGCTGGTAAGAGGAGGAGGAGAGGAGCTGCGCCACCACCGGCCATGCCGATTTCGCTGGAGGGAAGTGGGGATCGATCCCCACAGTCGCGCACCGGCCTCCACACGCGCAAGCCACGGTCAGCCCGAGCCAGCCTCCCTCTCCTTATCCCTTCTTCCTCTGGCTGACAGGTGGGCCCCTCTCCCCCCTTTTCTTTAATCCAAAACAAATTGGGAAATCCCCAAAATGCCCTCACGTTCAACACCTACTGCTAATTAAAGCTGAGTGATATGATTTGTGCTAAATAGATTAGAACTTTTTAATTTATATCAACCCTCAAGAGAATCTATTTGCATAGCAAGCTTTATCGTGATCCCATGATGCTGAGGATCTTTTTTTGGTTCAAAAATATCAAATTATGGTGGTAGACAAACCAGCGGCACTATGCCTGAAAGGTTTGGATGAATGAGTTCTTACTGTCTTATTTGTGTTGCCATAATGCTGCCCTTATAAACAAATATAATTTCCATAACTGGAGGAACTGGCGATGGTAATTGCAACCTAGAGGCCATGCTACTACACAAATTCTGGTCAGAGTTGGCACCATGTTGGTTTGCCATGGCATTTTGCTAGCCATTTCTTGAGAGCAAAGTTTTGCAGATTGGGCTAGCATTTTTTTCTTATTAAATATTTCGCTCAGTACTGTATTTTTTTCTTATCAGTGAACTTTATTCTTATTATGGCCAGTGAACTTTATTCTTATTATGGCTAGTAAATTGTGTTCCAGAGATGAGTATTTTGCTTGGGGTCTTCATCAGATATCAAAGGCCGTGAGCTTTCTCAACAATGACTGCAAGCTCGTAAGTTCCTGCCTTAAGAGTCAAAGAATGGGATGCTACCATATGCTACTTGTTTCATGCAAGCTGTTTATCAAAACTTCCTATTGTTTGTTCCTATGTGATATTTACTTGTAAATTTGATTACTTCTAATGGATGCTGGCTTGCTGCTTGCTTCTTGTATTGTTCTATTTTTCTCCAGAGGATGAAGCAAATTTCTTCTGTATCATGTGCCAATGGATTTGTTGCACCATGCTTCCAGCACATGTCATGTCAAAAGTTCTAGTTTTTTTTGTTCCATGGTTCTTGACCTAGAATGTTTTCTGCTTTTGATGTGGCTTCTACTTTATTATACAAACTTTTTCATCACAACAAAATGATTTTCTGCGGATCCCTAGTTTGTTTATCTTTTTAAAAGTTTAATACGGACTAACAAGTTACCATTGGCATTAGATCATGTAGTCACCGTGGTCTTTTGTGAGGCTTACATACCAAATCATTGTCGACGCAAATGAGCCCAATTATTATCCCACAGTCATCCAGCTTATACTGTGTTACTTCATTGGTCATTTGATTTGTCATTTGATTTCTTCTTTACCTTACTCTCTTAGTTGACATTACTTTTTTGAGAGGTTCTTAGATACCAATACAAATTGCATGTGTTTTACTGTTTTGCTTTACTGCAATGATACATTTGTAGTCGATGAACTGTTGTCAAGAAAAACATGTTGGAGGTGAGATTCGTTGTTGTGACACAATCAGTAAACTTATATTGTGTTGCTTTGTTGATTTACTCTTAGTTGACATTAATTGTTGAGAGATACTTAAAGATCAATACATGTTTTTTGTTTTACTGCAATGAAGCATTTAGATTTTATATATTGTGCTATAAAAACATGTTGGAGGTGCTTTAGTCATATTTGGTGATATTGTGATAATGCATCACTCTCCATTATTGAAATTAACAAATACTGGAAGTACTTTGGTCATAAATGAGCTGATTGCCATCACCTCATCAATTCCAGGTTCACGGGAATGTATGCTTGGCCAGTGTAGTTGTTACTCAAACTCTGGATTGGAAGCTTCATGCTTTTGATGTTCTGTCAGAATTTGATGCTAACAACGAAGCCTCTGGTAGCCCCATGTTGGTAAGGATTCTTAATCCACACCCTTATGTATATTAGTGAGATATAGAACTATGTACAATTCTCTCTCTGATATGTTTTGGTGAAAGTTCAAACAATTCTTTTATGTCAAGCTTGGAAGTTCTGTTGTTTCTTTTTCACACATGTGTTAATGTTGTTTCTCAAAAGCAGGATTTGATGCTCTTTAATATCATGGAAATGAAACGAAATGCATGGAGATATATACTATATTCCTTGATTACAATGTACACGTTTGAATTTGTGTGGAAAATCATCTGATATCTATGTTCCTTTGCAGCAATTCGAATGGTTAGTTGGAACGCAGTACAAGCCAATGGAGATGACAAAGTCTGATTGGGCTTCAATTAGAAAATCACCTCCATGGGCAATTGATTCCTGGGGATTGGGTGAGCACAGCTAGCTCACTGCATTCTATGTTGAATATTATGGTCCCTTTCTTTCATTGCATGCTCGTCTGGTTATTTTGTTTCTTTTTTCTTGGTTACAAAATGGGAAAAACTGTGTTCGAACAGTTCTTCACCAGATGTGCACTTGATATTCATGACTTAAACTGTGAAAGTTGTTTAATTATTCCTGATGGGTATCTCTCTTTCTGTCTATACCCATACTTTGAAATCTTTTATAGTAAATACTGCTGAGATTTTGCATTCTAGACCAAGCCAACAGTGAGAGTGACCAAAGACAAAACTTGTCAAGTGTAAATCAGTAAACTGAGATGATCTTAACTCTTCTGCTGTTTGCCCCTGGTGAATATTTTGGTTTGGTGCACAATGCCTATTTTTCTTCAACATTTTTCTTTATTTCCTGAAAGATGAAATAATGAGACCATATGGCACTCATTGCAGGGTGTTTAATTTATGAACTCGTTTCTGGTGCAAAGCTGATCAGGACAGAGGACCTTCGCAACACTGCTTCAATCCCAAAGGTTAGCTTGCATGTTTGCAGTCCTGACAGTTTATGTTTGAATTGGGCTATCGATTTTTTGTTTGCTGTTGATTTTAGAGTTTTCCAACCGTATTCTCCATTAACTGGACTGTACAACATATTCCAACAAAATTTGTACATAGTTTATGTGCCTTAGTTTATGTGCCTTTTAAAGTTATTGATTTCCTTTTCTTGTGTTGCAGTCTCTGCTTCCAGATTACCAGAGGCTCTTGAGCTCTACACCTTCTCGAAGACTGAATCCTTCAAAACTTATTGACAACAGTGGTAAGTTCAATATTTTTCCTTGTCATTTCAGGCACTATTGTTTTATTTGACATGACATTTTCTTGTATTAATGCCCTTCTTCTTCATTGTTTTCTGTTAATGCCATAATTCTGAGTCGCATGTCAAATTATTGCACTGCTTTCAAAACGCTTCAATGATGATTTTGGCTCTTCTTTTTCAGAGTTTTTCCAGAATAAGTTGGTAGAGACCATCCAGTTTATGGAAGTTCTTAATTTAAAGGATAGTGTAGAGAAAGATAGCTTTTTTCGAAAACTCCCAAATATAGCCGAACAGCTTCCTCGTGAGATAGTTCTGAAAAAGGTACTGTGAGAGGCTCGATTATGTTTTGGACTTCGGTTGATTTTTTGTGCAACCAACTGGAGCGCCTTGTTTATATGCTTATATCTTGGCTATTTTGTCAATAGCTGCTCCCTGTATTGGCTTCTGCTCTTGAATTTGGTTCAGCTGCTGCTCCAGCCTTGACTGTATTGTTAAAGATGGGCTCCTGGCTTCCCGCTGACCAATTTAGTACCAAGGTTTGTCTTCATTTCTTTTGTTTTCACTCAATATATGTTAGTTTTGGTCAGCCCAGTAAACACTGTTTCAGGCATTGTCGTGCAAGTTGATAATGCTGGCCTTTCTCAGGTTTTGCCGACTATTGTGAAGCTTTTTGCCTCTAACGACCGAGCTATCCGAGTTAGTCTTTTGCAGCACATAGATCAGTTTGGGGAGTCATTGGTGGCTCAAACTGTTGATGAGCAAGTATGTGATCTGTTTCTGCATGTACATCTGGAGATATGTTTTTGGAATGTTGACTTGACAGAATAAATATCTCTAATGTATTTGCAGGTTTTTCCTCATGTTGCCACTGGGTTCTCTGATACTTCTGCTTTTCTTCGTGAACTGACATTGAAGTCGATGCTTGTATTGGCACCAAAAGTGAGTTGCATGAACCTTTACATTGGGCTTAAGTTTGGTTTGATCATGTCTAGGTGACTAGTTCTATCATCTTAGATTGGCTCGGTAAACTAAGCAGTTCCATTAAACACAAATTATAGCGAAGAAGTTTGCTGTTCTGCCAAAAATATTGAATTTGCTAGTTGCATTATCAACATTCGCATCGCAGAGAAAATCTTTGTGCCTGTATTACGTTGTTTACCAATTTTGGTATGTTAACAGTTTTCTTTTAAAAAATTGTTCTTCTAAATTTAATTTGACACCCAAGGTTCACTTATTACCGATCCAGTTGCATGTTGTGTCTCTTAGGTGGGCGCTGCTTAAAATTGTGGTCAAACTTGGTAAATATTTGCTTCCTTCTTGAAGGGCCTGTCCTGGTTTTCGACTGGCTTTTGCTCCCTATGGTTCTGCTTTTTTGTGAAGTAATTCATCAAACATGACATGTTTCTGGTCAATCCTGAAGACAGTACAAGGTTTAGTAACACTAGATTGACCCAAATGGTGCATCCCACACTTAGTCTACATGCAATGAACTTCACCACTGTTTAGATATTTCTGTTCTGGCATTGTTTGATTGCTGAGCAGCAGCATCCAGATGGTTTGGGAACCATGTTTGTTTACATTAATTAACTGCAAGTCAATATTAAGTCATGTTTTAGGCTAATCAATGACAAATAAGCTTTCAAGAAATGCAAGCTTATTCATTGAAGAGTTTGGAATTTATGATTACCCATTTCTTGTCTTGATATTTTGACTTTTGTATACCTCATGGTCCTTTTCTTTTCATGAACATTATTACTTCTTTATGAGTTATGACTAATTGGCTTATATGTTACTGTAGTTATCTCAGCGTACAATTTCAGGATCTCTCTTGAAGTATCTCTCTAAGCTCCAGGTGATGTTCCATTCTTATTGAAATTGGTTTTAGCTCTGTCAAACTTGGATATGAGAAGATTTATACTGCAGTTGTAGTAAAAGCACTGTTGTCGGTCTTCAGGTCGATGAAGAACCTGCAATCCGGACAAACACTACAATTCTTCTTGGAAATATTGCAAACTACATGAATGATGGGGTTCGTATAAGAAACTCCTACCTTATTCGTTTGTTTTTCTAACTAATTTTCCTTTGAAGTGTTAGACATGCTGCACCCGTGATGATGGGAAAATTCACTGAAACAAGCTATCTTCAACATGCGGCAGTTGGCATATCTAGGGAAATTTTTTCCAGCAATTTTCTCATGTCTTGAAATCCAGTTGTTTTGTTGTAGGCTTTTGTCTTCATGATCAGGGTTCAAGTATAAGACTGAGGAAATGCAAAAACATGATAAAAAAAAAGAAATATCAGAAGAAAGTAGTAATTAGCTGGAAGCCCCGGAACCTACCACAAAACTAGTTGGGCCCAGGATTTGCCCCAAAATGGGAAACAGAAATGTTTCCAGGAGCAAGCTCACAATCTTTTCTTGATTCATGCTGCAACTTAATTTTGCATTTCCTTGTGTAGCCTGGATATGGAGTTCATTTGCTAGTTCTACCTTATAGTCTGTGCTAACAAGGCCTTGTTATTTTGACAGACTAGGAAGCGAGTATTGATCAATGCATTCACAGTCCGTGCATTACGTGATACCTTCCCTCCTGCTCGAGCAGCTGGTATATTAGCCTGTGCAGTTGTGCTGTTGTACTACTCAATAGAGCTATCTTCCATTGATTATTAGCAAGCAAGGTTGTGAATCCATCATTTTACCATGGCAGGAATCATGGCGCTGAGTGTCACTAGTTCATACTACGAAATGACAGATATCGCAACTCGTATCCTGCCTAACATTGTTGTCCTCACATTTGATCCAGATAGGTAATATACAAACTTAAGCTCTATCTGTTTCTAGTTTCTCATTGTTACCTCTTGTAATGGGCAATTACAGGCTTAAATCCTTGTAAATTTCCTGGATTGATGATTGTGTGGTCCTAATCAGTAATCACTAATCACCATTAGTTACGTTCAAGTGGAATTCAGAGTTTCAGACTGTTGGCATCGCTCCAACATGAATTGATATCACCATTGTTCCATGTCTGAATATGCTAGTATTCATCAGTCAATTTGACTTATCATCTTCTTAAAAGCAAGCTTTGATTATTAAATTTTTGCCCTAACTGCTGTCGCACGATTCAATAGCATGTGGTCTCCAATCTCCACGATTTGGAGACATCATTTGAGCATTAGATGCACGGTATATTCCACTTTGGACAAAAGTTGATTTAGATCGAAATATGAAGTTTAACAACCTAGGTGGTCAATGCCAAGGTGGCAAAATGAGCATCATATTTACAGCCCTTCGTTTTTCCAGTTCGAACTGTACTTGTCTACATCTTATCTTGGTCTTTCAACTAAGCCATTCATTGGTTTTATAGTGACGTGAGGACCAAAGCTTTCCAGGCTACCGATCAATTCTTGCAAATAGCACAACAACATCATGAAAAGGTATGCATATCTAGTTTACCTGCTTACTATATATCCACTATGCTGGACCATTTTACTCCACTACTAGTTTGCTCTAAATACTACCACAACACCTATTTGTGGGTTGTGGCGCAATATGTTGGCAGGTAACTTAGTGTCACTATACATATTCCTTTTGTTTGCTTTATTCCAAATGATCATCTCTCTAAAGCATGTGCTAAGGCAAAGAGTGCAAAATAGATTTCTCCAGACAACTCAAAAATGAGAAACAATACTCTGAAATCATAGCCTCAATTTGTTCTGGACCGTAAGAAAAAATGGAAATGCCAGGCATTCACAAACCCATACCTTGCAACACTAGGCTAATCACCCCTATCTGTGTTTATTCAGTTTTGACGGCTTTGATACTGTACACTTGTTGCATCCTAGGCTAAATGTTCTACAAATAGCTTCATTGGTCTCTACATTATTTCTGAGACAAGGCTTATCTTCTCTGCTGCATCGTCGCTAATAGAAAAACATCTTTACCCTTCTGTTTTGTTGATGTTGCTGTTCTTATGTTGTGAAAACTTCTACTTGGTTGTGTATTTTAGCTTAATATGGGTGACAACAGGACAGCTGAAGGTACTGGTATTCAGTTAAAGCCTGGAAATGTTGGTTTACTCGGGTAAGTTGTCATTATGTAATAACCATATGCATGATTGTTTCGTTATGTCTTGAAATTGGAACCCTATAGGTACTGTAAGCTATTCTCTATCCCTGCTGCCAAAAGAAAATATTGCTTTAAAATTTGGGCTATCTTGATTGTTAATCAAATCAATTATGTTATTTTTCTGAAAGCTGGGACAGCGCATACTGAACTGTCTCACACTATTGCTATCACTAGTAAATTTAGTTACCTAATATCTCAAGTGCGTATATGTGGCTGGCCTTTCATAAATGATGTGGGGCATCTTTTGTTCCCTTCTTTTGGTGTAATAAATAATAATATGGAGAAATTAGCAAGCTCATAACTTATGCGTAAGCCTTCCCCTACATCGTAGGTTTATGTGTTTATGTTACAGTACATTATCATTTTAAAGTTCTTTAGGGGATTTTTCTACCGTCTGCATTTTTTGTCCTACTTGTGCTGATGCTTAACTGAAAGGCGAATAAAAACCATTATGTATTTGTTGACTGCATACCTACTGATATGGCAGATACCATTGAATGTTTTATGCCAGTTTGCTGGTTGTTCATTCACTGGCTCTATGGAACTAGTTTTTAGGGCCATTTTGTCAATATTGCACTTTGCTGTGCTGCTGGATCTAATTAATTACATGAATATTTACAAATTTTAGTAAAATATTTCTTTTTTGGATCTAAAATAGAGGTTGATTATTTGGTGTATACAAAAATAGAAAAATGTAAGTGATTTCTTTTTTAGTTGGCCACTGCTCTGCCAAAGGAAGCCTTAATGCTGTATACTTGTGATGGAAGCTATCTTTATGTTTGCGCATTTTATCTTTAAATATTCTGGTTTTGTATACAATTGAATTATTCACTAGAAACACATTCATATACAGGTGGGCCATGAGTTCTCTTACTCAGAAGGGAAAAGCTGCTGACTATGGTCCAGTATCTACTGCAAATGCCAGTAACACTCAAGCTTCAGCACCCTCCAGTGCCACATCAGGTATTAGTCATTTGTTAAATTGCTTTGATCCTCATAAGTGTTAAGCTCGGTTCTCACCAATTGCATATAATTGAGGCGCTATAAAGGTGACAAGATGTAAATGTTTGGCAAGATGATTAACAAAGTAATATATGTGTTACATTGCATGTGAATCCTCATCTTGTGTCAATTCTATTGTCACAGATATTCAGTCTGCCACAGTAGCATATGCACCATCCACATCCAGCTCTTTTGATCAAACTGCACCAGCATCAGCAAGGTCCTCGGTAGATGGATGGGGTGAGCTCGAGAATGATAATTTTCATGAAGAGGATGGTAGTGATAAAGAAGGATGGGATGATGTAGATCCATCTGAGGAGAAGCCGCAACCATCTCTTCTGTCTAACATACATGCTGCCCAGAAACGTCCCGTGGTGCAACCAAAGCAACCAGGTAGGTTTTGCTCGTTTGTCCTTTTGCATTTGTTTTACTCAAGTAAGCACATGCACAGCTGTGCTAAAAGAACTTAATAATTTAATTTCTTTATTTTTCTATTCAATTTTGTCAACTGCAGCTTCAAACTCATCAAGATCGAATCCACCAAAGGTGCCAAAATCAGAAGATGATACTCTATGGGGTCCTATAGCTGCTCCAGCACCCAAAAGTGCATCAAAGTCTGCAGACATCAAACCCTCAACATCGCACAATGATGAGGATGACCTCTGGGGTTCAATAGCTGCGCCTCCGCCAAAATTATCTGGGAAGCCTTTGAAGCCAGCAGCAGCAAACAACGACGACCTATGGGGTGCCATCGCAGCACCCCCACCAGCAACCAAAGCTAGGCCTCTAGCTTCATCAGGTAGGGGTCAGGGAACGAAGCCAGCACAACCAAAACTTGGTGCTCAAAGAATAGCAAGGACATCCTCAACTGGGATATAGAGTGCCATGATATCAATTCTTGTACAAGGATGCAAATTAGCCTCTCTTTTTTTTCTTTTTACCTTTGCCTTATGTCCAGAAGAAAACCTTTTTTTGTAAACTAGCCCAGTCATTTATATGGACATGATTTTGCCCACTGTATTATTTCACAATTGTGTATTACGATAGCTTCATAAGATTTATGTACATCACAAAGGTGCAGTGACCTTGATTTGTTTTATTAATATATTGGTCTTACCTTTTTTTTCTCTGGGTTTGGGTTAGTTTTCCTTTTTTTTCCCGTTGTATTGGGAAGGAACACATAATGCAGTTTCTACTTTCTCTTTTTACAATGCCTGGACTCGGCTCAAAGTCGTTCTGATTTTTGGAAGGCGTCTTACCTTGCCTGTTGATATGAATTTACTATGGTCGGATGCCGTGTTATCAGAAGCCATGTCCATGTTGCCGGTTTTTATGATGAACTAGGATCAACATGCACCTCCAGCTCCGATTCTCATAGAAAACATGCAGAAAGCAGCCGCCAGTCTCATCTGGTACTTCAACAAAAATATAAAGCATGACACTACATTGTCGATGAAATAAGATAGAGCTGTCAGTACATACATGGGTTGACAGCACCCAGGACAGAGCCAACGCCGTGGCCAATTCCTGCACTAGCGCCAGCTAGAATGGATCTGCTCGCGACCAAATGGGCGATCAGTTTCGACAAGCGGTGACCCCGGCGCCCTGTCCTGCAGCGCCTCCTTGCTGACCTGCTTTTGCAACGAAGCCAAATCAAATTAAACTCATCCAGTCACCAGTGACAGTCGGATAGTATTTATCAAAAGGCAGCTTATCAAAACAAAGACCAACCATGGATAGACATACCTGATGCTGACGCATTCCTGGTGGCCCTGAGCCGTCTCTCCTGGCAACGAGCAATGCACTCTAATATAAAGGCTGCAAAAGCTGTTACAAGGAACACGGTGGTTCCAACGACTGCAACGATTGCGGTGGCAAAACCGTCCGTCTTCTTCCCTGCAGGCATTGATGCACACACATATATTCACATCTTCTAACGCATTTTGGATGCAGAAGATTGCAGCTCATCTTATGCATACATACAATGACGATCTGGTAGGCAGATGTAGATCATGCATGGTCACTGTTCTAGCTTTTTCCTATCATTTCCATTTTCCTAAAAAGATGATAATTAGCAAATTCCAACACTAAAATCAGGCAGCTTACAAATACTTACCGGGATTTTCTGGTGTAATAGATACTCGATCCGTAGGTAGCAATTGTAGCCGAGCTCCTCGACTCCGTGGAGCCCCTAGCAGCATTCCGAGTCCTTCACGCATCGTTCGCAGTCCGCCGCCGTGTGGTCCCTCGTGCACTGAGCCAGCACGTGCACCGTACGCTCCTGTCTAGTCGCGTTTGCGGTGGCCAACATTTGCTCCCAGCTGTTCGTGGCGCGCATCGCCAGGAGCTGCGACTGGTAGATGAGCTCCAGGTCGAAGTTGTCGAGGTACGAGACGTCATCGTCGGAGTACAACGCCGTGCAGCCAGGAGGCACTGGTGTCAGTGTAGGCTAGGAAGCGGCCGCCGTACCAGGCACTTGTTGATCCAGCCTATCTTAAACGCACGCTTCTACGGTAGATTGACGAACACAAGTGGTTTGCTGGAGTTAAGAGCACGATGACGGAGCTAATAATAACACTGAACACAAAAGAAATCTATATGTACTCGTACACACGAGTACTCAACACACACTCTTACAATACACACATGCAATAAGATTAACCTAATAATCACCCCTAAGCTTGTTGCATCTTCTTCACAATAGCGCTAGTTCATCGTCAACATCCATCGCGATGAGATGTGCCTCCATTGCCTATGCTTTCTCCTTCTTGTTAGGCTTATGGCATTCTGAAATAAAGTGTCCATAACCATTATAATTAAAACACCTTACCTTTGCCTTGTCACCTCTTCGGTATTGACGACCACCGCCGCCACCAGAACCACTTGAGAAGCCTTCACCTTCATGCTTCGATAATCGAGCCTCCCACTCCGTGCACGTCAGGAGCAAGTGCTATTTGTCTTCATCACTATTACCGTAGTGCCGCTCTCCCTCTTCTTGCGTCTTCAAGTGCCCGATTAGCTCTTCGATCAACATGTTTTTATGTCACTGAATTACTCAATCGTGGTGACGAAGGGAGATAATTTCTTGGGCACGGCACGTAGAAACTTCCGCACGATGTAGGGATCTTCCATCTTTTCGCCTAGACCTCGTATCTTGCTGAGGATTGTCGTCAACCTCATCGCGAAGTCATCGATCTGTTCGGCATCCCTCATGCGCAAGTTTTCAAACTCGCTTTTGAGATTTTGTACACGCGCCTCCTTGATGTGATCGGCACTGAGATGCATTATCCTCAGGGTGTTCCAGGCATCCTTTGTGGTCTCCTTCTCCGCTAGGAGCAACAACATATCTTCCGATACCATGAGGAAAATTGTCGCGAGCGCCATTTGATCTTGCCTCTCGTTCACCTCTTCATCCATGATTGTGTTCCACATGCCCTGAGTTGAACAACTTCATCTTCATAGCCCAAGTCATGCAGTTACTCCTTGTGAGCATGGGATACAGGAGGGAGATAATGTCCTCGCGCGCCGATGCCTTCGGCACGCTCCCATCACCGATCTTCAGAACGCCCCCGTCACTGGTGATGTTTCTCAGTGAGCTCGGACGCGACATGGATTAATAAAGGTGTACATAAACACAAGCTCTGATACCAATTGCACCGGCTCGCGCCTCAGCCATCTATGATGTTCTTGGCGGCGGTGGACAGGGACGCAAGGCACTCGGGCGACACGGGATCGCTAAAGCAGAGGCTGCGGGTGAATGCCTGGTCGCGGCAGGCCCCACCGGACCACAGGAAGGCGAAGCCCGTGGGAGCAGCGGCGGAGGGGAGGGCACTGAGGAGAGAGCGGAGGTTGGCACAGAATGCACTGCTGTTGGTGGGCGTAAGCAGCGCCGCAGTGTAGTCGATTGCGGTGTACTCTTGGGAGGTGCTGGGGCTCGACAATATGACGGCGATGATGATGATGATGATAAAGAGGAGGAGGAGGAGGAGAGAAGAAAGTGTTGAGGATGCCATGGGCGATGGTAATGGTGGTAAAGAAGGAGGGAGGCACCATAAATACCATCACAACTGTTAGAAATACACCCAGGAATCACACACTCGATTCGCTCGTGGAAGCACACTACATGTGGAAGACGGCGAACAGTAGAGTAATTTTTCGACGCGAACTCGACTTGCATCGTTTTTTCACCTTTTTCTATTATTCATGCCTCCTTAATAGATTGATTATAAAAATATAAATAGACACTCTGTGATTCGATTTTACCGGCCACAACTTCACGACTTGCGCACACCATGCACTACCCGAAAGACTCGCTCAACCTATTGAATCAGCCGTTACTCGGACGCCTAGCCTCGATCATGGCTTCTCGACTACGCCACTTTGACCACGGCTGCTCTCAGTACTCAGTACACGGTACTCAATGCTATTGTACTCTTCCGAGTACCAACCGAATCACTTTGACTCGGTGCCCGACCACACTACTTCCAACCACGGCTTACTACTCGAACACATGACTCCGACTGTGGCTTTGGCCATGACTCCTACGACCACTTATAATTTGACTCCTACGACCACTTACAATTTAACTCCTATGACTACTTACAAATTATCAAGATTAACTCTAACATTCTCTCCCTTAATCTTGATACTTTGACTCACAAGACGAAGTCTGATCTCCTGATACATCTCCAAGGAGTTTTGCCTTCTTCTTGTTGACCATGCCACTCGTGACATAACTTGTCAACGTCTTTCACATCTTTATGCTAATGACACACCTCATCGACGACTTTGACCAGTGACATAGGTCAATCGTCGTTTCAAATGGCGATAGCTGGTTATTTATGTGATTTTTTAGTCAATAGTATATTTTGTAATATTATTAAAGAAATGATTGTTTAAAAAAATCTTGCTGTAGTAGTTGAATGAGATCAGGTGGTGCTTTTTGACCGGTTGCCCCACCGCCACCCCCCTGTGTCGCCGCGTGGCTCATGGAAGGCTGCAGTGCACTACTCGGATTGGAACAACTAGTCTATGGGAGAGGGCCTCAGGTGAGGCTCCCATCGTTTTGTCAACGGTGGATAGGGGAGCCTTACCCTGAGACCCTCCATAGAAAATCCTTCCCTCGAATTGGTATCGGAACAGAACTGACTGCAATGCAAAAGGCTACAATCTATGTGACACTTGTACACATATCCAGTGGGATTCACGCGCCATACGTCACGTACTAGTAACATGTTTCCAGTGAAGCACTGGAGCGTGCTCTGAAGCCTGAACTGAACCTCGGCCATCTACCTTGGATCAAGATCAGACATAAATGTCACACCATTCAATCACTGAAACCGGTCGAAGCCGAGTGTAACGCCGGCGCGGAGTGAGTTGGCAGCGACATCGACTGGCTGTCCAGCATCAGGACGACCGCCGACACGTCGGCCTGAACCTCGGGTTCTTCTGAAAACACAGGAGCCCGATCTTCACGCAGTAGAGCGTCTCAACTAGTAGTGAAGATTTGGAGGCTCCAAATTGCAGCAGAAGCTTTCTTGCCAGCTGATGCCTTCGGTTTCTAGTGCAACCAGCTAATGGCTCCCCTTCACAGGGAGCACCAGATTCTTCACCAGTAATCTTTGCAGGAGCACGACCCACCATCGAAGCGATGGAAGCGGCTGGCGTCCCTGACGAGAAACGCCCGGCTGGTGATTGCAGAGACTGTCTTCAGGAACGAGTGGCAATCCCCGCATACCCTTAGGTTCTTGATCACCACAAACTCACTGCCCATGCCGTTCAGCAAACCAAACGCCACGGCGAGCTTCTCGCTGTGAAAGCCAGCCAACGGCGTGGCGCCTTTTTCCATCCGCCCCTCGACCGCTCCGCATTTCCCCATTCCTGTGATGCCGCCCATCTTCTCCTTCAACATCTGCTCGAGCTTGATCACGAGCTCGTAAATCCTCTTCGCCTGCGGATGCGAGTGGTCGTCAGCCATGAACAGGTGAACCCTCCCCTTGTGTTCGACGTAGCTGCACCCCGGATCCTTCTTGAGCCCGCGCTCCCTCATCATCGCTCGTACCCTCGCCACGCTGTCCAATTGTCCCGTGTCAGTGTATATGTTCGCCATAAGCACGTAGTAGCCCACATTGCTCGGCTCGATCTCGATGACATGCTCGAAAGCCACCTCTCCGATTTCCACATTCTTGTGTATCTTGCACGCCCCAAGAAGGGCACCCCACACGGCACCGTCGGCCGGCATGGGCATCGACGAGATGAGTTCTCGTGCCTCCTCGAGACGGCCAGCACGTCCGAGGAGGTCGACCATGCAGGTGTAGTGCTCCAGTGTAGGACGCAGGTTGTAGGCGCTCTCCATTGCTGAGAAGTACTTGCGCCCCTCGTTGTACATCCCAGCGTGGCTGCACGCCGACAAGAGGCCGACCATTGCGACATTATCCGGCCGGGTGCCTTCAGACACCATCCTTTCCAAGAGGTTGACGGCGATGTCGCCATGCCCGTGCATGCCGTACCCGGTGATCAGCGCCGTCCACGACACGATGCTCTTCCTGGGCATTTCGTTGAACAGCTGCTGCGCCTGGGGCAAGCTGCCGCAGCGAGCGTGGAAGTTGATGAGCGCGTTGCAAAGCTGCACGTTGGTGCGGAAGCCCGGGAGTCTCTCCCGCACGTAGCGCTCGACGCCAAGGCCAACACTGCGCGCGCCGAGGTGAGAGCAGGAGGAGAGCACGCCGACGAGCGTCACAGCGTCCGGCTCCACCCCGCCGCCGTCCCGTCCACGCATGCGGTGGTAGAGCTCGAGGGCGTCCACGGCCAGGCCGTTCTGCGCGTGGGCCGAGAGCACGGCGTTCCACGAGACGAGGTCGCGGGAGGCCACCGGCATCTCGTCAAAAACCTGCCGGGCAAGGGCGGCGCCGCCGCGCGCGTACACCGATATGAAGCAGTTGGCCACGGAAGTCTCGGCGGCGAGTCCGGCTCGAGCCGCGAGGGCGTGGAGCTGCGGCACGGCGCTCAGAGGAGCGGCCGGGACCAGCGCCAGGAGCGTGACGGCGTCGAAGCGGGCGCCGGCCGCGCGCATGCGGCGGAAGAGGGCGAAGCAGGCGACCGGGAGTGCGTGGAGAGCGCAGCCGGAGATGAGGGAGTTGAAGGCGGTGCGGAGCGTGGTGGGAGGCGTGGACGCAAGGGGCATTTCGTCGAGGAGTTGGTGGGCGCGCGGGAGGAGGCTGAGGCGGGAGTAGGAGGAGAGGAGCGCGGAGAGGAGGTAGGCGTCGGAGGCCGGGAGCAGACCGCGCTTGGCGGCGAGCGCGTGTATCTGGGCGACGCCGGAGGGGAGGGATAGCGCGGCGCAGGAGATGACCGCGGCTGGGAGCGCCAGGGCGTGCGGCGGCGGCGAGGGGTCGCCGTGGCGTAGGAGGGCCAGGGCCTCCCGGTGCCGTCCGAGGCGCGTCAGGGTGCGCACCTGCGAGCTCCATGGCTCGGTGGTGTTAACGTCGTCCGAGATGGCGGTGGCGGTGGAGGTTGGCGCGGAGATGGAATGCTCGGTGACCATGGGCTGTAGCCTTGGTTTGGTGCGGAGGTGGAACTTGAAAGGGGTTCGACCGTATGGGCCTCTCGCTGGCATGCGGGCCCGTTCTGTCAGGCATGGGCTAAACGCAGTGTGTGCTTCTGCTACGTACGAGGATTGCAGCATTTTTGAGCCAGTAGGGATGCAGATTAGATTGTGCAAACAACGAATCTGTCCGAGAATAAGCCGGTTATAAAACTTCTCTAATTCTTTGTAGGGAGTGTCTATACAACATGTGACTATTTTTGGAGATAAAAACAGTCAGATGTTAGAACGTTGGATGGTGATCTAACGCTCCAGATCCTTTTTTTTTAGGGGGTGCTTATATTTGATTTTTTTTGGAGGGGATGCTTATATGAGTGAATCCGTTGGATAGAGATCCAACGTCTCTAGATCATCTGACTGTTTTTACCTTCAAAAATAGTCGAATGTTGTATAGCATTTCTCTTCTTGGTATTGGACTCTCTATGCATGAAACAACTGTACATCTTCCATAAACCTCAAAAACGTTCATATGTTACTATAGATTTTGGTTTATAAATAGTAACAATTTACAAAGAAGTTTGTAGAAAGAGACTTATGTGTGATTTTAGTCGATATAAATGAAGTCACTACAGTGTGTACTATCGATTAGTAGATTTTATTGTAAAAAATACTTATTTAAGAAACTTGTGTGTGATTTTATAAATTAAACGAACAATAAAGAATGGAGAATCCTTTATGAATTTTCACAGTGTAATTGCATCTTTCCGCCGCATGAGTAGGGGAAGACGAAAGAATATTCAGGTGTGCTCAGTCTCCGTACCGCCGGCTACGCAGGACCGAGCTCACAGAGCTGTACCCGAGCACCCGGTGAAGCGGCCCCTCGGCCGGCCATCGCTGCTCACCGCTTAATCTGCTCCTCGCGAGCGTGTGCTCCCCCATGTCGTCCGCGCTGGAAACGGCAGGCTGCGGCGCGGAAAATATCTTCTTCGGCCGGTCCGTCGAGCCGCCACTCGCAGGCAGCGTCAGGGCGAGCAGTTCCCCGCAGCCGCCGCACTGCAGCCTGGCTGTTCTGTCCACTGACAGGGCGACCGGGAGCTGCAGTATCTCCGAGCACTTGTCGCAGACGACGAACGGCGTGCCGCCCAGTATCGGGCGGCAGTGGTGCCTCCGCGGCCTGCGCCGCTCGCCGCCGCGCCGGCTGGTCGATGCCGACGAGGAGGAGGAAGTGCTCGCGTCCCGGCGCGAGCCGTCGGTGGGCAATGCCTGCACGAGCTGCGACTCAAGACGGCGCATGAGGCGGGAGTTGCGCCGTGTGGCTGTATGCGTGCTGCCGCTATCGTTGCAAGCCGCGCTTGTCCGTGGAGGCATGCGGGCGTGCCGGTGCCCCTCGACGCCGGCGGCGATGACCTTTTGGAGGTTGTCCAGCGCCTGCAGGAGGTCCCTTTGGAACGCCGAATCTGTCAGTGGCGACCTCGCGACACCGGCCGGTTCATGTCCTGACAAGTCTATGGACGCCTCTTGGAGTTCTTGCGAGCACAGCAGCGACGCCCGGCACCGGTAATACGAAGCTGACGTCGGCACGTCGGACTCTGAGCCGGCGCTCGATCCTTCGTCCCTCGGCGCATCCAAGTCACCACTCAACGGCCGTCTGGTTCTCCGCGACGACGGCCGGAGTTCACTCACGCGGCTGTGCAGCGGCAAGCCGCTTCTTTCAGCCTCCGTTTGCCCGTTCTGATTCAGACCGTTCAGACTGCTGATTCTTGGACCGGTTCTGACGGAGTTGAAAGCTCTGTATGGCGAAGAGGAGGACCCAGCCGAACCGCTCAACCGTGGAGGCTGTTCGCCGTCGTCCTCGACGGCCCAAGGCTTCGGGTTTGACGGCTCTATTTCGTCGGAGAACACCGACACGGTGTCGGCGGAGAGGATCTCGAGCTGCGCGAGGGCGTACTCGGTGTCGTCCGTCGGTTCCGGGTTCTTGCCTGCAGCAAGGCAGAAGAAGAAGGCGTCGCGTCAGGTGTAAGGAAACGACGGCATTGCGCACCGGAGCACGTTTTCAGGTGTCGTGCTGTGGATTTGTACCTCGGATGGGCTTGCGGCACTTGCTGCAGGAGTAGATGACGGCCTTGGGGTCCTGGTAGATCATGGCGCGGCAGTAGGGGCACCGCCCGAACCGCATCTTCACCTGCTCGCTCTGCATGGCCGTCGGCCGTCTCGTCGCCGGGTGATGCTTACCTGCAAGAAGAGAGTAGAAGTTAGGTTAGCGATGAACTTGCCCTTCTTCCCTTCATGTCCTGCCATGCTCTCTTCCGTGTTTGATTGGTAAATTTTCTGTGTGCCTTCTCTAGCTTACTACAAATCAGGGGGAACAACATGGCATCTGGTATTGGACAAAATCTCATATGCATCTAGATGATCATCTCCTATTCTGCAATATCCTACGTACCCTGCCTAGATGCAAAATTCTCAGAATCCTCCCAACTGCTTGGCCTCTTCATCTACTCATCGCAAGAAGGGCAGGAATGCCCCAACCATGCGCTGATCTTCCTTCTGAAACGTGAGGCCAAAGCAAGCACGATCGAGTAAGAGCTAGCTAGAAAAGTCCCCCTCCCTCGAGACAGCAAGGAAGTAACAGCCGAATAAAAGATCTAGGCACAGAAGTCTTACTGAGCGAGCAGGCGACCCAGTCCTGCACTTGTGCAGTGTGTTCCCCTCGCCTCTAGTTATCTCTCTCAACTGTTCCTTCTCGAATGCTCCCAGCCAGCAAATGGATTTGAACTGTTCGCTTACGGCGAGAATTCACATAATTTTAGATTCAAAAAATTATTTAGAAAATTCGTTTCAAAAAACCGTTCTTTCTATTTTAACATACAAAGAAACAAAAGGCCAAAAGTCATATTCTTTTGACTGCAACTGATAGTTTTTTACTGTGCTTTTCGAGGCGACAGCAAACGACAAAGGCGCTGACATAAATGGTCCATACGGTTTTAGGCTTAAAAAGTCATTTAGATAACTCACTTTAAGAAATCGTTCTACTTATTTTGATTTTTAGAGAAATCAAAAGCCAGAGGCTGGGGTTCTGTAAAATTTCAGTCTTCGCCTGTTGCCGGCCGTACTCCGTAGCTATATTACACCCATGCTGCTTCTAATGATTGGACAGACTCCAATGAAACGAGGCATGCTAGAACATTAGAGGTGAAATTATCTTGTGAAAAAATTGCATGCCTGTACTGCTCATCTCTGTGCCATATATCGAGAAGGGAGAAAACCATTCAGGAATAGACGTCTTACGCTGTCAGTGTGAACTTCCTTGTATATATATTCCGTGTGTTCACACAGCATTGACGTTTGTTTCCAAAAAAAACGTTGACGTCAAAGGAACAGCCGGGGTCAGGTTGATACCTGAGCTAATCCAGAAAGCACGGAAGAATATCTGCATCCCATCTTGAGTCCATTCGTTTGGTTTCGGGACATACTCATAATGCATGCCTGGATTAACCGCTTTGATTGCATTGAAGAGTGCTGGCAACTGCAAGTACCCATCTTCCCAATCCCCATATATCATCTTCCAGATGCGTTGCTTTGCCCTCCATGCTTTTTCATACCTTACCGCGTATCCAAATTTCTCCTTAACAATCCCAGCTAGTGTCTTCACCTTCATATTGGGTTCTCCCTTTACTATGTGACACAGTGACTTAGCAATAATGGTAGAGGTCAACTGCCGATGCTTCAGTTTGAGCTCTACTTCGGCACAAGTGTGTGGGCCAACGATTCTTGTGATCTTGAACTTTCCCGTGTCCTTCTGTTTCCTAGCACAAACCCTCCATTGACATGTTTCCTTCTCGCACACAACTGTGTACCTCCGCTCCACATAAGAATGCCTCACCTTGAATGGCCTTTTTCGAATCACTGAATACTCCTGCAGCCACCTTTTCAATGCTGACAAGTCCTCAAACACCATGCCCTTCTCAATTGTCATGCTTGACCCGGCCTCAGGAGCATCTAGCAACTCGTCATCCCTTCCTTCTGCATAAGCCTCATGGGAATGCCTAAGATCGCTGAATTCATGAACTGATGGATCCCGGCCAGGGCAATAACGCCTGATCAGCTCAATATCACTTTCGGTCAGCTCTCCAAAAGGGCGGTCATCATCAGAATCAACGGCCCTAGCGATCTCGTAAGGCTCCAGATCATCCACATTTTGTACATCCACACTGTTGGAGTCCCTACAGACTTGTTCAACGTTGCCAGATGGAGCAACGGGAGGAGCACCCACATTATCAGGAATGTATCCTACATCATAAGCACGAAAACGATGGGATTGAGACAAAAGAATGGTATGACGGGAAAAGGCTAAAGAGTTGCTCGACACTTATCGGGATGATCCCGAGGCCGCCACGACATCATCGGTCCGACATTCGACTCGAACTGGTTGAGAAATCTGACCCTCGTTCGGGCGAGATAGAGCATCGGGCACCTCGTGCACTTCTTCCACATCCAGTAGCAAGGTCCGGTAACGGATGGTCAAAGGGTGCATGATCACCTAGTTGTGGTGAATAACCATGAGGGGTGGGATCAATGGACACCTTCCGCACAACAAGGTCCAAACATTGGAACTCATTCTTCATAACCAAATTGACATATTTGTCCCACTGATCCTCACAACCAATTAAGATCAACCGCCTTAGAATTGTATCTTTCGAACCGAAGTGAAGTAACCCCTCAACTGTGATGCTCTCCTCGTTTGCATGACAATGTAGCTCCTCCCGGGCCCTAGCAACCAACTCACTAAACGACGGCCGATCACTGAATATCAGAGGCACCCTTTGCATTTCAACAAATCGAACATTTCCATAATCATCACTTGTCACACTGCCTCCATGATATAGGGTGACTAGGTTGTCTATCTAGTTCATACAGATGAATACCTTCAAACCAACCAAAATGAAGAAGCATTAAATTCCCATGGTACACAAAAGAATCATGATCATAATAAAGCAGGCCCTGGTGAACCAGAATTCAAGCAAACTTAAAATGACAAATACCTTTTACACCCGGGTATATATGTTTGTATATATCTATATGTATCTATATATATATATATATATATATATATATATATATATATATATATATATATATATATATATATATATATATATATATATATATATTCTGAAAAGCAAGGCTATGATGCTCTGAACCCTAAGAGTACGGAGCCCTGTATACTGTATACCAACTTGCGTGCTGTGGAAGAAGACCTAGTATAATAAAGCAGCTCATGCATGCATGGTTAGCAAGCAAGTTTTTTTATTACCACAGAGAGCATATGGCAACTTAGATTTAATCATGCAGGTCAGCACAAGAAAAAATTGTCTGCCACAATGCAATGCAAAAAGGTCAATAACCTCTCTCTCCTTTTTTGCCAAGATTTGCTGCATAGAAGCAATATTGTGGCTACAACACAAACAATCCCTCAGGTCTTCATTTGAACCCTAATAGAGGTGCATGCGGCCCTGTATTCAGAACTTACCACTCTCACCTACCATTCTTTGCTCTCTTCTTTATGTGCCCCTTCTCTTCTCTGTACCCTGTTATTTGCCTCCTGTCAAGTAATTCAGTGAATTTCTTGCCTGTGCCAGGCTCCCAGTACGTATGTATGTATTGCTCAATTTCAATCTCCCTCTCCCCCCAACATTGCCTTTGTTTCAAATATTTTACTCTACTGTTGTTTGAGAGTGGGTGGTATCAGGAAATAACGAAGGACATGCCAATGATATCCGTGGGCAAGGAACACAGATCATCCCCGCGCACGAAGGTGAAAGGCTGATGGCGCCGTTCAAGTGCTCATGTCTCTCAAGTACGGACCATCCCCGCGCATCAGGCGTGCGTGTAGTGATTGTGAACGTCACATACATGTCCCCTCATCTGTCTTATGACGATGAGGAAAAAATTCACAAGAGTTAAGTCGAAGACCCAGGTTTAATTTGTTTGGACATCGAACTGATATTATCTGCCTCAACAAAATGGGAAGATAAGCTATTATGTAAAGCGTCTGAACTGAACAACATATTGACATTTACAGAGAAGTTTGAGAACATAAACCCCTAACTCTACAGGCAGAAGAGATGTTTAAAATTTGCAGGGTAATTCACAGGGAAGATAACTCTACTGAACATGTAAATGTATATGCATGCATGTATATATTTGATCAGGTAAGTACCTGATCACTGGGAGGCGGCGGGGCCGGGAGGCGGCCGGGAGGCGGCGGGGCCGGGGCCGGGAGGCGGCGGGCCGGGAGGCCGGGGAGGAGGCGGCCGGGAGGGAGGACGGGGCGCGCGTCACAGAGTTGTGGAAATAATGAACGAGGTCGTGGCTCGGCCTGCATAATTTTCGGCCCGGCGCCAAGATCCACGGCGCCGAGCTCGGCGCCCGACCCACGGCGCCGAGGTGCTGCCACGTCGGTGCCACGCAGCCACCACGGCTGGCGTGGGCTCGGCAGCTTCGGCGCCGTGGACCACGGCGCCGAGATGTGCTACCTCGGCGCCGTGGGTCACAGCAGCACACCCCGGGTCCAAAACGGAATTAAAACTACCAGGAGTCTAAATGTGAATTTTTTTCAAAAAAAAGGGCTAGAATAGAAAAAATTTAGCCTCGTGAGAGTTGGGGCCGTTTCATGCTCTACGCGTTCCCAAGGTTTGTACGTTTGCTCTTCTCTCTATTTTTTCTAGTAGTGAAATACTACGGTATACCGTTACTACCTCATCACACGTTATAGCTTTTCGTCATTTGATATCCTTTATTGCATGAATCTAAAAAGGCTTGGCTATAGCACGGCATAGCATTCAAACACCATCCAACGCGATAGGGTTGAGCCGTTGGATCAAAACTAATCCAATGATTCATCAACTACCTATCGATTGCTTTCTGCGCGTCATGTTTATTGTTGCTGCTTTCGATCGCTGTGAGCATGAACTCTCGTCGACCTCCGCCACACATGCGCACAGAGCGGGTGGGGAACCTCGCTGTCATGGCGTTGTCCACATACTCAACGAAGCAAGCCTGTAACCTCACCGTCGTCCATCAACTGCGTCGGCCAGAGCGTGACGACCCTCCTGCCAATGAGTTCAAGCGCTTGCGAAATTTCATCGTTGCTTCCTCGTGTCGCCGGAGCACACTCGGAACCTCATCATCTTTCTTCTCCACACACGTGGGGGTGCATGAGGAACCTCAACATACATGCTTGCGTGCATGGAAACAACTGGCCTTCACAATTCACATGCTACTCACCTCTCTCAAGCTCCATCACCATCATTGTTATAGCTCATTGAGGACCTTCACCACTGACACCTTAGGTAAGTCCTTTTGGATATGGAAAAGTTTCGTAATTATTTTCTGAAACATCAAACATGTTTTACAAAATGCCCAAGTTGCATTTTTTTTCAACTTGATATATTAAGTTTCAGAGTTTCAATTGAGGTTTTCTTTCTAATATGGTTGGTATTTGGATCATGTTTTCAACCACCATGAAATAAAATACACTGCATCAATCTTCCTAGATTCATGGATTGTTGAAAAACATAATAAAAAATGTAGCAGTTAAGTTGAAATGTAACACACTTCTCCTTTGTGTTTTTCAAGCTGGCATTTACAAAAGATTTCTCTTCAAAAAGGTGTGTGTTCATAGAGTTGAAAAGATACACCAAGTTTCATAGAAATTTTAATGGTTGTAAGTTTCATGGAAGTTGCAGATTTCAAGGTCGAAGTTTCAGGCAGGTTTCAACGCGTTTCAAGTTTCAGGTTTCAAGGTCGAAGTTTCAGACAGGTTACAGCGAGTTTCAAGTTTCAGGTTTCAAGGTCGAAGTTTCATGCAAGTTTCAAAAACAAAAAACTTTAGAAAGTTTCGGTCTTGGTTTAGCAAATTTTATGGAAGTTTCAACTTTCAAGGTCAAAGTTTCGGTACGTTTTGGCAAGTTTCATGAAAGTTTCAAGTTTTAAGATCGAAGCTTCAGGCATGTTTCAGCAAATTTCATTAAAGTTTTAGATTTTGATCAAAGTTTCATATAGATTTCAACATATTTCAGACAAAATAGAAAAAACTTCAGGAAGTTTCAAAAGGTTGCAAAAGTTTTATATTTGATTTAGCAAATTTCATGGAACTTTCAGGTTTTAACATCAATCATTTAGGTAGATTTAAGTAGGTTTCGTAAAAGTAGTAAGTTTCACAGTAGTTTTAGGTTTCAAGATCAAAGTTTGATACATGTTTTAGCAAGTTTCAGAAAAAATAAAAGAAAACTCAAAAAGTTCCATACCTAATTCTACAAGTTTCATGGAAATTTCAAGTTTTAAGTTCAAACTTTCAAGCAGGTTTCAGCAAGTTTTAGGTTTCAAGGTTGAAGTTTCAAATAGGTTTCAGCAAGTTTCATGAGAGTTTTAGGTTTCAATGTCAAAGTTTCATGTAGTTTTCATAAGTTTCAGAAAAAATAAAAAATCAGGAGGCTTCAGAAGGTTTCAAAAAGTTTCATACTTGATTCAACAAGTTTTATCAGGGTAAGTTAAACTAGAACACTTATTTATCATGGAAAGAGCATGCATGCATGTTGCCAATATATCAAAGTCCGATCAAGCAACACAACGTCACAAAAATCACGACCGGCTCAATCATACAATAATCTAGTAGAACAAAATATGTAATTAGCATACCAATTACTTGTTGATACGAACCACTTTACATCAATCCACAATTCATACCAAAACTACTCGTAACATAACAATGGAAGCAGTACTAATCAAGAAATAATTGTAGCATGAGAAAATTTCTCGTAATATGACATTGCAACAAGTGAAAAGCAACACAAGTCACGAGAATTAACATACAATAGTGTTGCATATCCTACCTACACATTTTAACAAATACCTTGTGTGCACAAAAAAAACTATCTACAATCATGGTTTCAACTTGGACTAAGGGCATAGAGTTTCAGCAATTTTAAGCCTTTCAAGTTTATCCTCCATCTCACTAGCCTAGCCATCAGTGTTGCATTCTGCTCTTTGCTGCCTCCCTCGTGGCATTGCCGAGATCCATCGCCAACCATGGAGTAGACCGGGGAGAAGGTGACACACTGATTTGAGGCCCATGGCATCAGAGATGACCACTATTGTGGACAAACCACATAGATCCATCTCATAGGTCACACGTTGTCCACTCTTACCAGCCATGTCCTCATCAAGCTGATGGCCTGTTGTGACATCGTCAACATGCCAATGACCATGTCCAGAGGGACAGCACCTTGGCCAAGCTTCGTACTCCCACCACGGAGGTAGCCTTATGTGTGGTTGTCAGTTGAATGCAAGGGAAAAGGCGATGGTGGAATTGGGAGGAGAGACATAGAAGAGCTGCATCATCGAATAGATTGGGGGCACTCTATGGAAATGTATCAGACTGAATTAGAAAGCGACATGGGAGGTGGGACAAAGATATTTTATCCAACAACACAGAGATATCCCATCAGATCAGCATATGACGGGACATCATTCTATAGTTTTTCTCAATCTGAAAGCTCTATCAAACCTCACGTACTCTCGTTGCTTCACACTACCAACTTGCCTAGCGTTGTCTGAGCTAACATCTCTCGTCCTTGTCGTCCAACTGATCTTGTTGGCAAGCTTCCTGCACAACACAACCTCACCGTTGTGGCGGCAAGCTCCTTGCCCAACACTATCTCCACCACCTGCGCACAACCACCTCGCCGATAACCTTCGCATGCCATCCACACAATTTGTTATGCACCATGGAGTGTGCTCTCTGTAGACCACAGCGTCGCGGCTGACCTCACACCCACCATAGCCTCTTCATCGGCCTCAGCGCTCACCATGGCCTACCAGCAGCCTCCTCGGCAGCAATGGCATGTCAGTTCTATTCTCGTTTACAACTAGTCTTTATGCTCCTCAACTGTTTGATCAAATGCCAATGTAGGATTTCTTTTACTATTGCAGCTTCTCTTGTGACATGGTTCTAGTGTGGATGCCATTGGTGGCTACGGTGTTGTAGTTCTGCATGTTAAGTGTGGCTATTATACTTTGATCAATAGATGTTATTTGTTCAACAACATTATCCTTATGCTGCAATTCTGTATCTGACTGTAATGCTACGAGTGCTTCCATTTTTTGTGCTACCACCTGCATTGGTAGAAAGTTTCACTGTTATGCAACAAGTTGATAGCCATTACCTGCAATTACATTATTACTATCATTTGCTCAATCTGGTTTTTGGTTAAACCACTTGGTAATTCCAAAACCATCATCACCAATGATTCTTCCTTTAAACAGTAAAATGGAACCTATATTGTCAGGTTAAAGTCCCATGCATCAAATGTTTTTTATTGGTATTGATGCTTTTTAGAGTTAGTGCAACCTGGGAATGCGTTGGAGATAAATTGCAATAGTATAACTATTGTTATTCCTCTTTTTTTTTGCAGAATATCATAACATATAATTTTTACATGAATGCAAAATGTCAAGATGAAGGATGTTTAAAGCAAAAAAAAATGTTATCCAAAAGTGTTTTTTGTAGTAGTTGTTCTGGATAAGCTTCAATCAACAGAGTATTTGAAGTTGAAGAACTTGAACTGTGTGTTATGTGGGTGCCGAGATGACAATGATCACTTCTTTTTTGGATGATGTTTTGCCTGATTTTTCTGGTGCGATTCAAGGGGTGTGTTTCCTTGGAGTACAAGCTCATCATCTTTTCTCTCTTTTTTTACAAAAATTAAGTAATCTTGTTACAACTCCTACTATCATGCTTTGTTTTTTTTTTGTGAAAAATCGGAGAATGGAATAGCTTGATGCACTATATTTCTCATATGATTGTATTGGTGAATAATAATTTCTCATAGTGGATGCAAGTAGTGCATCTTATTTTCTAAGAATTATTTTTATCCGTTAAAACATACAAACCAAGGTTGAGGGAATCCTTTTGAAACCAAAACTTGAACCTAGAACTTTTTTAGGGAAACTTGAGGAGGGTGTTTTTGGAACCCTATGTTTATGCTGATACTTGTTGAAAGAGCCAGAAAAAACACCAATTTGGAACATCTAAAACTTTTTCTGAAACCTAGCTAAAACTTTTCAAAACTAGTTTGAAACCTAGATGTTGAAACCCTAAACTTACATGAAACCTGCTATTCCCGTTTTATTTTCTTTGTTTGTTTTTTTAGCTTTGTGAAACATCCGAACATCCGGGTTTCATGTAATTTTCCTAAAAAATGTTGCTTCAAACTTAATGCTTACCTGAAACTTATTTGAAGGTTACTGGAACTTGATGAAATCCAGATGAATCTTCGTTGAAACATCAACCTAAAACACACCTGAAACTTGCTTGAAGATGAACACTTGCTTGAAACTTTTGAAACATGTTGCAACCTAGATAAAACTTGTGCTTTTAACTTAAACCTAACACCCTCCTAAAACTTTTGAAATTTGTTGAAAATTATACAAAACTTGCCTGAAACCCTAAACCTAAGGCCCACCTGACATGTTCTTGAAATTTCTAAAACTTGATGAAACATACACAAAACTTTCTTCGAAGAATCAACCTGAAATACACCTAAAACTTGTTGAAACTTGTTTGAAACTCAGATAAACACTTGCTTGAAACTTTGAAAATTGCTGAAACCTAGATAAAATCAGTGCTTTTAACCTAAACCTAACACCCTCCTGAAACTTTTAAAATTATTGAAAGTTATTCGAAACTTGCTTGAAACCTTGAATGTAAAACCCACCTAATAATTACTTTAAACTTCTAAAACTTAATGAAACCAAGCTAAAAATTTCTTTGAAGCCTTAACCTAAAATAGGCCTGAAACTTGCTGAAACCCAAAGAATCACTTGCTTCAAACTTTTGAAACTTACTAAACCCTAGAAAAAAATTATGCTTTTAACCTAAACATAACACCATCCTGAAACATTGGAAATTTGATTAATATCATTCGAAACTTGCTTGAAACCCTAATCCTAAAACCCATTTGACACCAACTTAAAACTTGAAACTTGACAAAATCTAGATGGAACTTTCTTTTGAAACCTCAACCTGAAACACACCTAAAATTTGCTGAAACCTAGATGAATACTTGTTTGAAATGTTTTAAACTTGTTGAAACCTAGATAAAACTTGTGCTCTTAACAAGCACCTAACACCCTGCTCTTAACTTGAACTTAACACCCTCATGAAAATTTGAAATTTCCTAAAAGTCATACGAAACTTACTTGAAACCTTGAACCTAAAACCCACCAATACTTACTTGAAACTTCTGAAATTTGATGAAAATCATATGAAACTTTCTTTGAAACCTTAACTTGAAACACACCTAAAACTTGCTGAAACCCAGATGAACACTTGCTTGAAACTTTTTAAACATGCTTGATACCTACAACCTAATACTTGTTGAAATCTAAATTTCCTATTTTGCAGGAAAATATCTCAATTGTATATCGTGATCTAGCTATGTTCATTTCATGTGGCTCATTTGCATAATATGATACTTGAAACTCCTAAAATGCAATGGCTACTTTATGAAATGTCTAAAATGATGCTTGTATGAAACTTTTGGAGCATAATTGATACCTACACATAACTTTGGAAACAAACAACTATGAAAAGAAACTCTTGAAATGCATGTCACAAAAACTTGAGAAACATAATTCCTTCATGCACCATATCACAAAAGTTACACTAAATCTGATATTTTTGTTATTGCAAATTTGGTAGGAATGTTGAAATATCGTGTTCTGATGGCATCGCATAAATAAACTTGAGACAGAGGTTGAATCCAACAACCTAACTAACTTGGCATTTCATCGAACATCTTGCATGCAATAATTTTGATAACGTCTCCATAGGCTAAAAAACTTGCTTGAGGTGTAGCTAATCAATAAGCTACAAGAAGTCAACAAACAACAATCGTGGGGAAGACCAACAAGGATTCATCTGTTGTGCATGGAGGGACTGATGAGGTCAGGATGACACATGCACAAGAGGTAGCAAGGTTTCCACACATGCGGGTGGCAATATTTTGCATGCTCGAGCATGCACAAAGAAGGGCGACCACGAATGAGGGGAAGGGCGGGTGCGAAGGATTCCGATGGCAACGACGAGTGCATGACCAACAGCGAGGTTTGGAGGAAGGCGATGACAAGTCTCGTGTACACAACGCCGGTGAAGGACAGGTGGAGCTGATGCGCATGCTCCTGCATGTGTGATGGAGGAAGATGGTGGAGAGCCAGCCTGTGCGCTCCCACGTGCACCGAAGTATGACGGGGAAGGCCGGCGTTGAAGTTTCGTACTGATGATGATCGGTTAGATGCTATACTATCAGAAACACACCTAGACGGTATAGCGTGGCATAGCCACATCCTTTGTAGTACATGTACTTCCATGGGAACAGTTCAAACATCGTCCAAACAAATCATTGGATTTTGTAGAGCTTTTTTTGTTGAAATTGAAACTAACAAAGAAAATTTTAGTCGTAGTACGGAACCAAACGACACGGCCCACCTCTGTCTCGTTCATTGCAATGCCGAGTATAACTGAGCAACTTGCAACTAGTGGTTTGTGCTCAAGGCATGTCAAGTTTGTTTTTTTTAAAAAAAAAGAGGCAAAACATTACACTGTTATTCATTAGGAGTTCACGGAGGATTTACTCATCGAGTGGAATTTTGCACCCCCAAACTATAGAATAAAAACTATTACAGTTTTTCTTCGTATTATATATATTATATAGAAGGGATAGTTTGATTCGGCAAATATTCACATATGATTGGCCCATGCAGGTCTCGAACCTACATTCGCGCTATTAGCACGACGCTCTAACAAACCAAGCCAATAGGCCAATCACTATGCTATTATTTGTATTGTTAACATCATATATTGAACAGGGCACAGGAGGCATTGTCTGGTGACATATTTCTGCATGCATGAAGTTGGCACTGGGCTTCGGCAGGAAAGCATCATACCGATACTTAAGAGAGGGTTGGACTTGGACGACCAAAAACTTACCACGGCCACGATGCAAACGCTAGTTAACTCCGTTGCTCGAATGCGTATTTCGAACGTTGCTCGTCGTACGCCAAGCACCCTGGCTGACATATCAAGGAGCTAGCAGAGCTTTGCAGGTACGTCTAGACGTGTTTTGTGCTCTCGAACTTGGTTGGTTCAGGCTCCATGCCACAGCTTCAGCAGAGGTCCAGTTATGATGCCCGCCCCAACCTCGTGAAAATAACTTCATATGAATTAGTACAGCCTCAGGCACACAAAGCAGTAACGAAACCCAGAAAAGATAAAAACACACGGCTGCGTGACAGACATCTCCAGTAATGAGCATCACTTTTGAAATAACATCAACGCTAGCATAGCTATCACGGCAAGCGTATGTCATCTCATTATGGACGGTGGCAATGATAGGTTGATGTTGACTACGATGTGATCCTAGATGGATCGGGAAGACGGGAACACACACGACTGACAAGAAATCGAAGAAAATAATGGCCCAGAAATAGTTTCTTGGGACAATACCACAATCGTCTACATGCAAGCAGTGGATACGAATACAAGGTCTCATCCCATGGCGTACTTCTGTGTCCAGCTGCGGGCTGTCCCCTCATACTTCGGCCGATCAGTCTTGTACATGTGGGCGATCTCAGGAACAAGAGGGTCGTCTGGGTTGGGGTCGGTAAGCAGTGAGCAGATGGAAAGCAAAACCTGATACAGATAACAGAACTGGAAGTTAGTGGTGCAGTTACACACTACATATGCAGTCACAGGATAGCCACCGAATGGAAATCGTAGATATCTCAAAGTGAGGGTTGTTCAATGCTTCTAACCAAGAAATTCTAAATAGAACCTAACCATATGAAAATTCCTACCAACAGATTATTCCAAAAGGCATAAGGCAGTACCAGGTGGCAATTGGCAAACAATTACAAGTCCAACTTTCGAGAAGCGTTCATCAAATATCAACAAACATACAGCTGAGATTATAAATGATACTGAAGCAGTGCGATTAGAGCTCACTTATTCCTTTAATGCGTAAGATAAAATGTGTTGCCAGGCATTTAAATTATTCATATACATCATATCAGAAATGAGTAATAAACTATTGTGAGAGCACCTTAGAGATTGTCAAAGCGGGGCTCCACTGCTCCTTAAGAATGTCGAGGCATATGCTTCCATTGCTATTGATGTTCGGATGGAAGACCTTTGTCTTGAAAGATACCTGAAGGAGGAGATAGTTTAATGCATATTGACAGGAAGAAAGAAAAATATACAGAAAAGATCCAAAAATCAAGAGCTACACTAAAAAATTGAACCTATCTAAAAGCGAGCTCAAGTTTTTAACTATCATTGAAAAGAACATTGATGATAAAAGAAAATTAGTTGGCAATAGAATAATGATAAAAGATTTGCTGTCATAAGGGTTTCTTTTTAAGACTAGAGATGTAAAAAGATTTAGTTGATCCGTAATAGGGATGAACATAAATCACAAGTAACACTGGTACATCCATGAAACATGAAGAGGGGAGACATATTGGCATGATCCATCTTTCAATAAAAATGAAAAATATGCAAGGAAAAATTTTGCCCCAGAACCAAGATTCACTGCTAACCTTTGGAGGCTTGAAGGGGTAGTCTGGGGGGAAATGAATATTCACTAAGAAAACACCTCCAGCATACGGACTATCAGAAGGACCCATAATGGTTGCTTGCCAATGGAACATATCCTCACCAGCAGGACCTAAATAGATAGAAACCTATAGTTCATCAATGCCACAGTTTGTACAAGCAAAGGGCAAAAGGTAAGCAACACCAAAGATATAATTGTTATGAATATTGTGTGTATATTCATGAGACCCAAATGGCAATATATATAGGGAGTACAAGGGGA
This sequence comes from Bonia amplexicaulis, assembly GCA_036346245.1. Taxonomy (NCBI): domain Eukaryota; kingdom Viridiplantae; phylum Streptophyta; class Magnoliopsida; order Poales; family Poaceae; genus Bonia; species Bonia amplexicaulis. The sequence continues at coordinate 6,448,787 of CM070736.1, read as the reverse complement.
TATACAGAGGAATATGTCATATATAGATAAGAAAACCAAGGCATATAAGAAAACAAATAACAATCCTATTCTGTCGTTAACACCCCCTCAAACTTATGGTGGATCACACATACTGAGTTTGGAGAGAAAATACAAATGTTACGTTCTAGTTTGGGACTTTGTGAAGAAGTCAGCAAGCTGTAACTCTGATCGCACAAACTGTAGAGCAAGTACTCCCTCTTGCACCTGTGAGCGAGTGTATGAAGCATCCACTCCAATGTGCTTGGTGAACTCATGCTTCATTGGATCATAAGCAATACTGATAGCACATGTACTGTCAGACATACGTAGGTCCCCTCACAGGTACACCAAAGTCTACAAGTAGCCACCTCAACCAAGTAATCTCTGTTGTCACTGTTGTCATAGCTCTCAACTCAACCTCTGCACTCGAACAGGAAACCACAGTCTGCTTCTTCGTCTTCCAGGCAATCAATGAGGAGCCAAGAAAAACACAGTAAGCAGAAAAAGAACGACGATCAGAAAGATCACTAGCCCAGGTCGCATCAGAGTACACCTGAAGCGTAGTGAGGTGGAGATAGGGAAAACAAGCGACGAGAGATTGTCCCACGCAAGTAGCAAAAGACACGAAGGAGGTGACTGTAGTGATGATGAGTAGGGCTAGCTATGAACTGACTCAAGATATAAACAGCATAAGCAATATCAGGGCGAGTGCTCACAAGATATACCAGACTCCCAACAAGATGACGATAATGGGTAGGATCCTCAAGAAGATCACCATCAGTAGCACAAAGCTAAAGAGAGAGCTCCATAGGAGTCTCAGCAGTGCGAGTGTCAGTCAAACCAGACCGATCAAGAAGATCCTAGACATATTTCTGCTGGGAGAGGTAGTAACCCTCAGACGTGGAAGAAACCTCAATCCCAAGGAAGTACGTAAGCAAACCAAGATCAATCATCAAAAACTGCTCACTGAGATGCTTCTTCACATGTGATGAATGAGGAATCATCACCAGTAATGAGCACACCATCCACATATAGTAGTGTCCTACCTCGAGGTGAGACATGGACAAAAAGAGCAGGATCGTGGGCGCCGCGGTGAAACCGGCGGTAATCATCATGGCGAAGCAGCGCAAACCAGGCACGAGGTGCCTGTTTGAGGCCATAAAGAGCACAACGAAGACGACAAACATGGCCAGCTGGAACAGAATACCCAGGTAGTGGCTACATGTAAACCTCCTCATGCAAAACACCATTAAGAAAGGCATTCTTAACATCCAATTGAGAGATAGACCACCGGCGAACAGAAACAACCGTAACAAGAGTACGAACAGTGGTCATATGGGCAACAGGGGCAAACGTCTCATCGTAATCACGACTATACTCCTGCTGGAAGCCACAAGCCACAAGACGAGCCTTGTAGCGCTCAATAGTACCATCAGACATGGTCTTAATCTTGTACACCCACTTGCACGAGATAAGACAAGCATGTACAGGTGTCGGTACAATATCCCAAGTCTCCATTCGTCTAAGAGCATCAAACTCCTCTGTCATAGCGAGCTGCCACTCGGAATGAGAAGCAGCCTCACCATAAGAGCTGGGCTCAATAACAAAGAGAGCATGAGCGGTCGAAGTAAAGCCAAGACGTTCAGGAGGTCAAAGGGATGTCCGGTCACAAAGGACGTACGAGGAGCATCATCGAAGGAATCAGACGTCGGTGTTGGCAAAATACCAAAAGATGAGTCTGGTGAAGGACGAGGACGTCTGGAGTAGTGCACCCCAGAGAAACGAGACGGTGGTGCTGCAGGAGCAAGAGGCGGTGCTGCAGAAGACAACACAGGAGGTAAAGCTACAGAATGAACCACTGGAGACAGGTTGGAGGAAGGTTGTGAAAGAGGAGAAATGGGTGAAGAGTCAGGGAGAGACAACCAGGAGATCATCTCAATGGTGGAAGCAAACCAAGGAGCCGAATCTCGATAGAAGAAAGGTCGAGATTCATCAAAGACAACATCTCGTGAGATCCTAATCCATCGAGCAGAAGGATCATAGCAACGATAACCCTTATGCTCAGAACTGTACCCAAGGAACACACACTCAACTGACTGGGCTGACAGTTTGGTGCGCTCACGAGGTCAGCTGACATGACAAACAGTGCGACCAAAAACACGAATGTGAATGTACTGAGGGACTCTAGAGGAGAGACGCTCTATAGGACTGACATCCTTAAGAGCAGTGGAATGCTGCACATTGATGAGATATGCAGTCGTAGAAACAACCTCCGCTCAGAACTGTGGTGGAACGTGAAAAGAAAGAAGAGTGCGAGCAGTCTCAAGCAGATGATGATGCTTGCGTTCAGCCACCCCATTCTAAGCATGGGCACCAAGACAAGACTAGTAAAAAGTGCCCTGCTCGGAAAGAAATTGCCTGAAAGCATCAGAACAATACTCTCCAGCAGAATCACAGCAAAAAATACAGATAGAGGACTCAAACTGAGTACGAGCCATCGTGGCAAAGCTACGATAGATCGCAAGAAACTAACCACGATTAGACATAGGATAAAGCCAAGCGAAACAGGAATAATCATCAATGAAAATTACATAGAATTTATACTCGCCTTTTGAGATAATAGGCGCAAGTCCCCATACATCTGAATGAACTAAATCAAAAAGGACAAGAAGACATAGACTCACTAGAATGATAAGGAAGTTGTGGCTGCATGTCCAGCTTACAACTCTGACAAAACATTAACGTGTCAATAGTAACACGTCCAAGAACACCCTAACGAACTAATGAAGAAAGGCTGGGCCCACACAGGTGTCCTAAACGATGATGCCACTAAGCAAAAGCTCCAGAGGTGGTGGCAGCAGTGGCGGTAGAAGTAGATGTAGCAAGAGCAACTGAAGTGGACGAAATGTGGAGGCGGTCGAGAATGTAGAGACCCTGACGATCCATACGGTGCTAACCAATCCCAAGTACCGTCCCTATCTATCGATCCTGGACGAAATAGGTGTGAGAGTCAAAAACAACCCTACAACCAAGATCAGTGAGCTGTCCCACCGAAAGAAGCTGCATGGTAAGCTAGGGAACATAAGAAACAGCTGGAACAAAAAAATCAGTGGATAAAAAAATGCCTTGACAGTTGACAGACTAGGAAATACCGTCAGCTGTCTGAACAGTGATAGGAAAATAAGGTGGTCCTACTGAAGTGAGAGATGTGGAATCCGGTGTCATATGAAAGGAGGCACCAAAATCTAGAACCCAAGATGTACCTGAAGGAAACATCTGAGCTAGACTGTCAGAACCTGCTGAGCTGTGAAAGAGCTGCTGAGTAGAGCTGGCGAGCTGCCGAAACAGTCACCTTTCGAGTAAACCGATGAGCCGGTCATCCTCAGTAAAGGAAAGGCCTCCTTGCCCCTTTTGTCACCCACCCCCACGTGCCTTGTTTCGCTTTTTCCGCACCGCACAACTCTGGTAGTCGTGCCCGAAATTCTTGCAGTAGTTGCACTGAACTCCAGTTGGTGAGAGAAAAGGAGCAGAGGCAGGCACCTAGGGAGAGGTCGTAGTCGAAGCAGACATCAGTGTCGTAGTCGGAGAAGGGGCAACAAGCACAGTCGGAACAGACTGTGATGCTAACCCGAGTCGAAGCTCTTCAGCCCGAAGCGTCGAAAGTGCCTCTGTAACGATCGGTCGTGGAGAGCGGCTCAGCAGCTGAGCTCTGACAGGCTAAACTTTGGGCGAAGGCGGTAAACGAACTCATAAAGGCGAAGGCAATCATGATCCGCCTTCTGCACTTTGTGACACTCCTGACAAAATGGAGAGGCCAGCTCATCTATCTAGCGCCAGAGACTTGCTAGGGCCCGACAGAAGTTGTCAACAGAAGAATCTCCCTGGCGAAGCGTCTCCAACTCGTGAGCGAAAAGAATCGAGAATCACCGCTCACGGTATCGCTCACGCAAGTACTCCCAGATCTGTCAAGTAGACCGTAGACCAACAATGTCTGACTAAATGGAGTCATCGACGCTAACCACCAAGATGGCACGAACACGGGCCTCGTCAACACACCAGCGCACGAAAGCATCAATGACATACTGAAAAGACTCATCAGCAGCGTTAGCAGTAGCATTTGCCTCCTTGGCAACCTCATCTGCTCTAGAAGGTGCAGTAGTAGACTGCCTAGAAAGAGGATGAACCAGTGCTGGCGGAGAAGGGCATGCACCGGTGACATGTCCCCAAAGGCGAAGACCATCAAGCGTGATCTCCATGAGAGAAGACCATAACATGTAGTTCATTCCATAGAGCTTTGTTCCCGAGAATGGGATCGCAGCAGATGGAACAGAAACAATCGGTAGGCGGCACCGGACGGCGCGGCGGTTAGAACGTCAAATTTCCTTCTTTTTTTACAAAACTATAACAGACTCACTCGCTTCACTCAGTCGCTCACTTCTTCACGTCGGCCGAAGCGCGAAAGCGATGCGGGAGACCGGTGGAGCGGCGGCCCGACGACAACGGCAACGATGGATCGGCGCTTGGAAGCGCCTGATCTGGCCGGATCTGGCGGCGGCTCGAGCGAAGGTGGCCCAGGAAGCGCCGATCTGGCCGGATCAGGCGGCGGATCGAGCGACGGCAGTAGCGACACGGGCAGAGGTGGCCCGGGAAGCGCGGATCTAGCGGTGGCTCGGCGACGACGGCTCGGCAGAGGTGGCCCGAAGCGCCGGATCCGGCGGCGGCACGGATCAAAGGCGGCTCGGGCGACGGCGGCGGCGGCGGCATGAGCGGAAGAACAAGTCAGAGCCCTAGCTCTGATACCATGTTAATGTTATGAATATTGTGTGTATATTCATGAGGCCCAAAGGGCAATATATATAGGGAGTACAAAGGGATATACAGAGGAATATGACATATACATATAAGGAAAACAAGGTATATAAGAAAACAAATAACAATCATATTCTATCCTTAACAACAATCATTACTTTTTACTTACATAAGAACCGATGATCAATTCCAGTGGCTGTTAATGATTGCTCATAACCCATTAAAATAGGTTTTACTTTAAAACACATTAGGATGCTCTGTTTTAGATGGCTTCCCTGAAAATCAAACATCAAATTTAGGGCACATTCATATTGGCTTTTGGCTTTGGCTTATAAGTAGTAACAGCTTGTAGAGAGAGGCACTCGCGTGCGATTTTGGCCGATATAAATAAAATCACTATAGTATGTACTACAATCGACTAGTAGACCACACCTTGAAGAAAGACTCTATTTGATCGATAGGTACTGTAGAAAATTCATTTATTGTAGAAAAGCAGCTTTTAGAAGCCAATATGAAGAAAGCCTTAACTAGTTAACCACATAAGCACATCAACAAGACAGCAACTGATTCAGTGATACATTCTCTTGGACCAAGAATAGTCAACAAAATTGTATACATAAAGAAACCAGTGATTATAATTCAATTTCATTGGGAAGCAACTGCAAAAAATGAAATGCATCTAATAAATAATTCATTTCTCAAAGGGCCAATGGTTCAACATGAATCTCTGGGAGAATCACACTACTGAATAGTTCCAGTACAGTTATCATCACTGAAATTACAGACATAATTGACACCAAAGGTATTTACAGATATAAATGATTTCATAACAATTTCCAATAGCATAGGGTACCCATTACAAAATTCCACCAGAGATGAACAGGTGGATTACCACTCACAAAGTTCACATTATCACATCAAGTATCAATGTTCAGATGCACACTGTGCCTACTGGTCAAAACTCCATTTATAAATCTGGCTCGTACCTGCACTGCATGATGTCGGAGGATCTTTCTGCAGGTCCTTTAGTTCCTTGAGGATACGTTTTGATGCCATGATAAGCTCCTGCTTTGATTACATTTTAACATATTTATGAGAACCAATTTGTAAATGATCAAGTCTAGACTCCCAAAGCATTAAGCTCGGCACGTAAGTAACTTCACTACTGACTCATCCTAAGTAATCGAGATCCTAACATTTCAACTTCTGTGGACCCACAATATCTACCCAAATCTTTCCCTTCTCTTTTCAACAAAAAAGGTTAAACAATGGGTAGTTGAGTCCATGGTCCTGACGTATACAATCAGCATAAAGCCCAAAATCAATATACCAAGACAGCCAACTAATTCCAAAGCTGACAAAATCAAACATATACTAGCATAAAGGCCATCCATCATGAATCAATTAAAATCAATATGGTTATCAAATTCTTCGAAATATTATAAAGATAACAAGACACAAAACACGTATCATGATCTGTGGACATCAAATCAACACCTACTGCCGCTAAACTAAATCAACAACTGAGGCATATCCGCGATCAACCCAAAGGTTCACGAATCTGTCTGTACTTACGGCAGACCACCAAATTCACTTACAAAAAAACTTACATGTATAAACGCAAACACAATAAGGACGCGCATCGGACAGACAAATCACATCACACGACAGATCGATGCCAACGATCCATGGGATCGAACAGACACTCATCAAACCCACCCAACGACCGACGATATCGAGCAGAATCGCCGCCGGCGCGCATCGAATCTACGCAGTACAAACCCTACCGCGACGAGACCCCGCAATACCACGGGTCTACCGAAGCGAGCAACAGCAGATCAACCGAAACACAGCCAAAAGAAAATGGGGGGAGATTACGGGAAGGTCGGTCGGGATGGATCCAGATCGAGATCGAGATCGAACCGGAGCCTACTCGCGCCGATCTGATCGAATCGAAGGGTGGATTTCTACGACGGAGAAGGGTAACGCGGAAAGAGGTGAGGGGATCAGGGGTGGGTGGGGGTGGGGGTAGAGTGCTTACCTTTTCTTCGCAGCGGTCACGCCACGAGAGGTCGGGATGGAGAGAGCCCTCGCTCCTCTGCTGCTTCTTTTGTGTGCGATGCAAACAAGGCGTTGGGCTCGTGCGTTTATGTTTCTGTAATTTCTTTCTGACTCTGTAGTCTGTGTTAGGAATACAGCTCATGTTCTTCTAAAAAGCTTATGGTATACCTTTTTTTCCCTGTAAAAGCTTATGCATTTTTTTCCCTGTCCGGTTATTTCATTGACCATGTCATAGATTTATACGTAAATATCGATTAGCTTCTAGGACTTTTTGCAAAATGCCATATGATCTTTTTAGGGGAAAGTGCCATATGATTAATTGACCCTCAACTCAAATGTGCATTATATGGCTAACGAAGATTGACTATCTAGAACGGTGGTGAGTGTGCCTCGCATTTTACAAAGCATACTTTGGCCTACTTTATGGCCTTTGTACCGTGTCATCTAGTTAGTTATAGAAATCTTTGTTAATTCTAATAGGATTATGCTGTTATAGCTCTAAAAATGATGCTTTCAATTCATTGCTATATCCAAAAGTAAAAAAATAAATGCTTTTGAAAAGCCCTCACAGTGCCAAACGGAGCCTGTGTCAGCATAACGAGGTGTTGTTAAGCCTATGTAAATACAGCGAAGAGGGCATTTCGCGGGACACGGCCGGCCCGGCCGAGGCTGCCGAACCGAACAGCGTGGCAACCGTCCGCTCGACGTGCCCCGGTGCGCGCGCAGGCGCAGACGGCGTACGTGCACGGCAAGTTTGCACGTCGGGGGAGTGGGAATGTAAAGAGCGCGGTGTGGCCGCGCGTCTTGCCTCTCGAGCGCGCGCGGCCCACGGGCCGCGGCGTTTATGGTACTGGACGACGCTCTTGCGGCTTTGCTCGTTAGGTTCGGCCTTCTCGTTTGCCCCGACGGCGCGAGCCCGGCGAGGACGGAGCGCACCGTCGCGTACTCGCGCGTGCCCATGAATCTACTAAAATAGCTCAATAAAAACACTGTAACTGCGGGTCACCAACCGGACGTAGTTGCTACCTCAAGAAGGCAACCAGTTCCATTCTCGCGATCCTTGCAAGAGCTACCATGCCTGTATGGGCAAAACACGATTCCATATCGACCGATCCAACCAAGATCTCTGACAAGTAACAAACACACGGAAAAAAAAAACTCAATTCGTTAATCGCACTCTGGAAAAAGCATGCCAAATTACAGACTACGAAAACAGATCAGACTAGCGACTGATTTAACCGAAGCGAAACAATGGCAAAGGGCCATCAGATTCAGATCGCTGCTGTGGAAATCGCACAGCAAAATTACTTTTAAAAATGACCAGGAATCAACAGAAAACCTCACAACGCAAGCGGTTATCAGCTTTGCTGAAGCTCTCTATAAGCAACCAACTATGCAACCCAGCTAGCTACCTTTGCTAGACGTAAGGGGCGCTCGCTATCCCGTGCCCTCATGGCGCTTGGGCAGTCTCATCCTTCGGCTTGTCCTCCGGCGGCGTCCTTGTCCCCGAGTAGGAGTTTCGGATCTCAATAATCCTCCTGATCACCTCGTCCATTTTAGGCCGCTGCTCAGGGGGGATGGCAACACATGCCATGGCAACCTGGAGCATCTGAACCATCTCGTCCTCAATGTTGGGATGCCTCAACAAGTCCACATCGAAAACCTCTGCGGTCCATTCTTCTCGAACTACAGACTGCACCCATCTTGGCAGGTGCTCGATGGAATCCTCACGCCCGGGAGACCTCAGAGGGGCTTTTCCGGTTAGCATTTCAAGGAGCAGAACACCGAAGCTGTAGACATCAGACTTCTGAGTTGGCTTTTTAGTCTCAAGGACTTCTGGCGCGCGATATCCAACAAGCCGTGCAGGAGCGGGCGGAGTAGTCATGAGCTGTGCAAGGGCAAACTCAGAGACACAACCGTCGAGGTTCTGTGACAGAAGGATGTTCGATGATTTGAGGTTGCCATGGATAAACTTGCCGCCTCCCTCGGCATGAAGATGAGCAATTCCACGAGCTACATCAAGAGATATCTTTACTCTGGTCTCCCAGGGCAATGGGGCTCTTCCAGCAGATTTATTCCCTGAAAGTATTTATAATCAACCACAACCAATGTCATTTCATTTCAACAGCCAACCGACACCACAGACACTCTCATCGACTATGGTTGGTGCTTCTGACATAAGCTACTGTGAATCAAAGTAGACTGTTAAATCTCAGTTCAATGTTTACAGTGAACAGAAATTTTATGCATTTTCTAACCTATGATTTAGAAAAGAAGATGATAAATAGGAGAAATAGAACCAAGTTTTTTCAATTCCTTCTATTTGGCATGATTTTGTGAGAATGTATTAGTAAATCAGAGAAGAAAAGCAGTAGTCCCCATATAACTTTACAAAGGAAAAAAAGCAATAAGCTGACACTGACACGGATATGCACACAGAAATGTAAAATGCTGCCTTTCAGACGTGGGAACTCAAAGCACAGAAGCTGAAACATTAGAATATCAGACAGATCAATGAGCTTTGTGTCAATTAACAAAGGTAGAAGTTGACAAGTTATACCGCTTAAGCCTATTTCTCCTGATGACAAGGTTCAAAAAGCACAAATCACATGAAAGTTTATTCATCTTATTTTACTCAAGGAAAAAAACAAACTGATTGCAAAAGTATGGCGAATTGTAAAGGCTACATCCGTATATTTACAAGGGTAATTGCTAACAGTTCGTTGATAAAAACTGAAGGAGTCATCCCAGAGTGACCACAGAATTTCAATTAAACATCAAAAGAAAATCACACAAGTAATACAAGGATTAACCACAATAATTATTGTTATACCACTCCCACTGCTAGCAGTCTGATTTGCTACATGACTGTCAAATTGAATCTATAGTTTGGATTTCTTGGTTTCCAGCTAGATTTTGAATATGCTTGTAACCTCGAACTAGTGCCCACTGCCTACTAGTTGAATCTGAATTAGCCATTTTCCTAGGTTCAGTACGGACGAATGCGTTGAATAGAATAGAATTTCAGACTTCAGAAATAAGCACTTGTGGATCAATAGTTCAAATATATAAGAGGCAAAACAAAGAGCATACCATGCAAAACAGCAGCAAGGCTACCAGATGGGACATAGTCATACACCAGTAGCTTCTCATCCTTAGAGTAATAGTAAGCACGCAATGGAACAACATTTTGGTGCTGACCAACCCTGCCAATTATCTCCATCTGCTGCTCGAAATCCTTCTTCCCCACCACCACCTCTTTCAATCTCTTGACCACAACTGTGGTGCCATCCTCAAGAACAGCTTTGTAGGTAGTTCCATAACTACCTTTTCCAAGGACTTCAGCCGAAGCTCTCAACAAATCCTCCAAGTCAAAATTATATGAACAGCCCTCGAAGAAAACCAATTTATTCCTCTCTGCTTCCTGAACACCACTGCTGTAGTCTTCCTTAGGGTTTTCTACCCTGCCACCTGCAATAGCTTTTCCTTTGGATGACGAAGCTGTGGTAGGTTCTGTGTGCTTCTTTCTCTTGAAAATACATATCAAGAGTATGACAATCAAGATAAGTAACAATACCCCTCCTCCAGCAGCAATTGCAATTATAACACCAGTGCTGATCCTTTTCCAGAAACTCTTCTTGGTCTTGCTGGGTGTTGATGGTGATGCCGGAGAAGGAGAAGGTGCAGTTCCAGGACATGGTTCCAAAGGAAACCCACATAGAAAAGCATTCCCCAAGAAGGAACTGGCTGGGAATTTCTGCAGGGAAGGCGGTATTGGCCCACTGAGGTTATTGTTGCTCAGATTCAAATGCCTCAATTTGAGGAGTTGGACGTCAGGGATGGGTCCATAAAGAGAGTTGTTCTGGAGAAGCAGTGCAGTAAGTTGAGTGAGATTTTGCACTCTCAATGGGATTTCTCCATCGAAAGTGTTGTAGGACAGATCTAGGAATGTTAAACTGGAAGAAAGGGAAGTTGGTATGATTCCAGACAGGTTATTATGCTGAAGATAGAGGGAATGGAGAGAAGGAATCGATCCTACATCAGGAGGGAGGTCAACAGTAAGGCGATTGGACCTAAGGCTCAATACCTCCAGGGCATCAAGCTTGCCAAGCGTGTCCGAGGGTATTGGGCCAAAGAGTCCTACTGCAGGTAGGCGTAGGGTGTGCACACGGCGCTTGTCCGGTGTGCATGTCACCCCCACCCAAGAAGTGCAGATAGGAGAAGTGGAGCTCCAGTTGAGCTTCCTGCCATGGGGCAATGATGCAGCAAATGCAAGAAGAGCCTGCTTGTCGGAGTTCAGATCAGCACTTTTGGCATGAGGAGTGCACGTAAAGAGAAGAGAAGCGGCCACAAAAACTACAAGTGTAAGATGTTGCATGGTTGAGACTTGCTGGAAGCGAATCACATCCAACACTATAATCCAAGCTTTCCCATCAGCTCTTCACTCCTCTAGCATGAGAAAAAAGAAACAAAAGTAAGTGAAAGCAGCGCATAACATTGAGACCAGAGTAAACGGAAGGAATTTAGGATAGGAAACATGAAGCATAAACTTTGCCCTTAAATAAAATTTCAGCACTAACTGCCTAATCAAAAATATATATATGCTCAAGAGATCCTGAGAAAAAGAAGAGAGGGCTGGCTCTTTCATTCTATCTTGACGACAGTAAAAAGAGAAGTGTGAGTTGAATGGGTGAGATTGATATGCTTTATTCTATTAACAGTCTACCAGTAGCATCTCCATATTCACAGTTTTTAAATCAAGGACCCATTTTAGATCATTTCAAAGACAGACTCCTAGGCCAGCTAATAAATAGTAAATATTCTATTACAAATACAACTCTTATGAGCTAACAGGGGTTTGCCGCACCAAACTTACATCAAGGCGATGTATTAGGTCTAATAAACAACAAATAGTGTACCATGTACAATACGACAATTTCCTCGAGAGTTTCAGGAGAGCGTTTAAGATCACTCCAAACTTGTACCTAGCTAAGGTTTCATTTCGCATAATGAGGACTAATTCACTTTGCAGTGCAAGTGCAACTGGAGTTCTCATATTTCTCAACTGCTACATAGTAAGTTCCCCACTCGAAGGAAACACACATGGCTCCTTTTGTCTCTTCCTCTAGTCTCAACCTTAAGACCCACCATCAAGCTAATCTGCTCAAGTTTATCTTAATCTTTTTAAACGGGGGTAGTTGTGTTAGATTATATTGGCATATCTCTATATTTGGTAGTTTAATATTTATAATCCCGTGATACCTAGGGCTGTAAAAAAAGCTCGGAGCTCGCGAGCTACTCGAATTCGGCTTGTTCTAGGCTCGATTTGAGCTCGGTTCGAACTTTAAACGAGCCGAACTCGAGTTTGATCTCGAGCTCATGAGCTTTTCGAGCCGAGCTCGAATAGTTCATGAGCTCGATTCGAGCTTAAATAGTAATACATATTAATTCTTACCGAGCTTACTCGAGCCGAACTCGAACTCGAGTTTTTCTTATTGTTGAAAATTAGTGTATATTTGAATTATTTTGACTGTTATCGAGCTTACTCAAGCCGAACTCGAACTCGAGCTTTTCTTATTATTGAAAAATAGTGCATAATAAATTATTTTAATTGTTATCTAGCTTCACCGAGCCGAGTTCGAGCCTACTCGAGATTAGGCCGAGCCGAGCTCGAGCCTAGGTTCAAGCTCGGACCCCATCTCGAGCTCAACTCGAGCTCGGCTCAAGGTTCTACCGAGCTCGAGTCTGGAAGGCCAAGCTCGCTTGAGCTCGGCTCGTTTACAGCCCTAGTGATACCTGCCTTATCTCAAGGAGAGGCTTCTTGCCCTCCAAGCCTTTTACTCTATTTAAAAATACCCTCGAGCATCAATACAATCATCCATTGCAGCATATTCATCTTCCCACATGGTATTAGAGCGGCGCCGCTCCTGAGCCGCCGCCTCCATAGCCTCCGCCGCGCTGCCCCTGGGAGATGATCTTGTCTCCATGATCTCTCCCGGGGGCTGCGCAACCCGTAGTTTAAGTCGTGTCGCCGATCATTCGATCAGCTACCAATTAGAGTTTTCCCCGGTCATCTTCAGATCAGGTTTTCTCTACTTTTTTCGATCATAGATCGGTTTGCGTCACCCTGCTGACCCGTCGACATTCCTCGGCTCCGGACTTCACCGCCTTGGCTTCGACCTCTCTTGGCACCTCCTCTCCTCCGATGACGTCGTGGCGTGACGCAACGCGCTCGTCAACACGGCCCTCCCTCCGCAGCCTTCCGAGCGCCCCGTCTACCGTCGTCATCACGTCGAATCATCATCGCCAACCTGTCGTCCGTGAGCACGAGCTGTCACCACCAGGAGCCCGCACTTGTGGTCATGCCATCGACATGCACAGGCTGCCGCTGCATCACCCCTTCGGGCTGCAGTGTCGCTGCCCGTGGTCACCTTTGCCACCGTCGACGGCAACGTCTTCATCAACGCTGATCAGGTCCTTCTCCGCTCGGATCTAGAGCCGGCTCTCTCTGCCGCTCATCTCTGTTGGCTCCAGCATCGTGGAGCTCCACGCCGGGTACGAATCCGGCCAGATCTGAGCTCCACGACCTTAGATCCGGGCTCCCCGACGAGCGACCCCTCTTCTCGGCCCTAGTCGCCGCTGTCCCCACTCCGTCGTCTCTCTACTTTGCTCCCATGGCGCGTCGACCACGGCGTATCGACCACGGCAGATCGACCACGCCGCCCTCCTTTCCTCCGATTGCTCTGCCTCTCTGCTCCTCTCATCGGGGCGTCGACCACGGCAGATCGTCCACGCTGCCCTCCTTTCCTCCCACTGCTCCACCTCTCTGCCCCTCTCTTCTTCGGACGACCACGGCAGGTCGACCACGGTGGCTACGACCGGTTCCCTGTAGCTACGACCAGTTCCCTGTACACCTATCGTGGTCGATGGTCGTATGCACCTCGGCCACGACCTCCTCTACATCAACCCCACTACCCCGACCACAGCGACGACCTCGACACCAGCTACCTCGACATGGCTCCCTCCTCCACGGCTACGACCATGGTCACCTCACTCTCGGCTACCTCGGCGACAAAGGGCTACCTCTACAGTCACCGCATCCGCGACGCCACAGCAGTCCCCGATGCTCCAGCTGCGATTGCGGGGGAATGTCAGTCCGACGGTTCCCCCACCTTCGGCTCCCTCTCTAGTCTGACCGTCTGCGATGCTCCTACTGTCCACGACGCTACCGCTATGACTGCGGGGGGATGTTAGAGTATATGATGTTATGAATACCGCTTGTATTCATATGAGGCCAATGCCCAGATATATACACGAGTACAGGATGGCAAATATGGAAAGAATACATATAAGGAAAGAGTACATGTATAGAAAGAATCTAAACTATCCTAATACAATGCAACTGCTTATATCTCTATCATATCTCTAACACCCCTCAAACTCATGGTGGATCAACAACACCGAGTTTGGAGAGGTAAGCCGTCTTGTGCTCAGTCCGGGCCTTCGTGAAGAAATCCGCTATCCAAGCTCAGAAGGCACATACTGAAGAGCAACTACCTAATCATGCACACAAGACCTCATGAAGGAAGCATCAACACCAATATGCTTGGTGAGTTCATGCTTCACAGGATCACGGCACATCTTGATAGCACCTGTCTTGTCGGACAAGAGAGAGTCCTGTAGTGACGAAACACCAAAATCCTCAAGTAACCACCGTAGCCAAGTAAGCTCTCTTGTCAAGAGAGCCATAGCTCGCAACTCGACCTCTGCACTCGAGCAGGACACTGCATGCTTTCTTCGTCTTCCGTGCAATGAGAGAACCACCAAGAAAAACACGAAGCGAGATAGACCGGCGATCGGTGGAAGTAACCTCAATCCCAAGGAAGTAACGAAGAGGACCAAGATCAGACATAAGGAATCGCTCACTAAGACGAGCCTTGACAAAGGCAATGTACTCGTAATCATCTCCGGTAATGATCATATCAACATACAGAAGAAGAAGAGTCCGACCACGAGACGAAGTATGGACAAAGAGCGCAGGATCATGATCACTCATTGAAAAAAAGCAGAAGTGACCACGAGGAGAAGCGCTCAAACCAAGCACGAGGGCTTGCTTAAGGCCATAGAGAGCGGCGAAGGTGACAAACCATGCCCTCGAGAGCAGGATACCCGGTGGCGGATGCATGTAAACCTCCTCACGTAGCTCGCCATTAAGAAAGGCATTCTTGACATCAAGTCGAGAATGCAGACCGATGGCGACAGGCACGCCACCGAAAGAAGAATGCGGACGGTGGTCATGTGAGCCACGGAGTAAAAGTCTCGTCGTAGTCACGACCATACTCCCTTGAAAACCACGGGCAACAAGACGCGCTTTATAGCGCTCAAGAGAACCATCGAGCGAGTCTTAATCTTATAGACCCACTTACACGTGATGGGACGAGTGAGATGGAAAGGAACAAGATCCCAAATCCAGTGCGCTCAAGAGCGGCAATCTCCTCGGCCATGGCATGCCGCTCGGGGTGAGTAGCGATATCCCTGAAGAAACAAAGCTCATGAGTAGGCTGCGCCAAGAAAGGCAAAAGCAGGCGGTCAAGCGTGGCGATCGCGGAGGCGTGGCGAGGAGAAGATGACCCATCGGGGAAGATGGTGCATCGAAGATGAATCATCGAAGAAGATGGCTCATCCGGAAGAACCTCAATCACGAGGTCGACGAGTGTAGACTAGTGTAGTGGGGGAGCACGAGGAGCCGCAGGAGGCGACAACCGGAGAGGCCACGGAAGGAATATGAGGAGACTCGGTGGGACGGGTGGACGAGGGCAAGACAGAGATAGGTGTATCTGGAAAGGTCAAAAGACAGAGACTCCACGGAGGAAGTCGAAGGAGAGGTGGGGCGTGGGTAGAAGGGACGAGACTCGTCGAAAGTCACATCCCGAGAGATCCGCATCCGTCGACCAACAGGATCCCAAAGACCGATAGCCCTTGTGTTCGACCGTATCCCGAAAAACACACTCAACAGATCGAAAATCAATTTGGTGCGTTCGAGGGGCGAGAAGAACGTAGCAAACGCACCAAGCAGACGAAGGCGAGTAGTCGGGAAGGAGACCACGAGACGCTCAATGTATTGCACCACGAAGAGCGGAAGAAGGTCGGATGTTGACGAGATAGGTGGCGGTGGAAACGACCTCGGCCCAAAGTGGGGTGGAATAGGCGGCAATCATAAGGGCACGAGCCGACTCGGGAGGTGACGGTGCTTGCGCTCAAGCAACACCATTACGAGCATGAGCACACGGACAAGAGGCGAGCAAGAGTTCCCTGTTCGGCAAGGAAGCTGCAGTGATGAGAGAGGTACTCGCCACAGTAGTCGGCCACGAAGACACGAATAGGGTGGAGAGCTGCGTGCGAACCATAGTGGCAAATTGTTTATAGATAGACAGGACCTCGCTCACGAGAAGACATGAAATATATCCAAGTGTGGCGAGAAAAATCATCTATAAATATGATATAATATCGATGACCCCTTTTGAAACGAAGGGATGGGACCCCAAACATCCGAATGAACAAGATCAAATGGATCTTTGAGATCTTGACTCACTATGAGGATAAGGAAGTCAAGTTGTTTACCTAACTTACGTACGACAATCTAAAGACACGTCTCTGAGATGCGGACCCCGAAGACCACGACGAACTAAAAGCGACGAGAGCCACACATATGGCCAAGGCGGTGATGCCACTTCTTGGAAAGAGCCGGTGAGCGAAGTGGCGAGGCGGAGAGACTGGCGGCGACGGTGGCAGCGGAAGGAAGGTGAAGCCAGTCAAGCTCCCATAGACGCTGTGAGTCAAGGCACCGAGGGCCAGAACCAACCAGAGCTCCCGTGTGGCGGTCCTGAACACAACAAGAGTCAGAATCAAGAATGACCCGACAACCAAGATCGATGTCGCTTGTGCAGAAAGAAGTCGCATGGTAAGGCGAGGAACATGAGCAATGAAGGAACATGAAAAGATGAGTTGCTAAGAGATCCTCGGCTAGAGACAGAAAGAGAGGTACCGCCGTCGGCGGTGAGAACACTAACAGGAGAATCAAGAGGTGTAATGAGGGACAGAGTGGAAGCATCAGAAGTCATGTGAAAAGATGCTCCAGAATCAAGAATCCATGGGGAGGTACCTGACTGTGTAGAGGGTGATTTCTCGGTGCAAGAGTCGATGCGAGATCTGCGAGAACCTGTCGAAGGGGAACCTGAGGCGGCAAGTAGGCGTCGAAGTCTGGTTATCTCCTACTCAGTGAGAGAAACTGCTGGAGTAGTCGATGCAGGCGTCGGTCACGAGAAATATCGGTGCAAGTAGAAGGACGGCGTGAAAGATGCCGCTTCTTATATGCGAGACTCAATGTGGTCGGCCTTGTCGCGAGAGGGAGCGATGAGGGCGACCACCTCCGGATGGGCGGCCACCACCACTGTGGCGGCCTGGAGGGGGCGATGTCTCAAGCGTGGAGCGAGCGATGTGGCCGGTGGACGAGCGGCGAGTACAGAGGGAGTGGCATCGAGACCAAGACCACTCAGCGAGTCTCCTCCGCGTATCTCGAGAAGAGCCTCGGGAGAGTGACACGAGGGTGGCGTGCAAGGAGCCGGGCACGCCGCGCGCTCGAACTCGGACGGCGAGTAAGGAACTCGAGACCCGCCGAAACTCAGATCGGCCCGTGCGGCTAGGCGGACGGACAAGAGCGACAACCAGCAGTGCGGGGAGAGTCCAGCGACGCCGATGCAGCAGAGCTCTGAGTGTAAAAAGCGTCAACAGTAGCATCACCCTGCTGAAGAGAACGCTCCTGACGGACCACGGACAGGTACAAGGCGTCACCAGAGGGCTCGTAGTGAGGACTGAGGCTGGACACTGGCAATGAGGACAAGCAGCGGCCGTGCGTCGTCGTCACCACCGAGTATAGGCGCGGTTGGTCCTCAGATAAATCCGAGCCTCTTGGTAGACGAGGCGGTAGTATCATCGACATCGTAGTATCCTTGTACGGTTTGTCGGGCGGAGGTTCCGTCGGAGGAGTAGGGCAAGGCGGACGAGAGGACATCGCTGGAGAGGATGCCCGAGACGAAGACCACGCATATGGATCGCATGTGAGACACGAAGTCGGTGTAATTAACACCATCGAAGATCACCGGCAACGAGGAAACAGCGGTACCCATTGGTGGCGGTCTTTGGGCTAAGACGGCGACCAATGGAACGAAGTCTAACGGCGGCGGCCTTGCATGGTTAAGCGGCGTTTTTGATTGTTTTTAAAGCCGGCGGTACCGCCCGTAAACAAAAGCAGGCGGAGGAACCTAGGGTTCCCCAGTGGCGATAGCGGCGCCTGGCGGCGGTCGTCCCTGGCGGCGGCGCAAGCGGCAGCGCAGTGGCCGGAGGCGGCGAGGCAGCAGGTCGGTGGCGGCGTCGGGCGTCGGGGCGGCGCCGAGCGGCGGCGGTCGGCGGTCGGCGTCGGGCGTCGGGCCGTGACGAGCGCGACGCACGGGACAAGAGCGGCGGTGGGCCGGGCCCGGCCGGTCTGATGGCGAGGGAAAAGTACGGCGGCGAGGCGGCGCCGAAAGCAGCGGTCGGGCGTCGGCGTCAGCGTCGGGCCGGTGGGGTGAGGTCGGCGTCTGGCCGGGGGCAGTGGGCCGACGAGCGGTCGGGCGTGGCGGCCGGCTCGGGGCGCGTTGGCGGGCGAAGAAGGATGGAGCGCGGACAGGCGATCTCGGGATGGGCGGCGAAGAGAGGTAAGACAAGCGGCGGTGGCGGTGGTGGCGACGTGTGGAGGCGGCGGCGGCGAGAAGAAGAAGAGGCCGTGGCGGCGACGGATGAACTCTAGGCAAGCATGCGTTGGGCAAACCCAAGGTGAGTTTTGCTCTGATACCATGTTATGAATACCGCTTGTATTCATATGAGGCCAATGGTAGATATATACACGAATATGGATGGCAAATATGGAAAGAATACATATAAGGAAAGAGTACATGTATGAAAAGAATCTAAACTATTCTAATACAATGCAATCTGTTTATATCTCTATCATATCTCTAACATATGATACCTGCCTTATCTCCAGAAGAGGCTTCTTGCCCTCCAAGCCTTGTACTCTATATAAACCGCCCTTGAGCCCCAATACAATCATCCATTGCGGTATATTCATCTTCCCACAAGTTGGGATCATTTGCATATGACAAAAGGAAATCACCCATCTCACATCACACAATCGCTATCACTCATCAGCCTCCTTTTTTCTAAAGCACACACCCCATTATGTTAACAAATACCCCCCAGCTACTGTGCGTAAGCATTGCACTTAGGACTAACCATCATAAAGAAAACAATGTACATATAATGCCAAGAACTGTTTCAACAAGACTCCCAAAGGGAAAATTGCTAGATTCCCTTGAATGGAGGCGATCTCCTTAATGTACCAGCGCATAGCACCTCATTATAGGCCACCAAACCTTACATCTATACCTGATACGGCTGTGTTCTAAAGAACCAAATGCTTACCAAAAGTAATAGCATCGTACTAAAGGCCAGGACATAAAGCCAAAGTTCTCTGATGCAATGCGAGAAACCAAAGGGGAGAAAAGACGGGAGCTTTGGACTTTTGGGCTACCATGGCATGGCCTACACAAATCCATACACCATATAACAGATTGTGAACTGAGTAAAGTTAAGATATCACAGCCTCAAAACTCTGTAATACAAAATTGCTGCAACAGTAGAAAGCTTTTCCATAACAAAAAGAATCATTAGCACATCTAGAAAAGGCAAGTAAGAATTAATCACTCTAGAGAGTACGCCCGACCAAGTGGTTCTTTAATTAGTATATTACTACTTCCTACCCAACTCTTCGGGCATTAAAGAAATGTCTTTTTTAAGAAACATTTTTTCTCTTTATTTCGAAATTTTTTGAGCAGAAACCAACGAAACAGTTTACCAAAGCCCAATCTGTAGCAAACGAAACGAGCGCAACAAACTACATTGCACTAATCTATAACAACACATACAGCCAACCCTCCCTCAATTCCCTTCCTAAAACAGGTGGACAAATCGAGCCAAAGTTCCAATCTCGCCACCAAATTTGAACCCCGAAGTCTCCCCTCGTTGCATCCAAGAAAACAATCGGAGAAACACGAGGTGCCTCAAGAACAGAGAAGGGCCCAACCTTTGGCGAGCAGAAATCAAGAAACGGCCGCCCCACTCCCGCACCGTCCGCCTCAAGATCCAACCTTGCGCCAGAATCACGCGTAAGGAGCGCGCCGATCGAGAGCCAGGATAAGGAATTAGCCCGAGGGAGCAGCCCGATCTGCCCCGTAAGCGGCCGGCATTACGCCGTGGCGCCGCGGAGAGCTCCGGTCGGACCCCGCGCCAGCCGCCGCTCCCTCCCCCTCCTCGCGGGCGACTGGCGATCCCACTGCGAGTCTGCGACTGAGCTGTCTTCTCGTGCGTCTCTGTGTGGGTGTCGGGGTGTGTGTGATGTTGTGTGCATGCGGTGGTGGTGGTGGTGTGTAGGGCTGTAATCAAAGCCGAGCTGGAGTTAGACTATGAGTCTGGACTCGAGCTCGATTCGGCATAAACTCAAGTAGGTTTAAGTTTGACTCGTTAAAACTCAACAATAATTAAAATAATTTATTATGTATAATTTTTTAATAAAAAAATTTTTAAGTTCGATCTCGATTTTAGTAAACTCGATAACAGTTAAAATAATTCAAATATATACTAATTTTTAATAATAAAAAAAGCTCGAGCTTGAGTTCGGTTCGAATAAGCTCGATAAGAGTTAATACGTATCACTATTTAAGCTCGAATCGTGGCTCATGAACTATTCGAGCTCGGCTCGATAAAGCTCGCGAGCTCGAGTTTCGAGTTTTTTGACCTTAGTGTGGAGTGGTGGGTGTGATACTACGGGTGTGCTCTCGCTACTATGCAAATTTGGTGTGTATTTTGTTTTTTTAAGACTACACAGTCACGCACACCATAACAACATCACATATACGTTCTGTTAAAATACATACTAGATTTAGAGCAAAAATCACTAAACAAAAAATGTATTTATCTAATACCTTATAGAGTACGAGCGTATGTTTACACATGTGTGAAGGTAAGCGTGCGCATCAAATCTACAGATCAAACACGGGTGGACCACACGCTAGCCAACCGAGCTATCCTTAGGCTCTGCTTCAACGAGTTTTGGCTTCTAACTTCTTAACTTTGGCTTTTTGAATTTTTTTTGTTTTTTGTTTTTTTCTTTATTATTTTGTATTATTTATGGTGATATAATTTTTTTCGTTTTTTAATTTAATTACACAGAAAAAACTAATAACAGCAACAATGTATTTTTAATCACTGTAATACAAAAATTCAAAAATCTAGGTTTATAAAGCCTGTAGAGCACTAGTTCTCGATTTGATATGTATTTAAGAGAAGCGTGTGAGGGTGTTTGTTTCAGGGGATTTGTGTGTGACGGATTAACCTTTAGGGTGACGGGCCGATGTCGAGTGCCGCAGAGCTGCAGGGGATGTGCCCATGTATGTGAGCTCACTGCTTTTTTATTTTAAGCGAAATGAACATCTATCGTGAGGTCAGGAAAAAAAGTACCATATCCTTAAAGTTTATTTTACTGTTTGGTACTGTTAGCACTGTTTCAGACTTATTTTTTGCACTGTAGTTATTGTTAGTTTTTTCAACATAATTAAATTTAAAAACAAAAAAAATGTTATGTCATCTCAGACAATACAAAGGAATTATACAAAAAAAAGGCTAAAAAGCTAAAAAGTAAGGAAAAATGAAATTAAGAAGCCAGAAGCCAGAAGCTAAAAGCTAAAAGCTTAAGCTTAAAGCCTATTGGAGCACATAAAAGTTCTTGCTGTAAACTCTTACTAGCTTCGAATAGCGCGCTACCACATTCGTGGTACATCGCCGAGCCTCCACCGTGTTCTTCTTAGGGCCTAGGTTTAGTGAGGCCTAGACTGTAAAGGGAGGGTAGGAGGCATCGCCCTGGTGATGGGCGGCGGTTCGTGGGATCGAACAAGCGTAGTAGGCAACGGCGGCGGGCGGCACAACAACGAACGCGCGAGAAGTTAGGTTGAGTGGGACGATTGGGGTGGGACGGGGAAGAGGTGGTGACGCAGCGAGGCGACAAGGTTGTCGTTGGTCGCGGTTGGCGATAGCGAGGAGGACAATTGCAATGGGAGAGGATCTGCCAGGGTGAAGGCGGTGGTGGAGACATGTGGAGTTTGCCTTTGTCCTTCCAAAGTGGTGTCGGTAGGTAGGAAGAAGTGGTAGTGTGGGTTTTTATGGACTCGTTTCGGCTTCAGCTTCTGGCTTTTGGTTTATTTATCACTATTCATAAATTTCGTCTTTTTCTGAATTTTTAGCTTTTTTTAGCTTTTTTGCCTGTTCTTTTTTTCGTATTTGTTTGCGTTGTCTGGGATGAGTTAGCATATTTTTCTATTTTTTTATTTTTTTAAAAAAAAATTTAATTACGCTAAATAAGTCACCTTCACCACAAGTGAAATTTTAGCCACTCTGAAGACAATTTCACCATAAGCCACGACTTTTCAAATTTCAACCGAGCGGGGCTATGTCTTATTGTTTTTGGTTTAATTTTTTGAATTCTGACTGTTCACGAGAGAGTACAGAGAAAGATACTCGCGTGTAGTTCTGATCGATATAGATGACGTTAGAATAGTGTCGACTACAATCAATTTGTAAATTCTACCTTTAAAAACACTTTGATTGAAAAGCTAGTTAATATAAAAAACTAAATATTGGATATTGGATAACTCCAGAAGAAGAGAGCCGTAGTTCCACAGCGCTAGTAAGCTTGTGGTAGCACATAATCGTCGCCTCCAAGTTTTTATTGGATAATTGGCCGTGATTAATTGCTTGTCTTCTTTTTATGTAAGTTGGGATTGCCTTAAGATTCGTGCATTTTAGAAGCGAGGGTTTCACCTGACCCTCAATACTAACATCGGCTGGTAGGTGACAGCTAGTGATGGGGCATCAAGGCGTTTTCTAACATGTAGTATTGGTTGATTAGTCATACGTCTACGGGTAGTACGTTGGTGGTGGGTGAATCCGTGAGAGCAACGCAACACATATTTATGGCTTAACGTCTCAGATCAATAACCCATAGCACATAGTATACGACTATTGATAGACCGATAAGGTATTTATGGACCGGTAAACTGTAACAGGATGGACCGGTAAACTGTAACAGGATGGACCCATGGCTTAACGTCTCTGTCTGTGGTTATGGGTTTTTTTTCTATGACTTATAGTTTTTTTGCTGCGTCTGATAAATAATAATATCGACTAGTAGATACTGTCTTAAAAAGATACTCCATGTAAATGCTAGGTACTGTAAAAAAAGGTAGAATCTGAAACCGAAAAAAGAGACCTATAACCATCCTACAAGTTATGCATACTTTTTTCCCTAGTTGTATATAGCTGTATATAGGGTTTGTTCTTTTTTTACTGCGGCTTATAAATTTTAGATTATTCGTGAGAGAGACTACGGAGTAATAGAAATTCGCATGCAGTTTTGATCGATATAAAAAATTCACTATAGTGCAAACTACAATTAATTTATAGATCTTATCTTATAAAAATACCCTGTTTAAAAACTAGTTGCTGTAAAAAAATCGAAAAATAATTTTTAAAAACTGAAAAGAGGGAATCATAATCATCAACTACATTGGTCAGTTGCAACTTGCAACCATCGATACAATAGGGTGTACGAATTCAAAAAGTAATCATCATCATTATCGAAAAGCCTTCTCGAGGGCACAGCATAAAAAAAGATTAGGAAATTCTTGATGTTACGCCAGTCAGCCAGTGGTTACAGTTGGCTGGTTGACGATGTAATTGAACTTGACAATTGGAGAACTTCAAAATAATTTTGTAGTGCGGATAATTAAATTGCACAATTTCACGGTTTAGTCACTTTCACACACTACTTCATACTTTGGACTCTAGGAGCTGAAATTTTTTGGTCCACCACCTGGTGACAATGAATGAAATGTATGCGTTCATCTAACTTTGCCGCTTATGTCTCTTCAAAACTGGTCAGCCAACGAATAGTCGCATAATCTGATTCCAGACGCTCAAAACTGATAACACGTTGGTGAAGATAAGATCTAATGACCTATACAAAAAAGTAATATAACCATGTGAATATATTAAGTTTTTAACACAAAGTTAATAGCAAAGGCCAGACAAGTAGACTCCAAGGAGATGAATCTCCATGCAATTTTTTTCCTTGGGCAAACAAAAGAACTGTAAATTTAGAGAACTGTGTTAAAAGTAATTGTACACATAGATCAGAATGGTTGGGCGCCATAGAATGGTCAACACAATAGGACTGTAGGCAGGGGCGTAGCCACCGAGAGAGCTTAGTGAGGTTCGAGCCTCACCTCCTCCGGTAGTAACTTTATACATAGTAAAAATAGAGAGAAAGAGAGATTAATAAATCCAAAGAAAAACTAGCACTCCTTGATGGAAAGGTTAACAAGAAGTATGAAATTAAAGAAGACCACGATGAGAAGGAGGAGGAGAAGTGAAAATCATAAAATTAAAGAAGAGCTAATCGATCAATGAAAAAAAGAAAGAAAATGAAGTAATATATGTAAATCATAAAATTAAAGAAGAAGAAGAGGAGGAGGAGTAGTGAAAATCATAAAAAATAAAGAAGAGATAATCAATCAAAAAAGAAGAAAGAAAGCGAAATGTATATGGACCTTCTTGAGTCCGAGGATGACGGTGGAGAGCTCGATGAACCTCTGGTTGATCTTCTCCCTCCACCACCGCTCCGCGATGATGTGGTCCTGCACGTGCCCCGAAGGCGCCGCCGCCGTCGAGCCCCCGCCGTGAAAATGATAAGAACATTAGATAGAGTGTGGAAAAAGATGCCGCCTTTTGTTTCTATTGTCTCGTGATTTAAATTAATTTAATTCTGGTATGTTTCATATGATCTAAAATTTCATCGTCATTCATAATTTTCTATTATATCACTAATTTTGATATGTTTTATATATAGACGATTTATCACTACTCCGCACTTATAACGCTTTCTATTATCGAGGTACCTACTTTCTGTTTCTCTATTTTTCATTGTTTGCCTCTATCTAATTTATAATTTCTATATGAATTTAAAATTTTATAAAAGTAAATGACTAATTTTATGTTAACTTAGTTTAGACCTATAAATAGTTTAGCTCGTTCTTAATTTTATTCCTGGCTTCGTTATGTAGGGGTTTTAATTATACGGTCAACCAGCTGCTCGTCCTGCCAATGCGACCACTAGTTGACCGAACCGAACTGGATATCCTGAGCAAAAATTGCAGTAGAGAAGCATTTTTAAATTAGAAAACAACGTGTGGAGCTGGGACTGACCAAGGTTGGCAAGAAATTTACAATCTCGTACGGTATACAGTCGAAACTTGAAAATGTCGATGTGACAATAACTAAAAAAAGGTTATAAATATGTCGTGTTCCAGCACTTGGATTTTAAGTGCAATAATCACTCGAAACCGAGCTTCCAGATACCACAGGAGTACAGAGTACAAACCCCACAATCTTATCTTTTAGTAGATCTATGAAAAGATGGGGGAAATGGAAAACCAAACAGCAAGGAACAAACAGAACAAGGAACTAGATCTTTACAGATGTTAACCATCACAGCGGACCAAATGGCTCTGGGGGCGGCTCGAACCGGTGATCGAACACAGGGCTCTGGTCGGACTTGTCGTCGACACTGTGCAGCCAGTTCGTGCTCGTGTCCTCCCTCAGCAGCATCGCCTCGTACCGTGAACTGCCATATATATCCAGTTCACTCAACGTCTCTTTAGTTCCAACGCTTTCCCTATCTGGGGAACCAGTTGAGCTCCCGCCATTGTGTGAAAAAGCTCCGGTAGAATCACCAGAGAAGTGTCCATTGTTGCTGCCATTGTCGGCATAGTGTCCGTCACCATTTGAGATGGGATGGCCAGGGTCCAACATTCGAGCTGGCCGGCCCTTAGCAGCAGTAGACCGAATGCTGTGAGGAAATAGAGATGCACCACGAATGCCACCTAGGTTTTGTCGAATGTCCTATCATAAATAGGAGTTATTCAGTTTCTTCGAAAGAATATTATTACAATAACTTAACTACACCGAATAAATAGTGCACTAGGTAGGAGGTACTAGACCTACAATATTACAACTCACAAGCCATACTAGATATCTTCTAAAACATGAAACTTTTCCATTTTGGGCGTCAGTCTAGAAATTGCTCATGCAGTGAACACAACAATTGGTTGAAAGCTTTCCCAAATTCAAATGAAAATTACCAGTTTGTAATGGCACTATCGCAGAAAAGTAAAAACAGGCACGACCTTATTTATTTTAATGCAAACATGAGGGGCTGAACATACCATGTGCTTGATTGCCATGTCAAGTGAATTCCTCGATATTGTCCTACCGAATCCATTATCTGCGCTTGTAACAGACCGTGAGGGTCTAGCAGGTTGATGTTCCATAGCAGACCTCTCAGCCTGTCTATTATTGTGTCCATTGGTAAGAGAAGGTGTCTTGGATGGTGCATCAGAAAATTTACTTCGAGTAATAGCAGGCACAGACATCTTTTTCACAGGAGCTGAGGGAACAGGTTCAGCATTCAGGGTTGACCTGGCTCCCAAACCCATTCCAGGTCGTGCTCTACCAGCGGAGAGTGGCCTCTCTGGTAGCTTAATCCTTAGGTTAGGCGGAGTTTCCCTTGGGAAATCTGGACTATCTAGTGGCCTAACTGGAGCTCGTAGCCGTGGATTTGGGGAATTTGAACGGGATGATGGTGCTGACGAAGGCGCTGAATTTCGACCATTAGTGGCTATCGATCGGCCATTAGATGTTAAGTTATTGCTGCCAGAAATCCGCCCAACAGAAGGTGAGCGACCAACGGATGGAGCTGATGAACGCATGACAGGCTGGCGTGTAGGCTTAGATGACTGAGAGCTAGAACGGCTCACTGAAGCAACTGTACTTGACGAAGAGGTAGTACGACTGATTGCGGGAATTGTACCAGAGGATGAACCGGGACGACTCACTGCAGGAGCTGTGCTTGAAAATGAACTGGACATGATTCGAGGCCGAGAGGTTGGAGTTGATGGCCTTGAGTTTTGCACAGATGTGGTCTTCACAGCAGCCGAGTTGGCCATAGAGTTGGGGACAGAAGGGCGACTTTTAACTGGAGTAGATGGACGAGTTTTGACTGGGGTAGATGGACGTGTTTTGACTGGAGTAGAGGACCGTGTTGGCACTGGACGTGAAGCTGGAACTGATGGCTTTGATGAAGGAAGAGTGCTAGTCCTCTTGCTTGGGGTTGTAGGTCTCGAACTGACAGAGGAAATGCTTGCATTCTGAACTGATGACCTGCTGTTGCCAGACATAAGAGTAGATTGGATTGAGGGGCGAGAAACAGAGTTACTTCGAGCTGGTCTGGCGGGAACTGTGGAATGCCCATTCTCTGTTTCAGAAATGGAAAGCTGCAATAAACAGGTGATATAGTTCTGTTAATTGTGATAATCACCATATGGCCAACTGAGCAAATAGTAGGTTTCAAGAAGCAGTTGTACGACTAAGTATGTTCCCATGGTTTGATGAGACGGTGTGGTATAATTATATCAATTTTGCTCATTCCGAATTACATGGAACTTGATTGCTTCCCAAAAATAAACTTCAGTGTGTTGTAGATGAAAATGTACTACCGCAGATTGTACAAAAAATCTAAGGCGTAATATATAAACATGAGAACACACATATATTATTGCGAAGCATTCCAAATTTACTCGATAATAACCCAGTCATACAGCAAGTCAACAAGAGGATTGAATGCTATGTATTGTATGGGTCTTCCAAGCATAGCCCAGAACAAAGGGTTCTGCTTATTACATAAACAATAAATTACCATTATTTCGTAAGTGGAGTTCTGCTGACAATATTGTCAAAGATAAGATGGTTAACAAGTGAAAACTATACCTATGATGTCTGAAATTAAGATGAGTCCAGTCATCTAGTAAATAAGTTTTAACATTCCTATGAATTTACCACACTGTCCAGTTGATCAAACTTTTCTTATACCTTCTTCTGCAATCTGCATATTATGTAAGATTCGCATTCCAGTTGTCAATTATAAGGCAAGCTATAGGACCACCATGCCTTTCTACTGTTGTGAGATTGTAGACCAGATGTAATAGGCCTGAACAACTATTCAAGTTATGATAGAACCCTTCCAGTTATGATTTGTACATTGTTGTCACTTGTCAGCAATATTATATTTGCAAGTTGTCACAAAAAAATCCCTCATTTCATAATTAACACAAGATGGGGATAATTAATAAATAAACAACTTCAATGAAATCGCTTTGATCTGTGTTAGCCTCCTGCAAACCATGCCTACTGATAAAGGAAAGAAAAACTACAAAGGAAAATTATTGACTTAGCAACAATATGCAGCACCAAATCAGTGGGTTGGGTTCAAATGATTCCAGTGATTTCTTGCAACTAGTTTATTTAGGTCAGTTAAGTATGGCAGGATGGTCAAAACATCCTTTCCAATTAACCGGTTGTAGCTACAGGAAACTGGTCGTAGCCACCGTGGTCGATCTGACGTGGTCGACCTGCCATGGTCGACCGGCCATGGTTGATCTGACGTGGTCAACCTACCGTGGTCGATCTGCCATGGTCAACGAAGGAGCAGAGAGGCGGCGGAGTTGGGGAGCAACGTCGGTGGAGGGAGCAGTGGGAGGAAAGGAGGACAGCGTGGTCAACCTACCATGGTCGACGAAAGGAGCAGAGAGGCGGTGGAGTTGGGGAGCCACGCCGGTGGAGGGAGAAGGTGACCGGAGGAGGAAGGCGGCCAGAGAGGCCAGGGTAGAACGGAGGCAAGAGGAGGATGCTAGACAAGAAAGCACGTCGGTCAGGCGCTCGACGCCGAAGAGGTCACCATATGGCGGGCGACCGTAGGCGAGGGCAGAGGAGACGATGTCATCTGGGGCTCGACACCCAGGAGTCCACCGTACGACGGGCGACCGGAGGTGGGGGCGGAGGAGACAACGTCTGCTTGGCGCTTGACGCCCGAGAGGCCACCATGTTAAAGTAGAAAGCATGTCGGTCACCAGCGGAGTGCACGACAATCAAAAGCGGTAGAGAAGAGAAAGCTAGTAGGCACGGGACGCCGCCGTGGTGGGAAAGGCAGTACCTTGTAAGCGTAGAGGAAGAAGTAGAAGTAAAGGATCGGCTTGGTGTGATGGACGTTGGCAAAGTGTGCAGTGGCCAGGGAGGTACAACAAGAGACGTGAAGTGGACAACGAAGTGGCAGCCAATCACAATGGCAGACATGGCCGGCAGTTCGGGGCGACGACGACTGGGGCCGGGAGGAGGGGCCGCTCATCGAGGAGCCTAGATCTGGACCCGGCGTGGAGCTCCATGGCGCTGGAGCCAACATGGACGAGCGGCCAAGAGAGCCGGCTCTAGATCCGGACGGAGAGACCACCAAGGAGAGCAGAGCGCGGAGGAGACCGGATCCTAGGTTGGCGGCGGCCGAATCCGGCGACGGGGAAGTTGGATCCAAGCGACGGGAGGCCGATCCGCCCGCCACGCGGCGCCACCAGTTCAAGCGCAAGCGGCGATGAAGGCGGCGATGGCGCGCAGAGAGGCGTCTCCGACGCAGCGCGACAGGGGCCGAGAGGAGGGGCAGCTCGTTGGGGAGGAGCTCGTCGATGGGGAAGCCGAGGGAGAGCACGATGCGTGCCTCCGTCTCTGTCTCGCGCTGGCGCTCGTGAGCACGTGCGATGCACGCGGGCGACTGGTGGAGCCGACAAAGAAGAGGCCATCTATCTACCAAGTTTTGCATAGTCCCCAAGAGATTAGATCATGGAGATTGAATAATCTCTCCCAGGGCCGGTGCGCTGCGGAATTTGGTGGTGGCTAGGAACAGGCCCAGATGGGAACCCGCTCTGATACCATGTGGGAAAATAGAATAGCCAAAATAATCGTCGAACGTATTGCTTGAGCCTTGGAGGGCGTATATATAGAGTACAATATGACTTGAAGATCAAGTCAATCTGTTACAGATATGGAAGGTTACTACAGATATGAAAGGAGCCATATCGGATACAAATCAACATAATTGATTCTATTCAATCTCTTATAATCTTACCAAACATGTACTCTAACAATATGCATAGTAACAAAACAGTTATCCATTTTGTTGCACAGATTACTCTTGAACCTATTGAATTTGAAACTTTGGACCCAGTAGTTAAAATTCCTAGCTCCACCTGTACCTTCCATAATGTATGCATACAGTGACATTGACAGGCACGTAACAAACACATAAACCAAGAGATACTGCTTTTGAAACTACATGTTGATCTGATACAACTTAGACAATGATATTTTGTTAGCCCTTATGCAAGCAAATCAACCAACATGGCCTGAGTGAATTCAAATGCCACTGAAAAATAAGCCCTAAAGGCTAAAACATATAGTTTGCACAAGATTTCTTGATAACTGCTTGTATAAAAAGAAACTTAAAAGTTAAAACACCAGCATGTAAGAATATCTTAAGAGAATGGTACTAACCCTTGATGCTCTGGTGGTCGAGGATGATCTAGTGGTAGTGCGTTTGGGCACATTTGAGGAGGATGGGACTTTCTCAGCAACCTCCAATGCAGGAATGCGGGGTGTTCCTGGGGGTGTCAGAAGCCTGAGGAATGCATTCCAATGTTATGTAAGATCAAAAGAAGATGAGCAATGACATGCATGCATGTGGTGCACATCAAAGATCAGAAATGTCTGAACATGAAACATATGAGGCATGAAAATAAATGAAAGGCATATATTACGACCAACAACACAACACTCCATTTTTGTGGCAAGCTCATGCTTGGCATCCAAATCAACTTTATCATGCACCTAGATGGTTATCTATTTATCTCACCACAGTATGGAATGTGGTACAATTGGGATGTGATAATGGTTTTATACGTCGCTACGTAAATGCAACTGGAACGTTGCAGTAGTTATATCCAGATGATAAATATTTCAACTAAACTTGCATTGGAAGTTTGAAACGTTTGGTCAACTATAGGTTCCCAGTTGCTACTAATGTATATTTCAATTTCCCAAAATGGCTTTCACAATGTAACATTTTTCTACAAATGTTACAGTATCTCATTTAAACTATCGCGATATCATTCTAGCATGAGTTAACTTAAGACATCCTAAAGTTGGCAATGCTATTGGTCAGCCTATTTTATCAGTTGCGTATAATCTTTTCCCCTTCCAAGTAGACACAGAGTACGTGTTGTCCCAAGCCACTCTTCTAGAAAGGAGCCCACAGACCAGCAATACAGTTACACACTTCTCTTTGCTCTCAACGCAACTAATCCTCCAACTAAACCAAACAACTTCCCTACCAGGCCATCCTTGACCGGAAACAATCGCATCCGTCACAACCGAAAAGGGCCAACCATGATTTCGGCGGGCAATACCACCGATTACCCGCAAAAAAAACAAAACAAAACAAAAAAAGACAAAAACAAAAACAAAAACAAAAACAAAAACAAAAACAAAAACAAAAACAAAAACAAAAACAAAACAAAACAAAACACAAGCACGATCAGTACGAAATCGGCCCAGAACGACCAACTGAACCCCAAACCGTTTCGAAACACCGCATTGCCAACCGTTTCACTAAGCTCAGATCAAGGGTTCGCCCATTGCAAAACAAAACATGAAATCACACGTAAACACAGCAAACCAGATCACACCCAAACGAGAGAGATCAGCCAATCACCAGTCGTAGTCGTGCTTCCCGATCTCCGTGTCCAGCAAGTCCTCCATCTCAATCCCGATCGACACCCGCAACTGAAAAATATTGAACTCAAAACACATGCTACCGAACTCAATAGCTGCGGTTACTACTTACACTACCTCCAGCGATGGAGCGCGCGGGGATCCGACGAGAGACGGCCGGGGATCGCTCGCCCGGCCGTATGGGATCCGGGTCGGTGGAGGAGGAGGTCTCCGGCCTCGCCCTCCTCCTCCTCTCCCACCGACGCGACGCTTCGAGAAGCTGCGAGCTCTTGCACTTCCGTGCCCTCTTGGCCTTCGCTTGTGGCGATGAGCTGTGCAGGCTGCGTGCGAGGCCGCGAAGAGGGAGAGGAGGCGACTGAGACGGGAGAGGGAAGGGGAAAGAGAGAATGGATGCGTGTGCTCCCCGCTGTTAAATTTTTTTTTCCTCTCCTTTTCTTTTTGCATTCGTTTGTTGTTCGAATCGCGGGGCGGTAAACGCGGGTGGCTGGGCCTATCCGTCACGCGAGTTTCTTACATGTGGACCCAGTGGACAGTGGGCCCGTTTGTCAGTGGATATGGACCGTTCTGGGCTCCATGGGGTGGTGGGGAAAGGATTGAAGTAGGCGGTAAGTCTGGAAGAGTCGACGGCTCTTTGCTCGGATAGAGGCGACGTGTCGGTGGCTTTTTGGGTCACACGATGACATGTGGGGAAGGGTTCGTCTTCGGGCCCACCTGTCATTGGGTACCAGTGGCTGGGCTCGCGTGTCGTAGACTGCTGAGGCTCTGGTCAAAATTGGACTGTTCAGGTAGATCACTGGTCCGAGTGGGCGTATGATTATTTTCTCATATGTTATTAGCTGTTTTTTAAGTAGAACGTGGACACACACTTCACACGTAAATTTCAATTTATACATATGCGAATGTATCTCCTAACATTAATAACATATATCCAATTAGAGCGGAGGGTTTTATAAATTGTTTTGGGTGTCAACAACTTTAGCAAATATATTATTTGGCGACAATGATAATGATATATGCTCAACATGCTGCGCCTAGGTTGTGTCACACCTTTGGTCCACACGCATCCAAACGTAGTTTAATTGTGCGGGTTTTTAAATCGTCAGGCGAGGAGAAAACAACAAAATTAAGAGAGGTCAAAATAGGATAGCACATGAGTTTAGCTTAACATGCTAAGAGAACATGAAATTCAGCTATTTGGTCTAGTTGTAGCGAGTGAGCACTGCTCACTTCTTGATGATTGTAATATATGCACATATTTTTCCTTGAAAATAACTGACGATCGATATCAATATGTTTTCTTTACGTCCCATTTGTGGGCACCATATATAAAAAGGCGCTGTTTATTGTTGTTAGCCTTCAGGCTTTTACTCTACATCAGAGCTATAGAGCGGACCAAAAGAGTGTCACGTAATAATTGAATCATCCAGCCTCGTTTCATTATTTCATATCATGGTGAGCCGACTCCATCGTTAGTTGCTCCGCCGTTGGTCAGTAGCAATCGCCAATTGAATCTTTTTTTCCGGGCACATTCGATCGGTACAAGCTGGAGCACGATAGAGCGCAAGATTAACTAAAGCTAGCACCGTAAGTAACGCAACAAGTCGCCTGCAGCAAGGGCAAACATTACACGTGCTGATCGTATTTACGCGCGCCGTGAATGAATGAGTCATGGACATGTTCTTTTTCTCCGAAGCTAGCGATTTTTAGTCTTTACTATAGTACCTAACTTTTAAATGGAGTATTTTCTTAAGACGAGGTCTACAAGTTAAACGTTCTACACGTTAAAAGCCCAACATCTGTACTAGCCAAAATCGCAAGTGAGTATCTGTCTCTCCGTAATCTGTACTATAAACAACCAAAAATCATAAACCGCAGCCGCGCCAAACAGACTCATATCTGTTGATAGCTCGATACTATGTGTAATTACGCACCATCCACTCATGCATATATACCTGAAGCCAATCAGGACACAATGCGTACAGGTACAGTCGCCTTCAGGCGCTTCCCATGCTGATGCCGGTGGTTGGATGGCCGGGCACACGTGTTCAGTTTTTTTTCAGTTTTTAATTTCGACTACTTTTAATAATTATTATTTATTATAATAATAATATATAGCTAAAATTTATAAGTCAGAGAAAAAAAACACGTCCATAGTCCTATCCGGCTGCAACGAACGAGTGGAGTGGGCATGGCGCCGGGTAACGCACGGTTAGTTGGGCGGTGGCGATCGGTAGCTGCCTTGTCACGAGGGAGACTGGACGGAAGCATGGTACAGTTCCGGAGACGATGATCCGTCCAATCTCCCTCTAGCCCATCGTCTTGTCGGCCGGCCGCGTGTGCGTCGGCGCGACGGCGACTCGAAGGCGTATCATATCGTCGTGTTCTTCATGGCGTTCAGGGTGTGTTACTACTATTGCTAGTTCGAAAAAAGGGACGAGAGAAATTGGACGGTAAGTACTTGCATCTCTGCATGTATGTTAGTTTGTTCAGTCTGTGCAAGGGCAGGTAACTGGAGTAATTGATACAGCGTACACGGTCTAGCTATTATCAATGGCCGCGAGCTTTCATTGACTCATTTCAGCGACCTCTCGTGATCCCGAGCATGCATGCATGTATGGTGTCGCCGTGTCGGGCCGGGTGGTCCGTGTGACGACCGCATTTTGCAGGCCCTCGGATTTTCCGTAACGGTCCAAAAACAGTTGTGGAATAAAAAAGAGCATATATTAAACTTGTTTATGCTTTAATCATAAAAATTAAATTTTTATTACAAGAGAGTGCACTTTGCTACCGAGTTTTACACTATTAAAGACATCCAAACCCAAGGTTTATAATACATCACAAAAAAAATCTTCCAAAAAAACACAAGGCACGTATGAGTTTATATAGTCAGGACATAAAATCAGTAGTCATCACATTCTAGAGTCATCGAAGTCTCTTTTAAAACTTTCCTCGGTTTCCTCCTAAGTTCCTTCTGATGATGATTAACCAAGTATTATAACCACACTCAACAAGCCACACGAGAATACCTACTTAATTACTTCCAAGATTTCTATAAAATAATATATGAATGTTTTATTATTACAGTTATAAATGCATGTTTGTGTACAAATGTCCTTAAACTTGAAGTGCCAAATGTTATTTTATTAAGAGAAAAGGGAATTTAACATTAAAAACGTTCAAATCTTACTTATACCTTGTTGTTGGGTTTGATAAGATAGAAAATCTAGAAAAAAAAGGTTAAATATAGGAAGGTTTAGGTGTTAGGGTCTAAGCAATGTTCGGTTTGATCAAATGGAATTGAAAATATACTAGACGGGCTTGAGGCGATCAAAACGAGTATAAATAGGCTTAATGGGTTTTTGGTTGAATAGTAATGGGTCAGGTGAACAGTGTCAGGTTTGATACTATTTCGAGCGGGGCAGTTTTGGTGAACAGGACATGTTTGGGCTAAGATTAACAGTCTGCACAGTGTTGGGCTGTAGGTGAGTAGTGTTGGCTAGGCTATAAATAGGGTTGGTGCATAGTATGGGCGAGCCCAGTTTGGCCGGCTAGGCTGAAAGTCAGCTCAGGATGGCTTTGCCAGCCCAGTTTGGCGACCAATGGAGCTTATGGCCCAGCTTGAGGCAACCCATTTTGGGCACACACATGGACGATGGTGGTCTGGAGCTAGGGGTGGGAAACGGTAACAAATAATCCGTTTTATTCGATATTCGTATCTGAGAAAACGCGAATGTGGTAAGCAAAATCTGTATTTGAAAATATTCATATTCATATTCAAGAATATTCATATTCGTATTCGAGAATATTCGCATTTATATTCGAGAATATTCGTATTCGATCTGTTTCCTATGCCTATCTGTAATAAATTTGGTTACGGAAAATCTCGAAAAAACCTCAGACGAATTTTTGTGATTCAAAATTTGAATTTGGACGGTTTAAAATCGGTAACCATTCTGGTAGCCGGTAAAAAACTGGTGAAACCGCTAGGAATTTATTCTCCCGAGATTTGTTACAGAAGTTGTAGGAGGATATTCGTATTTGATCGAATTAAGTACATATTCGATTCGACTTCGTATCTGTTACGACACTCGATTCGTATTCGTATTCGAGAATATTCAAATTCGAATTCGTATTCATTTTAAAAATATGGATTCATATTCGTATTTGAGACTATTCGACCGTATCCGATCCATTTTCATCCTTTACCTGGAGCGGGCTAACGACGGCAGAGCTTGGCCAAAACAGGGGAACGACACAACGAAGCTGCAACGGGGCTTCAGCCAAATTGACGGTGGCTTGACTATCTAAAAGGTAAGGGGAGCTCTATGGTAGTGATTGCTTGGCTCGGGGTGGCTTGAGGAGGTCTAGCGATGGTGACAGTGGGAGGCCGGGTGATGGTACTCGGCGACGGTGAGCTAGGGCTGGCGAGGTTAGGTAGAAAGTTAGGGGATAGCTTCGTGGTGATGAGGAGATGCTAAGGATGTGAGCAATTGGTGTTGAGCTTACTGGTGTCGGTTTGGGTGTTAGCCCCAGTGGCGTAGCGCGGTCTAAGTTGGGGAACAAGATATGGTGGTGGGTTTGAGGCGGTGCAGAAAGTAGGTGAGGGAGTGGTAGAATTTGGCTATATAGGCGGTGACTCCAATAGCGACGCGCGAGCGCGCTTGGCACGTGGACGGTGGTGTGGACGGGCGCGCGACTTTTGTGCTACAACAGCGAGCTAGCGAGTGTGTGGTAGCGGGAGAGGCGCTGCTTCTCACTGGCATGAGCGCACGAGGTGGCACGGTGAGCAGCGGTGCTACGGTGCGTGTTGAGCGGCTGGTCGCGCTGAGTTGTAACAACACAATGTGTGATCAATGACGTTGTTAGGGCTGGGTATGGATTGTCAGTGAGGTACAGAGGTCACATGGGCACTATACGATTTTTGGAGCGAACACTAGCGATAGGCGAGTGGGGTGGTGCGTGCAAGAACGAACGATGTTGTAGCACGCAACAGTGGGAGCAGGGTGATGATGTAGCAGCCTAAGAGCGCCTCCACACTTGGAAGGCGGATTTCCAGAAAGGGAAAGTAGGTTTTGGTTGGGATTTTTTGATTTGGCAAAAACTTCAAATTCAAACAAAATTCAAATAAATTCATCTTTAAAAATCTTAGGGTTGTTTCAATTCGCCTGTCCTGCTCTTTGTAGGCCAAATCGAGATGATTGTGGGCTTAATTTGAGCTACATAATTGTGTCCATGCCAAAGAACGAGGTTTCAAATACTAACCAAAATGCACCTGCCCGGAAGAGCGCTTAGTTTCACTCTTTTTGGATTGGTGCGTACAAACGTAGGGAATATTGCAACAATGGGACCACAAAGGCCTTGGTAATGAGGAGACGGTCGGAGTATGCAACCAAGAACTGAATGATATGTCAAGAAAAAGGATGCGCCTTGGGGAGGCAGTGGTGGGGTGGCAGATGCATCGGAGTCACAATTTCCGTAGAGGTTGGAGGTGAGGCTGCCATCTGGTAGAGCAGTGAGATGAGAGCTAGAGCTCCTTGCACGTGGGTGAGGAGCTCCTTCGGCTCGGCCATGGAACCCTACTTAGCAATGTGAAGGGAGACACTGGCATTGGCATTAATTTGAAAAGGCCCTTGCAAAAATAAGCATTTCCACTACACATTGATTATTTCTCAATCTGAGTCGTTCAACATGGATCTAACGGTCCATATCACAAATTTATTCGGGATCCAGTCCTTATAGGGTGTAATTAGATAATAAAGAATAGTATAAGGGCCATATTTGAAAACGTGCGTCCAAGGCAGATGAATTCACACTCAATCATAGCCGTACAATGTTGATCAAATGGCCCACAATCACAAATGATATTCATGATCTGAATTGGAGGAAGTGTACCCTTCAATAAAATGGGAATTGATACGGCTCAGGCATCTGGACACATCGTACGCCAGCCCACTCCAGTCACTCTTTGGCCCATGGGATCCCATCAGAGGAGCACTGCAAACACACAACCACATGGCCTTATCTATCTACTTCTTTAATCTCTACTCTATCCCGGTGCTCCCTTACCCATCTAGTTTTTCACTTTTTCTACCACGCACCAATACCACCATATTTACTTGAGAACTCCTGCTACCCCCTGCTCTTTGTCTATCTCTCCCTCTTTAAATCCTCCAGTCACCCATGAAATGCTCCGCTCCTCGCTAGCTGTTGTGTGTGATCTCTCCTCTCTCTCTCTATGTGTGTCTTGACGGAAGGGAGTCGAGGCGACACCCTCGGCATCGGATCCATGCAGATCAGAGGTAGCCAGCGTGCCAGATGCATGCAGAGGAGAGCAGGGGCCAGCAATGACGAGCCACCATGTTGGCATCGGCCCCGCCAAATTTGGGAATGCGGCGATGAGGCTTTCAGCTGGTTGTCTCCTTCAGCGAGCTCAACCATGGCCACTGCCAACATGCCTTCCTCCTCCTGTAGGCTCCATGTGCCTCCTCTGGGTACGATTTTGGTGTAGACATTTGCTGGATTTATTACAGGTGTTCACTTGATTTATTGCATGAGTTCAATTAAAATGGTGCGGTCTCATAGCCTATGTGTTTGATTTTTTTCCAATGTTGTTACATCCTTTAATTTCTACAATGGGTTGTTGTAGTCGGAGTGTGATTTTATTGCATAAGTAGCAATCGTTGTTGCATTGCGTTGCGAATTTTTGTAGGGTTAAACTCTTTTTGTTGTAGCTATGGTTAAATGTTGCACCCGAGTATACGATCGATACCATTAGATGCTCCATCCAGAGCATGACTCATGTGTTCACTCAGACGACCCATGACCCCACCCACCATCTAGATACACACACACCCCAGACCTTATTATTTTGTTGCCGCAAAGAGCATCTCACCACAAACCATTCCTCTACCTCCCTTGCTCTCTCTTTGTCGAGGCGGCATACCGGAGGAGCCAGGGCATTGAATTCATGCAGATCAAAGGGAATGGCAAACGGTGGGTGAGACGAGAGCCACTAGGCTAACCTATGTGTGTGCCCTCTATAGGTATGATTTGTTGCAGGCACTCACTTGATCTGAGCCGCACAACCGTGATCAAATGTCTCATAGGGATCAGGAGCGAGTCGATCAATGGATCGCACATCGAACTCACCATTACCATCACACTCGTCGGTGGAGACATCCTCCGCTCACTCCAGTGTTGTGCCGTACCTTTGTGTCTGCTTCACTGCCCCAGAATGCCATCGGTGCCTCTCCAGCATGCCATGCTTATCATCACCGTGTCACGTGCGCCTGCCACGGTGACCACACCCATGCCGCCATGCGCACCGGCTGAGCCAGTCTCACCACTGGGTGCCACCTGTTAGGGTGCCTTTGGTTGAGCTTTTGGGAGCTGCTTTTGCTTCCAAAAAGCCAAAAGCCAACCAAAGGGTGCAAACCGGTCGCTTTTCGAGCGCCTACTTTTGGTAGTCTGCTTTGAAAGCACCTTGGACCCCTTTTGGCTTTTGGCTTTCGCTTTTGAAATAGTGAAAATAGAGAGTCGTTTCACGCTTGTTTCAAGGAAAATAGAGATAGGAGGTAAGTTTTATACTTGTTTGAACTAAACGACTTACGACTTTTCCACGACCCACAACCCTCTGACTTTTTCACAGCCCACAGCTCACAGCAGCTTTTTCAGAAGCCACAGCTCAACCAAACGATAGGCTCTCCTTCTAGCCTCAGCCCGACGTAGTTCCACCTCCACCGCTGACTCGCCCCCTCCCCCTAGATTCTTCATTGTCGTATATCCTCTTGGTTGCCTGCCTCACGACTTTCATGAAATCTTTGGTTTCAAGGAACTCCTACAGATGCAATGCGTTGTGGAGTACATTCTTGTTGGTTCGTATCATGAAAAAAATCAAAATGTTCACAAGAACTTGGGTTTTAAGTTGATCACCAAGTCATCAAGGGCATGTTCTTGTACCCTACAAATTCCAGTGCTGGTAGCTTCATATTGGAGAGAGAAATGCCTATATGTTAAAGCTCTAGATTCTGCTTTCTCAACTCCCACACTTGTTTTTTCTAGAATCTACTCCTGTAAGAATCTTAAACTAGTCAAGAGAAGTGTTTAGTAAGAGGTTAGCTTCCAAAACCCTAAAAGAGAGAATTGGTGGGAAAAGCATGCTACCCCTAGTTTTAACATTTGAAGTCCATCTGTTTCTTACTCCTTTATAAGTGTATACAAATTTCTGCAGAATTTTTTCAGTGCCAACCGATACTCTATTTGAATGCGACACCATATGAATGTAATGAGATGAATGAATTTCTTAATCAATAGTGCACAAATTTCTAAAACATATATGTACAAACTGTGTGCAAGGGATGAATTATAGAAGTACAAGCACTAGTATCAAGGAAAATGTCTACTTTCCCTCTCAAGTATGGTGGTTCGTCTACTTAACTCCCTAAAGTATAAAATCAGGTATTGTGCCTCTTGAACTATGCAAGATCATCTAAATACCCCCCTAAAGCAGTTTTAGATGTGCTTTTGCCACCATGGAAAATGGCGTGGCTAATGACATGGCAATGATTGAGCAGATGTAATTAAACAAATCACTAAAAAATGGTCCCACACATCATTGAGTAAATCTCCTTCCTCCATCCATTCCTTCTTCCTCATCTATCCTTTTCTCTCTCTCCAAGTTGATGGAGGAGTGTGGCTTCAACATCGACATGGCGCAGGGGTATGTAGTTCTGGCCAAGCTGTGAATGGAGTTGCTTGTCTTCATTGTTTGAATAATCTTATTGTTGTGTGTGTGAGTATTAGTGCGAGACGTAGTAGAGTCCATCTTCGTGTGTTATTTAAGTTAAAGTCGTGACCAACTTAAAGTTCGATTATGTATGTTAGTCGGAGAGTACTAGCTTATATAATCAGGAGGCTTGTAATCTATTTTGATGAGAAAGAAAGGCAAAATTCAGCAAAGGCTACTAGTTGTGCCATACCACACAATGTTGCTCTTTGTGTTCATGAGTTCTTTTATTCGTGCTTGATTTCTCCTGATGTTCTTATTGGCATAGGTATGTGCTGATCCTGATTGAAAGCTAATAATTGGTATTAGAGCCATGGTGCTCTAGAGCTCTTCTTGCGCTCATGGCAGTAAGACGGGCTCATCGACACGTTGGGGGCTCGGCTTCATCATGGTCGAGCTCCTCACCGGCACTGGCACGACCATGTTCTAGCGCAGGTCGGACATGGAGGTCGTGGGCAACATGCTCACATGGTTAGTGCGCTGGGCATAAAGGACTGGCCGGAGTTCAAGCGGCTAGCAACCGACCCGACGACACTAATGCATGGATGCAGGAATACTGGCCGTCTCTGGGAGATGTTCTCAATCGAAAAAAGGTCCGTCGCATGGGGTGGCCGATGCTATCGTCGACTGGCTCCGAGGTCCTGAGCGGGCTACTGGAGAGCAACCCAGAGAACAGGCTCCCTATGGCAGATGTGTTGCTGAAGCAATGGTTCAATGCCAGACGCCATTATGGGTCCAGTACCTTCTTCACGTCGTGCGTGGGTGGGTCCAGTACCTTCTTCACGTCATGCGTGGGAGATATCACTTCTAACATATCCGATTAGCTCCAGTAACAGTACCTAGTATCTAGTCATGAACAGAATCCTTTAGTCATGAACATAATCCTTTTATTCTTAGGTAATAGTAGTTAGTATACGATTGACAACTTTGTAACCATGTGTATGTGTTAAAAGTTGAGTTCGGGATGTTGAGAAGAAGTGTTCACCGTCCTGAGTTGAGTAAGAGTTGAGAGTTGACTCCAAAACGTTGAGGAGATGTGTTCATCGTCCTGAGTTGAGTACTAGTTGGAAAAGTCATAGTTGATACCGATTGCCTATGAAGAACAAACAGTTAGAATAATTTTATTGTTGAATGTGTGAATATGAGTATAAGATGTAGTAGAGTCTGTTTTCGTGTGTCACTTAAGTTGAAGTTGTGATCACCTTGAAGTCCAGGTAAGTATGTTAGTCGAAGAGTACTACCCTATATAATTAGGAGGCTTGCAATCTATTTTGAGGAGAAAGAAAGCCAAAAAAAAATCAAAAACAAAAGTTACTAATTGTGCTGCACTACAAATATTTTTTATGTTCATGAGTTCTTTTGTTTATGCTTGATTTCTCCCAATGTTCTTATCGGTGTGGGTATGTATTGATCCTGGTTAAAAGCTAACATTTGTCGCGCCCTCCGACAACATCAAGGGCCACGCGGAGGAGTTGGCGCAGGGTGGCGAGTTCATTACGCTGCTATGGGCGCCGTCGCAACCATCTCATCCACGCTCGTCGTTGTTGCTGAATTCTTCATCTAGAAGAGTCTATTTGCGATGCGCCACATGAGGATGACCTTAGTGATGCTCCTACTATCGCACGCCCAACCACAAGGGCTCTTGTCCACCAAGCAGCCATTACCGTCAGTCACTGAAGCTTGATCTCTCAAATCGGTGAGCCACTATGACTTTTGTTGGCGTCACTTTGTGTTTTTGCCTATTATCATGCAAACCCCCTTATTAATTTGATTATTTTGCTCACAAGGGCTAGAAATCGAGTTTCTTCTCCCATGCCTCCGTTTGGGTTTCACCGTCGTTGTTTGTTGTTGACATGGAGCCTCTGTCCAGTTAACTTATATCAGAGCTTTGCCTCTCCATGTTCTACACTTTGAAATGAGTATCTATTCCTCTCCATGGCCAAACCATCACTACGTTGCCACCCTCACCGGCATGTCCATGCTGCCCTAATCCTCACCACCAGCACTTGCTCCACATCGTCGCAAGCATTCCATTATTCCCATTCCCGGGACCTTGCCACCCATGCTTTGTTGTTCTCTTACCTAGCCCTAGTCCTAGACCTGTTCGTTCACTCTGTCAAGAGACAGCAGGAGGAAGACACCCCTCTCTGTCTCTCTCTTTCTCCCTATAACAGTAGGTCCCACCATGGAAATTTATTTTAAAAAAGAAAATTAAAATTGACTGTAACAAGTGGACTCCATTACTTAAAATAATTTTTAAGCTAACGCCATTGCCACATCATAATCTACATCATTCGTCAAGTGGCAAAATCGGGTATTTAGACGATTTCGCATAGTTTAGGGAGCATAATAACTAGTTTATACTACAGTGGGTTAAGTAGATGAACCATACTTTAGTGGGTAAGTAGGCTTTTCTCTAGTAGCAATCAGTAACATATATTCTCATTAGGGGTAGATCCACCAGGTAGGCTTCATTAGGTTTCAGCCTACTCTTCAGCCCAGGGCCGTAGCCACCAGGGGGCTTAGTGAGGCTTGAGCCTCACCTCCCCTGGTGGCAATTTTATACATAGTAAAAAATATAAAAAATAGAGAGAAATAAAAAGAGAGATTAATAAACCCAAAGAGAAGCTAACTCTCCTTGATGGGAAGGTTAACAACAAGCATGAAATTAAAGAAGAGGAGGAGAAGAAGAAGTGAAAATCATAAAATTTAAAAAGAGCTAATCAATCAATCAAAGAAAGAAAGAAAGTGAAATAATATATGTAAATCATAAAATTAAAGAAGAAGAGGAGGAGGAAGAAGAGTAATGAAAATCATAAAATTAAAGAAGAGATAATCACTCAAAGAAAAAAAGGAGAAAGAAAGTGAAATATATATGAATCTTCTTGAGTCCAGGGATAACGGTGGAGAGATCGATGAACCTCTAGTTG
Organism: Bonia amplexicaulis; assembly: GCA_036346245.1. Lineage (NCBI taxonomy): Eukaryota > Viridiplantae > Streptophyta > Magnoliopsida > Poales > Poaceae > Bonia > Bonia amplexicaulis. Next base: position 6,405,329 of record CM070736.1, on the reverse strand, counting down.
ATCTTCTCCCTCCACCGTCGCTCCGTGATGATGTGATACTGCAAGTGGAGAGCTCGATGAACCTCTAGTTGATCTTCTCCTCGCCGCCGCCTCCGTGATGATGTGGTTCGCACGTGCCCAAGGCACCGCCACCACCGAGCCCTCCACCGTGAAAATGATAAGAACATTGGATAGAGTGTGAAAAAATATCACATTTTATTTCTATTGTCTCGCGATTTAAATTAGTTTAATTCTGGTATGTTTCATATGATCTAAATTTTCATTGTCATTTATAATTTTCTATTATATTACTAATTTTGATATGCTTATACATAAGTGACTTATCGCTACTCCGCACTCATGTCGCTTTCTATTATCGAGGTATCTACTTTCTATTTCTCTATTTTTTATTGTTTGTCTCCATCTAATTTATAATTTCTATATGAATTTGAAATTTTATAAGAGTAAAATACTAATTTTATGTCAACGTAGTTTAGATCTATAAATAGTTCAGCCCACCCTCAATTTTATTTCTGGCTTCGCCACTGCTTCGATCGGACCACAACACCCCACTCTAGAGACCAAATGCAAGAGAGGAAGGATCAAGCATGCAGCTGATCCTGAGGAGTGGCGGCTAGTGGCACGACTGCGTGAGGAAGAGAAAGCCGGGCTGGCGGACGACGGCAGGACATCGGGCTGCGGAGAGGCTTCCTCGATGGCTTGACCTCGAGGCTAGAGCCTGGAGGCCAGGGAGGTACGCAGGGTGGTGGTCTTAGCCAGATCTGATCGACCAGGCGGTTGGGCCGAAGAGGAGAGGAGGCGGTTCAGAGAGAAAACCGAGAGATTGAGGGCTTGGAGTCTCGGAGAGGCGACTCGGTGGGCTGGCAGCCACATGTTGCTCAGCGGAGGCGGCACAGGCACACATCCACAGCCCACAGGTGACTTGGTGGATAGCCAAGGAGGCGAGGCCATTTTCATGTTTCATTCGTAGGAGCTCGTCGGCATCTTTGTCTTCCTCACATACGGCCAAAACCACCGCCACCACCGCCATTTTCCATATGATGAGGCTCATCTCGATTCCTCTTGCCTGGAGCAACCCCTTACTTTCCCCAATCTTGCCCCACCACTAATTTTGGCCGTCTTTCCCCAGGTCCCCGCCGCCACATCGAGCTCCTCGCACTGCCCCAGGTCTTCGCTGCCAGCCCTCCTCAGCCATTCCCCGTCCTCACCGTCCACTTTGGTGAGTTCCCCTCGCCTTGTATATGCTCATGACACGCTTAATTTCTTAAGGAAGTCACGGTCTTGTTACCACCGTAGTAGCAGCGTCGATGCCATCGCTGTCTATTGTCATGCCATCGTCATAGATCGCCTCTCGGTGTGCTCTTGGCACCCATGAGATCGTCATGCCCGTAGCATTCCACTTTTGCACTCACTCGGCGCAGCTGCTGCTTTCCTCACCAATGCCAAGCTCGGTTAGGAGCTCCCGTGGCTGCCGCCTGGCTCACCTATGTTTCTTCCTCTCTCGTTTCCTGCACAAAACGAGAGATAGGCTCCTGTGCGCTGCCAAATAGGGCCCATGTTAGTTAAGTAGTGATAAGTACTAGATTAATTATTAGCTCATTACATGTTTGTATCTCACTAGCATGTGGTCCCACAGAGATTAGCGACTTTAATTTAATCTTAATTGAATATCCAATCCCATGACAACCGGCCCCGCACAATTATCCTAGTGAGATTATTGCTGATCCGATGCATCGTATACTAATAGAAGATTATACCAATGAAATTAGAGATGAAGTTAGAAGATTATGCTCAAATGATGGTTCAAACTAAAAAAATAGAACTTTCTCAATGATATACTGTCTCATCAAGTTGACATTAATCATTCCGGTGCAACGACATCATGACTTCACGTATCAATTTAATTTAGTCAGCTCACTCTCCATTTCTATCCTGGCTTCGCTATTGATTCTCATCGCTCAAATTCATGTACAAGGGATGAACAGATCTGTTCATGAATAAAAAAATAGGATCGAGTCCTGATACATCATGAATTGCAATATACACTTGAAAATGACATCCGAGTAGAACACCTGAGACATCATGAATTGCAAAGTAGTATCAGTTTGCTGCTGTTAAGTTAATCGATGAGTTGAATTGAATTGTTGAATGTTTTAGCAAATAGTACACATGCATAGCAAAATGCATTTCGAAAGTGGGTGCTGATACAATTTAACAAGAAGGTTTTCTCTTAACCTTCAGTGACATGATAATCTATCAGTCAATGTCATTTTGAAAGTATTTCAGAAACAATGCATCCCACATGTCTAGCATTGCAAATGTCTGAACATTAACACGCTTGTGAAAACGCATGCATTCTGAACATATTTTCAGTTTTGCATCAGAGTGTTAACCTGAACTCATTTCAGTTTTCCATGAGATTCAGACAAAGCAGTTTGTCACATACAAGCATCAATTTTTGGCATCAACATCAAGAAGTAATCAAATTTTGCTATTTGATGCGCAAATCAAAGAACTAGCAGTGTTGCTACCATATCATTCAGCTGCGTCAATCGGCACACACAAAGCATTTCCACCACACATAGATTCCTCATCAATCTGATCCGCTCAAAATGGATCGAACGGTCCAGACCGCAAAGTTTTTTCGTGATCCAGTCCTTATATAGTGTAAATGGATAATAGAGAATCGAGTAAGGGCCTTTTACGAAAACGTGCGTCCAAGTCATGAATTCCCACTCAATCTGAGCCGTAAAATATCGATCGAACTGTCCGCAATCGCTTTCGCGATCCGAATTGGAGGGGGTGTAAACGGTATACCGAATATTAAAATGGTCCTTCGTGAAAAAGTTCATCCACTCCGTTGCCCTACTCAATCTGAGCCGCACAACCGTAATCAAACGTATCACAGAGATCAGGAGCGGGTCGCTAATGGACCAGACGTCGAACTCGCCGTTGCCGTCGCGCTCGCTGGTGGAGACAGCCGCCGCCCCCTCCAGCGTCGTGCGTCGTGCCGCGCCACTGCGTCCACTGCACTGCCCCAGAATGCCGTCTCTGCCGCTCCAGTATGAACAAACCTGCTGCGGTGACCCACACCCATGTGTACCGGCTGAGCCAGTCTCGTCGCCGGGTGCCACCTGTCTGCGTGATCGAGCACATGACAGGTCCTCCCTCCGGCAATCGCTCGCCGTAGTTCCACCTCCTAGATGCCTCGCGGCTGTATTGTAACGCCCCCATTTTTGAAAACATTAGTAATTTCCGTAACTATCCAAGACTCAATAGTTGCGGAGTACTGTACAAGAGTGCGCACCACAAAAGCACATGCTTACAACAAAAGAGCCAAACTTTTATTACAAACATAGAGTTTAACAACCAATTTTTTACACAGCAGACGAGCAAGCCCAAAACTAAAATACATCATAAAACTTCCCAGGCGATCTGAGCGCAGCTGAGACCTAAAGCCACTCATCCTCTGCGAAGAAGGGCTCTTCGAGAACCTCGTTTTCAACTAGGACTTCCCGATTCCATTGGTCTTCTGTTGTTGTTTAGCAAGTAATGAGTACAACCGTACCAAGCAAGTAACAAGGGTAAACCCTAATTTACTACTTGCACGGGTATTCAAAGGAAGGGGATATACTGGTTCTATTACATTGAGTGGATGCAATTTTATTTATAAACAAGTAAAACAAAAGCAGTTTTTCTTAAGATAAGTGGGGTTTTCTTTCAATAGTTACTTATACAACTTCACAGATTTAAAACATTAAGAAATCTACTTATGTCTCACTGCCAGAATCACCCAATTAACACAGCTCAGCTTCATTAACCGGAAGCACGACGTATTCGAATACCATTAATTTCACTCTGCAGAGTTGCTCAGCTTTATCCACAAGATTTCTTAATCCTCATGACTGAGTTAAGAAAATCAGACTGTTTCACTGCTCATTTCTTTATATAGGCTCTACCTGATAGAATCACTCAGACACGGTGAGGGTATTTCACCCGATAGAATCACTCAGACACGGTGAGGGTCTTTCACTCAGTCACTCACCCGATAAAAGCTCAGTTGGGCTGTCCACGGGAGGGTCTTTCGGCCGGTAGTGGCTTCAGCCGCCAGGACTTCTGGCGAAAGCCCTCGTCCAAGGGAGTCCACCAGTGTGTTCAGGAGGTAAAGGAGATCGTGTCAGTGCAATGAATCGGAAAATAATTAACGAAATCACAAGATGGACGCTAGGGCTCACCGGGGCGCAGGGGAAGTCACCGGCGGCGATGCGGTCGACTTGAGCTAAAATTAGCGGTTCAAGAGGGTGTAGAGGAGTGGTCTGAAGTGTTCTGCAGTGGCCACAAGGTTTATATTGCGGTGGGTGTCGGTGGCCACTTGAGGCGGTTCAGAGGGTGCGTCTCTCGCGCCTGCGCGAGGAGATAGGGTAAGGGCTGCCACCACGCAGAGCACAGGGGAGAGCTGGCACTGTAGCTCTGCCAGTGTTGACTAAGGCTTGGCACAAGCGTTCAATTAGAGGGAAAGCAAGAGAGAGAGAGAGCTACGGCGAGTGAAGCAAACGCGCGAGTGGCTGAGCAGTGGGACCGCGCTGACAGCCCGGGTGTGAACGCACAAGGAGCGGCGGCCGCAAACCGGCGAAGCGAGCGTACGACGCATGGACGGGATGAACAGGGAGGCGGTGGAGAAGCGCCCACGCGCGGCGGCGCCAGAAAAAGGAGGAGGCAGGGTGCCAAAAGAAGAAAACGGATTTTTGGGAAGCTTGCCAAATTGGGAAATGAAGGAAATTCAAGCAAAATTCAATTAAAATTTAAATTTTTGAATTTTTAGGTTGTTTCACATATAACCTCTCCGTTGCCGCACGACTTAGGGACTTTTCTTTACGGCTTCTAAATATGGCTTTTGGCTTTTGTTACAGTACCTAACTTTTAAATGAAGTATTTTCTCAAGACGGGATCTACAAGTTAATTGTAGTATACGTTAAAAGTCTAACATATGTATCAACTAAAATCGCAAGCGAATATCTTTCTCTCCGCATTCTCTATCGCAAACAGCCAAAATTTAAAAATTTCAGCCAAAAGTCATAAGTCGCAGCCACAAAGAACATGCATTTAGCATGAAATCTTTGGTTTCAAGGAAGTCCTGCACATGCGGTGCGTTGTTTAGTACGTTCTTGTATGGTTCGTATCATGACAAATCAAAATGTTCACAAGATACAAGCTAAGTAATATTTATGCTCTTTGAGACTTTGATTGCTTGCAGTAGTTGAGTTCTACAAGAACATGGGATTTTAAGTTGATCACCACGGCATCAAGAGCACGTTCTTGTACCCCCAAATTCCAGTGCTGGTAGCTTCAAATTGGAGAGAGATGTCTGCTGGAATGATGACCAATATATTCTCCACAACAGTTTGGAGTGCTACTTCCATGCTTCTGCATGCTTCTGGCCAAGAGTGACAGTGGCTTTTGCAATATCTTGTTCAAGTGGCCTGCTGCTCTGTGGATTAAGGCCCGCTCAATTCGATTTGGGCTTCTGACTTTTGATTTATTTTTATTATTTTTAAATTTCGTTATTTTCTAACTTTGTGCTTTTTTTGGGTTTTTTTTCCGATTCTTTTTTTCCTATATTCGTTTTTATTGTCTATGATAGACTAACATGTTTATTTTATTTTTAATTTCTTTTTAAATTTAGTTATGCTAAATAAATCACTATCAGTTATAGTGTAATTTTAATTAATTATAATATAATTTCAGCTATAAATCAATTTATTTCAGTCTAATCGGACGGCACAGCCTCTTCAATGTAAGCGAATATCATGCTGCTATTGCAATGTTCATGTTAATTTGGTCCACACCAAAACCCTGCTCATCTGCAATTCCTTCGAAGTATTCGGTGGATATCTGAATATATCAGCTGTCAATGTCAGATCAGACGTGCAGATCCTGTACCTCTGTAAACTAACACTTGGTTTGCCGTTTACTTTAAGTACCTAAAGCTTTTCTTGTTCCCTCTTCATTGAAAGCTACTCTACTGTGGTTGTGTGTGAACTGGCGTCGCATTTGCATGATTCCATTGAGTTAGCCTGTCATCAGCGTTGCACTGCTCTGGACCTATTTGATATAGCTGTCTTATGATTTTTTATTAAAATTTTTAAATCTTAGCTATTTATGATAGAGATTACAGAGAAATATATTTATTTATAATTTTAATTGATATAGATATTAGACTTTTAACGTGTATTACAATTAACTTGTAGATCCTGTTTTAAATAAAATGCTTTATTTAAAAATTAGATATTATAGTAAAAATTAAAAGCCATTTTTTAGAATCCGTTAAAAAATAGAACCAGATCTATCAGACGAGGCATAAAAACGCAGAGAACATCAGCATCGAGATCCACCGGTGTCCTGAAAGCTTAAAAGTTAGTGAACCACAATCTCTCTCTGCTTCCTACCTTTAATTTCTAGTCTACTTTTTTTGTCATCAATCTGCTCATATTAGACCTTAAAAAAAAATCTGCCGCCCATATTATTATCGTACTACTCAGGCAGTTGAAATTGTCATAAACACCGTTTACAAATAGGATTTACCTACGTTTTGGGTAGAGCTGGGACTTGGTAGTGCTTTTTGGGCCACCAAAGCCCGACCGCCCAAGCACGGCCACCCGACACGTGGGGGCCGTCTTGCCCCAAGACGCAGCAATGGGCGGGCCGGCCCGAGCATCCAAAGACGGTGGGCGGCACGGCGGGGAAGTAGAACACCGCAGTGCGAGCACCGCAATCACAAATTCACAATATGACAATAATACAAGCAATCACCGATACACACCGATACACACACAAGCAATCAACGATACACACCGATACACACACACACAAGCAATCATGAAACACACACGGTGGGAGGTGGGGGACGAGGCGGCGGCGGGAGCCGGGAGAGGTGGGGAGGAGGCGGCGCCGGGGAGGTGTGGGAGGAGGCGGCGCGGGAGGTGGCGGAGGAGGAGGCGGGGAGGTGGGGAGGCGGGAGGCGAGGCGCCGGGAGGCGGTGGCGGTGGGAGCCGGGGCGGTGGGGAGGCCGGAGGGGCGGTGGAGGGGCAGTGGGGAGGCCGGGAGGCGGATGGCCGGGGAGGGGCGGTGGGGCCGGGGGGCCGGGGGGAGGCCGGAGGTGCAGTGGAGGGCGCGGTGGGGAGACCGGGAGGGGCGGGGAGGCAGGCGCGGTGGGAGAGGTCGGGAGGAGGGGGGCGGGGGCTGTCAGGCGGCGGTGCGTGGGGAGGCGGGCCCAGGCGGGCGGAGGGCGGTCCATGAGGAAACGAGGGAGGAGCGGAGGGACAGGAGGACTGGATGGGAGGGAGAACCGAGGAGGCGGCGTCGCGAGGTGAGAAAAGGCGCGCCTCCGTGACCGTCCGTCCTCCGTCGGTGGGAAAAAGATGGTGCATGGGCGGCGCAGGGCGGTGGCGGTGTATGAGTGGTGTGACGGTGGAGAAAAGAGGAGGAGCGGGCGAACGGTAAAAGAGTGATTGGATGGGGAAAAAGCGAAAAATTGAAAATGGTATGTTAAACGGTCATGTAAGTGTAACGTTTCAATAATCGTCTCTATAAATCACTCCGCTTCACCTTGAGCCTCCGAGTCCGACTCACAACGCATTCATTTTCACGAATCACTCCGTGCTTCACCATTTTCACCTTGAATCACACGCAATTCTTCGCATAACATTCTCCTTTCCTTCTCATTTCTTCATTTATTATAGTTGTACTCTTTATTTATTTATTTGTTATTTCTTATTTTTATAAGCATATTCTTGTATTAACTAATCATCATGTTACCAAGAAGTCACAGTACCAGGGAACACTTAAGCAGTATGCAGAGGAATCGAAGCACAAAAAGGACAGCAGGACGACTTAGTGTAAGCTCTCACCGTCGCTCCCCTAGTCCTCCTCCGCCCCCGGTTGATGCTCGTCAGCTCTCACCGTTCTCTTTCACACTTATATTGTTTTGCTATTATTTTGATCCTACAAAAAGTTGGGTGTTTGAGATAGGTATGGAGGGATAGGTGAATGTCTTGGCCTAGATTATTCGAAGCTTTCGCACATGTGAAAGATGAGCTTTTTCGTGTTTTCCGTTTGTATCATGATAAGTTTGGTAGCAATGGAAGATCGGAGGCCTCACACAGACGCAACATGGAAAGACAAGCATGGCATCACACTTGTGGAAGAAGCTAAAGGGCAAGTCTACTTCTTCGTCCTCTCGGCCTCAAAGCGGCCTCCAAGTGGAATTGCTCTGAGTTGAACCACTATTTGGAGCATGATTTTGCAAACATTGATCATGATCTTACTGATGGAGGCAAGATAGACTTGCTCGAGTGGTGGAAGAACAACAAGCGGATCTTTCATGTGTTGTCACATTTTGCACGAGATGTTCTCTTGGTGCCGTGTCCACCGTCTCTTGAGCGACATTCGATGCGGAGGGAGAATAATAGAAGAGAGAAGATCATCCCTTACGCCAAAGATGGTGGAGGCAATCACATGTGCCAAAGGCGGGAATTAGCCAAAGAGCGGGAACAACATCAACTGGAGGATCCCGAAATCGACAAATATCTTCGACCTAGACATTGCCGAGTAGATATTATCTATGCATATTGTAATAGTTAGTATATACATATATTGTTACTGTACTCTTTTTCTTACTCGGGAAGCTCCACTCTGGGGCGTAAGGTTTTTAACGAGGCAGTAACATTGTATTTCTAAAATATCAAAGAAATTCTACTTTTTCCGAAATATTTATGTCATTGCGTGCCCATATTTTTATGCAATTAATTCAATTATTTCAACTAGTTTTAAACGAGACGGGTACGAGAGAAGAAAGATGCCGACCGTTGTCACCGCCTTTGCGATAGTAATTTCGGTCGTGCTTGGTGGCACAAGACGACACGCACAGTGGGCTTTGGGCGTGCTTAGGCTCGGCCGGAGACGCCGTGGGCGATGCGATCGGCACGATGAGATGGATGGCCGAACCGCACGGTATGAAACGGCACGGCACGATAAACTTGCCCCGGCGCAAATCCCAGCTCTAGTTTTGGGTAACAGATACGTACTTTACCGTCGTCAGCGAGAAGCTGCCATCTGCGGTCAAACGCGCGTGCTGTTTGACAGATCTAAGGCAAGTCAGCAACGCAGCTTATGGTTATCCATTACGCCAACGAGCTTTGTTTCTGACTTTTAGCTTTTTAGTTTAGTTTTATTTTGATTTTTTAAGTTTTTTACTGGTTCTTTTTTCTTCTTATTTCTTGATATTGTCTATATTGATATAACTTTTTATTTTTAGAATTTAATTACTTTAAAAATTAACAACATCTACAACAAATTTTCAGCCTTTACAATATAGAAAAGTTAGAAACATGAGCTTATAAGTTTAAATATGCACTACCTTACTTTACTAATAAGATTAGATTATTAAAGACGTGTTGGTTGTACCATACCAACTCAGCAAGTGAAGTGGAGTCCCAGCTTCTGCAAGAACACAAGGGTAGCTATAAGCAGTTGAGAAAAGTAAACCAAATCTGGACCATCCAGAAGCGGCTGAAGAGTACGCACGAATGCGTCGTACACACACAAATCACTTGCTTAGTACTGCTTACCAAGAATTAACTTCTGATTTTTTTTCCTGGGCCGTTGTTTTCAAATCGGTAGCATGAGATAATTTGTCTACTAACTTACTGAATAGCTTCTAAAAAAAGAAACACAACCTGGCCTATAAAAATAAAAAACACAACCTAATGAGTAGTAAAGCTCTTCCAGGCTACTAGGTGATCTCTGTAATATTTAAGATTTGAGTTCATGGTCCTTGCAAATTACAGACATTGGCGCAGTGGGAGGCCGGGAGGTGCGGCGGTGGAGGCGCGGTGGGGAGACCGGGAGGCGGCGGGGAGGCAGGCGCAGTGGGAGAGGTCGGGAGGAGGGGGAGTCAGGCTGTCTGGCGGCCTTGCCATGAGGGAGGGCGGATGGCGGGGCGGAGGCCGCGGTCCGCGGAGGAAACGAGGGAGGAGGCGGAGCGGACGGAGGACTGGATGGGAGGAGAACCGAGGAGGCGGCGTCCGCGAGGTGAGAAAAAGCGCGCCCTCCGTGACCCGTCCGTCCTCCGTCGGTGGGAAAAGATGGTGCATGGGCGGTAGCGAGGGCAGTGGCGGTGTATGAGTGGTGTGACGGTGGAGAAAAAGAGGAGGAGCGGGCCGAACGGGTAAAAAGAGTGATTGGATGGGGGAAAAAGGCGTAAAAATTGAAAATGGTATGTTAAACGGTCATGTAAGTGTAACGTTTCAATAATCGTCTCTATAAATCACTCCGCTTGACCTTGAGCCTCCGAGTCCAGACTCACAACATAATTCATTTTCATGTAATCACTCCGATTGCTTCACCATTTTCACCTTGAATCACAACGCAATTCTTCGCATAACATTCTCCTTTCCTTCTCATTTCTTCATTTATTATAGTTGTACTCTTTATTTATTTATTTGTTATTTCTTATTTTTATAAGCATATTCTATGTATTAACTAATCATCATGTTACCAAGAAGTCACAGATTGCCGGGGAACACTTAAGCGAGATCACGAGAGGAATCAAGCACAAAAGGATGACAGGACGACTTAGTGTAAGCTCTCACCGTCGCTCCCTAGTCCTCCTCCGCCCCGGTTGATGCTCGTCAGCTCTCACCGTTCTCTTTCACACTTATATTGTTTTGCTATTATTTTTGATCCTACAAAAAAGTTGGCAGGTTTACAGATAGGTATGGAGGGGATAGGTGAATGTCTTGGCCTAGATTATTCGAAGCTTTCGCACATGTGAAAGATGAGCTTTTTCGTGTTTTCCGTTTGTATCATGATAAGTTTGGTAGCGGCGGAAGATCGGAGGCCTCACACAGACGCAACATGGAAAGACAAGCATGGCATCACACTTGTGGAAGAAGCTAAAGGGCAAGTCTACTTCTTCGTCCTCTCAGTCTCAGGCGGCCTCCAAGTGGAATTCTGTCTCGGAGTTGAACCACTATTTGGAGCATGATTTTGCAAACATTGATCATGATCTTACTGATGGAGGCAAGATAGACTTGCTCGAGTGGTGGAAGAACAACAAGCGGATCTTTCATGTGTTGTCACATTTTGCACGAGATGTTCTCTTGGTGCCAGTGTCCACCGTCTCTTGAGCGACATTCGATGCGGTGGGAGAATAATAGAAGAGAAGATCATCCCTTACGCCAAAGATGGTGGAGGCAATCACATGTGCCAAAGGCGGGAATTAGCCAAAGAGCGGAACAACATCAACTGGAGGATCCCGAAATCGTGCAGCGATATCTTGACCTAGACATTGCCGAGTAGATATTATCTATGCATATTGTAATAGTTAGTATATACATATATTATTCTGTACTCTTTTTCTTACTCGGAAGCTCCACTGGGCGTAAGGTTTTAACGAGGCAAGAACATTGTATTTCTAAAATATCAAAGAAATTCTACTTTTTCCGAAATATTTATGTCATTGCGTGCCCATATTTTTATGCAATTAATTCAATTATTTCAACTAGTTTTAAACGAGGACAGTGCGAGAGAAGAAAGATGCCGACCGTTGTCACCGCTTTGCGTATAGTAATTTCGGTCGTGCTTGGCGGCACAAGACGAACGCCGGCACGGTGGGCTTTGGGCGTGCTTAGGCTCGGCCGGAGACGCCGTGGGCGTGCGATCTGGCACGATGAGATGATCGGGCGAACCGCACGGTATGAAACGGCACGAAGCACGATAAACTTGCCCCGGCGCAAATCCCAGCTCTAGTTTTGGGTAACAGATACGTACTTTACCGTCGTCAGCGAGAAGCTGCCATCTGCGGTCAAACGCGCGTGCTGTTTGACAGATCTAAGGCAAGTCAGCAACGCAGCTTATGGTTATCCATTACGCCAACGAGCTTTGTTTCTGACTTTTAGCTTTTTAGTTTAGTTTTATTTTGATTTTTTAAGTTTTTTACTGGTTCTTTTTTCTTCTTATTTCTTGATATTGTCTATATTGATATAACTTTTTTATTTTTAGAATTTAATTACTTTAAAAAATTAACAACATCTACAACAAATTTTCAGCCTTTACAATATAGAAAAGTTAGAAACATGAGCTTATAAGTTTAAATATGCACTACCTTACTTTACTAATAAGATTAGATTATTAAAGACGTGTTGGTTGTACCATACCAACTCAGCAAGTGAAGTGGAGTCCCCAGCTTCTGCAAGAACACAAGGGTAGCTATAAGCAGTTGAGAAAAGTAAACCAAATCTGGACCATCCAGAAGCGGCTGAAGAGTACGCACGAATGCGTCGTACACACACAAATCACTTGCTTAGTACTGCTTACCAAGAATTAACTTCTGATTTTTTTTCCTGGGCCGTTGTTTTCAAATCGGTAGCATGAGATAATTTGTCTACTAACTTACTGAATAGCTTCTAAAAAAAGAAACACAACCTGGCCTATAAAAATAAAAAACACAACCTAATGAGTAGTAAAGCTCTTCCAGGCTACTAGGTGATCTCTGTAATATTTAAGATTTGAGTTCATGGTCCTTGCAAATTACAGACATTTAGTAGAAAACAGTAGAATTCGGGTAAGATTGGCACATTCCAATTCCCAAACGAGCCTGAGCGATCTCATCTCTGAACAAAACGGTGAGAGCATCAGCGGTACGTCATAGTACTGTCACATTGTTACCGATAGACTTTTAAAGCTTGAGTTTCTAGTTTTTTTTGTTAATATAGCTGTTGATATTTTTTTAAAACAATTAAATTTAAAAATTAAAAAAATTATATCATCACAGACAATACAAAAAAATAAAAAACTATAAAGTAAAAAATTAAAAAAGGCTAGAAACTAAAATGCTTGAGCACCACCGTAGAATAGTCTTCCACCTCTCTGGTCCTAAACAGTGTTACTGTCAAGTAGGTTCTTGAATCCTTCAAGTTCACGAGGAGACAGCACAGCCTCACGCTGTCGAAGTGTCATTAGCTTTGGACTGAGCAACGGCGTCGTACTAAAAAGGGGCACGGTTTCCCAACGAGATCAGGCGACACGGTGTTGCCGACATTTTTCTTGTCTTGTCTCGATCAAGCCGACGGCGGAAACTTCAGCTTGCCTCGCTGCCTTTTATTACTCATCCTCTGTGGAACTCGCTTTGAACTTGGGTAATCCTCTAGATTAATAATTGTCTAAATCACTTGGGTAATAAGGGTGCATCACGCGACTCGCTCTGCACTTGGACAACGGACAATGGACAAGATCAAGGACGTCACGCTCGGTGATTTGACAGGATATATAAGGCTTCTTGCTGGTACCTCAAACGGTGATTATTCATGGCGTTTCGTACACGGCTATGTATGTTTGTCCCTGTGAAGTATGAACAGCTAGTTAAGGTGATTTGATTAATTTACAAAAGGTCAAAAACAAGTCTCCAGTCAAATAGGAACTCTTAAATTAACTGACTGCTTTTTATTTCGAGAATAAACTCAACAGAAAATGATATTATTGGCTACAATGTGGTGTTTAAGAAATTCAGAGCTGGAACGCTCTACCTGAAGATTGCAGGTAGTGAGCCGAAGTGCATGTCCGTACATCTAGGCTTTTTTTATTTATAATTTACATTACAGCAACTGTTCAAACCGTATGTTTTTTTTAAAAGCGGAGTAAACAGAAAAAATATAGTAAAAAATATATTAAATTCAGCTGTACCAGCCAAAATCGCATGCAAATATTTTCCTTTACGTACTGTTTCTCGCAAACAGCCAGAATTCAAAAATTTAAACTATAAACTACAGTCCAAAAGAACCCACTCTTAGTCCACGATACAATAAATGCCGACATTGACGTATATTGAGAGTAAATGAACTACAATCGACACGCTTAACTGGAGTATTTCCTCATAGCTAATTTTTATTGGATTATATGAGTAGATTTTTTTAGACTGATGGCTTATGGTTTATGGCTTAAATATTTGAATTCTAGCTGTTTGTAAGAGTTAGTACATACAGGAAAATAGTCACATGTGATTTTGGCCGATACAGATGAACTCAATATATTTTTTACTATAATCTTCTTATTGGCCCCATCTTTTAAAAACATATCGTTTAAAAGATAATCATTGTAAATAGTTTGAGCATAAACCAGCTTTAAGTCGAAAAGAACCCCGCCTCTTTCCCTATCTTTGTTGCTCACCTAAAAGCAATTAGAGTAGTAATTTTGTATGCAAAGCTTTTATGAGCTACCATTGTTGTACTAATAGTAGCTCTGAGTCTGTTTTTTTCAGTTTCTAAAAGCTGCTTTTCGGTTTTTTCTACAGTAACTAACTTTTAAATGGAGTATCTTTTCAAGATAGAGTCTACTAGTTAATTATAGTACATACTGTACCGACTTCATTTATATCGGTAAAAACCACATGTGAGTTTCTGTTACTCTGTAATTTCTTATATGAATAGTCTAAATACTACAAACCGTAATTAAAAACCATAAACTTGGGAAAAAAAGGCCCTCTGTCTCTAGTAGGTAGGTACTTCGCTAGTTTGCCTGTCGAAATGGTTACAAATGCTAATGGGCCTAGATTTTTTTTTTCTGTATGCTGCTTCTGTACGATACCGCTTGTCTGTACCCTGTATGATGCTAGGAATGGAATAAAGAAGCAGCATAAAATTATGCTCACGCTACATGATAGCGGCTGCTGTTGTAATTAAGTGCTTATATATTGAACTTTTTTTAAGATTAATATAATCTAATTTAATATTATTTTATTAATAATAAAATAAAAATTAATTTCATACAAAATTAACACATTTAATGTTTTACTATTAATAAGTGTAATTAAAGTAATTTTAAATTGAGACTCCTACTAATGAATTTTTTCCACCATACTCATAACAGTGACTAGTTAGAGGCTTGTACGTTATAACGGAGTCATAAAAATAGTGAGATGAAACTTACTGCTGGCTAGAATGCGCGAAGAGATAGGGAAAATAGAGATGATGGACGGTTATATTCTGATAGAGAGAGGATGAGAGAAATGAATGATCCAGATTAAATCAGGTGGTTACAGAGAAGGGAGAGGAGAACATATTGACGACCATTAACTTCTTTTTATATAATAGTTGAGAAGTAGAGATTCGGACAGTTGTACGAGCTGCAAAGAGTACAAGGTTCTCGTACTCTGGTGGTAGTAGTAGTATATGCTTTCGCGGTTGGCGAAGGGGAACAGGGCGAGCGCGTCCGCGTTTGCTCGTCCCTGCTCTCGAGTTCTCGAGCCAATCTCCGTTTAGCTGCTGCTCTCCGTCCCCGGCTGTGCGTGCGATCGAGCTGTGTTGGATTGCTGTCTGGGAGCGGAATTCACGGCCTTTTAGTTTTTAGGTCAGTTTCTTCACTACTTCATTTGGTTTTTTCTCCCCCCTTTTGATTCTCCTCTTTGTGCGATTATGTTACAAGAATCCTCGGGCTTCTGGTGATGACTTCAGTTCGCCTTTTCTCTTTTCTTTGGATAGAAATCTCGATTCAGGTTATTTATCGTTTGCTTGGTTTACCGATGTTTTCGGTTCTGTTCCTCGTCCATTTACATGTGCACCTCCTAAATCCTAATCATCAAAGTTTTTCTAAAAAATCGATAGAGATGCTTGCGTTATGCTTGTAGTATTATGCAGAAACCTCATGTTGTTAGCCGTACAAAATTTACCCGCTAATGACATGTAAAGCCTTCACTGACTATTTACCTTGCGTACAATACGCGTATCTGGTAATTTAGTTGGCAAGTCCTAATTGCTGATCACGACGGTCTCGCTTGCTGTCAGCGTTAATAATGTGTTGTTATCACCTGTTAGTCGTGTTTAAGTAACACGCAAGCTCTCTTACGTTTCTCCCGGGTTGTTCCTTTGATCAGAGCAGGGTTAGGTCAGACAGGTAGTTAAGAATCTGAGGCAATTGACATGCTTTCACACCTTGGATATAAGGCAGTCCTGTCTGTGTAGAAGGAATAAGTGCCTCCATTTTGGACTAATCAATCATTAAAATGCTCTCCATTGGTTTCTTTGCTTGCTTATGAGTTACGATCTCAGATTGTTAGCAACTGAGCTGGATGGTGCAGGGATGACAAGTTGCTGCTAATTCTCTTGTACAGACATGGCCAACTTTGGAGGTTTCCCGTGTGCAGTAATCCTAGTTGTTTTGTGCATTTGCCATGTGGATGTTGCAAGGGGACAAAGCACTCATCCTGCTGAAGGTAACCTTTAGTTTTCATGTGCTCTACTTCATATGTTTGTTTTCCTTTGAGTCATGCAGCTGGAAATTGCTCTTCCCAGAAAAGAATTCAGAGGTGCTTTGCCACCTAGCTACCCCTTGGTTCCTGATTGTTCGCTGTTAGTTTCTCGATGAAAATGCCATGATTGTGGGAGCACAGAATTGCCGTTCACTTATGCATCTCCTATTTGTGTAGATTCAGGCAGTATAAGTATCTTGAAGGGCTCATTTTTTCCTCATCTGGTTAAGGGTCCACTACCCCTTGTGCGATGTATATGCCACCATTTGTTGTATCACCAGTAATACAAACTGCACTTAATCATAAATATAATATCTCGATAATACACATCACATTCTATTAGTTAGTACGTATTACTAGAAAATGGTTTTCGTTGAGATCTTTTGTTAGAGAACTAGAGTGGTCAGAAATTATTTTTAAGGGGTTACTCCCAGGTAACTCTTCCATTGAGACTTGAGAGTATCTGAAGTATAGCTATGATATTTGAAGTAAGAATAGTAAAACGTGATCATATGCTATCATTTGCACTCTGCCTGTTGAGATGTTACATGTTTAGTTGAAATGTTAATATTATCCTGCAGTCCCCAGATACTCCATTAAATATTTAAAACTGTTGCTGTGAATTGAATTTTTTCTTCTTACATGCAGCAAATGCTCTCAGGGCTATCAAAGGCAGTTTAATTGATCCTATGAATAACCTTAAGAACTGGGATAGTGGAGATCCATGCACGTCACGTTGGAGAGGAGTCTTCTGCGTCAAGATACCCAGTGATACATATCTCCATGTAGAAGAATTGTACGATTAGCATGTCATCCTTATTTATTATATCCAAACTATCCTTTTTCCCATCATTTTTTTGGTTAACTATGATGCATTCTTTTCTATGTACTTACTTGTTCAGTGAGCCCTCTGATGAAGCAATTAACCTTGTAACAAACTACTGCTCACAAACAATAACAGCAGCCATAAAAGCATCTCTCAAGTTAAGTTGTAACTGAAATATAAATTGGCTTTGTTAGCTACAAATCATCCACATGTCCACTGTTTCTCTTGAAGGATGTCTATGCATGGCTTTGGTATAAGTTTCCCCCATATTACCATTATTTTAAGCATTAGCAGTACTATAGATCCTCGTAGTTACTGTTGCAGGCTAAGTTTGCTATTCCTGGTCAAAACAAGGGTTATTCTCTAATGCTTTTGTTGCTTGGTTATATTTTGCATCCTAAAATCTGTTTGTTATTTATTTTCTGTCATTTCTATATGATGTGTAACATAATGATTGGATAGCATGTTCATTTCCTCTTAATAATGCATCTTTTGCCCCGTGTAGGCAGTTGTTTAAGATGAATCTTTCTGGAACTTTGGCACCAGAGGTCGGTCTTCTATCGCACCTGGCAACATTGTGAGTACTAATTTGATGGACAGTTGGAATTGCTACCTGAATTGAGCGCTTTCAAGCGTTTCTTAAATATTGTACCTCCTGGGCTCCACTTCATATTTCACATGGTTAAGTGATTTTTGAGCAAGGCCCAAATATTCTGAGTTTCTGACTCACAACAAACTTACAAAAATGACATAAGTTATATAACTATACAGGAAAAGACTTGATCTTGTCCCATTTTTAACTGTTTCTTTCATGGTTAGTTATTTATTCTGCATTTATGCTCTTCAAGCTGCAGCTAACTGCTATATTTTATTGTTTTGGAAGGGATTTTATGTGGAACAATTTGACTGGTAACATCCCGAAAGAGATAGGCAATATCACAACACTCAAGCTTATGTAAGTTCCTCTTATTTAACCTAACTTCTGTACTCTCTTTTCAGTGTGCACACAAACGGACATCTTACTGTTTATCTTGCAAAGCCACAGAAGTTTAAGCATCTAAGCCCTGCATAGTCCAAAAATAGCACAGCATTTTATACCACCATTTTGTCCGCCAAACAAAATAAAGGACTATTTATCTAATTTAGATGGAGGTGGGGGAATCGGTTTCCTAGACTTATATGATTCTGCAGCTGATGCATGGTGAAAAGGAGCACATTCACTGTTGTTAGTATTTGTGTTTACGATCCCATATTTTTAATGTTGTTTCTACATAGGGCAGTGGTCCAATCTTCTATTTTTACCTAAAAGCTGCAGTGAATGGGCTAAAACAACTAAGCTTCAGACATAGAGGATATTTCCAAAAATGTCCCAATGTTTTTTTTTCAGTGAGTATGTACGTAAGGCACCTAGGTGCCTAGGCAGATCTGCATATATTATATAGTTGTTTGTGTAAGTTTGCCATGCAGACAATCTGCTTTTTACCTCATCTTAATTAGTGTAGCACATCTTAGAATTTTTCCTCTTTGTGTCGATATCTGTTGTGCAGCTTACTTTTCTTATCCTTGTACATTCGCTTTTGTTCAATCATTAAACATGTGTCAATGTCTTGTATTTTTCTTCAATCTTCACAGAAAACACAAACATGCTTGTATGCAAAATAATGTTAACAGTTACTGCCTCAATTTTTGCAGAACTTTGAATGGAAATCAGCTCTCTGGTTCTTTACCAGCTGAGATTGGCTATCTACAGAATTTAAACAGACTACAAATTGACCAAAACCAAATATCTGGCCCCATACCTAAATCGTTTGCTAACTTAACAAGCATAAGGCATCTGTAAGTATCAAGTATCTTTAATTTTTCTTACTCCCATCCATATGTTGCTTCTTGTTTTAAGCTTTGTTATAATCTTGATACTCCTTTTACCTTCAGTCACATGAACAATAATTCATTAAGTGGCCAAATCCCATCTGAGTTGTCCAGATTGCCTGTACTTCTTCATCTGTAAGTGGACCTCTGCTTTTGTTCTGACTTTTTCACCCTGTTGCAAGTTGCAGCATGAGTTTTAATTAAATTGGTCTTACATTGTAAACTGTGCAGCCTTGTGGACAACAATAATTTATCTGGACCTCTTCCCCCAAAATTAGCGGAGACGCCTAGTTTGAAAATACTGTAAGTACATTTTTATGTACCCTAATGAGACTTCCTTGACATGGAAAGTCTTCTGGTTTCTTTCAAAGAATATCTATCGGTTTCTGGTTGCTTGAGGTTGATTGATGATTAGTTTGGTTTTGCACTTTATGGAAGATTGAATAATACTACAAATTTCTCGAGTATACTTTCTAATATGACTTTGCTGGTGTATTAAATATCACATAAAACCTAAGGTGATTTCACCTTTCTTGTGTTTACTAAGCAAAAGCACCTGTCTCTCTTTGAGAATGTTTCTCTCTTCTTTTAGATAAGTTTGACACTTTTGTTAGCTAACGACATTCATTTCTTATATCTATATCTTTGTAATTCTAGTCAGGCTGATAGTAATAACTTCAGTGGAAGTTCCATCCCTGCTGCATACAACAACATACCAACACTTTTAAAGCTGTGAGTGCAATCCCTTTTCTTTCATATTGTTATTTTCTTCTTCTTAGTATCTGAGTTAGATGCAGGGGACCGCATAGCATATAAAATCATTTTAAGAAGTAAAGAGGTTATCACAAGTTTGAGTTGAGAAGATCAACGTGGTACATAATATAATTGGTTAATGAAAAGTTGAAAGCAGACTTTGATCGAAATGCATGTGTTGATACTTCAGATATGAGTAAAAACCCTTGCAAAAAGGAAAACCATAACCTTGAGAGTTGAGATGGTATTCAAGGGACAATTCATTTCCCCCTGAAATCCTCTCGTTTATAAGATTATATAGCAGCCAGATCAGGATGCACTCAATCCACATCTTTAGAAAGACTCAAAAGTTCCTAATAATGTAGGTTCTTTTTTCCCCTCAGGGGGCGTTTGGACGAGGGGGGTTTATTTGGGATTTAGTTCCTATTCGAAAAAATACCCCCAATCCAAACAGGCCCTCAGTCTGTGGAAACATTTTCACCGATAAATAATAATTTAGTTGAATAACTTCATTTGATGAGAGCAGCATCCAATCGCCATCATGCTTAAATTCAAATCAAGATGTGTGTTTAGTTGATAATCTTTTTTCATGGTACCAGGAGTCTTAGGAATTGCAGTTTACAAGGAGCTGTTCCTGATCTAAGTGGCATACCTGAACTTGGCTATTTGTAAGTTCAGATCAAAATAAATGCTGCATTTTCTTTTTCAGTATTACTATTTTTGACATCCTACTACCAAAATTTATCCTTCTATTAGTTTGTAGCAGTGGCTTTGGAACAGTTGTTTTATCCAGTAAATGTATATTGAGTGCCCTTGAGTACTTATCTTTCAATGAGAAGATCACTCATTCAGTTTATGAAATCCAGAAAATTATTCTGCATCTCTTTACTAATGCTGGCATGCATTTTCAGGGATCTTAGCTGGAACCAACTGACAGGGTCGATACCAACTAATAGGCTTGCTTCAAATGTCACAACGATGTATGCTGCTTTTGATAAATTTTCATATTTTTTTAAACCACCAAGCTATCATATTTTTTTTAAACCACCAAGCTAACTTCTAGTTTCTGGCAGTGATTTGTCGCATAACTTTCTTAATGGAACTATTCCGTTAAACTTCTCGGGACTGCCAAATCTTCAGTTCTTGTAAGTAACATTTAACTTGCAAATACTGCTCCAATCCCTGATAAATATGCTTTTATATAGTGCTAACCTATCCTACAGTTGAAGATGAAGTATAGATTAATATGTTTCTTTTACTAAAAGAACTAGTTAAGAGTGAGAAAATAGGCTCGCCAAAAGTGTTGTTACTTTTCAAGTAAAAGTATGTTGGTCAGAACCATTCTACTCAGGGTTCAAAATCCCGGCGGGTTGGTAATCGCCGGTTACCGTTTCCGAAAAAATCGGCCGGTATCAATTTTTGATTTTTGGCCTGTTTTTGTGGTTTTTTGGTTACCGGCCGGTTTTTCCGGTTACCGGTTTCAAAATATCCCGAAATTCAAGTTTTGATTTTCAAATTGTGACCGGTTTTTTGCCAGTTTTTCCGGTAACCGGCCGGTTACCGTTACCAGCCACCGGCCGGTTACCATTACCAGCCACCGGCCGGGATTTCTCCCGATTCCGGGTTTTAGCACCTTGATTCTACTTCCTCTATCTACCAATGTTTAAGAAGGCGCTAGGCGCTAGGCGGGCGGCGAGGTGGGGCCTAGCGCCTAGGGGGCCTAGGCGGCCGAATTAAAAATAAAGATAGTAGGTGAAAATAAACAATTGTGTATATATATTTGCTGTATAGATGAAGAAAATTGTTACCTTGAGCAACAATGATCAGTGTTACCAAGATTCGGGTGTCCGATTTAGCAAATTTTAGAAATTAAGATTCTAGGATTCGTCTAATATATATATTTACTTATTTAGGAAGGTCTAGATTCAAACAAATCTATTGAGAAAAAAGTCTATTCGTAGTTTTTAAAAACCAGAGGACTAAATTAAAAAAAACCCAACACCCGACCCCGCACCCGACCCCGCCGCCTATACTAACCGACCGACGCGACCGCTAAACCTAAACCTAACCCCAACTCGACGCCTCACGCGCTCCCATCGCTGCCTGCCTCCTCGGCTCCGCGTCGCCCCATCCCCGCCGCCTCCTCTGCGCCGCCCATCCCCGCCTTCCTCCGCCGCCCCATCCCGCTGCCCCTTCCGTCACCCCCTCCGCGCCCCCGCCACCGACATCTCCTCACCGGCAGCCACGGAGCGGGCGGAGGCGGGATATGGCGTGGAATCCGGATCCGGCGGCGGCGGCGGGATCTGGCGCGGAGTCCGGATCCGGCGGCGGCCACGGAGCGGCGGCCTCGTGCGGTAGCTCTTTTCCCATCTCCGCCGCTCCTCTGCCGCCCTATCCGCTGCACCTAGGCGCTGGCCCCCGCTTTGACCGCCTTGGTCCCGCCTTGGCCGCCTCGCCGCCGCGCCGCCCACCACCCGACTAGGGGCCAAGGCGGCGGCATCCTGCCGCCAGCGCCTACACGGCGCCTAGGCGGCCGCCTGTGCCGCCTTCTTGAACATTGCTGTCTACCAATGTAGGTCACCGTGGGTTCCGTGCGGTCAAATTTTTTAAGTTTTGACTATTAATATATGGTAAAGTATATAGATTGACCACATAAAAATAATTCCATTGGATTTTTCTTACAAAATTCTTTCATAATATATATTTTTATTATTTTTGCTAGTATATTATAATAATACATTATAGTCAAAGTCTTGCATTGGAGACCATAAAAAGTCAAAAACGATCTACATTTGTGGACGGAGGGAGTATTACTTATTTTGTTAGAGGTGTATGAAAATGTTGTTTTACAGGTCAATTGAAGGGAATCGCCTAAATGGTGTTGTTTCATCGGCAATTTGGAGTAACATCAGTTTTACTGGAAATAGAAGCCTTGTTCTGTATGATACTCTTTGCATATATACTTTCTGGTTTCTGCAGTCTATTTGAGATATGCATATTAATGTATTTTTTTAAAATATCGCAGGGACTTTAAAAACAACTCCATTGACACTATTCCGGCTGCATTTGAGCCTCCAAAAGTTGTCATTGTTCTGTATGTAGCTTTTCCATGGAAAATTTCGTTATCAGTTTTCACTTACTGCACACTCATATACAATAGCCCATGTTCAGATGTATAGTTTGTTGGGAATATGGAAATTTCATTGCTGAAGATCTGAACAATTTGGTGATTAGTAGCCTCAGCTGTCAAGTTACCGCTAGCGCATACCTGTATAACAGATGTTAAGGTTAATACAGATCCAAGAATGCAAACAAAAATAAAATAAATCACCCAAAACTTTTCAACTGAATCTTTTCTCTTTCTGATGTGCCAAATAACAATTACCATCCTTATCATTTTGTGCAGGCTTTATGGAAACCCCGTATGTGATAAATCTAATGCAGCTCGAGCAGCTGGCCTTTGTCAACCCACATCTGTAAACGAAGCACCATCTGGACAGGGACCACAAGTTAGTATAAACTGTGCTCCTTGCCCGACAGATAAAAATTATGAATACAATCCATCGTCCCCTATACCTTGTTTCTGTGCCGTGCCTCTGGGAATTGGATTTCGGCTGAAGAGCCCTGGGATTTCAGACTTCCGTCCCTATAAAGAAGCCTTTGAGACCGACTTAACCTCTCTTTTGGACCTACTTATTTACCAGCTATACATTGAACGGTACATATGGGAGGCTGGTCCAAGGCTGAATATGCATTTGAAGTTATTCCCAAGTAATACTAGTTTATTCAATATGTCTGAGGTTGTGCGGCTCAGACAACTACTTGCTGGATGGAAGATTACTCTATCAGATGTTTTTGGTCCATACGAGCTTCTCAATTTCATGCTTGGTTCATATGCAGATGGTATGTAGAATTTACTTTGCGCCAAAGGATGCCATTCATAACTCTTATCATATTAACCTATTAGTTGAAATGTGTCACCAGCATATGTGTAATTCTTTTGCCAAGACAGACATGCGATATCAACAGAGTTTTTGTGACTGTTTCATATGCTAGCAGAATCAGAAATTTCATGAAGTTTTAATTTGATTTTATATGCTCTATGGAGTTGATACGAGTGTTTTGTGTTAGTATGTTTAGCAATAGATAATTCTTTGCCATGAATTTTTATGGTGAAATTTTCGAAGGTGGTTGTCATACCATGAAATTTTGAAAGTGGTAGGTGACTGCCCTTATTCGGATCCCCAGAATACCGCGAAGAGGAGTTCATACCGCTCTACACAAATACTCCGTCCAACCATCTAATTTGATGATTCACTAGTTTATTGTTTTGTCCTTTTTTTTTTGCAGAATTTCCAACTGTGGTGTCATCAGGTTTAAACAAGGGTGCACTAGCTGGCATTTTGGCAGGAACAATTACTGCTGCTATTGCAGTGTCTGTGGTTTCTACAATTTTTATAATGAGAAGACGTTCAACGCCTCGAACAGTTTCAAGGCGGTCATGTAAGTCATTATATTTTTGAATGAATATAGTTTTCCATTGTTACATAGACAAAACTTTGCTATCTGACAAATTAGAATGGCTTGCTGCTTTATCTGGCAAGCAGTTAAGGAGCATATTTCTTTTAGTAGGAAGCTATTTTTTTACAGTTCTGTAATATTGGAAGTTGGACCTAAGCTTCCATGACCTCATCCGAATGGATTAGATTAGGAGTTTTAAAGAGAACATAAAATGTGTCAGCTATGTAGAAAGTAAACTTTTAATCTTCTCGCAGACATTAAATGCAAGCCACAACATCTAAAGATGTGTATCGTTTTGCAGTACTATCAAGGTTTTCTGTCAAGGTTGATGGCGTGAGATGCTTCACATTTAAAGAAATGGCTGCAGCAACAAATGATTTTAATGATTCAGCTCAAGTTGGTCAGGGAGGTTATGGAAAAGTCTATAAAGGGAATCTAACTGATGGAACAGCTGTTGCAATCAAACGGGCACATGAAGGTTCTCTGCAAGGTTCAAAGGAGTTTTGCACAGAAATAGAGTTGTTGTCAAGATTGCATCATCGTAATTTGGTTTCTCTGGTTGGCTATTGTGATGAAGAAGATGAACAGGTTCATCTCTCAACCTCCCCTTTTGGAATCATTTACGTATAATAAAGTATATTGTCGAAATCATCCCACAAACCCCTACACATTATGCAAGAATTAGACAAATGTCTTGGCAATGTTGTGCTCAGGGTTAGGGGTTCTGCAGTCACTTCAAATCTGCGAGTTTACCATATATACAAAAGAGTATCTGCAGTAACTGTTGCTCATAGAGAATTGTGTTTTGCAGATGCTGGTGTACGAGTTCATGCCAAATGGTACCCTACGTGATCATCTTTCTGGTAAGGGCAAGTAACACATTCAAGTATTCCTAGCTTTTCCCCCCATATAACCATCATGGATTTTTACATTTAGGGCCTGTATGGAAAGGGGATTTCGGATCCAAATCCTTAGGATTTAGTTAATTCTGAACTAAAATTTAAAAAATTCCTAGAGCAATCTCCCTCTTTCAAACAGGCCCTTAAGATCAAACATGACCCCTGAATTATTTTTTTTAAAAAAATTTTAGAGCAAGCGCCCTCTTCCAAACAGGCCTTTAAGATCAACCGTGATCCTAGCCCATCTCCCGGGATTTTTATTTAGTGTGCTTTATCAGTAATGCATGTTTGTATATGTTGTGCTTTTGTTTTAGCCTTGGCAAATTCAAAGTGCATAATTGTTAAACTTGTGTTGGATGTCAAGCACCTAATCTAGTTCAAACGCTTTTCACAGCCAAGTCTAAAAGACCTCTGAACTTTGGTCGGAGGTTGCATATTGCACTGGGTGCTGCAAAGGGAATCCTATATCTACATACGGAGGCAGATCCTCCTATATTTCACCGTGATGTTAAGGCGAGCAACATTCTATTGGACTCCAAGTTACTAGCAAAGGTGGCTGACTTTGGTCTTTCAAGGCTTGCTCCGGTCCCGGATGTCGAAGGAACATTGCCAGCTCATATCTCCACTGTTGTTAAGGGCACCCCGGTAAGTCCCATTACACGTAGCAATGTAGCAACATTGCACTCACCGTAATAACTCTTTTGCTGTTCCATGTCAGACAACAGGAAACTTTTGAGCCTGTTTATTAACTTGTAGCGTGCAAGTTCAGCTGATCATATCTATCCTTTTTCCCCCTTTTGGCAGGGCTATCTCGATCCAGAATACTTCCTAACTCATAAATTGACGGACAAAAGTGATGTCTATAGCCTTGGCGTTGTGCTTCTTGAACTATTGACTGGGATGAAGCCAATCCAGTTTGGTAAAAACATCGTTAGAGAGGTACAGAGGTTTCCACCTTGACCGACCCGTACTTAACATATGACTTAATTACCTGTTTACAGATGAAAAACGGGGTGCATAGTGTTACTATTGAGCTGTTCAAACTTTCTTGACCATCCAGTAGGAGTATCAGTAATTCAATGGGATTTTATTAAGGAACTGCATAACTTGCTCTTACTGTAGGTAAACACGGCTTACCAATCAGGCGACATTTCTGGAATCATCGACGGCCGAATGTCCTCCTACCCTCCGGAATGCGCCGCGAGGTTCCTCTCGCTGGCGATGAAGTGCTGCAGGGACGAGACCGACGCGAGGCCTTCCATGGCCGACATCGTCAGGGAGCTGGAGGCCATCCGGAGCGCGCTGCCCGAAGGAGAGGATCTCCTGTCCATGACCACGGAGACGGGCTCCTCGGGCGCACTGACCAAATCCATGTCGGCCTCCTCGGAGACCACGGGGGCGCTCTTCGTCTCGTCCCATACTTCCGGCAGCGGCCACGCGAACAGTGGCATCCCTTCCGGGATGCTGGCTCCTCGGTAGCAGCATTGCCGGCTAACGTTTTTCGTGTTGTAAATGCTTGTAGACATGTAAGTAATGCGCCGTTTGTAGCACTCTGGTCTGGCCTTCCAGGTGACTTCTTGTTCTGTACATGAGTAGGTGTTGTGGTGAACTGCCGTAGGATCAGGATGTAATGTAATAGTTGCTATGAATACTCTGTATCACGGGGTCCAATAGCTAATATATAGAAAGTACAAAAGACTATATACAAAGACATAACCATACACAATGAATTAAATACAATAGAGATAAGCCCACTCTAACATCCTCTTAAACTCATGATGGGGTCACACACACTGAGTTTAGAGATAATATAAATGTTTCACCCTGGTCTGTGGCTTTATGAAGAAGTTAGCAATTTATAACTCTAAAGGTATAAACTAAAGAGCAAGTACCCCTCCTGCATCTGTGAGTGAGTGCATGAAGCATTCACATCAATATGCTTGGTGAGCTTATGATTCATTGGGTCGTGCGTAATATTGCTAACACATGTACTATCGGACAAAAGATTTGTATGTCCCATTACAGACACTTCAAGATCTGTAAGTAGCCATCTCAACTAAGTAACCTCTACTGCCACTACTACCATAGCTCTTAACTTAGCCTCAGCACTCGAATGAGAACTACAGTCTACTTCCAACGGGAAGGACCCCTCTGCAGTACAGGCTCACTTAGCCGAACTCAGATGTCGTAAGGGCGAACCAGCCTTACTTCTGACAGAGCAGAACAATGCCAACCAGTATTGATATGGTTGAAATGTGATTGCTGGAAAAGACTCCCCGGAAGCCGGAAACTATCGGCATTCAAGAGAGGTTGGCAGTTGGAAGCCAGAAACCATCAGCAATCGGTTGTAGTCGGTAGTCAAAAGCCGAAAACCGTCAGCAATCGAATGTAGTCGGTAGTCAAAAACTGAAAGCCATCGGCAATCAGAAATAGTCAAAGATCAAATGCTGGAAGCCATCGACAATTGGAAGTAGTAAAGGTCGAAAGCCAAAACCATCGACAATCGGGCGGTCGAAGATCGGTAGGAAGCCATCGATGTCGAACATAGTTAGTGGTCGAAAGCCATAAGCTATCGGCACTAGGGAATAGTTAATGATCGAAAGCCGGAAGCCATCAGCAATCAAACATAGTTGGTGATCGAAAGCCAGAAGCCATCGGCACTCGGGAATAGTCGATGATTGAAAGCCGGAAGCCATCGGCAATCGGAAGTAGTCGAAGGACGAAAGTCATCGTGGTCGAAATCCATCAGAATTCATTCGTGGTCGAAATCCATCATGGTCGAAACCCATAGAAAGTTATCCATGGTCAAAATCCATCGAAAGTTATCCGTGGTCAAAATCCATCGAAAGCTGTCCATGGTCAAAAACCATCGAACGTCGTACGTGGTCAAAACCCATCGGACATCGTCTATGGTCGAAAGTCATCGTGGTCAAAATCCTTCGAAAGTTCTCCGTGGTCGAAAACCATCATGGTCGAAATCCATCGGAAGTTATCCGTCGTCGAAAACCATCAGACGTCGTGCATGGTCGAAACCTATCAGACATCATTCGTGGTTGAAAGCCATCGTGGTCGAAACTTCTGATAGGTTCAACCACAAGCAGCTGTAGCATAATAAAACAATTTTATAAAATTGCAAACCAACACTTGAGACTATATAGACTATATATCAGTTTCTTACAACCATTTCAACAAGAAAACAAAGTCCATTAAAGCTAGCTACTCTCCGGACAAGGTCAACAAGACCATGATAACCAACACGTAGACAAACTCTTAAGGCAAACTTCTCAGTTCATGTCAGCAAAATGAACGCATGCTGCCACCCTTCACTTTCTACAGGGGCTCAAGGGTATGCTGTCAAACTGAACCAATCGAGCGTTGGTAATTCAGATCAATCAGAACTGCAGCGTCATCCAAACATGTCAAAGCTTTCTCCAGGTCGGAGATGGGAGAAGCTCCCAGGACTCTCCACCTTCCCCAAGAAATGATCGAGTCCTGCATAAATACAACCAATACCAACTTCAGCAACTTCTTTGCAATTTTATATTTATTAAGAAGTAATGGAATTTGTTGCAATGAAGATACTTGGATTTGGCATAATGTTCTCGTATAAGGACATCTGGCCCAAACTGCCTGACGATCTCGAGCCACTGTCATTGGGTCCATACATCATACCACGGATTTGCTCATGCTCCATGTCAAAGTGATGCATCTCTCTCACAGCCATGTTCTGGTGGAGTGATCTATCTGATTTTGGCTTTTTTTCAGTTGGGGACTCCTCATCTGCCTCAGCTTCAGATTCAGCACTATTTGGTAAAGAAGCAGCCTGCTTCCGCTTAGACCGTGCCCTTCTATTCTGGAACCAGTTGTAGACATTTGTCTCCGAGATCTGGCCATGTTGTGAGAGCTCCGCTGTTATCTCTTTTATCTTTTGCTTGCTTGGAGTTCCATTGCCTTGGTCAAAGATGTTCTCAAGGATCTGCAGCTGCATCTGGGTTGGCGTCCATCGCTGCCTCGCTGTGACCTTGTGACCCCCAGTAACCATTAGAGGATCACAATAGAGATTACCAAGCCTCATTCCTGAAGAAGAAACCGAACCTCAGTTGACCAGAAAAAGATTGTTCTATTGGTAACATATAGAGTAGAATAGAAAATAAAAATCGAGAATGGGCAGAGGGCTAATTCATCAAACTGTGTTTTGGGAGTCTATCTAAAAGAGGGGGTGTGTATCATAAGCACAATCCTCTATCGGCATTAGATTAACTGAATTTTTAAAAAAATGAGCAAAATTTGTAAAGTGGTAGGAAGAACACGTGTAAGGCCATTAGGTAACAACTTCATAAAAATTGCCAATCTTGTTTAAAAAATATGCTTAAGTTGCATAGAAGAAATCTAGTTAGTTGATATAAACTGATGTTCAATAACAACGTGGACATGTATGGCAATTGTACATGAGTGATACGCGATGGTATGTGAGTGATAAAATTATTAGAATTGCATTATAAGAATTAGTGTTTGACCCAATAGAAATATAAGTAACATGTTATGAGATTCCTGCATGTCAAGCTTAGATTCTGCAGAACAGCAGAAGATAGCAGAGGATTGCGGAGTAATAAGGGTGGACATGGGAACAAGGCACAAAATGGCAATTGGTCCCACATGACAATCATGTGCCACTAGCAATTCATTATTAGCTCTATTTAATTTATTTTGCAGCACGTGAGCTGCTATCTGGATCATAATAACTACCCATGGTGACAGATCAAACAGAAAAATATTACAGCTTAACATAAATAACAAATTCATGCAATAGCCATGAAATACGACCTAAAGCGAATAAATCGAACAAAGTACATTAACTCAAAACAATAAATGAACGGCTTTCAATGTTTAGTGTGGACCCAACCAATTGTCAACTTCATAATTAGGCATCAAATTGATGATCTGGCACTTTATATTGTTTTATATGGTTTCAGTTTACTTCATGAGCAATACAGTAATGTCAAATGCAGGGAACTGGCCAATAAGGTCCTGCAACCAGCAGTGCGGTAAATCCTGCTGTAGTTTTCAGAAGAGAGAAAGTGGGCAAGGCCAGTCAAGACATCAGAAAAATAAATTAATTTTGCACTTCAGAATCATTGTGTATCAGTTGTAAGATTGAGTTCAATGAGCTCCAATCAATAGAGTTTTGCTTGCAAGTTATAATTTAGTTGAGCAATGCAATACCTTTACTGTCATAACAACACATTTTCTCAAATAACCCATTACATTAATCAAGAGGATGTCCATTACCATTATCAAGAGAAGTTTTTTTAGGATTCATGGAACTGTTTTGCTTTTCACTTAAATTGGTGGTCTGGATGTGGTGCTCTGGTAACCTTGTTTACCAGGCTCTTAGATGGTGCCCTGTTTCTGCTAGGGAGAATTCTGTATCGTTAAGGTTTCTTATAATAGAAATCGGAGGTGTTCTGTCTTTCAAAAAACAATTATCAAGAGAAGTTATAAGTATGCCAAGCAAAGAAGAAACATAACAGAACTCAGTATAACTAATGAAAGAAAATGACACGTCATGAACCACAATTTACTACCCGTCCCCTGTATTACCATTGCAAACAATTTCAAACACCAGCAAAATTTCAACTGGCGAGGCAAAGCCACAACTAAGCACATCTACTAACATAGTAACATGAGCAAAGTCAAATGGTACTGTCATCACCAGTCGAAAACAACAGACTGAAACAATATGGGAGAATTAAACAGAAGAGCAATGGTAATGTATGGGAACTGCTCATGCATGAAGTGACAAACAAAAACGCTAGTCTAGATCTAGATGACGTAGTATAAAATGAAATAAAACTTGATCACTAAGAATTTCCTAAATAGGTAAACAGAAACCCAGCCATATTACCTCTAATTGTAAGCATAGTACTCCTATAGATCTGACTGACAATAACCCATAACATCTGAAGTTAACTCTATTCATAAGGAAACAAAGGTGCGTCCATCGAAAAATTATTATGGCATAAAAAGAGAACCTTTTTATTTTTCCTTTCGGCAGAAAGAGTTAATGGAACTCCTCACAGTGCATGTACCAAAGCAAAACACCAAAATAATGCTACTCTCCAATCTCCCAATTTTCTATATCCAAATTTCCGATTGCTCTCGTTCTCTAATCCGCGTGAGTCTACGTCCTTCTACTCCCCAAGAACAACCAACGAGAATAGAAGACAAGGCGAGAGAAGAAAAGAAAAGTGTGATTGTTACAAGTGTACCGGCCTGCAATGGAGTCCTGGTGCGCGGTGAGGGCGCGGTGCATCTCGACGAGCTGCTCGCAGATGGTGGCGTAGATGGAGATCTGCTTCCGGAGCACCTCCATCTGCTCGTCCGTCATCACCTTGACGTACCCCAGCCCTTCCACTCCAGCCCTCTCGTCCGCCGACTCAGCGGCCGCGGCGGAGGAGGCCTTGTCCTTGTCCCACTCCATGACTCCCGGCCGGCCGGTGGAGTCTTGCGGCGGCCGGGCGCTGGTGGAGGCGACAGCCCGGCGGCGTAGATCTGTGCTCCCGGAGGCGGGGGCTTCCTCTTCTAGCTCCCGACGGCGGGAAGGGAGGGAGGCGAAAGGCGTTGGTGGAGGCGGAGGCAGAACACCTGGGATCCCAACGGCACGCGTGATGCAAGGCAGTGGAGGTCGACGGCGCTCGATGGGGCGGCGGAGTGGCTTGAGAAAGACGGGAGGAGATGCGTCGACGGAGACTCCGCTACAGGAGGCACAAAGATGGCATTTACGAAGGGCCAAAAGAAGAGAATTGGGAAGGTTTGAGTTCTTGGTGCAGTAAGATAGATGGAACCAACCCTGTTTGGCAAATGCCGATTCCCGGCGGTGGCGGGATAGCGGAGATTGCGGCTGCAGCTTGGATGGAAAGCACGAGGAGAAGATGGCGCCTTTCAGTTCCCTTGTTCGGTTGTTGTACGTAGGATCAGAAATAGCAAGCTTGGAACTAGTCTGCTGCAAGAACTGCAAGGGAAGGCAAGGGGAGGAGGGAGGGAGACCGGAAAGAATAAATCCTTTTTGGTTTTTGCAACGTAGAAATGGAGAAGAAAAGCTGACAACTCGTGCCAAAACCGCAGCTTTGGATTGGAAAGTTTGGAATGTTTGGCTCTCTCCCCGGCTATTATCGCATACGGCGTACTGATGATTTTGGTGAGGCTCCTGGGCTCACTGGTAGCGACCAGCGAATCCTGCTCTTTGTGCGTGTCTGCCGTGCAGCAGCAGACGTGGTAGTGGTACAACCACATTATTCTGCTCCCCTATCACGCTACTCACAAGTGGAGAGGTTGGAGAGGGAAAAAAGAACATGCAGTGTGGTTACTTGTCAACTTTGACCAAATTCGGTACGTATTTGATTTGTTATAGATGTTTTCTGACACTTTGGTAAGACTTCTTTTTCATCAGATATCTAGTTTAGCTATTGCTCGATTGGACTGTAGTTTATGACTTATTTTTACTGTAGATAGATTTCTTATGGTGCTCAGTTGGATTGTGGCTTATGGCTTATTTTACTATACCTGGCTGAAATTATACTGTAGCTGATGATGATTTATTTGAGATAATTAAATTTTAAAAAATTTAAAAATAGAAAAAAACGTGTTAGCCCAGCACATGTAATGCAAACGAATACGGAAAAAAAGAACCAGTAAAAAAGCTCAAAAAATCCAAAAAAATCAAAAAAAGATGAAATTTAGGAAAAGTGAAAAATAAGCCGGAAGCTAGAAACCGAAGCCGAAACGAGCCATTGTTTGGCCAAAGCATGCGCTAAGAATTATATGCCAGCAGCCCTGCTCATTTGGGCTTTTGTTTATGTCTTATGACTTATTTTTTTAATGTTTGGTACCATATGTGGCTTATTTTACACCAAAGCTGCTGGTAGATTTTTTGGCGTAATTAAATTTAAAAATAGAAAAATATATTAGGTCATCACGAACAATACAAAGAAATACAAAAAAAAAAGAAAAACCAAAAACCTAAAAAGCTAGAAAAGGGCGAAAAATAAGAAACTAAAAGTCAGAAGCCAGAAGCTGAACCCGAAACGAGCAGACCAAATCCACCTTATTTTTGCTGAACCGTACATCACACACTCTCTCTGGTTGAATGAGATACAAACATTTGAATTTGAGGCTTTATTGGGTTTTAATGACAGGCAGTTACCTATGGGTAAGTAGCTGGTTAAATGTGTCAGTTACCGATGGGTAAGTAGCAAGAGTATAGTACTAAGAATCACTACCTTCATTTCTTTCACTGCAAATCTATATTGTTGTATTGTGTGGTCTGAACCTCGTCAACTCTTCTTCGTGGTGTTCACTGTCAAGAAGGGGGTCGTATCTCCGAGCCGTTGCTGTGAAGACCTACACGGGGGTGGCAATAAGGTTTCTAAGTAGCGCACATCTACGTGACCGCTCGCTTCGCTGCGATATTTATGTTATGCACTGCTTATTATTCTTCCTTATACCCAACTATAAGTCGTTTATGTGACTGATCGACTTAATTAAATTTTGTTTCTATATATATTTTTAAGTACAATGATTTTTCTATTGTTAGCACTAATTATGCATTATTAGTTATTTACGATATTTGTCTCATAGTAAAATCTGAAATTAAAATAATGCTTGTATTTCTAGCACAAACAGTCCCTAAATACTCTCTGGAGCCTGGTTCAGTTAGGTCTTAGTTCCACCTCTCTTGTTTTTTTTTTTCTTGACGGAGAGATTCCAACAAAATGAATTTAGAGTTCGTGTCGAAAGTAGTGGAACCTCCGGTACAAAGGAGAAACCTCCGTTAGTAAATACTTGTCCAAAAGATAGCATGAGGGAGCCTTCGTATATCTGACACGGATATCATTTTTTTTCAAATTTAACTCCGGACATATGTTTTTATAAATCTAACCCATCGCTGAGCTCAGCAACCATGGCAGGCGACACATGTCACCTGCCAGCTATTGCGCTACCATAGTTGACGAGCTACCTGGGCTCGATATATTATATATATGCATTTTGATCATCTTGATGAGCCCGTCATCATGATAGACTCTAATTTGGCATTTCATGTTTTTTTTTATTTTGGCACATTCCCCAATAATGCTTTTTGCATGCTCTTTTTAGCCAACTTATTTTAACCGATTTATTTTTAACATATCTATAATTAGTTAGGATTAATGGCAAAATAACATCAATGATCAATAATTACGTGATAAATTAGAGAAAAGGGGGTATAAATATTACTATAAAACCGGTATCAATTTGCTAAACTTCATTGTGCCATAGGATATGAAGCTGTCCTCAGAAGATGTATTATATAAATACGTGAGATGAATGATTCATTTGTTGCTGTCAATATTTAATATGCAGTTATATGTTAGAGTTATCTATTTATCAATTTAAAATGTTAAAACAATTCGATGTCATGTTTTAAATAGGAGATGCCATGAATAATTACTGAAATCCGAAAAATAGTCAAATTTGATCCAATTTTGAGTATAATCCTGATCCAAATTCGTATCCGACGTTTGTCCAATTCGTATTCGAATCTGAGAAAAAAATATGGATACAAATATGATTTGATAACTATCCAATCCATATCCGATCCGTTTTCACTCCTAGTGCCAGATGTACGGGGTATTCAACATGAGGTATTGTTTCACATGTAGTGAGAGGTGTTTTTATCTGGCATTTTACAGTTGGTTCCATGTGTTTTCATGCTCCTTTTTTAAACTCGTGTCATGGCGTAGGAGGAGATTGCATATGTGGCATTGCAGCAACTTTTGTTTTCAAATCTGGCCCCTAATGCATAAATTTTCAATTTTAACCGCTTTCACGACCGTGACGGCACCTGTCGAGCCAGGCAAGGCAGGGGTGTTTGGCAGCAGGACATCTATCCGCATCAGGAGGCTATTTATCGTAATCATATGCTTAAGTTAATTATGCGCTTGATTAGTGGACTAATTAGTGTAATGGTGGGCCTATGGATGGCTACTGAGCTAGGGGTGCTGGGCAGGTGCTCATGCTGCCGAGCGCCCCTAGCTTGGTAGGTGCTACCTCTCCTGCCGAGCTGGGGTAGCACGACAAGTGATACATATCGACTGCTATGGTTACCGGGACAAAAAAGAGGGTTATATTTACAAAACAAGGGTGTTTGATTGTCAATTTTGAAGAAAAAATAGTTACAATGCTATATATATACAATCATGGAGCCTGGGCACTATGGTGCCCTGTTATTTATATATATATATATATATATATATATATATATATATATATATATATATATATATATATATCGATACATACTTATTTTAGAATATGGTGCCCGAGCACTAAGGAGCACTCGTTATTTTTAATATTCTAGTCATGTGTTCGTGCGTTGCAACGAAATTTATTGGATGTATAGAGAATCATGCTATAAAAGATAGTTTTTTTGATCGGTTGGGTAGAGAGTGGTGAGAAGTTGTAGGAGAACAGACGTACAATCACCAACTCGTTCTTTTATAATAGTAATGATACATATACATATACATATACATATACATATACATATACATATACATATACATATACATATACATATACATATATATACATATATATATATATATATATATATATATATATATATATATACATATACATATACATATATATATATATATATATATATATACACACATGTATATGTATATACATGTATATACATGTATATACATGTATATACACATGTATATACATGTATATACATATACATATATACACACATGTATATACATGTATATACATATACATATACATACATATATACATGCATATACATACATACATACATACATACATGAAAAAATTGATCATATACCCTCCATTTAGATGGAAATTGAGGATTTACCCTCCTGGCCCATGAGTCAGTGACTTATGATGACCCTACATGTCATTGAGATGTGGAGGGTAAATCCTCAATTTCCCAACTAAAAGGAGGGTATATGATCAACTTCCCCTACATACATACATACATACATACATACATACATACATACATATATACATACATGCATACATACATACATACATATACATACACACACATATTTATATAAAAAATATTGTCGCGAGTATATTTTTATAATTTCGAATAAAAAATAATTATTCGTAAAAAAAAATCGTTCTACTGCGGCGTTCTTAAGAAGAGAGAGCATGCCGTACTGCTGGTGATCGCAGTGCCACGCACAGCTGAAAGTTCTTTACCTACGCCCATTTTGCAGTTTTTGGTAAAAACAAAATACAGGGTTGGGAAAAGGCGATTGATTTCGATTCTGAACCATGATGGAGCTAAGTGTGTGGATTTATTAGGAGTAAGTTTCATAGAACCACGACTATAGATTTGTTCTTTTTGGCTGTGGCTTGTGGCTTTTAGCTGCGGTTTGTGATTTTTAACATGTTTGTGCGAAAAATTACAAAATAACAGAAACTCACATGCTGTTTTTGCCGATATAAATGAAGTCAGTACAATATATACTATAATTAACTAGTAGACCCCATCTTAAAAAAATATTCCGTTTAAAAGATAGTCACTGTAGAAAAGCCGAAAAGAATAGACCCTATTTTGTCCTGTACTCATAGAACTATCACTTTTTGTGCCTAATTTGACAGAACTACTGTTACTTTGGGTTTATGTTTCACAAAACTTGAGTTGTAAATGAGCTGAGCTCAAACGAGCCTGACCTTTTAGGCTTGATCTCGATAGAAACTTGAGCTATGCTCAAGTTGAGATTCTAGCTTGGACTTAGTCTTGAGCTTGGCTTGTTGAAGCTCGATAACAATTAAAATAATTTATCGTCTACTAATTTTCTACAATAAGAAAAATTCGAGTTCAAGCTCGGTTCGAGTAATCTCGATAACAGTTAAAATAATTCAAACATACACTAATTTTTAACAATAAAAAAATTCAAGCTCGAGTTCGACTCAAGTAAGCTCGGTAAGAGTTAATATGTATCACTATTTAAGCTTGAATTAAGGCTTGTGAACTATTTGAGCTCGGTTTGGTGAAGCTCGCGAGTTCGAAATCAAGTTCGAGTTTGGCTCGTTTAGAGTTCGGGCCGAGTTTAGAACGAGCTGAGTTCAAGGTAGCTCGTGAGTCTCAGGCTTTTTTTACAGCTCTACACAGGACTACCACTCCATCGCTTGGAACGGAACCAACCACATGCCCCATGTCATAGTGACACGCACCAGACACAGAGGCCACATGGTCTCACTCCAAATGGCTTAAGCTTATGATTATTTTGGCTTTCGATTTATTTAAGCCAAAAATTTTGAAATACATTGGTTTCTAATTTTGACTTATTTTAGCTTTTCTTTTTTCCTTATTTATTTGCATTGTCCTGACAGTATAACGGTTTTTTTCAAATTTTTATTGCCCCTCATTTTTCTTAGAAAAAAACTAACAACCGCTAACAATGCGATTTCAGCCAAAAAGCCACAGCCACAAGTATAAGCCAAAAGCTAGTTAGAGCACCAGCCTAAAGCTATCTACGTGGAGTGATGATCCAGTATGCTCGCTTCTTGTTAGGTTTTGTTTCACAGTTAATTGGTTCTTTTCTTTTGGGTTTTTATCTTTTGGTTTTTTTAAAACTCAAAACAAACAAGGCAGAAACTTTGAAACGGATTTTTTAAATAATTTTCTGAACAAAAAAATCTTATGTGCTGTTCGTATAGATGTTTTCACCGTCCGCTACAACCAACCATAACTTAAAAGAATAGAGCCAATATTGGTATAGATCCTGCCTGAATCCTTCATCAACCACAGCGATATCGCTCAACCCGCGACATCGTCGCACGCCGCTTCTCTAGGGTTCGAGCGGTTCGGGAGGAGCTGACAAGGCGGTTCCTTATGCCCAATTCCAAGCGCGGCGCGGGTTGATGATCCACCCGCTCTTCCCCACCACACCACGTCGCCAACAGGGCCCGCGGGACCCTTCCATGTCAGCACTCCACGCAGACAGCTTAGGTGGCCTCCGTGCGTGTCACTGCGCTGTGGGCCCATGTGGTTGGTTCCGTTCCAAGCGACAAGAATGGCAGTCCAGTGAAACGTAACCCCAAAGTGACGGTAGTTCTGTGAAATTGGACACAAAAGTGATAGCTCTACGAGCATTAGGACAAAATAGTGGCAGTTCTTTCAAATTTACTTATAGAATCCTTTAAACAAGGAGCAGAGGGGAGGAGTAGAACGCAAGTCTTGCGTGTGTAAAGATGGTGCCGAGAACGTGGAGGGAGGGTAAGAATGATGGTGGCGTGGGCATGTGAGGGGTCGAATGGGTCGAGTACGACTCGGCTGGGTGCTGCTGCTTCTCTCGCCAATCTTGATGTATATGTTACGACCTGTACCATCCATGCGCGTTACAGTTTCATGGAGATTGAGATACGTACGTCGTGGGACATGGTATTATTGGCGCACAACGAGTTCAATTCAGTTCTACTCCCCGTACGTGCACCATCCACCTCTACTCCATCAGCGCGAAAGAAGCTGTACTAGCACCCAGCATCCACCTATCAGGCAGCATGGAGTAGCACTTGACTGGCTCCTTGGAATGTGGCCAACACCAACACCAACACAGGGAAGGAGCTGGAGAGATTCTAAAAGTGCAAGCTCCATAGGTAATCGATGATCGATGGCTACAAAACCAAACCCCACTAACAAGGAGTAAAGTACTCACGTGTCACGAGAGAGAGAGGGAGAGAGGAAAAGCGATAGGCATGTGAAGAAAGAAGAAAAAAGACATGTAATTTGACTCCGACATCAGCTGAAAGACTTGAGAGAGGGCGATGTGATGCTACTTTTGGACTAAATTGTAGCATGCACTGCACTCCAATTTTCCTTCACCAGAAATTCTTCACTTAGATAAGTGTCTGGGGCAATTATGGAGTATCACTTGCAAGTGATTACTGCAGAGTAATGGTTCCAATATTCTTATTGCAGAGAGATAAGTGTGCTTAATTGCTTATAGTTCCTAAGTTTCAAGTTTTAATATGTGTATACTCATCTGATGTTTTCCGCCTAACTAGCTAGAAACTTCTTTAAGGTTTGGACAACTAGACCTAGCTTGGAGCCGGTCTTGGAATGCACATGGTGTCTCCGATACAACAAAATTTGGCAGCGTTCGTGTCTATACTACAATTTCTAAGCACTTCGCTCCAAGAGTCCTCGACTCTGCGTACCTGATTTTGTCCTTTGTGCAGTTTTTTCTAACACCGAGACGGTGTAGCTATGTAGAAGAGTCAGCAACCTTTCTCTGAAGTTTGGACACGGAGGACTCTGGAGGTTCCTGTCCCTGCCAATGAAGTGCTGCCGCCGGGACAAGACCGACCGACGCGGGGCCTTCCAGTTCTTCCATGGCGGACGTCGTCAGAGAACTCGAGACCATGCATCCGGAGCAGGCAGCAGGGACCAAATCGATTGGTGCTGTCTTCCTCTGCGTTTGGCGGACGCGGCCTGTTTGCCTTCGGGTCGACGAGACCGTGAGATGGTGGGAGCGGAGCGCTCCACCGTCTGTTCGTTTCGGCCGCACCCCAACACGTTCTTTCTGGCCAACGGCCCAGTAAGCGTGCCGCGCGGCGCGTTGTCGGCCTATGGAAGCCACGCGCCGGCCGCGATAAACGGCAAAAAAAACGAACGGCGAGCGGCATGCGCCTGATGCAGTGACGGGCTCACGGCCTACGGACGGGGTCGTGGTGGGCTTCTGCAGCGACGGGCACGGCGGCCCGCGGCAAAACGGGTGTGGGGCAAGTCGATGGCAGCGCCTCGGAGATACCAACTACCAAGACATGTCTTCAATTTTTTTCTCTAAATATTTATCAATTTTTTCACTCCAATAATTATAAGAAGCTATGAAAAATCAAGAATATAAAATTCTAAAAATCTTAGTGCTACAGTAGTTTTAGCCTGTAAACAGTGAAAATTAGTACTATTTCAAATTCAAAAATCCATAAAACCTTTGATCCGTAGATCCAAAAGATTTTAAACTAGAAACAATGCTAGATCATGATTTTAAAAACCTATCAAATATTTGAAACTAGAACCAAGGCTAGATCATGACTCTAAAAACCTATTCTATCCAAAAATCTTAAAAGAACTTAAGGGAATTGAGATTTTTTTGGTTTGTGAAGCTCTACTGCACTAAAACGGGCCAAAACCTAAGATTGAACTAACTCACATACCAAACCTTTAAATAACTTAAAATTTGGTATGCACATTCTCTAGCATGTAAGAAACCTACTTGTTGATGTTTTAATATCGATCTTACATATAATTTGTTTGGATTCGGGGGAACTCTTAGAAGACTCAGTGTATGCGCATGCGGAGTAGAGACACGGGAAACTTTATCCTGGTTCAGGCCTTCTCCTAAGAGAATAACAACCCTACATCCAGTGTGATTGCTAGTTGCTAGAAAGTGGATTACAACAGAGAATTACACGAATGGCTAGTGGTATTTGGTGTGAATGATCCACCAATTCTCTCCCTCTCCCTTCTCTAAAACAACCAAAGTCCTCATTCTTATAAACCAGAAAAGACACTTAAGAGTAACTAGAGTAGTCATCTAAATGAAAGCATATACCACTTCCCTCCTGCAGATTAGACTCTAGAAGGACTAACTATGTCTAAGTGAAGAAGCTGTCTAGGTGTATCAGTCATAAATAAATTAAGAGGTGGATGAGAAGCAGAAACCATCTTACCATATTTACATGGTATGCATACTAGGTTTCTAGCACTCTTAAGCCTAAGCAATCTTTTAATCAGATTATTGCTACTAACTCTAGTAAAGTGGTCGAAACCTATGTTTCTAAGTCTATGATGGCACAACACTAAGTCATGAGAGTCAGAAGCTACATGACACCTAGAGTTAGAGGAAGAAGAGATACTGAAATCAATACTAAAAATCCTCTTAAACCTATAGATCCCAAAGACATACTCACCTGATGAATCGAGAACTCTATTCTCACCACTCTTGAACCTCACTTCTAGACCCTCATTAAGAAGCTGGGAGACAGATAGCAGATTATACCTCATCTTACTTACCAACCGATATCCTTAAGCAAGAATTTGTTGTTGACATGCACTATGCTCTTTGTTGTTACGGTCCCAGTAAAAGCATCCCCAAATGTGATCAACTCGTTACTGGATGCACGTGTGAGGGAGAAGAACCATCTAGAATCTCTGGTCATGTATTGAGAACACTCGGAGTCAACAAGGCACACGCCCTCCTTCCTAGCACAATGGACCTACAGGGCATAAGCAGAAAATATCTATGCGTCATACCGGGTTAAGTGATAAAAGACTTGGGAATTCAATACCGAGCCATATGATGTCTAGAAACAACAGTAGGAGCAAAAATAAAATGATTAGCAAGATAATCATGAGAATACACATGAGAACCACCTAGACCTCTCCGAATCGGCCTATCAAAAGATTGCTACTCCCCTTGTTCATACGCTACCCGTTATCTACTCTTATGATATCCTAACCCAAAACGCTGTCTAGAGCCACTAAAGGAGTCAAAGAAGTCATCATAAACCTAGGCCTATGTCTAGAAGGAAAGACAAGCTGTCTGGCTCTAGAGTCACTCATAGGTGAAGGAGCTCCTCTAATTAACCTTAAGACACGTACTCTCTCTTTCCTCTCAACCTTGGCTCTACGAAAGTAGAATTCAACTATATGGTTGTCCTTCTTGTAGAAGGTGCAATGGTACTTAACCTTTTGAGTGGTCTAACCTGTTGAGCAGAAGCACATGTCTCGCTATAAGGGGTTTGGACAAAATCTGTAGATCTAAAGATTGTCTTAGATGGCTCAGGAGGTTTTACCTCAAACTTTCTACTCTCAACAACTACAACCTTAGGTGGGTGGTTCTCGAAATACTTTAAGGAATTAAATCCTATTGAGGTTCTTCCTCATACTAGAAAATCTCTCAATGGTCTTTTTGAGGTAGTCATTTTCTCAGGATATGTTCTCATATGTGGCTTACTCATTTGCCTTAGTTATCCTAGCATATCTCTTTTTATGGATAGCTATCTCCAGCTTTAAAGTCTCATAGGACACAAGGAGAATTTTTAACCTTAGTCAACTGCTCCTTATACTTGACCTTAAAAGGCTCATACATCTCATCTAAATCAGCTCTACTTTCAACATAAAATGCACAAGAAATAGAACCAATAATTTTCTTAGATGTAGTCATGGGCATGGATTTTTCAATTTTATATTCCTTCTCTAGTGTCTTGTTAAGAGCATCATTCTCAATTGTAAACCTAGAACAATTTTCATAAGATTTAATCCTAGAATGAAGTATCATCTCAGTCATTTCTTTCATTTTAATCTTAGTATCCTCATAATGAGAGTAGGTATGATCAGGATTAAATCTCAGTAATTCCTTAGTAAGTACTATCCAATTTTAATTCAAGCAAAACACAATTTGCGCAAGATGAAGGAATAATATCTACCGAAATCACATCTAAAGCAATAGATTCTAAACAATCATGATTATGACTAGATTTGAGAGATTCTAGTTCATCTAGAACATTCTTAATTTGATCAACAATAGAGGAGTGAGCAATTTTCAGATTAGCCAATTCATCATGCAAGCACAAGCAAGATTCATAATTATCATCAGATTAATGGATTTGAGCCTAAGAACTTCTAGTTTCAAGTTGCCAATCGTAATGTCCTAATTTTCAATATTTTTACCTTATTTTTTCATTTGTTGTTCAGTAGCAACAAGCGCACGTTTCATCACTTTGGAGGAAGGGCATACCTCGTCGGGATCACTATAGGGCTTGTCGGAGGAGGAGTCGATGTCGTGGCTGCCCTTGGTCATGAAGTACATGCTGGTGATGTCCTGAGTCTTTTTCTTGCTGTGGGAGTCATCCTCATCATTCTCTATCCCTGAGTCCACATCGCTTGTCAACATTCTCAAGAGTAGCAAGGACCCGATTGACAAACTTTTGGTAGTTGGGCTTCTTGGTCTTTGCGTCTCGAGCTTGAGGATGCCTATGAAAGTCCTCCCCCTTACCCTTTAGGTT
Organism: Bonia amplexicaulis; assembly: GCA_036346245.1. Lineage (NCBI taxonomy): Eukaryota > Viridiplantae > Streptophyta > Magnoliopsida > Poales > Poaceae > Bonia > Bonia amplexicaulis. Next base: position 6,362,062 of record CM070736.1, on the reverse strand, counting down.
AGTGCACTTTGCCTAAATGTGGTTTGGCTCATCACACTCAAATCAAGTGACAAAGCCACATCTCCTCTTGTTCCCCACTTTGTTATAGGCTATCATGACTTTTGTGGGTTAGAGGGCTAAGTCATCATTAGGTAGCTTCTCTAACTGCTCATCGCTCAAGGAGTGCAAGGCGGACAAGAAAAATCCAAATGAGCCAAAATCTAAGGAATCAAAAGAGCTACTATGAGAGAGGTCAACCACTAGTGCCATCAACTTTGTCTCAGAAAGACGCGAGATGAAGTTAATCTCATGTGTATTCAACCTCAATTAGAGAATATCCATGGTAAGCTCACTCATGACAGTGTTGTTATTGATGGAAGTGATTTTCATCTCCCCAAGTCTCACATCAAGTGCACCCAAGAGCTCACGTGCATTCTCAGAGTCAGAAAACATAAGGCCAACAACACGCAAGTCATGAATGATCTTAGAAAACCTTTCCCACAACTCATTCAAAGATTCACTAAGCCTTTGCTTGATCTTTAAGTACTTTTTTCTTAAGTTGGTTCTATCTCACTTCCTTGATCACGGTAGAGCCCTCATAGCAATTAGTGATGATCTTTCAGATCTCGTAAGCAGACCTTAAATGAGCGACACACTCAAACTCAGATTGACTAAGTCTTTGAATAAAAAATTTCTAGCTTTGTTGTTTGCCTCCATGTCGAGTGTGATCACATCATCATTGGCCGTCATAGCATAAAGATTCTTGACCTTGAGCTAAATTGAGTGCCCTTGAGCCTCAGTGTAGGCATGCATGCAAGTCTTCCAATAAGAGAAATCGACTCCATACAAAATAGATGTCTTGGTAGAATATTTGTCTAATGTCATGTTTCCTACGACCGGTTAAGATATATGAAAAGAACTAATCAGGATCTTATATGACTTGAAGAACCGGTATGGCAATAGAGGAGGGCTGAATGGTGCCTTCAAATTTTCTCTCAGGTATTCATCAATTCTTCACTCTGATAGCTATGAGAAGCTATGAGGATCAATAACCCAAAATTCCAAAAAAATTGGTGCTATAGTAATTTCAGCTCGTGAACAATGCAAAAATAATACTATTTCAAATCCAAAATTTCATGAAACTTTTAATCCGTATATCCAAAAAACATAAAACTAGAACCAAGATTAGATCATGACCTCAAGAATCTATCCCAACCAAAAAACTCGAAAGAACTTAAGACAATTAGGATATTTTGGTTTGTGAAACTCTGCTGCACCAAAACTAGACCAAAATATAAAATTGAGCTAACTATCAAATCAAAACTCCAAATCACTTGAAATTTGGTATGCACATTCTCTAGGATGTTAGAAATATATTCCAATGAACGATCAAGAAAATCGTTGCCAAACTTCTAACCTTTTTCTATTTGAAGGAAGGTTACACCAAAAACAGGTCAAAAATGAAAAAGGGTGAATATGACTTACTCGTGGATGAATAATAGCAAAGATGACTTTAGATGTATTCCTACATATTATATTAAGTTAGAACACCAAAGAAATCGAGGTAGAAACAACTAAATCAAGAAATATCTCGAAGAGGCTAAAAAGAGCAAAAATGGGTTTCTTCGTGAACTTACCATGTACGTGCCTAGATAGGTGGAGATTGATTTCTAAATATTATCTCTATCTCTTACATGTCCTTAGCACAATAAAATCAAGAAGGGAAAAGAGAGAGGAAAAACTAACCAAACCAACTAACACAAATGGGATTCATAGAGATAAACAAGGTTAATGTATTGCTACTTGTGAATTAAGGTTTACAGTCACTTCACCTAGAGGACAAGAGAGCACACCACAACACTCAATTTCTCTCAAACTATAGTCCTGGAACTCATGAACACTTGGTTTCATGAGAGGATGGTTGGATGCTTAAATACAAATCTTCATCCCAACCCGTTAAATAGATGGGTTAGTCAGCCTCATCTAACCCTTAATAGATACTATGCACTTAGCAAATATGGAAAAAAACTCGATAGCCCCACACACAGGTTTTAACTCACACACTACACTTGTACACACTTTTCAAAGCGCATAAACCCGAATCCGCTAAGTCTTTAGTCTTGATTTAACTCATTTTTTAGCTTTTTCTCGGCTTAAACCGCTCTTCTAAGCATCGCGGTTTTGCTCCAAGGTAGCTTTCGGTATTTTAGTCAAACTATCAAAATATCTTTTCTTGACTCAATCATCTCTTTCCATTACAAGCAATCACCATGTCTGCCACATGTGGGTGCACCACTAGCTTGCCACACGTCGACAAGTCCTTCCGGTTCGGTTCCACCAGACCACGCTTCACTTGAACTATCGCTCAAACTTCTCTTCAATATTTCTCACATTTTTTGCGCCATGCTTGAGCTCAGCCATCTCATACAACATCATTAATTGTTCTGAGCCTCGGCCCCTTCATGAGCATAACCCCAATCTCGCAGGTGACCATAATTGACTTCAAACGATCCTACACATCTAAAGACAAAGAAATCATTTTTGGACACAAGTTTTTCATAACTTGACTCACGTTAGCTGCAACATGTATTATACGACATATATGCACCGATCTAACTCAAACCAAATTATCTCATGACTTAATTTTTCAAAAATCAACTATTTCTGCAAATTGTCCAAAAAATCTACAAATTTTAAATTTTCGCTCATCCAAAATAGCAATAGTTCATCACAACAAAACCACTCCTTCAATTTCCTCCGATCTCACGATTGCCTTCCTGTCTTTTAACCAAAGGCTTCCCAATTCTCAAACGTCGACAACACAGCCCAAAAACAAAAGGCAAAACCAATAATGAAAACGCAATACAGAAGGAAGAAAGCAGTTAGCTGCAGGAATTATCTTGCACAGTGTTTGTTTTTTAAATGATCGATGACCGGCAGCAGTATAGCAAATGAAGAGAGATCGACAGGCAACAGAAAACTGCACAACCGAGATATCAGATCTATCCTGGGAAAGACCCTGACATCAATTCAACAACTTGCAAATATGTTGCAGACACAACGTTATAGTCAGACAAACTTGAAACTCTGGTGCTCTACCTCACGGTAACTTGGAACTCTGTGCACTATCACCATATTGATCAGCGCCATAACAGTTGATGACAACGAAAGAAATAAACATTCTAATTTTACAACCACGGGGGGGCTCAACTACTTGTCTTAGCCACAAGTTAACAAGGGAGATCAAAATTCACCAGCTAGCAATGGCACAATTCCAACACCATTACAGAAGCTTGCTCATCAAAAGCTATGCCATGAAAGCAGGGTTCTATGTCACGAAAGCAGGACTCTATGTCACGAAAGCAGGATTGATTAGACTTTCTGAAAGAAACAAGCGGGAAGAATGGCCCCCAATAGTCACTGTTTCCCTAGTTTTGATCCTCCATTGCTGAAGGGAGAGGCATTACCATTCTGATGGGGGCTATCCTCTCGATATGTTGAGTTTAACATAGCAAGTTCTCTAAGTTGCTGCCTCTTGAAATAATCTTGTGAATCGTCCTGCATAATAAATCATGCAAGAATTGGATTTAGAAAGAGATAGAAAGAACAAAGTTTGTTGTGCATGTTTCTCTCCCATTTCTTTAATCGTGGTAGCAAACCAAATTATTGAAGTGTACATGTCAGCCAAGTGCTCCAGAACAATGTGTTATTGACACAAAATCAGGGATAAGCAAATCAAATCATGAACGTGAATGTGGCAGAAAAGCCAAGCAAAGGTACCTCAGTCTTTGAATGACTTGGCTAATCCATAAATGGCTTATATCCAACACTTAAATGACAGTGCCGGAAAAAAAAAGATAGACTAATCTTATAAAAAAATAACCCATTTCCTTACCTTTTCCAAATGCAGTGGTTTGAAACGAGTTACAGATTAACAACGGATATGGAGAGAGAGTTAGGCAATCATATATGTACCACTGGTTTCAACAACTCCTCTAGTATTTCTTGTGCTTGTGCTAGTCTTGCGTCAATGACATCAGCAGGTAATTCAGCCTCAATCAAGATATGAGTTGGATCATCCAAGTGTTCATAGCCAGGCCTTCCCTTGAGTTGCTCCTCCTATGAGGAAACAAAAGGAATGGCATGTTAGAAAGACTTGTACGCTTGCTACAAATGAAATACAAGATTCGCACCTGCTGCCTACTAGACTAACTTATAATGGTGGTTGATGATCAAATATAAAATGCTACCAAAAACTACATCCATCTAATTCCAGAACGGCAAATGCAAACAAGCAATTATTTATTTACCTTGACGGGATCCTTTATGGAACCCTTCCCTCCGATGAAAACACGGCAACCTGTAGTGGCTTCAACTCTCGTCAGTGAGTTGTCCCTCGGCCCAAGCAGACGACCAATAAAATTGAACTGAATGAAGTATGTCAAAGAAAGAGTAAACAACAGCTTGATGATATCAGTAACCATTACAAGCGTGAAAGATCATACATGAGGGAAAGCATCTGTTGGAACTTCCAACCGCACGATCTTCTTGACAATGTAAGAGGAGTGGCTCTGCGCGGCACCTTGCCAACCCATGGTTCCTTGAGGAAAACCATTTCTCTGCCAACCCGTGGTACAAAGATACAATGGTGAGTTAATGCACTTCTTAAGAGATATAATGGACAACATAATAAAGAAGAATGAGAATGAAAAGATACAAAACATGTGTAGATGAAAATTCCACCATCCTTTCAACATGCAAATAAACAATTAATTTCAAAAAAATATTCCGCATATCTCCAACCTTTTTTAGACTTCAATATGAAACTAGTTTCATAATTACTTCGGAGAGGGGCAAAATATCACGCATTACGGAAAATAGTTCATCATGATATCTAGTGACTTCTTGAGCAGTGTAAGGGCTTGGTGGTGGTAACAAGAGACTAAAAAGCTTGCTTTCTGTTCACCTTCATGCTAGTTCCTAAACTGACCCAACACAATGGCCAATCTCCAATGCATTAAGTAAAACAAACAAACCAATCTGTTCAATTCATAACTACATTACATAGTTGATATCTAAATATTTCGTATTCATGCATTGTTTGAAACAATAAAAAACTGTCTTTCAAGCATTTCCTACAGATGGACTTGCAATAGTCAAATTCTAAAGTGTAAACCAAGTTGCGGTCTTCGATTAACAAGCAAATTCCTTTCTATATCCACCAGGTTCGCTAAATCAGGTATATCTGTTTTGTAATTTGTGTATGCATCTTAGTGATAACATGTTCTACATGTAAATGTTAAGGTACTTTGTTTATTCCATTTTCCATATTTCTCTTCAATAGTCATTCTGGTCGATTAAGAGGTACCAAAATTGCTTCAACTGGAGCTACTGTCGTCATTGGAAACGTCCTCAATTCCTCAATGCATTCCTGAGTTATATAGTCTGCTATCCAATGAGCGCTTTATGGCTAAACACATTGAAGACATCAAGACAGGCAGGGGCGGACCCAACAGGGGGACAACCAGGGTTGGCGCCCCCTACCGTCGGCCGGCCCGTGGGTATCCCCCAACTGCCGTGCCCACGGGAGCTGAAGCGGAGGAGAAGCACCTGACTGTGTATCATCGCGAGTGCAGCCAGCACGTGGTGGAGCAGCTTCTTGAAGAGGTGGAGGTGGCCAATGACGGGGAGCGACGGCGGGCTTGGGGGGAGGCGGTGGTGGCGCTTCATGCTCTTGAGGCTCCAGAGGAGGGTGAGAAGGAAGAGGGCCATGGCCAACAAGAGGAAGAGGAAGGAGAGCATTGTGGTGTTTGTTGGAAATTAAGCAATTTTAGTGGATTTCTCAGATTAATTCCAAATTTCAGTATGAACAGTAGGACTATTATCCAAAGACATGTAAATGACATGAAGTCTAAGCAATCATTACTCATCAATGATAATGAATTCAAGCCATTTAACCATAACCAGGTCTGCATGTCTAATAGTAAGAAAAGAGCATTTGTGATCTGCATAATGCACATATACATTTGTATATCTTTGCTCTCAGGTGAGGAGTTGCTCAAGTTCTAAACACTTGGCCTTCTAAACTCTAGTATACAGATCATTGATTAAAGTGACATCCTCTATTCTGCTAGTTTGCTAGTCTTAACATTACTTCAGTTAAAAGACAGATTCATAAACTCTTGTAAAGCACAAGCATAAACCGAAAAAGCTACTGGAGAATAAACAACAGAGCTACGGCAGAACCAGCAACAAGTAATGACAAGAGCTACAACTGATATAACTGAGTTCAGCCAGAATCAGTGCATAACCAAAGTAAGAAATCAACAATAGATGACTCAAACTAGTAGAATACTCTTAGAATGTCACTATGATCTCATAAACGACTAGAATCCTCATTGAGCAATCACAAAGCCCACAATCTATCATGCAAAAGGTCCTCCCAGTGCTAGTCACAATCACAAATATTGAGATGATAAACAGAAATCACACTAGCACGGCTAACTTATGCACAATAGAGATAAAGAAGGTAAAGCAAAGTTCACTGTGCGACGGCAATCAAAGCCACCGAGAAGATTGACCAGGCAAGGCACGTTGCAGAGACGGTGTCCCAGAAAACCAATTGTCGTCGTATGCCACGGTACCGACGGGTTCCAAAGATACAATGCCCAACTCCAGTAATTTGGAATACACCAAATCCCGAGTGGAAGCACTAGTAATGCCGCACAAGACTAGCAGGAAGTAAGAACTCGTGACGCACACAAGTATCACACGCCAATCCCCTTGGAATCCAGAAACGGCCGCAAGCAGCCCACAAGAACAGCAAATGCCCACAAGCACAGCAGAAATCAAGAACTAAAATCCCCTACGAGTGCACTGCTTCCAGCCCCCAAAGCCTCCAAACCAGTAGCGAATCAAATCGCCACTCTAAGACTTTGGATCTACCGGTGGACTCACCTTTGATTTCCCTACCGAACGCCGGCCTCTTCATCTGGATTTAAAGGAAAAGGCAGCAGGGGGATCGGGAGGAGGAAATGGCGTGCCCCAACGACCCGAGCGCCTCATCCGCCTGGGAGGCGAGGAGATCGGAACGAGCCGGTGCACCGCCACCTCTACCGAGAGCCAGGGGAGAAGAAGTCAGCACAAGGGGATCGATCGGATCCCTAATACGCGACGAAGTCAAGGCCCAGTGCCTTTGCCCTTCCTCTCCCTCCTCTTACATGTGGGCCCCACCTAGTTTTTCCCTCTTCTTTTCTTTTAATCGAAAATTGAAGGAAATTACCAAAACGCCCAACAGTGTTTGTTGTGGATGCATCTTGGAGCTTAGGGTTGGGGAGACAGGAAAGGGGGAGCAAATAAGTAAACAATGCTCATGGACAGGTGTGTCGCATAGCACGGTATCTACGATTTTGAGTGATTAAATAAAAGGGAAGTGCCGAGCCGAGCTCGTGGATTGTGAAGAGTAGAGCCTCTCCAACATCTCGAAGCCCATTTCGCACCGTGGCCCCAATCTTCAATTTGTCTCCACCCACTCTCACAACCCAAACCTCGTCGATGACGGCGATTTCCTCTTTGAAGGCTTTGCCGGCGACCACCCCCGCTCCGACTCCATTGCAGGTGAGTGGCTTCTCTGCGGCTACGACATCGGCCTCCTCCTATCCTACAACTTCAGTGAGGAAGAGTAGCTCGTCATGTACGATCACCTCGTGCGGACCACCGACTTGTTTCGTCAGCCCGATGCTATCAGATGAACTTTGGCTTTCGTTCCATCTAGTATGCCCTCCTGGCTAACGAGGCCAACGCCTCGTTCTAGGTGCTCGCCGCCCAGTTCTATCTAGACCGCGTGACGGGCGCCGTCTTCTCCCGCAATGGGGGGTGGGCGCCGCTGCCCTCCTTCGGCAAAACACGACGTGTATCACAGCTTCCAAGATAGCCCTCTATAGCCGCAATAGCGTCTTCCTATCTCTCACCGGCAGTGCAGCAGGCTACCGTAGGTCGGCAACTCAGGATTCGGCAAATTGGTGAGCAAGTCCCATTAGCACCCCTCCCCCTAAATTTTGATCCTGGGTCCGCCATTGAAGACAAGTTCATATGAACATGGAGCATGTCTTAATGAAACCATCACCAAGGTTCCAACATCATAATTCCTTGCTTCTGTCCTTTTTCGCACAAGTTGTAGTTCAACTTAAGTCTGAGACAGCCTATATATATACTGTAGTGCCCCTTTTCCACATAGGCTTGATAGCACACAATGCTGAGCTAGCAAATAAAATAAATAACTGAACATCGCACAATTATTTTAGTAACCTGTATAAATACCTCAGGATGCATCCCACTCCATGGACCAAAACCGTTTCCGCAAAACTTAGGCACCTGGGGCAATGGATGCATCTGATTTTTACTTGCAATTGGCAGCCTCGCATGTCCCCTAACTCCAAGGTGCGAAAGCATGCTTGACATCCTCATTATCTCTGCACAGCATGTTTCCAAGAGCACGAATCAGCAACTAGCTACCAGTCATTGAAAAAGCCAGCATTTTTACGAAGCGACATATTTTCGTAGCACAACATTCCCTTCATCTTATTCTGAAACACAGGAGCTATGCCAAAGTTCACAGTACAAGTCACCACCACATTAGCCCAACGTGCCATGATCAACAAACAAACGAAAAGATTGCTCCTTTATCAGAAAGATAGAGGTATCTTAATTCAACCAATGAACTAAAAAGCTGAACTATCAAATCTACGCAAGATGTGCACTAAAAAGCTGAGTTAAATCTCTCACCTTGATTCAACAGCTTGCCGCAGATTGGGAGCACCTGCACGAAGGGCCCGAGCTTCTGTTGCTCCTGCAGCAACTCTGTCAGGTACTGGCTGCGCCGACCCAATCCAATCCCATCCAACCCGGACAGACAACCGAAAACGATTCAGACGACGATCCAAGAACACAAGAACAAGATTACAGGACGATTCCAACAACCAAATATTAAAAAGATGGTAAATTTCAAGAATCCAATCTTGGTAGCATCATACCTGGCAGCGTCCGGCGATGCAGGGGGCCTCACCAGCGGGGACATCGCCCTGGCAGGGGAGAAGCATTTGTCCGTACTCGTCATCGCCTCCATGGCAGCCGGTTGGGTTGGGGTTGGGTTAGCTGCGACCAATGGAGAGAACAAGAGGAGGAAGAGAAGATGTGATGGCGTTTTCCTTTTTCTTTAGTTCTTATCGAGTTTCATCTCCTATTTTTTGGCGGCGCAGAAACAATCAATCTTGAAAGATTTCGGCAAAATCCTGCAAACGAGGTGTCAAAATGGCTGCATCCTTTGGGGCTTCTTCCCCTGCCTCTCTTCCTTTATACTCCCGCAGTCCCGCCTCTGTTTGGTGATCCTCCCCCTCCCCCAGATTGTGAGGTAGGGTTTAGAAGATGCCAGCCTGCGAGGCGATGTCCCAACCGGCAACGGGTAAACGCGAAGTCATATTGTTGGCGACGGCTAAATATATAAAAATCGTATTGTAGATAGATTGGAAATTGGTAGACATGCAAAGTCATATTTGTATATATTTTGTGATAATTATTAAAAAAATATGTGTACGATTTTAAATTATCTCGTATTATTATGGAACATAGTACTGTATTTTAACGAGGAAAATTGGACATCGAACATTGTTCAATCGTAAAACTCCGAGATCCCACCTATTTGCCCTCCACCTCATCACTTCCACTCTTATTTGATCGACGTAAAATCATCACCAACATTTACCTTTCATATATGAAAAGTGTTATAGAACATTCGACAGATGATCTGGAAGCGTTGGATCTCTATCCAACGGATCCACTCATATAAACACCCCCTCTAAAAAATATCTTATATAAGCATCCCTCCAAAAAAAATCTGAAGCGTTGGATCACCATCCAACGTCCTCAAATCTGACTATTTTTATCTTGAAAAATAGTCGAATGTTATATAGACACTCCCTTCGTATATTATCATTGCCCTCTGTTTCACCTTTGTGGTCAACGCCTTAACGAGCCTTGTTTGGCTACTACCTCCTCATTGCTACATTCACATGCCTCACTTCACATTCTCACTATCCAACTATCCGTTTCCATGGTTGGCCTATAGTGCCAGCGCCCATACCACTTCATCTTTAAGTGCTACCCACCAGCAGCAATCCAACCACCTGACTTGTAAGGTTACAATACACCCTCCATCCTCACTTTTATAGTTGTGTCGCCATCATCGCACCACTTATAATTACTAATTTTTCTAAACATAGTAAAACCACTAACATCGTTATCGGAACAAATAGAACGTCGAACATATATATACGCGGATTGCAGATGCATATTAAAATGAAGAGAAGATAATGTATTGACTACATATGTGTATCATGTTATAATGTAATTCAAGCATAATAGATAAGCTTGAATTTAAGTTTTTTAGAGTCTATTTAGTAACGGCTTGTTTGCTTGGAGAGAATGGGAATTTAGGGGTGGGGGTTATGAAATCTCTTGCTTTGGTTAGTAGGCATGAGAATGAGAGTTTATGTGTGGGACAGGGATTAGTCGTTTGAGGGTCTAACTCCCGCCAAACATATGGAAGGAGGTGGAAATTGTTGTTTAGAGAAAGATTGATACATCACTTCCCTTCGTCTTAACTGTTACGATCACGTTAAGTCGATTTACGACCATTTCACAGATGGCTACGATCACGTGAAAGTTACGATCAGACACAAAGTAGTTATGACTACTTGTGTTTGCTCTGACCATGCTACGTACTCGTAACTTCTGCTGCCGAGAGTTACGACCACATTCACACTGCACTACACGTTCTTATAATCGAGCTACGACCACTCAGGTTTACGAGAACTCGAGATTTCGACTGCAGACCTTGCTCCTTCGACCACGTAGTAGACTTGATACAATAGTCATAACTCAATTATGGCCACGTTTAAGACTTGATCGTCATGGTCGTAAAGCGTTTATGACCACGTCTTCAGCTTCACGAATACCTCCGATTTCTCGGAGCCAAAACCGCTCCTTCTCTTCTTTATTTCTCTCTCTCGCTTGATCACACTGATCACTTCATACCCCTCTTGTTACATTGTTCTACCTTTTGTACCCAACTCCACGACTACGACACGGAGACAGCTACGACTTCGAGATGGACTCAAAAACTGACTCGTACGTGGAAACAAACTCATACACAACTCGAACACATATAATATAGCAAAACTGACTTGAATACGACTAAATACGATTACTAACTCTAACATTAACTTATGTTAAGAGTCTACAAATTAACTCCTCACAACGCCTCATCTCTCTTGTCAAACAGGTACTGGAACTAAAAATAAAATTCTCATGCCCCATCCAGCCACAATCTCTATCTTTTAAACTCTTTCCTTCCCAATTGTCGCTAAACACGCCATAAGAAAGTTCCACGGTTGCACGAAAGAGAGGACCCGTAGGATGTGCTGCATCTTCTAATTTTTGTACACAGGAGCTCGGTCATCTCCCAAAAAAATAATAGTGTGGTTGTCAAAATGAGAAAAATCCAGACAACATGTTTGGCGAACCAAGGCTTTCTCTACCCAATTTGATCGCATGGAGCAATTCATCATGGTGGAATTGAACTTTAGATTGGGACCACTTCGAACGAATTTACTCCACATGACAACTCTGAATTATTAGGTGTTAGGATACAGGTAGACTACACTAACACAAATTAAAATTTCTATCACATAAACCAGAAGCCATGCAAGTAAGAGATCATAAATCGTTACCACTAGACGGGCAGTGCAACGGAAGTAGAGTTGAAGTGGCCGGTTTAACGTAGCGCACGATGGTGTAGTGAAAGTAGTCGATCGTCCTCTAACCAACCATCTCCTACTTGTGATCGTCCTGATCAGTGTTGCAATTGTAATAGCGCCTCTACCGAAGTCCATACGTGCAGTGATGGAACACCATGCGTCATGTGCTAGCACAAGCGCACATAGCAAGGGCTTTGAGAGGTGGCGGCTAGGATTCCAATGGGTGTGTTTCGGGATACCTCTCTCATCCCCATGTCTCTCTTTATATAGCCTCCAATCGGATCCTTGTCTCATGCGATCAGATATCGTATCCAACTCAGAGAGTCCTAACTGGATCCTTATCCAATACGAGTAGAGATTGTATCCCACTCGAAGACTACCATCCGGACTCTTATCGTTCTAACCCATTAAGTGCGTGACCCTGTAGGTTTATGTATATTTGACCATAGGCTGAAAACTCCTTTCTGGTCCATAGGTCGGTAGCGGTCCTTAACATGGCATATCAACTCCCAAATATGTATGAAGATCATATCGAACGAACCTATATAATATTTATATACTGATCCCTTTGCCTCACGATACCAGATCGAACTCAAAGCAAGAAGCGTGCCATCCTATGATAGCTTGATCATTTACTTGAACCTGTAGTAGATTACTCAGTTTGTGATTGACTCCTCAATCACATTCAGCATGGCCATGCACTTTCTTAATCCAACCACATCGAGGGGCTTAGAGATATCTCTCCCGTTATATAGGAGGGGTAAATTCTATCTGGATCGCTCATATTCCTCCTTATATTTTATAGTAAACTCGAAAGCTACCTTTATGACTACTAGTTATGAAATAGTGTTTGGCAATCTTAAAGTAAACTATTACACATGTAGGAAACTACGATGATCTCGGGTTTAAGAGTCCTACATACATTATATATGAGATCAACTGATGACACTTAATAATGTAACAATTTTCGTAGTGTCTCATGGTAGATCAATTCAACACCATGTTCTCTAACATATGTTCATATTATTGATTTGATATCTCTATATCCATGATTCGTGAAATACGATCATCAATCAATATATGCGGTGATCTATAAATCATAATTATCTCATATAATGATATAAGATCAGGGATAATTTAGAACAACATCAAAACATGAATAAAGAGTTCCACGAACAAGTCACATACTTGTTGATCAATATAAAAGATATTTATTCAAGAGACAAAATAACATATAATTCAAAAAAATCATAAACATAGAAGTGATACAATCATCTCCATAATCACCTCTAGGGCATATCACTAACATTAGGGTGGTCTGAAAAAAAAACAACCTTGAACTCCAAATCCATTTGAATATGAACACTGAACTACCGATACTAGGTCACGAGGCCCCCTCAAGCGAACCCACCTTTGTTTTAGGATGTCCTAGCCTCCATGTGTGTCCTCATTGGCAAAGCTAACAACGTTGACTCTTGGTATAAGTCCACACCCTCTATCACTCATGTGGACCCGTTCTCACTTTCCATATTCTTCCTACCTGGGAAATCCCTAGCTCACGGCCACCACATCTGCTGGTAGACGATAACCCAAGAGCTGATTCCCACCCTGATGAGGATTAAATAATCCGGTAAATATGTCTTTAATACTAAATTAAAGCCTCAAGACCCATGTGGTCGTAAGCTTCCAAAGGCAATTACCCGAGTACCCCCAGTCGAAGATTTGCTATACATTTTGAAAAACTAGCAGTCCACTCGAATATTACATAAACATGTATAAGGGTCCACCTCTAGAGCTCTTCTGCCTCTTGGGCTTGGAGGAGCCTCTCCCGAGCATTCAAACAGCTCACTGCTCTCCGAATCGACCATCTACATATCATAAGAACGTTGTGGCATATCGATCGAAAAATACGCAAGTGATAAAAAGGATAATCATTTTTTACCTTGAGTCTTTCAATCCTCTCTTCTTGAGAGGTAGCAACCAATATCAGGGGGACCTCTGCCTTCTAGCTGGGCTCCCCTACGTAGATCAGGGGCTCTCTTACCTCAGTAGAGGATAAGGCTACGAAATCATATAAGACTTTAAGGTTAAAATGATTCAACCAAATAAAAACAAAACTCAAATGGTCATAATTTTTTGAGACTTACGTTCCCAATAATCCCTGTCAGGTCATCCATGCCCATGTACTAAAGCAAGGTATGGTTGTGTGATTTCAGAGGACTTTATCATGTGCATGGAGAAATCCTTCACCACGTGTCATGAAGTAAGACCTCTTACCCTTAGATGGTGGATGGCATTCACCCATCGCACCACCTTATCCTCCTTTGAGGAGGATCACCATCTTGGGTTCTCAATAGCCACCCGACCGATGAAGGAAAGATTGTCATCCTTGCTGCGTGTCATGTAGACCAACCTTTTCTTCCATGATGACAATGAAGATTTAGAATACATTTGAATATATTCTTCAACCTTCCCATTATGGAGATGCAAAGTGCAATCTCCAGGTGACGCCACTGATTTCCCTGACCACGTCATTCTGTAGAAGTATTTGAGGAGCGCCAAGTTTGGCGGAATCCCCAAATATGCTGCACAGAGGTAGACGAAGATGCTAAGGTTAGCAATCGAATTAGGGGTGAGGTTTACCAGCTCAATTTCGTAATACTCCAAGACCTGGGAGAGGAATGGATGCACCGACAATCGAAATCTGCAAACAATATATGCCCAGAAGACATGAATTTTGCACTTATTCCCGCTCGAGAATTTCTCCCCAACCGTTGATCTCCATAGGATGAGAACCTTGTTGGGGAGCGTCCCATCCTTCTCCATTGCCTCAAGCTTCTTCATCCTAAGCTTCGACACTGGCCAGTTAGTGATAAGATTCGACATTTTGGCTAGATGGCAGTAGATTGAAAAGGGGATCGAAAGGATTCAAAGCTACAGGAGAGAGAGAGAGCAAAGGACGAAGAAAAAGATGAAAAGTTTTTCTAAAAGCGTGAAATCCCAAGCGGTGAGATAAGGGTTTTATAAGAGTTTCTCTCCATCTGCAAAAAAAGTTACCTGATTTGAAGCTCAACGGACACAAGATCTTTCAGTTTCTTTGTTAGTTTCTCAATGTTAAAATGAATACAAACCGCATCGTTACTCTTATTGTTTAAAGGAGTACTTTCCTGATTGAAAATTCAATCGGAAGATTATACATTCACTTAAAGTTTGGAGACTAGCTATGAGGACTGAATAAATCGCTAAATATGGTTGTAATATATAATTAAGGCCAAGAGCCCCTGTGGTCGTACACCTTCAGAGGTTGCTCCCCGAGTACCCTGGTCGGAGAGACACTATGCGTGTTGCCCGACTAGATGACTGCTTGGAGAATATATGAACTGGTCCTTGGACCTGATTCCAAAATATTTCTTCTGTGCGATGGATGGAACACGTGCCTTATCACTCCAAACAGTGTGATGCTTTGGCCCTGAGTCTCTGACAACAACTGCTATGCGATTGTTGCTCACATTGATCTCCCGCTGACAACAACCAACGATCAGGCATTTTCTCTCTGACAATAATGCCTCCCCGACCAGACATGCTGGTTCCATAAGGCATCTTCCCCGGCGGATAATTGGCGTCTCTTCATTGGTATTTAAGGCTGGATGATGAAGGCACAATAAATCAATCTCTTTTCCGAACGAATTCTCATCTCATTCAATTCAGTGTAATTAGGACTAGTCTCTCACCTTATTGAGGGCACTCCTGTAACCAATTCATAACAATAAAGAGTACCCCTATTCTCTCCCAAGGATATTTAGCTATTTTTCTCATATTATTTCATAAGATTGGTGACTCGATTGTTGACAACATTGGCATTGGAGATAGTGGTGGTTGGGTAATAATCATAGGCTATCGCGGAGAAGCGCCAATCAACTGGGATGACCGCAAGCTCCCACTGCTTGCCATCTCAATTGCTGGCGAGCTTCTCTCCCACTCCTCTCCACATCTAATGGTGGCCTATGTACTTTAGGGTTTTGGAGGGTGTCTATTTCCCCTTTCCCACCAACCCGCGCTAGGGCTTTTTCCCTCCCGCGCATATGGGGAATTATAGCGTGTGCCGTGGGATCTGACAAGGAGTCAATGTGGTCAACTTTGCTAATGAGGACACACGTGTCAGCCAGGTCATCCTAAAACTAGGGTGGGTTCACTCAAGGGGGTCATATGACCCAATATCGGTAGTTCAAGGATGATATTCAAACTATTTTAGACTTCAATGTTGTTTTTGGGACCAACTCAATAGTTCAGAGTTGTAATGTTAACTTGTTCCCCATTTTATTGCATTAGCTAATCGCAGGAGCTGTTAGATGAATAACGTTACTAGGATCTTCCTAGTCATATCACGAGCCACTGTCTCTCGGTCGGTAGCAAGATTATTGTATGTAGGTTAGGAGAAATAAGTAACAAAAAGGAATCAAAGTTGACAAATGCTAGCCCCAGTGGCAGAGCCACTGCCCGGCAACCCTGGGCGGTCGTTCGGGCTTGCCAACGAAAGCACAATGGAACTTCTCTACAATCGGTGGTGAAGATAGTATTGTCATTGGCAAACACTCACCGTAGTTTGCCTTGCCCAGGCTTCAAAAAATTTCTAGCTTTGCCACTGGCCAGCCCCTGTGTTAAACACTTAAGTCATCGAAAAAACGTTCATTAGAAATAGGGAGGGCACATGGAATTCTCATGGGGTCTCACACCAAAGGCTGGTAGATGACAAGCATGTTCAAAGTAAGGAACCAGGTGAATCAAGCACGTTCAACGCCAGGAGATCGAATTGCCAAGTGAAGTGCCCATGTATGCCACGCTCCGTGCATGACGTTGCACGCATGCATCAAGCCAGCACGTTGGCAACGTGCAATTGCACCGCCTACGCTAGGGATGAAAATGGATCAGATAGTGCTCAAACCATATTCATATATATATATATATATATATATATATATATATATATATATATATATATATATATATATATATATATATATATATATATATATATATATATATATATATATATATATATATATTTGTTGGATTTGAATACGAATCGGACAAACATTGGATATGAATATAGACTGGACAAATATTGGATACAAATTTGGATCGATTATACTCAAAATCAGATCAGATTCAACTATTTTTTGAATTCCAATAATTATTCGTGGACTCTCCTATTTAAAACTTGACACCGGATTGTTTTAACATCTTAAATTAATAAATAGCTAACTCTAACATGTAACTGCGCATTAAATATTGACAGCAACAAATGAATCATTCATCTTACATATTTATATAATACAGCTTTTGAGAACAGCTTCATATCCTATAGCACAATGAGGTTTAGCAAATTGACAGCGATTTTATTGTAATAGCTATTCCCATTTTTCTCTAGTTTATCACGTAATCATTGATCATTAGTGTCATTTTGTCACTAATCCTAACTAATTCTAGATATATTATAAATAAATCGGTGATAAAACATATCAAATTTGGCTAGAAGAGCATGCAAAAAGCTTTATTGTGGGATGTGCCAAAATAAAACATGAAATACCAAATTAGAGTCTACCATGACGACGGGCTCATCGAGATGATCGAATTGCATATATAATATGCCCAATTTGGAGATCAAATCGCAAACGATACATATTAGCTAGTTGCTGCTTTAATATATGCCGAATCCGGATATTCGACTATAAATCTGGATCTTATTTGGATATCCGGCTTCGAATTCGTGTCAGATCACTCCAGATTCGTATCTGACATTCGAGGCTTCGCCAGTTCAATACTCCAATTAAGATCTATTTTCTATTAAATTCATATTTAAATATTTAGATTCGACAAATCCGAATAATTCCACGGAATCCAACTCTATTTTCACCACTAGCCTACGCCCAGCAGGCGTGCGGACGGTCGCTTCGCAACCGTCGCATGCATGCCCACGAGAGAAACGCAGTTACGCAGCAGAACACCAAGCGTTGCGCTGGCTAGGCTTGGGCGCGCCCGTGGACGTTGTACGTACAGGCTACCAGAAAAGTACAAGATCCGACGACACGCGCGACGCCGACGCCATACGTCGCTACATCCGAATTTTTTGTATTTTAGCCTTTTTTTGAAAAATATTCACATTTAGACCCCTGGTAGTTTTAATTTCGTTTTTGGACCCAGGGGGTCGGCGCCGTGACCCATGGCGCCGAGGTAACACATCTCGGCGCCGTGGTCCACGGCGCCGAGTTGCCGAGCCCGCACCAGCGTGGCGCCGACGTGGCAACACCTCGGCGCGTGGGGAGTGGCGCCGAGCTCGGCGCCGTGGGCGTGGCGCCGAGCTCGGCGCCGTGGGGCGTGGCGCCGAGTCGTGAAAATACAGAGCCGCCGTCGTCACGGTGGCGCCATTCGGGCGCTGCGCAAAATAATCCGTAGCTTTTCGAAAGGTTCAGAAAATTGATGAACTGTGTGAAACACAATTTTTGTTTCCTGCTACATTTTGTGATGATGTCGTGTTCAATCTGAAAATTTTGGGTGATAGTAAGGTAATAATGTTTGTAACTTTTTTCCGGTGGTCAAACACTAATTGTTAGAGAAGGGGATATTGGTGTTGCTTATTCATGGAGTTCAAAAGAGCTAAAATGGGGCAAGGTAAGAACATTATTACCCATTATATTGCCCATAAGTAATTATGTTGCCACCTCAAATCACATGGTATAATCTGCGAAGTTGAGGATATAGTTTAATGTCTTGTTGTTCTTTTGCAGACATTTGTGTGCTTGAAAATGTGAATTTTGCATGTAATGATTTACAATTTTGAACTGCTGATTTCCCTGTTTTCTCTATTTTTCATTGTTTGTCTCCATCCAATTTATAATTTCTACATAAATTTGAAATTTTATAAGAGTAAAAGACTAATATTGTGTCAATTTAGTTTAGACTTATAAATAGTTCAGCCCACCATTAATTTCATTCCTGGCTTCGCAACTACACTCAAATCAGTTAATTGCTTAAGAAGTTTATCCTAGAGTATACAAGTGTTGTGTACATGTTGTATACTCGCAAATCAATCTTTATCTCATTATTTGTTGAGATTGTGATGAATTACCAAAAAAGAAAGATTGTTACATCTAGTCCCTCCATTATGAGTTAATGATGAAGTTTTGGTAATTAATGACAATTGATTTGTGGACTAACATTTTTCATGTGTTGGATGAATATGTTAGGTTCCACAAATGAGGATGACTTCATATGTTGAAGATCATCAAGTCATGATTCGAGATAGAAGATGACTTCATGAGTTGAAAACCATCAAGAAGAGAATGCATCATCAGTTGATGCATGTACAAGAGGAGATGATCACGAGTTGATCATTAAGTCAAGAGAAGACACACCATGTGTTGATGGAGTTCAAATGAAGGATGCATCATGAGTTGATGCACGTCAAGGTAATGACCCAGATTTGAAGAGAAGATGTGAGTCATCAAGCTTCAAGAGGTTGTTCAAGGTAAAAGTATGACTAGCTAAGGTTGAGGAAGTGTTCCTAGTCTATTACTAGTCTTGGTGTTTAGTTGGAAGAACGGATTGCTAGTATAGGTTACCGTACTATTAAGAGGGGTCATGTCTATTGGCTTGAGTCTCATCATGTGTTGATAGCTTAATCTTACTTGCTCTAGCTCTCCGTAGTATGATGCTTATATTTGCGAATGTGTTTTGCAAATAGTTCAGGCTCATGCATTGAATCATTGTAATATGGGACTATACATTGGGAATGTGTTTTGCAAGTGTTTGAAGTCCATGTTTCCTACTCCTTATAGTATGAGACTTATATTTGCAACTATGTTTTGTAAATAGTTGAAGCCCATACATAATTTTTGTAGCATGTGACTTAGATTTGCGAATGTGCTTTGCAAATGTGTTAAGTCCATTTACCTATACCTTGTGTCATGATTTTAAAAGTGTGTAAATATATTTTGTAACTTGTTAAAAATCATGGTTGATCCTTGTGTGCATGATACTGCAATTTGCAAATGTGTTTTGCAAGATTTGTTGAAGTATATGAACTTGTAAGGAAAATCGAAACTATCGGCATGTGTTGCGCTGTACGACCGGAAGTCGATAGTACCGGCATGTATTGCGTGGTACAACCAGAATTTGGTAGTACCGGCATGTGTTGCACGGTACAACCGGAATTCGGTAGTACCGGCATGTGTTGCTCGGTACAACCGGACAACTGTCAGACTGGCATGTGTTGCCCGATCGGACCGGCCGGCAGAAGTACCAATTTATTCGCGGTACGTTTTTTCCAGAGAGACAGCTTTGTAGGAGTCTTCTCCTCCCCGGTGAAAACAGTAGTTCCATAGTGTGGAGCGGTACTACCGAAAATCGGTAGTACTGGACTTTGTGCGGTGGTACTTCCGATTTTGCTGATAATGGCTAGTTTTCTGACTGTTGCGAGGGGAGAGATAGTACTGGACTTATAACGACAGTACTACCAAAAATCTTGATTTTCATGGGTTTTGTTTCCAATGGCTAGTTTTTTGTGTGGGGGTATAAATACCCCTTGTGCCGATTGGAGGATGGTTTTGCTGAACCTTTTGACACTCTCTTGAGCTAGTATGAGCTTCTCTTCTGAACTGTGCATATGTTATACCTTGTGAGCAAGGAGAATGATTCTATATTGCATGTGTTGCATCTAGAGGTGAATTTCGTATCCACTTGAGCTTGTGTATTCGTTGCACGTGGTGAGAGTCAAGCAAGAGGCTTGACTTATTACTCCTGGAGTTTGCTGACTCCTAGGCGACGTTGGAGGCATCGTGCGTGGTGATCTTCTCAATGAATATTGTGAGAAGACCCGGCGACTTCTGAAGGTTGGAGCTCACCTACCTGGAGCGGGAAAGAGCTGCCACTAGTGAATTTGAAGTGGAATGCTTAATTCGTGGAGCCGATCCAATTTGTTTGGGTTTATCTCAACGTAGACTAGGGGATATCGGTAACTCACTGAACACCACGGTAAAAAGGAAACGGGTCAATTATGGTTTGTTCTCTTGTGCTCAATTTACATTCAAGCAATTTACATTCATAGAATTAAATTGATTGTTTGTCATCCTAGGATTACAAACCTTTAACATAGACTTAGATTGTTGGTGCAATTAGGTGAACATAATTGATTTACACTTTATTTGTGCTAAACCAAATTGAGTTACACTTCCGCATTATATACTTGGTTTTAGCCAAATAGAAATTAGTTTTAGAAGAAGATTTTTAAAACCGCCTATTCATCCCCTCTTTAGTCAGCCTCCTCAATCTTACACACGGGGAGGCCGCCAGCGGCCAGGAAAGCCACTGACAACGACGGATTTGGAGGCGGCCAAGCCAGAGAGAGAGGAAGGGGGAGGGTGGTGATGACAAAGGGAGGGAAGGAAGAGACCGAGAGGAAGGCGGGGGAGGCCGTTGGTGGTAGGGATGACCAACAACATCAACGAATCTAAGGGCAACGCCCAGCGATAAAAAGAGAGAGATGAAGAGGAAGGAGAGGAGAGTGGCGGCCAAGTGGAGAGGAAATGGGCAGAGGGAGAGAGGGGAAGGAGTGAAGGGGAAGATAATATTAGAGTTAGGGATTTGAGGTCGGTTGCGTTTGGGCCAAATAGGTCTACTGTGTCTGGGCCGACTGGGCCAAAATAAGCTGAAGAATTTCCTTTCTTTTCTCTTCGTCTTGTTTTTCATGCTTTATTTATTCAACTATTAATTCTCCTATACATTACACCCCAAATTAATTCAACATAAAATAAATAAATAACTTAGACAAAAAGGGAAAATTATCTTGAAACAAATTAGAAAAAAAATTGAATAGCATGCCTAATTAGGATTTTTTTTCATCATATTTAGGAAATGCTTTATTCTTAAAATTCGGGAATTATCATCAGGAGTCGATTCTAAGTATGGATTAGAACACGTATGACTTATTTATGATTTTGACATATTAGTGGGAGTAGAAGCACACTCAGGCAAGTCACCCCTTTGATCATGTATTCAAAATTAGTTTTTCACAACTGTGGCATGGGGAAGGATACCTGAGACGAAGAGGAAGAAGTCGTGGCTTCGAGAAGGCGTCGGAGGGGGTGGTGGTGACGAGCATGGAGGAGGCTTGAGCGGAGGATGAGGAGGTGGCGATGACGTAGCTTTGGTAGGCCTCGCTGGCATCAGCAAGACGCCATGTGGGCCGTAGCTCGAGGAGGAATCCAGCGGTAGCGGCCAGGATGGTTGGATCAGCGTGGGGAGAAAGGATAGGGTTGGAGATAGATAGGAAGGTAGGTGCTAATATAGACAGTTGGATCAACATCGTACATCCTAAATTTTGACTGAATATTTTGAAGAAATTAGCTGAGTAATACCTAGAAACTTTAGTTTTGTAAGCTCATATACAACTCTTTGGCAGCAACCAAAATTTGATGGTGGAATGATTCGATGAGCCGACTGAGGTAATGATTTTATTTTGTGGTTTTAGGACATAGAACATGATTTTTTTAAAAAAAAAAGATCCGTAGCAATGCAAGGGCAATCAACTGGTATACGGTGAATGTCCAACAGGAAAGAAAGGGGTGAACACATGAACCATGTCGTGGAGGGTAAACATTCAGTCCATGTTCACCGTAGATGTGCAATTGTTGATCAGAGATTTCGAAGATCAAGGGAAGGAACATTGTTGGTTCAGATCGTAGGGTCCCAGGTCTATAAGCCCATGGGGAGATCATATGGCATTTCAATATCAAGGAATCATTGGAGATCTGCGGAACTTCTGATAACATTTCGCAGTCAGTTTGGTGACTTGGAAGCCAGGAAACCGCTGGCTGGAGCTTGCAAATCTTTGCCTGAGATAATCCGATCCATGTATGGGTGGGCAGCGGGCACACATCCTGCATGATTGGCTGCGCGCGTTAATGAGGTGGCATGAATATGATGGGGATGAACACACATCAGCATATGCTTGTGGAAATACATCATGCATGAGATTGTTTCCATACAATTCTCTAATATATACTACTTGAACTCAAGCACTCAGCACTGGGCCATCACAAAGATACAGTACACAAAATACACTTGAACCGAGTATATCATTGGATGAAGATCATGGGGTACTACATTATTTGAAAAACGAAAGAAGAAATTATGGGTGCTGACAAGATGCACATCGGAACCCGATCTACAAGGTTCAGGGTGAATTGATGATATGGGTAGGGCAATGGCTGCTGCTCTCATCGCCCGCTGCGCCAGCAAGGCTAGGCAGTGGCGTTTATGCAAGCACGCACGGGGAACCATATCTACACCGATACAATTCGTACCTCAAGCTGTACCCATGATTTAGTGACTATTTTACATGTCATGGCACTATCTTCTTTGATAAGTTCGACGATATCTAGTATTTGCAGATATCCCTGTGCAGTACAGTATCTGCAAATCAAATCAGAGTAATTTGAGAATCAAGAAATTGCAGTTAATCTGCACCTCTGCAGATGTGAACACCCAACATACAAGGGAGCGACGTACTTAGAAGAGCAAGCTCAAATAGAAAATAATCCATCCTGCCATGGAGAACACAGCAAAAATGTGCACCCAGAACAAGATCGCAGCTGATTCTTTTCCACACCCTCTCAGGTTTGCAACAGCACCTGCAAACAAAACGATGGTATTGTAAGATTCCACAATGTGGTTTGCTAACATGCAGCACATGGCGCCCCCAACCCACTGGCTTACAGATCTCAACTAACACAGATCATTAGAGGAATATTTAACGTGATGATAAGTGATAACTAGAAACGCTTATTCGCTTCTCGTACCTGACAGCACTGATGTGGGCATAGAATGCTGCAGTAGCAGGACAAACTTGAACATTTTGTCACCTTTGGGAATGAAACCGAGTTTATCAACTAACAAGATGATGCCAACCCCAGCAAGAGGAGCCAAGACCAACCGTGCAAAAATAATAGCAATGATAGTTCGCATGCCAAGCCTCTTACTTCCTTCCCCAGGACCTGATGCAATAAACATGGGTTTGGTTGAGTTCCGGAGAAACGCATCTTAAAAACATAAAATGGCAATAGCAAGGGTGATACCATACAATTTTCCAGCAGTTTCAAAGGTCTTAGAATATATTCTTACCATCAACAAGATTGCCTCCCACAGCAAGCAAAATGCATGGGATCATAGCTTCCCTGAAAATGTGTCAGAATTAGATACTAGAATCATCATGCCTGTTCTTACTTTTGTAATTTTATTGGCAAGAGGTTTTTATTTTGCAAAACGAAATTGAGAGGAAGACATGTAAATACCCAAGAATGAGACAGCTGTCCGTGAAAAAGAATAGAGGTGCATCATCCGTGAGGACCAAATTCTTCAAGAATGGCACAACACCAATGACAATTGCAAAAGCCTGTTACATAGTGTAAAAAACTTGTCGATGCACAGAATGCAGAAACATTTTGTACTTATTGCAAGTAGAATACTATAGCATCAATACATACGGAGGCAACAATTGGTGGCTGAAGAAGTTGCTTGTCTTTTAGGAATTTAACCACACATCTAGCATGGCTCATTATCTGCACCAATAGAACATGCTTATTTATTTCCCATAATCCCATTGAAAAGTAAGTGCATCAAAGTGATGTAAAAAAATTCACTGTATAGCAATCTCCAAAAAGTAAGTACGCCGAATTCCTGCTAAAGTTTCTTACTTTTGATCCTAGAGAAGTAGCACCTTTTTTATCCCCCTCAGCAGATAACAAAGGTTCATCCTCAGGTACAGTACTAGTGCGAGTGCTTGTTGGATATTTGCCTAGATCAGGCACCACATTCTCTTGAGATGCCTTAATTGGAAAATTCTCCTCTTCACCATCAAAGTTCTCTCCTGGTGGTGGAGCAAGCATCTTGAACACATATGTGTAAACAATAATCGCACCAACCTGCCTCAAGTAAAGGATTCATTGAGCAAATTATCGCAACAAATATTCATATTCCTAATCTGAATGCCAAACTGTTATATTTGTATTGCACACTAGTCATTCTGACCTCTAAGTACAACATGAATATGTGAGTTTGGGAACGAAAAGATACATACCCATTGACCAAATGAGATATACGCATTTCCATCTTGTTTGCATTTATCAGAGTCACCAAAAGGATTGGATGGATCCCGACATAATGCTGCGATGAGAACCAGAGGTACATTTCCAATATTCCCTGTGTCGAAAATAAGGGGTCAGAGCAATATCAGATAGACGAAGAATGATACACGAAAGAGCAACTTTTTTCAGAAAGAAAAGAAAGTACCTATTCCAATGTGGATAATAGTGAACTTGAAGTACGGATAAGGAGGTCGGATGATAGAGGCCACCACAAAGCCAATCAAAGAGCCAGACACGGCACCTACAACAATATTTACTGGAATATACCACCTACAAACACAGAAGTATTACCCCTATGAGAAAATGTTAAAAGCAGGAAAAGCAGAACACAAGCACAGCACAGTTAACAACAAAACAAAAGGCATTATGTCATCATAGACAAACAGTTAAAAACAGGACTGAATGGTCTCGAAGATGCTCAACCAATCCTAACAAGATGCATATTGCCAGTAAGGCAGTAACAAACAATATGGTAGTTTAAATTACTCCATGTAAATGAATGCATTGGAATAGTTTCTCTAGTGATTACAATATTTCAGTATATTAAAAAAAATGAAGTGCTGAATTAAGTCATGGACTTGGGGGTCAATTCTATCTTTAACCCTTAAGATTCAACTGGAACCAATTAATCCTCCGACATTCATTTCCTACACAATGGGTAAGTACACTGTTGTCTTTTTGTGGGAACTTGGGAGGTGACTTAAAATTGACCCAGCCAGAAAGATCAACAATAATAATCCATTTGATGATCTTTTAAATAATGAAATCTAAAAATAGTAAGAACCATGGATCTGGCTTAAAGAGGTGCATCCATTGAAAAAAAATGCGAAACAGCATCTCAATCAATAGCTTACACAGCGAAATTCGAGAAATATACAACAAACTTAACAAAGCATATCAACCTCAAGTTACTAAATAATTGGACAACTGGAGTAAGATATCCAATCAAAAGCAATCCTTACCATTGCAGCATCTTCTCGATTGTGATTGCTCTACCCAGTTGGGAAAATATAAGGCAAGGCAGTAGAAGCGAGAACACAAGCTGCACCGAACGATCAAAATGTAAGCCTAATCCGACACAGCAAGAATGCATGTGGGCACAATCAAGCCCCCTACATCTTCCTATTCTGGAAGACATCCAACAACCATTCGTCATGCTCACAGTGTGACTCTACATCTCGCTAGCTAAGCTTTTATTACAAGAGAATAAACAAAGCTCACCCCGTTGAGAAGCTTCCGGCCGTTGGGCTGGAGGATGTTGATGTACTTGGAGGCCATGAGGAATCCCATGAAGCAGACGGTGAACACCTTGGCGATGGGCAGCACGGCGTACTTGAGCATGTCCAGCACCGACGTCCCTGTGGCGCCTCCCTGCGCAGCCGTGGTCAGCGCCTCCATCAGCGACCTCTCCATCATGGCTTGACCCAGTCCTCACTTGACTTGAGCCTACCCTTCCTTGCCTTGCAGCCCCTCACAACCAGGACCCCCGTACACAGTTCTGCCATTAAGATTGATGACTTAGAAGGCAAATATAGAAGCAACAGCAGGAAAAAATCAAGGGCTGCTTTTGACGTCCGTTGTTCAAACATAACCCAACTGGAGCAGGCAACTAACCAAACAAGCCTTGAAGCTTCCGGCGCGTGAAGCTCGGGTGCTAACAAACTTTTAATCTGCGCGAAACTGCACGGCGATTGATGCGTGAGGAGAAGACGATCAAGCCAAACGGGGAAAACCTAACTAGATTCCAAACAGCTCGATAGGTGAAAGCGACGACGCCAAAATCTGAAGCGCGTCGGTGTTTGCTAGCACCGAATTCGCACGGCTAAGGGGATCCGATTCCCCAAAGCTGCGTAAGCATCCGGCGACTCTGCTTGATTCGTCACGCCACGTCCAACTCTTACCAACTGTTTCACTACCAAATCCGCACACAAAAAAAAAAACACTCCGCGGAAGCTACAGACGCAACCGATCTCCAAATTCCAGTATCGGAAGTGAAAAAAAATCACAAATCACCATTACATCACAGACAAACCTCGCAGATCACCCAATGCGAGCGGGAGCGACCGCGGCCACGACGACGACGACCACTTCACAGGCGCCACGCCTCCCCAACCCCCACCCCAAAAAAAACACCGCAAATGAAGCGCAGATTAGAGCGAGAACTCACCACGCAAGGAGGGGATTCGCGCCGGGGGAAATTGCGGGAGTACCACTCCGTACGTCGTGCCGCTATTGCTCCACTGGAGGTGGCTAACGGCCGAGTCTTGGCATGCCGGTCCGTGGCCGTCATTGCTGGTCCGGTTCAGACATGACACATCTATCTAGCTCATGGGTTGGGTCGTGCCTAGATCGAGGGCGGCCCGGCTTGACCGAGCTCCAACAGGCATAAACGGTCGTGCTGGCAGGGCACATGAAAAATAGCCGTTTTTTGATATTTTTTTACTGTTGGGGCTAAAAAAACCAAAAAGTAGCAAAAAATCAAAAAAAAAATTAAGTTTTTCCTATAAATGGGGGGCATCCGGCCACCATTCTCCACACCTCAAACCTCCCTCTCATCTCTCTATTTAGCTGTAAAAAATCCAGTTGTATTTGTGCAAATTTGGCAAAATTAGTGAGAAATTCGTGCGAAATTCAGAAAATTGAAAAAACTTCGGAGAATCTTCGGAGAGCTACAGAAGAGGTAATAGACTAACAGTGCTACCTTATTTCAATTTTTACTCTTATTTGTTGATTTAATAGTAAGTTGATTGTACTTTACTATATGAATTTACAGTTGATTCAATGGAGAACTACGATTTCTAACTCTCTGAATTCGGCCTCACAGCAGAGGATTTGCAATCCTTTCGAAAAGCACATCCATTCGTGGAAGGTACGCATCTATAACAAACTGTAGAGCAAGAAGAAGCGTCGCTGGGTCCATCTTCTGCTGGCTCAACGAGTGCATCCGCCCAGAGCACGGGTGCAAAAAGATCAAAATCTACTACATTAGGAGTCTCAAATGATTTCAACAAAAAGTTCAAGACCGACGATGATGAAAATTCGGTAAGGTATGATGTTTATAAAATTTATGGTAACAAATTGTCTGCAAAATCTTCAGGTGGGACGGGTCACCTGCAACGGCACGCTACAAACTGCAAAAGAAGCCAAGGAATACAAATGCATCAGACGCAGCTGCAGTACAACCCCGACGGTTCGGTACGTACTTAGGAGTATAACCCGGAGGTAGCCCGAGAATCTCTTTGTAGATTAATTGATTCTCAAAATTTATCTTTAAATTTCTGTGAGTCTGATGCTTTTTAAAAATATATTAGGATGCCAAACTTCAACTAGAGATTTAATTAAATATTATAACAAGTGCCGTGAAAAATTAAAAGAAATGTTTCATACTTGTACATTCTCTGTTGCTTTGACATCAGACATATGGAGTGGTAGGGCTAGGGAGGATTATATTAGTGTTGTTGTTCATTATGTTAATGATGACTGGGTAATGAAAAAAGAATTATAGGATTTAAATTAATTGATGTTGCACATATTGCTGAAAATATTGCAGAATGTATTATTAAAGTTGTAGAAGATTTTGGCCTCACGGATATGTTTTTTCTATAACTTTAGATAATGTAGTTGTAAACACGAAGTCTCTGGAAATTCTTACTACTTTGTTAAATACTTGTGCACAATCTTTCTTACTGCATCAATGTTGTACTTGTCATATTATCAATCTTATTGTTAAATCTGGTTTAAAAAGATTAAATACTTATCTTGATTCTTTTAGGGATGCAATTTCATATATTAATCATTTCAACCAACGAATAGCTGCATATAAGAGCTTTTGCATAGTAATGAATGTCCGTCCTAGAAAATTTAGCTTAGACATGCTTGTTAGATGTAACTCTAATTACCTTATGCTTAAACATATATTGCCATATAAGAGCAATTTATCTGTCTTCCTTCACATCCAAGTTCATCAATCTCGTAGTTTCTCCAGAAGAACCCCAATTAGAGACCCCAAACTTACTAAGACCGATTGGGTTATTGGTGAAAAAATATTTTCTTTTTTAAAACTTTTTCATAAAACTACATTTTGTCTTTCTGGAGTATACTACCCTACCTCTCCTATAATTGTTTATAACACTCTTAAAATTGTCACTCATCTAAAGGCTTTTGAAAATGATCCTGTATTATGGGATGCTATAGTTGCCATGCAAACTAAGTTTTTAAAATATTGGAGGAAAATTCATATTTTATATACATTCGCCTTTATTTTATATCCTAGGACCAAACTCCAAGGATTTACAAATGTATTACAACTTTGAAGTGATGCTACTGGTTTAGATTATTGTACATACTATAAAGTAGTTAATGATAAATTATATGAGGTATATGAGAAATACGAAAATAAGTTTGGGTCCATGCATTTGGAAAGACCCCCGGTAGCCCCTATCACCTCTATGGGATCCACACAATGGGGCATAATTTTTTGTTCTTCCTCTAGAGATTCTCGAGGTTCTCATGCAGGTACACATCAATCAAGAAGAGGAAGGCGGCAAAGCACCAGATACTTATCAAGCTATCTCAACAGTGATAGCGTCAGCTTCGAGCAAGAATTGAACATACTCTCATGGTGGCAAACCCAGAAAGTAATGTATCCAGTGTTATTAATATTAGCACAGAATGTGTTGATTGTTCCTATCTCTACGGTCTCATTGAAGTTAGCCTTCAATCTATCTGGAAGAATAATCGAGGAGAGGAGAACAAGTCTCTCGATTGAGATGGTCGAAATCCTTCTTACCGTCAAAGACTGGGAACAAACTGAATCAAGACTCCAAGATACTGCAGAGAATAGAGATTTAGAAGAATCTTTTGAGAATTTATATCTAGATAGGAATGAATAGAATTTTCAATATTTTTTCTTCAGATGTAGTGACTAGTGCGTTTTATAAGTTGTACTCTTTTTCTTTACCAAGATTTTCTCAAGTTGAGTTTTTACTTGGTAAAGTTTTTTAACAATACACCCATGCCATGTAATAATCTATAATGAAGCTCATTGTGGCATTGACAATAATTATCTTGATGATTAACAATGTCTACAATTTTCTATAATATTTCACAGTTTTCTATAATTTTTTATGTAATTTTCTGAACTTTTCTTTTTCTCCGGCTTAACGGGCCAACCATACCGGCACAGCTCATTAAGGCCCGAGGGTTGATACGCCATGACCTGTTTACTAGCCGTGCCTAAATAGATCGTGCCTAGAGTTAGGCCGTACCGTACTGGTACGGTACCACTGGACAGCTACCACTGGGTTGTGTTGCACGGTTAAAGCCGTTTGAGGAACTCTTGATAACTGAGATCATGGCGAGTAAAAAATGTTTGTGCTCCCTAGGAACTTCTCTCACGTTCATCTCAAATCTCGTACCCTGATCGTGGACGGTCTAGCTCATCCTGTTCCTGTATCTACACTAGCCGACAGCATACATGTGAATGAGACCAAAACAAAGGTAGGCCATGAAAATTAGGTGAAAATGAATAATAGTCTAGTTAATTCCAGATAATTGAAGACACTTTCCGAATAGAAATCTCCTTTTGATTCAACTCAAGGAGGTTGAAGAATAAAAAGCGTGGAGTTTCGCAGGATGCTTCCCGACCGCCATCCCTTGATTTGATGGGCCATGAACGCCTTCCGACGAAAGGAAAAGAGTTATCCTTCTTTTCTTTTTAGCTTTTGATTTTTGCTTCACCAATAGTCAAAAAATCAAATATCGAAACAGAACAGTCTGTTGAAATGGATTCTTCAAATGACTTCTCGAACCTAAAATTGTGTGTTCCATCTGTGTCGACGTCTCTATCGTCTGCTACCATATCGAAAAACGCAGACAAAAGCCTTAAAATTTAGGGGAAATTGGCTATAGGATATTATAAATTGTCACCATTTGCCAACGGACATTCAAAAAAATATTATTACGTCAAAATACACTGTAAAAGGTGTAATTTTGCCGTAGGACACTGAAGGCACTATTATATCATTTCGGCCAGAGGGAGAGAGAAAATTTTGAAAAAACCCGGGTGCCCCTCGCTCGCTCGCCTCCAGCAACGCATTTTCACAGCAACGACAGGCCCAGAAGCAAACCATCACCTGAACACCTCGAGACCCCAAACCAGACCAAGAATGGTGTCCGATAGCGGCGACAGTCGATGGCAGCGCCCTCGTGGGGGCGTGCTGGCCGCGGCCAACGCGCGGCATATGTTCAGGATGGTGGGCATCCCGGTGACCTCCCTCGCCTCCTGCATCGTCGCCGCCGGGGTTCGCTTCCTCGCCTTCCGCAACAAGCAGTCCGGTGGCTATGCCTCATGGCGTGATGGTGCCATGCCTCTCCTCCGCCTCTATAAAACTACTCCTCTGCCTCATAGCCTCCTCACTCAGTCGCCGGTTTGCTCCGTCCCCTGTTCCCGCCACAGCCCATCGCCAGTACAAATGAGACATCGTTAAGCTCCGTCGCCTCTCTCGGTATGTTCGTAGCCACCTGTAGGTGCTTCTATTAAAAAGAATCGAGTTCTAGTGTCTCGGGTCGCCGGTTTGCTCCGTCCCCTATTCCCGCCGCCGCCTATCGCCAACACAATTGAGACATCCCCAAGCTTCGTCACGCCGGCCATGAACATCACCTGCTGTGTCGCCACCCCACATGACCTGCTGTGCCACCACCCTGACGACGCACGCGCCGTGGAGAAGACGGTGAGGAGGGGCACGCAGGTGAACAGCGCGAGAAACATGACGAGCCAGAGGCAACATCCGGACATTGCCTTCATCTCCTAGTTTATTCCTGGGAATCAAATGGGGCAAGCAATTGAAGTGGCTGGTGCTTTCTCTCTCCTTGAATAAAATTGATAATTCGTGTGTTTTCTCTCTCCCCTCTAGCTTAAAAATGATATAATAGTGCGTTCGGTATCCTACGGTAAAATTACATCTTTTTACAGTGTGTTCTAACGTAACTATACTTTTTGAATATCTGTTGACAAATGATAACAATTTGTAGTGTCTTATGGCTAATTTTCCGTCAAAGTTATTGGCCGCAGCATGAAAAAAACACTTCAAGATTAGTTTTCTTCCTGCAGCTTTCACTGTTAATCGTTGTTACGTGTGAAATAATAGTAGGCGTCTCTGTTCCCATCAAATGTGCCGCACCCATCAGAGTTATTATTATTATTTCAAGGACGGAGCCATTGTAATTGAAATTTTGGGATAATTTTTTAAAACCAAAAATGTTGGGAGTAATTCAGATTCCCATTAACGTCTGATATGATCAAGATAGTTGACAGATACTCTCTGTGTCTAAATTTATAAAGCGTATTTTCTTTTAACATATAGATTAAGAAAATAGTAAAAATAGCTAGATTACCTCTAATTATTATCTCTAAATACTATATTTAATGTATGCATATAGAGAATTATAAATAAAGCTATATATTTATTGGGGATATAAAGAAAATATCACCGTAGTCGAAAGCTGCCATGGTCGTAAGCTAGACGTGGTCAATAGCTGATGTAGTCAAAAACTGGACGTGGTCGAAAACTGTCGTGGTCGTAGGCCAGCCGTAGTCGTAGTCGTGTTCATGCTATGGTCGAAGTCTCCCATAGTCGTAGTCATGTTCATGATGTGGTCGAAACATGCCATGGTCGAAGTCTAAAGTCTGTGGTCGTTTGGATATTCTGTGGTTGTAGTCTAAAGTCTGTGGTCTAAAATCACTCATAATTGAGCAAAACCACTCAAAGGCAAAGTCTTCGACTGCAAATGACCAAGTCTTTCAAAAACGCAAAATCCAAAATAAACCAAATATCAATTATTCATCATCTCTTTATTTACGACCATCCACATGGTGCAACACAATGTATCAAAAAGAGTTTTATACATAAGTTCCAAGAAATTTCAGGCATGTTTCATAAAAAGTTTTAAAAATTCCAACGAGTTTTAATAAAAAACAGAATACGGGGTTACACCACTCCTCGACGGCACGGCCTCACTTACCTGTGGTGGCCGTGCTCGCCCCCGTCGAACGCCTACCTCCTTATGGCCGCTTTTCGAGAGCTAGCCCGCTCACCTGTAGCCTTGCCTGTATGGCTCACCTACAACAACTTGCGGAGCATCGCCCCATCCTGTTGCCTGTCCCACAACCTTCGTCTACGAACGGCCACTCACCACACGCCGTCATGCTTGCCCACTGCATTTCGTAGCATGCCGACAAGTTGCCACGCTCACTTGCAACCACCTAGCCTAACATTCCTTGAGAGAGAGAGAGAGAGAGAGAGAGAGAGAGAGAGAAAGCGCTCTAGCTAGCCAGCCATAGAGGAGATGTTGAGAGAGTTGAGCGGATTAATCACATGGTAGAGTAGTTGAGAATCTTATGCTTATATCGGACGGTAGGGGGTTATCCCATCAAAACAGAAAAAATGTTGTACCATTGTTTAGTATTTCTGAACCTCTAATTGGGAAGCGACTATGTTACGCTATACCGTTGTACCCTATATCAACAGGATAGCTTCCAACCATAGGATGTATTTTAATCGGATGACCAGGACATACCTCACGCAATTCATTCACATTCCTTGTTGTGCCCATCGAACCGGTAGTCGTCTTGCTCGCTGAGCCCATGGATGACATGTTTAGCTGCTCCGCGTGAGACCTCGTCAATCATAGGCATCCTCCGTCTCACATGCAAAGCATGCAAGGGACCTCACGACCGTCTTTCGTTTCATGCACGAAGCACACAGGAGACTTGTCATCATCTTCTGTCCTACTCGCGAAGCACACTGGAGACCTTCCGTCCCACTCGTGGAGCACACAGAAGACCTCGTCGCCATCCTCCATCATCAGCACTGGAGCATGAGCTCGTGCTCATCGCTGACCTCCTCTGCACTTATACTTTGCCACAAGGGTCTCGAGAATCTCATCACCGCTTGAAACATAGTTGGGCAACACCGACCTAAAATGAAGAGACTTAAAATTTTAACTTTCATATTTGAATAATGAAAAATTATTTATGAATCTCCAAGTTTCAGAATTGAAACTCTGTTAAACTTGAGTTTTAGAATTTGAAAAATGTTGGAACTTCATGTTTTAGATTTGAACCCCCTATATCATCGGGAGCAGATAGCAAAGTTTCATGATGTTCCAAGGGAGCTTCACAGACACAACAAGTTTCATGGCAGTTTCAGGCTTAAAAGGTCGAATTATCGAGCAAGTTTCACAAAGTTTCAAAAAAAGTTTTTGAAAGTTTTGGTAGATTTCAAAATAGAAACTTACTAAAACCTAAATTTCAACTTTCAAAATATGAAACTTTATTGAAAAGAGTTTTAGAAAAGTTTCACCAAGTTTGAATATCTCAAAAACCTCCAAGTTTCAAAGTATCAACAAAATCTAAAAAAATTGAGCAAATTTCAAGGATGTTTCAATCAAGTTTCACAAAAAAAAATTAGACAAGTTCAATCACGTTTCAAAGAGGTTTTGGTCAAGTTTAACAAAAAACAGAATGAAAACTCTGTAAAACTTGAGTTTCAAAATTTTAAAAACACTGTAACTTCATGTTTTTGATTTGAAACCCTCTATATCATTGGGAGCACATAGCAAAGTTTCAGTATGTTTCAAGGGAGTTTCATAGACATGACAAGTTTCACAGTGGTTTCAAGCTTGAAATGTTGAAGTATCGAGCAAGTTTCACCAATAGAATTCAAAACTGAAACTTACTAAAACCTAAAGTTTCAACTTCCAAAATATGAAACTTGATTGAAAAGAGTTTTGGAAGAGTTTCACCAAGTTTGAATATCTGAAAAAACCTCCAAGTTTCAGAGTATCAATAAAATCTGAAAATTTTGAGCGAGTTTCAAGAAGGTTTCAGTCAAGTTTCAGAAAAGAAAATTAGACAAGTCCAATTGTGTTTCAAATAAAAAATAGTAAAATTTTCAGAAGAAATGTACTATATACATTGGTCTCAACATCTTCCATAGGGAGCAATCAGAGAGCCGCCAAGAATCTTGCTTACAGGGAGGATGTTAGTGGATGAGTACGGGATGCATGTTGCTTCGCTCTCCAGCAGCTACTCACGGTGCGCTTTGTAGCTCTCGCCACCTTGCATGGGAAGATGTTAGGGAGCCACCTAGGAGCTTATCAACAACGAGGATGTCGGTAGGATACGCTCTGCCATGGCTGTGTGCCCCTGGTCCGCTATGGTAGTGCAAAGAGGGGGAGGGAGGAAGAGAAAAGATGAGTGGTTATGTGAAAGGGTCACATAAATAGTGGTTATAGTCATGTTGATGTGTGGTGCATAGAGAGACCATGCCTCTAGGACTTGTGCGAACGATTGGATCAGACAGTGAAAAGCTATTATGTTGCTGGGTGGAGGAACGGTATACCGTTTTGTAGCATTTCTCTCTAATTGTGTAGCTCATATGGCAAAGGCTGTCATTGAGTGCCATGTCTATCAGCGTTCAAACCCTGAGTTCAGCGCACGTGTTCATCAAGATAAAATGGGTATACATATGTTTGTGTGCTGAATGAGATAGCCATGTGTCCTTGCTCTGGAAGCTCTATAGGTGGTGATCAATAGTTATCCGTGGACATATATATAGTAATCTCGCTGTTGTACCCTTTAAGAAAGTAGTAACTTCTAATTTGGCACTTGGATCGTCAAGGGGCACTTCGTTTAGGGACTGTTCTTTTTTGCTGTGGTTTATGGTTTTTGACTGAAATTTTTGAATTTTGGCTGTTTACGGTACAGATTACGGAGAGACCGATACTCACTTACGATTTTGGCTGATATAGATGTTGGGCTTTTAACGTGTATTACGTTTAACTGGTAGACCCCGTCTTGATAAAATACTCCGTTTGAAAATTAGATAATGTAACAAAAACCAAAAGTCGATCGACTTGTGACTTGCCAAACAGACCCTTAATGTTTGGGTGGCCTTTCGAAGGAAATTTCATTTTTGTCTATCCTGGGTTTGTGCGACGTGGAAACTGGTAATGTATAACGTGATGCGCAATTGATTACGATCATGCATGGCGAAATGTTACAGAATCGAAGCAGCGTGGCACCTCAATTGTTAGGCTAGAGAGGTCAAGTTCGACTTACAAATACAACCGGGCTAGTTAGAACTCGTGCTTGCTTCGTAGGTTGAGTCCGTGGTCATCTGTTGGTTACGTAACGTCCGACCAGCCTTGGAATGTACTGCTTGTTTTCTATAGGACCTTGGAAGGTACTGCTAGATGGATCGGAATCCCTCCTGCTACTAGCGCTTCCTTTTTCTTTTCTTACTTTTCTTTCCGTTTCTTTTTTTCTTTTGGAGAGGGGGCTACAAGCTCTAGAGAAGGTTTATATCTTTGCCATCTGCTAGGCACTCCAACTTCCGAACCAGCCCAGCAACTACTTGGGCCTGTATCTTTTGGATATCCTTTGCCCATTTAGCTCCGATTGGCTACAGAGTGCATCTACTTGGGAATCCATCCTTAAGATGATATTACGAAGTGTCGTGACTTTTAACCTTTGCCTTTTAGCTAAAATAGTACTACAACGGCTGCTAGCATTTTTATGTATTCAATTAAAGGAAAAAAGAGGAAAGTTGAAAAAACATTGTTATATCTTCACTGATAATACAAAGAAAAAAAATAAAAAAACTCATTAAGAAGCTAACATGTTCGAAACAACTTTTGTTTTCTATAAAATAGAAGTCATCGCTCTTTAAAACGGGAGCTAAAGTAAGCTAGAAAACATTTCAGTGGAAAACACTAGTGAAGTGTTAAATGGCCCATTGGTCCCAATGCAGAGATGCAGCCTAGGAGGTCCCAAGTTTGGTTCCCAGAAGAAAGCTAGCACAAACAACACAATGGCTAGAAGAAGAATTCTCCGGTTGCCATCAATCGCTTCTCCAACTCAAATATAGAAACGAAAATTTGAAGACTTTTCAGGACGCCCCCATTTCTCTAACTCAAATATAACAAGGGAATTTTGCCAGTATGTCACGCTATCCAAGTATTCGTTGCTGCTTATTTATTGCCAGAAACACCACGATTCAACGGCCCTGTTTTAAACAACTTTCTGCTTCTAGTTTCTAGCTTACAAAAGCCAAAAGCTGTAACATGAACATGATTTTTTTTCTCTTTTTTTCTTTACATTGTTTTTAGAGATGTAACGGTTTTTTTAAATTTGTTTCTATTTTCTTTAATTTAATATTTTAGCTAAAGCTAACGGAGGCTATTTCAGTCAAAAGCAAAAGGCCGCGTTTCCTTACACGATCTTCGGATCACATCCGTACGTGTAGGTGTTGTAGATTACTAAATATTACGAAAAGCCAGAGGCCGGCAAGAATCTTCTCTCTCCGGTCCACGCATGAAGGATTCAAGCGTCCCAACAAACACGATCCACCTAAAAAAACAAACACGACGTAGTTTTACAGCGGTGCATGACAGGGAGACGGAGGAGCTCCGACTCATGGCTGGCGATTGACAGCAAGAAAAAAGAAAAAAAAAAGGCAGCGTTTCCTCGCACCTGATATCCCGATCACATCCGTACGTGTAGGTGTAGTAGATTACTCCTAAGCCAGCGGCCAGCAAGAGTCCTCTCTCTCTCTCTCTCTCTCTCTCTCCGGTCCACGCACGAAGGATTCAAGCGTCCCAGCAAACACGATCTGGTTTTACAGCGGTGCATGACAGGCGGACGGAGGAGCTCCGTCGACGCGTGGTTGGCGATTGACAGCAGGCGCACGCATGCATGTGGTCGGCAAACAGCAAATTGTTCGTGACCTCCGCATGCAGCAGCGACGCAGCATTGGCTTTGCGACGCAACGCACGTTGCCTCACATGGCCGCTGCTGCTCGGCACGTACTAGACGCGCGCACGCGCTCGCGCGCACGCTCCAGCTGGTCCTAGCCGAACATCCAATCAAACGTCCGCGTGTCCGTCGATGGGCCGGCTCGCTTAATTTCCATGCAACAACGCATCTGCTTGGGCAGGCAGGCGAGCGAGAAGAAAAGTAAACGCCGCACGGCACAGATCGACGAGATTATTTTTTTTTTATGGTCGGTGAACGACCTGTCCCCGGTTTATCGGCCATCGATCAGCCAACCGGTGGGCGGTTCGACTGGTATGGTTGTGGTGTAAATGCTAAAGTACAAATCGCGTCAGAATTTGGAGGGGTACTCGTGGGATTTCCGGGATTTGATTCTAACTGAAAGGGGGTTTAACGGGCGAGATTAAGGAGCTTGCTGGTGCTGACGCAAACCACAGAGA
The DNA here is from genome assembly GCA_036346245.1 of Bonia amplexicaulis. Lineage (NCBI taxonomy): Eukaryota > Viridiplantae > Streptophyta > Magnoliopsida > Poales > Poaceae > Bonia > Bonia amplexicaulis. The sequence goes on along the minus strand of CM070736.1, from coordinate 6,323,796 downwards.
TTAGGTTGGGCCTAGGCCGACAGTGCAGCTGACCCGATTTGCGCCCACGGGCCCGTACTCGTACGCACGTGTCGTGCTCGGCGCTGTTGGCCTTCGCTGCAGCGAGGAGGACGGCCCATCCAAGTCCCAGTCACCTAGGATCTCGCCGACCTCTGCACGTGGCTCTCCCAAGTCCCAGTCGCTGCAAAAACTGGTCCTGTTCTTTTGGCGCTCACGTTTTTTTGTGTCTTGGTTGTCTGAAAGTTAAAATAAATATGATGTTTTTTAAGTTAAAAGTTAAAATAATTAGGATGAACAATTTTTAAATTTAAAACTATATATGTCATCTATATTAATAGATGTATTATCCACTGCCGTGTTAGATGCACACATAAAAGTCATCGGCCAGCGAAGAACATCAGCCGGCCAAAAGAACAGGACCAGAGGCCTCGCTAGTCGCTTCGCTGTGCCTCTGTCTCTCGCTATGCTGCAACGCTGCTCTCCATTCATCTAGCTACCTCATTGGCTCAATCGTAACGTGCACTGAATTGATCGCTAGCGATCGATTTACTACATGCAAATACGGCCGGCAATAATATTTACATCTCGGTTCAAGCCCGCCGTCCGCGTACGTACGTACGTACATGCACGGTTGAAATCTTACGTAAGTTTTCATGCGCGGGTGGGGGGCATGTGTGTGCATGTGGCCGACCGTTCGGGCCGGATCATACGGCCGGCTGCCGACTCAATTCTGTATTACCTTTTACTCTACTTATCCGGTTGATCCCTGAACTGTTTCCGAAAGTAAAGCAGGAAGTGCCTATTATATAAGTGACTGTTTTTTATCTTTATCTTTTGTTACTTTTTTATACTGTAACTTTAGGTGACTGAGAGTGCAACTTCAGGTGATGAGGAATTAGTACACTGTAACTTTAGGTGATTGAGAGTGCAACTTTAGGTGACTGAGAGATAAAAAATTTTCAGTCAATTGTATAATAGGAAAACCGAAATTATATATATACACACGTACGCACGTACACACGCGGAATAAAATACATATACCGTGTGTGCATAATGTCGTCGAAGCGCCGGAATTAAGTTGGAGTGCACGTACGTATATACTCCCAGAGAAACTGGACCGATTAACACGCTAGCTAGCTAGTTGCAGCCTCCAAGAGACCCTTTCACATACGTGGTGCTGTAGCTTCTTTTTTCTTTAAATTTAGCCTTTTCAATTTTAGCCTCTCTACAATCACAGAATTAATAATAAATAACGCATATCACCTACCGAACTCTCACGACACAACAAGTTGAGCGCACCACGATAGCAATCTCTAGCTCTGTAGGCGACTATGTGCAGCCGGTGGAGGCCCGTCACGCCGGGCAAGCTCGAAAGCACCTATTGCACTAGATGGCCGTGATAGGAAGAAACTAATAAATACACTAATACATGCTTAAATACTAATAATAATGTATTAATATATTTTTCATTAAGTACTAATACTAATGTATGCTTAAGCTAATGTTATGCTTACCTTCTGCCGAGCTCTACGAGAGATGCACCTGGCTGTTGAGCTCGGCTAGCTCGGGAGATGGTACTGTAGAGCAGGCCAAGTGGCCAACCGCCGCGACCTGGGAGTTCGGCAGATGATACGTCGTGCCTTCCGCGGTAAGTGGAAAGACTAAATTTTTTATTAAAATATTACAGTGCCATATATACGCTGATAGGTTTCCTCGAAGTCCCTCTGCGGCTCTGCCTGCCTACATATAGAGGTACGCAAACACGCAACACAGGGATCAGAAAAGAGGAGAGAACAATATCCTAGATTGAGCTAGACCAGTAGTCATATCATGGAGAGCCACCTCCTTCTCGCTCTCGTCCTCGTAGGGTCTTGCACCCTCGCAGCCTACCTCTGCGTCGCTGCATGGCTGAGGGTGCAGCGCGTCGCCGAGATCTTCCGGCGGCAAGGCGTCGACGGCCCGCCGCCGTCGTTCCTGTCGGGGAACCTCCCCGGGATGCGGGCCGGTGACCACCGGGCGCCCCCGCTGGAGGAGGGCTGCTTCGGCGACTACTGCAAGGACATCTTCCCCTACTTCGACAAGTGGAGGAAAGCCTACGGTATGTAACGCGCGCATTCTAGCTAGCTAGTTGCTGGACCTGTTCATCTGAGTTGGCGTTGTTTCTGTACTCATCATCAGTGCTCGACGATTATACGAAGAACAAACATAAGTATTCAAGAACATATACACCAATGAAGCGATTATATATCAGTCGTCATTCATGTTAATCAAGCATAGTGCCACCGCTTGTTCTTAACATCTCCATATCAAAATGTAAGTTATTGTAGGATCTATATATACTGGTCAAACTTTTTTAGATTTGATCATCAATATATATAATTTTACCGAAAATTGGTATCGCATTAGATCTATCATGAAATATACTTACATAATATATAATTATTTTTATTTAAAAAACATATTTTTTATATAAATTACTGATCAAAATGTTACCTTATAGACTTATATCAACGTCTTAAACGACATATATTTTTGACAGAGGTTGTACTCTATCAAACAATAGTCGTTGCAGCAAAAAAAAGAGCGCGCTGGACTTGTGAAAATTGAGCTCAACATGTATCGCTCTAGAAGGAGTGAGACGGTAACAAAATTTTAAGACAGGTCGACTAATTAAACTCGGATCCTGCACCATGAAGCCGTCGAGTAGATCACAAATCGTATGTATACGGTCCAACTTAATTAAACCCAAGCACTAGTAGTTACGGATGTTCGTACCATGCATGGTACATTTGTATACTTGGAGCTGCTGTCCACATGAGACTTTCAGTCCTACTGTACATGCAGACGTGTGCCTTATTTAATTCTGGGGTTGATTAACGATATGTGACCTACAATTATCATTGACTCAGTCCTACTTATTTTTCTTAACCTAGCTGTCAACCACCGTTCCTTCACAAAGATTAGTAATTGAGTGTATTAATTAAGTAGGAATCTGATGAGCGTAAAAGGCTATACTACTTATACTAATTAAGCTACTACGTTTGAGTACTTCACCTTCTAATTGATCTCTTTATTATAGGAGTGAGTAGTCGAACGAACATCCATGTTCCAGTGATCAGACAAACAACGTTAAGTTTCTCTTTTACCGTCGATGAAAAGCTAGTATGCTTTACAAACCAAATGCGTTCCTCGTTAATTAATCCCCATACGTACAATTATTTCAAGAAAAACCCCCGTACGTACACGTACGTACCGGTCGGTTCATGATGCGATGCAATGCAATGGAAGAGATTGGACAACAACTCCAATTAATCCAGTACGGTCCCGGGCTCCCAGCCCGGCCACTTGCAATCAAACTATGCTTATGTAGGCAACGAAGATAGTGCTCAAAGTATTCTACATTTTGGTTGAAAAAGCATCGGAACGGTCGAAAATATACTATAGAGACTATTAATTTTTTTAAGTAATTAAATTTAAAAAAATAAAAGTTATACCATCGTGGACAATGCAAAAGAATAAGGAAAAAGAAAAGACCCCAAAAAATAAAAGAAAGAAAAAATAAAAATGGACATACACCATGGGCCGCCGAAAGGTCGGAGATGAAGTTTAGATACACAAAGTTTAGTGGCACTGTAGCACCTCACGGCCACCGTGCAGTGGCACTATAGCAGCATTGTAGCAATTTTCAGAAAAAAAAACTATCTAAGTATATTTTTTGTAGGAGTTTTAAAATATAGTAAATGAGCCCTAAAAATTATATTTTTTGTGGAGCCTTCTGATACAGTGTATTTGCTTATGTAATTTTTCTATAATTTTATCCATTCTAAACTTTTCTTAAAAATTTATTTAGGTATAATATTTTCAGGAATTTTTTAATATATAAAATGAGGTCCAAACATTATTAATTTTTTTAATGCTCCTTACACAGTGGACTTGATTGTGTAATTTTTCTATAATTTTATATATTCTAAAATAGTCATTTTTACACAGCGGCTCCTACTCTAGTTTGTTCGCCACCGTTCTTTAGAGGGTGACTATTTATAATTTTTGGAGTTCATTTGCTATATTTAAATTTTTTTTTATAAAAAGTACATTTAAATAGATTTTTCTGAAAATTGCTACAGTACAGTGCCACTGCATAATGGCCATGCAGTGCTACAATGTTGCAATGTCCATCATACAGTGCCATGCGGTTTTGGCTAATCCGCTCGGCTACCGTGCGGCATTATTTACGTGTAGGCCATCCGTCACTTTCACACGATGACTGTACGATAAAGACACTATTTTTTAAAAGTCTATACGATAAATAATATTATTTGCTAATCACACATCAAACACTTGGTTTCGGCCGAAGATTCATCGAAAGACGACCCTTTGTACGTACGTACGGTGTATTAATTCCGCTCCTCTCGAGCGTTTTCAGACGATTGGTGTAAAAAAAAACTTTCCTTGGCTCTGCGTCTCCCTGATGAATATTCCATCTCCACCTGCATGACCTGCACGGAGAGGCTGCCCCGCCCAGTGGTGGGCCAATTTTGAACCAATGCCTGATCATGCTTCTCTGAGTAATTCCTTGTGGATCGTGTTCACCGTGATATCCTAACAAAGCCGTCACTTTTCCCATTCCCGTCAAGCTGCTCAGAGTCAGATCTCCTACGCCATGTACGACAGTGACGACATACGGAAAACGACAGTAAAACTCTTCTGGAGACTGGAGGTGTTAGTAATCCCTTTTCCATGTGTTCCCTCTCTGTCTTCTTGATCACACACCAGCATGTGTTCTCGGCAGTGCGGACTTGGAGCCCAGTTGCTTGTCCATGGTGACTCCAAATGTTAGATCACAAGATCAAGCAGGGCTTGAAAACCCTTTCCTTTCTTTCTTTCTTTCTTTCTTTCTTTCTTTTTATAAAAACTAGTAAAGTGTTAGTACGTTACAATAAAGTACCAAAAGAGATTACAAATATATATCATCAAACGTGGTTCTAAAAACAGGCTATGGGCGTTAATATCTTACACAGCCGAGTGTTCGTGCGTTGTAATAAAAAAAAACAAACTTCAAGCCACCATGCACTCATCCAGTGAAGCAAACAATTTTTTTTTGTATTCTTGAATTTATACAGACCACCCCTGCATGTCTTGGAACATCAAAATAACTGAGTCCTACGTAGTTACCAAAACCATTAGCAATTATCTTAAAACAAATCATTATATCATTAATAGAGCCTGGCTGTAGCTGCGGCTTATGGCTTTTGGCTAAAATTTTTGAATTTTGGCTGTTTACGGTACATATTACAAAGAGACAAATACTTATTTGTGATTTTGGTTGGTACAAATATTAGGCTTTTAACGTATAGATCGTTTAACTTGTAGACCTTGTCTTGAGAAAATACTCCGTTTGAAAGTTAGGTACTATAGTATAAGTCAAAAATCGCCAGTTTTAGAGAAAAACAACAGACATGTAGCCATAACATCCTTCTAGGTTCTTAAGCCTGGAATATGTCAATCATTACACCTAGCAAATGATAACGTTTGAGGAACCCAATGCTTGAATATTTAACCACGCGAAGACATAAAATCTGCAAAGAAAAACATGATTCATGCTAAAAAGTTTCCTAATTTGAGTGGCCCAAAATAGCAACAAAAAACATGCCGGCTAGGATAAAATCCATGCGTACGTAGGCATACATCTGGGTGAAGTCAGTAGACAGACATGAAACGAAGAATTCCTATTTTGACTTACGGTCAAAATGGGCATGGGGATAAAAACCAAAAAAAAATAGCAGTATCCTTTTTGTGCATGAGGTTGTGAATCTATGCTCCATAGTTTGCACGCGAGACGACCTCCTTCATGCTTCTTGATACGAGAGTTCTCAATGCTCAGCTGTACGGTCAGAGCAAACCAAAACGTCGATGGCCATAGAAGAAACTCGGGCAAGTACCCCAAGCAAATAACTATTATGTTCTTGGGACCTTCTATTGCCGCTCTTCGTCAATCACTTATAATGGGCAATCAGTAGGGAATAATTACTGAAATATTTTCACTACACGGCAAACTAATGCGAAACTTGAAATAATAGGAAATCAACTCGTATCATGGAAAATCAATAATGAACTAATTGGAAGAAAAGCCTCAATGTTTCTAAAAGAACATCTAATTGATAAGAATTATCATCATTATATTACTATCCCATTTACACCTCCTTTACCATAATCTTGATTGTATGCAGCTATTTATTTATATGTTACATGACAAAGGAACTACTTTTTTTTTTGCCAAACATTCAAAGACCGCTACACTTTAACCTGGCATAGCTCAAGCTCAATATCACAAATCATACACAACTGGAACAGACATTTATCGGTTTATATATGAAAACATCTGGAGCTTAATTCCACTTAAGACAAAAAGGATTGTTTAAAGTACAATAATTTATTTGAAAATGACATATATAACAATCAGCTCATAAACTATCTTATTGCTAACCAGGAAAAAATCATAAGAAAACGTTCAATTGATTGCAACCAGAAACTAACACAATCACCTAGAAACAATGAAGAAGATTGAAAGTTTAATATATGCGAACTTGACCTATGACACAATTGTAGACGTGCAAATGGGAACTTTTGCAAGAAATGCTCCTACAAAGTTGCAGAGAGGTGATTGGGAAAATAGTGAGCGGGCGTACATGCTAGTCGACATTGGTTGTGTGGGCATAGTAGCAAGCATCGGGAAGTCAGTATTGGCGACAACGCGCAGCCAGTTGTGGGGCAGCATCGGATGAGGGAGTGGCACGTATGGGAGTGGTGGTGGATATTGGCATTGGAAGGAGAGGGAGAGGGCTACGACTTGTCGTTGAATATGGGAGGGTGGTGAGTAGTTGAGGAAAGCCGTTTAGGACTCGAGGGAGGCGACGATGGTGCTGACCGCGGAGGTGTGCGAGCGAGCGATTGAACTGTGATCGTGGAGGAAGAAGGGGCACTGACGTCATGGCCCACTCGTCAGCGTGTGGATTAAATGGAGGGGGTTGAGCTGAATGGACAAACTCCCCTTTTATATTAATAGTAGAGAAATAATGGGGTCTTCAAGTGCAGAAACATAGTAAGTATATGGTGAAAAAAAGAATGAGCACCTTGAAATTATTTTAAGAAATAAGTCTAATTTACCCTCTGAACCTTTAGAATGCATCTAATCTACCTTATAAACTACAAAACCGTCTAAATAGCTCTCTGAACTATGAAAAAAGTGTAAATGACCCACTGATGTGGTTTTGAAGGTGGTTTTGCCGGTGATGTGTCGCTTACTCAGCAAATCTAATATATATAAATTCTCAACCCAATGGGACCACGTATCAAGGAAACATCCCTTCTTCCTCTTCTCTTTCATCCTCCAACCAAGCCAAGATGCTGCCTACATGTAGGCCATCGAGGCCACCTCCAGCCAGCCAGGCCACCCTCACAGGTCCCTCTTCATCACTAAGGAACCCACCAACACACCAGATCAGAGGAAACCAATTGGCGATGGCTTTGCTATGATGCAGACGATGAATCAACAGACCCAATAATGCCAACACCAGCATCCAAGACGACGGCTCCCGTCATCCCCATCAAGTGATTTGGATTTGGATCTTACCGAGTGACTATTGGGATGCAAAAAAAATCCCCGAATTGGATTGGAATCCAATTTGTGCTCGTTCTATCCCCTTTCCCTAACGTGACGGTAGTATCTGTGTCAAAGTAATGTGGCGACCTCCTCTTCTTCTGGTATTGCTATTGGATCCAAGCCGAGCAAAACGAAGCGGCAACAGCCAAGAACTTTGGCCAGACGGTGGCGAGGCGGAAAGGAGGATCAAGGATGATGGCGGCGGTGAAGGGAGTCGGAAGCACGACATGACCGCCGCGTCGTCGCCGGAGAGAGCACAAGGCTCCCTAGCACAGACCTCGCCAAGATCCTTGCGTAGTTGCGTGCATCTCGCCGTGACGCCGTCGCTGACAATGAGGGGGAGAGATCGAGATAAGCGGAGGAAGAAGGGGCTACTAACGTGCGGGACCCAATGGCTATATGATTTATTTTATGTTTAATTTGCTGAGTAAGTAGCATATCACAGACATGTCATTGTCCACGGTGGTAAAACCATCTTTAAAACTAGAGTTATTTATAGGATTTTGTATAGTTCATAGGACTATTTAGATGATTTTATAGATTAAAGGGTTGATTAGACACACATCCAAAAATTTAGAGAGTAAATTAGTTTTATTCCTTTCTTTAAGACCTCGTTCTAAATGGTTTTAGTTTCTGTTTTTTTCCTTTCAGCTTATTTAAACTAGAAATCACTTGAAATGCATCGGCTTCTATTTTTTGGTTTTTTTTATTTTTACTTTTCTTTTTTCCTTATACCTTTGCATTGTCTGTGACGATATAATATTTTTTTAATTATTTTATTATTTTTTAGAAAAAACTAATAGCCGTTACAGCGTAATTTTAACCAAAAGCCACAGACAGAAGTTTAAGCTAAAAGATAATTAGAGCACCACCTAAAATAGTTTGACTAATAACTACTTGAGCAATCCATAGCAAGATTAGGGTACTGGAATAAGTACAACGATAAGATAGGGAACAAATATGTTTCGCAATAGTTTTGTTTATCAATATTCAACATAAGGATCCATGTCTTTGGACTCCATATGCGCCAATGTCTGACCAAAAAAACATAAATCTATTACAGATAATACAAATGAATATAAAAAAGACAAAAAATCTCTCAAAAAATAAAATAGATGAAATCAAGAAATAGTGGACTAGAAGGCAGAATTCCAAACGGGAACCAGCCGGCGTCCTTTGTTCAGTCTGTCGTACCATCCTTCCAGCCAAGGAACCACGTGAAACTGTGAAAGCGCATCAACAAATTATACTTATTAAGACCCTGTTTTTTATTTTTCTTAATAATTATTATACTAATAAGTTGTAACTAAAAACCAAATTAGTCCGAACCTAAAAGAACAAGATCGAAGTGCATCTGCACCTCGACAATAAGAGCACGCGGAAAACCCGAGTTGAAGAGACTAGGATGAGTTCGGCTCATCCTACGAGAGGACTCGAACGCCAGGCAGCGCCGTGCGCCCGGGCCGTCGCTGACGAAATGAGCGCGCGCCGTTGCACAGCAGGCCCGCAAGATAAGACCTGCTGAAATGTAGAAATGTTTTCTCCTGGGCACAAAACGGCCGAAACCCGATTGGGTTGCACGGTGCGTTCTGATGTTTGATCCGCGCGCCGGCGCCGCGCATGCAGGGGGGACGTACCTGTACTGGCTGCGGCACCGGCCGGCGCTGTACGTGACCGACCCGGGCCTGATCCGGGAGATGGCGCGGTGCGTGTCGCTGGATCTCGGCAAGCCCGCGTACCAGCAGAAGGGCCAGGAGCCGCTCTTCGGCCGCGGCGTCCTCAAGTCCAACGGCACCAGCTGGGCTCACCAGCGCAGGGTCATCGCGCCCCAGTTCTACATGGAGAAGGTCAAGGTACTACGTTACACGGCCGATGCTTGCTTCGTAGAATAATATGCAATGGCCTCACTGCGGAAGCTGGGATTTCAGGGGATGGTGGACTTGATGGTGGGCGCGACGGGGCCCCTGCTGAGCTCGTGGGAGAGCGCGATCAACAGGCGCGGCGGCGTCGTGGCGATCGACATCGACGACGACGTCCGGAGCTTCTCCTTTGATGTGATATCCAAGGCGTGCTTTGGGAGCGACTACTCCAGGGGCAAGGAGATCTTCCTCAAACTCAGGGCGCTCTCAGGGCTAATGTCAGAGCCTAGCAATGTCTTCTCGGTCCCGTCCTTGAGGTAGGAAACGAAACTCCGGTCTGCTTACGTCTGTGTGGAAGAACATGAGCTGCATTGATCGATTTCCTACGTTTTGTTAGGTTTCTAATCACAGAATTATATTGTGTGCGCGAGCATAGGTATTTACCGACGGAGCAAAACAGGAAGATATGGAAGCTGACGCACGACATCCGCTCGCTGATCCTGCAATTGGTCAGGGAGCGCAGGGCGTCAAGGAGGTCGGCCGGCGACGACGCCAAGCCGGAGATGGACTTCCTGGGCTCCATTATCGGGGGCCGCGACAGCGGCGATGACATTGGCAAGAGCTGCTTGTACTCGGACGACTTCATCGTGGACAACTGCAAAAACATCTACTTCGCCGGGCACGAGACGAGCGCGGTCACCGCCACCTGGTGCCTCATGCTTCTCGCTGCGCACCCGGAGTGGCAAGACCGCGCACGCGCCGAGGTCCTCGAGGTCTGCGCCGGCGCCGCGCCGGACTTCGAGATGATCAGGAAGATGAAAACAGTACGTGCTGACATTTGCATCCTGCAAACGCATCGTGTCAACTGTTTATGATCAACTTGATATACTAATATTTGGTTGTGTTTTTTATCAGTTGAGCATGGTGGTCCAGGAGACGCTGCGGCTGTTCCCGCCGTCGTCGTTCGTGGTGCGGGAGGCGTTCCGCGACATGCGGCTGGGACGGCTTTACGCGCCCAAGGGAACGCACCTCTTCGTGCCCATCTCCGCCATGCACCACGACGAGGCCGTCTGGGGACCGGGCGCTGGACGGTTCGACCCGGGCCGGTTCCGGCACGGCGTGTCGGCGGCCTGCAGGCACCCGCAGGCGTTCATGCCGTTCGGCCTCGGCGCACGCACCTGCCTCGGACAGAACCTCGCGCTCGTCGAGGTGAAGGCGCTCGTCGCCGTGATCCTCGCGCAGTTCGAGTTCGCGCTCTCGCCGGAGTACCGGCACTCCCCGGCATTCCGGCTGATCATTGAGCCTGAGTTCGGGGTGCGCCTTCTCATGCACCGTGCTGGTCAGATAAGCAAATCAGAGGGGTAGTAGTTCTTGGACGATTGAACTGGGACATATAGCATCTTGTATACACTAGCTCCATCGCATGGGGAAAAAATCTTCAGAAAGTACCGGCCGGTAGATCAAAATCCTGACACATTCCACATACGAATGTACAGAAATGAACATTGTAATTTGCCACTCACTCTCTCTACGCGTAATTAATTGGTGACTCTGCAGTTCGTCAAAGCTTTCTCAAGAGTTAGTTGTCATGGGCCGAACATAATTATTCATGTCATCGTTAATTAACGCCGCGGCAGCGCAACTGCCGGCCGCCGGCGACGACGCCACCAGAGGCTCTATTGCTCCGGCGGTGGCAGCGCCTCCACAACCCACCCTCTGCAGCCGCCTTCGCCGTCGCCATCGTCGGACTAGGATCTCGGGTACGGAATACGGATCCGCACCGTGATCCACCGTACGGTTTACGGGAGACGTTGGATGGTCATGGTACGCCCTAGATTAAGGACAGGCAGGCGTGGGGCAGGTAACTTTCTGGGAAAACCGTTATATTACCTTATATTAGTTTTTAAATCTGCTCCAATTTGGATCGCGGATAAGCATCGCGATCACGTCCGGATTACAGGGCCTGTTGGATGGACACAGTACGGCCTAGATTAAGGAGCGGAAGAGGCGTGGCACTGGTAGTTTTCTAGGAAGACCCTTACATTACCTTGTATTTTCCTCAAGAATACCCGTATAGTGGTACCCAAGTACCCGACTCCAGCTCGAGACTCCAACCCTAACCCCCCCCTACGGAGCTAGCTCCGGCGAGATGCTCATCGACGCTTCGGCGTGACCCAACCTCTCGTCGGCGGCGAGTCGAGGGGTGCGGATTGGAGGGGAGGCGGGTCTCCGCGAAGCCTCGGCCATCCTGTGTGCGGAGGGTGGTCGCGAGGAAGCGGCCGAGGCCGGAGGCGGCGGCGAACAGCGCGCAGAAGCTGCAGCGGCGGGAGATTGCCGCATTTCCCGGCCGCGCTTTGCCGCGAGCACCACTCGGGAGCGATTCCGCAACATCCAGCTCCAGGTCCGCCAAGCGCCCCTCTCCCCAGCGTTGCGTTGTGGGTGTCATTGGTGACGTAGAGGCGGCCACGGTGCGCGTGCTTGGCATTGGTTAGTGAGTTAGGGTTTAGCGAGGGGAGAATTGTTCAGAAATCTTTTATTTATATATCAATTGTGGGAAGAGTTGGAGCCTGAGAGCTTAGGTAGTTAGGTACCGTGAGGGGCGATGTGAGGGCTATCCGGCTATGTAAGGAGGAATCGTGGCCTTACTTGAAAAAATCTGAGGACAAATTAAGATTTGGCAATGATGACTTGTTTGTAGAGATTTTTTACTCCTTTTTTAGCTTTGCAAAGTTGCTGGGTGTTGGGAGTGCATTGGTTAGTAGAAATGCATTAGCAGTAGTGTATTGGGCGATGGTAAAGGGGAAATGATGTGTTCTTAGTGTTGAATTCCTAGGTGTTGTTGCTTTCTATGGTCATCCCTATGATAATTTGTTTCATTAGAGGAAGCATGTGCTACAAATCTCTGGAGTATAACTTATAGTGGGATGAATGGCTAAGCTGCACTTGGTGTGGTGGGAGATGAGACCTCCCTTTCAAATTTCAATTTCCCAGCCTTGGAAAAGGTTGACATGAACTGTCAATGTCAACGAATATATTTCGTATAAGCTTGTAAGTTGCATTTGAGCAATTGACTCAAGTAGTCAATTAATTCGCTGTAGAAACATGGCGTTAGCGAGTTAATTTTGCTATCATTAGCACTTAATTCTCAAACCTTGTTGAGTTGGAAGAGGAGGGAGGGTGGTAGGAGACGGAGAGTATACCAGCGTCCGAAGCCATGTGATTTGTGGCGCCGGAGTCCATGTACCATTCTCCGGATGGCGGCGGCGTGAGAGACAGCGTGTTGAAGTTGTTCAATAGGGCTGCCTGGTCCCACAGCCCAACTCCAGACGGTGGTGTCCACGACTGCTGCTGTTGCAGCTGTTGATACTGGGGCAGCCCACCAAAGATGTTGGCTGGAACGCTTTCGTAGTGTGGGCCAATGCCGCCAGCCGGTCCGGCCGCAAAAAAAGCGCCTGATTGAGCTGCCTGTGACACAGCCTGTGGTCCAGTGCGATGAGGCTTGGGAGCCGGAGTGGGTCGCGGTCCGAGGATCGAAGATGATGCAGCATGCGGCCAAATCTGGAATGTTCCGGTCCAAGGGTTCCAGAAGCTGGGGAGGGAGGCTCGTGGAGGCCTCTGGCTAGAAATAGGTACCTGACCCTGGGAGCTGCCGAAGTTATGTTGGGCGCCACCGTTGCGGCCACCAGATCGGCCGTTTGCGCGACCCTTTGTCCCTTTGCCGCGACCATTGTTGGTGGAACCGCCTTGGGGAGGTCGGGACGCGCCCCCGGAAGTCGAGCCCGAGGCGACGAAGGCCATAGAGGAGGAAGAACTGCTCTTGTGGCGCATGGTGAGTTCCTCGATCATCAAGTCGGAACGGACTTCGAGGAAAGAGGGGAACGGTTTTGCGCGCTTGATCATCGGCACCATGTACGAGAACTTGTCGTTCAGACCACGCAAGATGTTGAGGACGAGCGTGCGGTCATGAACGGTCTCGCCCAAATCACCAAGAGCATCGGCCATGCTTTTCATTTTACGACAGAAATCTGTAATGGAAAGATCACCTTGATTGAAGTTGCGGAATTCCGCGTCGAGGTACAGTGCGCGGGTTTCCTTGTTGCCGATGAACTGCTCTTCAAGGGCGAGCCAAACACGGCGGGCCGAGGCGTCGGGTTGCATGATGATTTCGACAAGGTGAGCGGAGATGGTGCCGTACAACCATCCGAGGACGGTGCACTCCATGCGAACCCAAGACGGATTGTCGGGGTAGGTAGCGTCGGCAAGGATGTGGTCGGAGAGCTCGTACTTGCCGAGGATGAGGAGGAAGTGACCACACCACTTGGTGTAGTTCGGCGTTTCGGAGTCGAGCACGACGGGAACAAGGGACCGGATGTTGATAACAGTCACGGCTTGAGCATGCAGCGAGGCGATGGTGGCGGCTTCGAGTGCATGGTGTTGGTCGTTGTGGGCGCGCTGGGCGTCGAGGACGCGCTTGAGCTCGGCGTCGAGCCACGCGCGTTCACCTTCGAGGCGAGTCCGCTCGGCCTCGAGGCGAGTGCGCTCTTCCGCGGCTACTGTGGCGAGACGATCTATCTCTTCGGCGGCGAGACGATCTTCCTCGGATGAGGCTCCAGACATGACGGAGAGGATAAGAGAAGGGCGCCGCGGTTGGCAAGGTCCGACGGCGCGATGTGTCGTAGCAGCGGGCGACGCTGGGAAGTGGCGACGGCCGGCGGCTAGGACGATGCGGAAGCTATGGCTGCGGGATGCGAACCATCTGATACCATGAAAGCGTGAGGTTAGGAGATTGATCACGCAATGATTATTCATGTGTCAGAGATTACATATATAGCCAAAAGCACAGCCTCCTCAACGGGTTTATAGAAGTAGTCAGCCGAGAGAAAGGAGTATGAATGGCAATACGTGATTAGCGGCCGGCCGGGCGTAACAGCCGCATGCATGATTAACAGGAGCGTGATTAGCGGCTGGCCGGTGTAACAGTAGCATGCATGCGTAACAGGTGCTAAGCCTACACGGGTACACACATACGCATACGCATACGTATACGTCTAACAGCTTGGTGGTGCGAATAGCATTCCTGATTAACAAAGCCTTTCCTCCCCATAGCTGCCCTTCTCCCTTTGTTTCCCATGCAATTGTTTTTCCTTTTTCTTTTAGTAACATATCCCACTCTCATTGGGATTCTTAATAACGCATTTGTTTTTTTTTCTTATTTTTAGGAAGAATTTGATACTCATGATCCTAAGGAGAATGGTTCGCTACTACCTTACTTGAGGAAACGGTCTGAAATTATCGAGATAGTTGGAGCCTGTGATATTATCTTTGCGTTATCACAGTCGGGAGTCTGTGCTGCGTTCAGTAGAGGTACAGCTGTCTTGGTAATGGCTGGTCCTGTTTAAAATAACCATTCTGATATTCTCTTTTTTTTTTCCAGTAACAAACCAGAGAATTTGCTTTCTGAATGGAAGTTCAGATGAAGTCATTCGCAGTTTGTTTTATAACAAGAACAACAACTCACTAATAACCGTATCAGTTTATAGTTCTGAAAATTTCAGTGCTTTAAGATGCAGAACAACCCGAATTGATTGAGCTTGACTTGCTATATTCCTGTTACAGTAATAGGTTCTAGTTTTGTCGTATTGCTAATTGCTTACATAATATTTTACTCTTTTAAGGTATATACGGCGTGCAAAGCTAGATGCTGGTTTCCCTCTTTTGGAGACAGAATCCTTGAAGTGGCCAGGTTTAGTGGAATTTGATGATGTAAATGGAAAGGTGCTGACTTACTCTGCCCAAGACAGGTACGGGAACTCCATACTTTTTTGAAGTGCAAGACAGTTTACTTAATCCAAATGATGACATTACTTTCTCATTTCAAACAGTACTTATAAGGTGTTTGACTTGAAAAACTACACACTGTTGTATACCATATCTGATAAAAATGTTCAAGATATAAAGATCAGGTGAGGAAATCTCTCTTGCTTGTCTTGATTTGTTTTTCCTAAACTACATTATACCACGATCCCAGTTTTTGTTCTCTGGCAAGTGGCAATACTGGCAAAATGTTGTTTGTTCTATATCTTTTTCTTTTGTAACTAGAAGTACAAGCTACACGGTAGGATGTTCTGTTATCCTGTTTTGTAAGAGATACTTATGATTGCTTTGATGCTTTAAATGTGCTTGAATCAATTATTAAATTTGAATGTTTTGCATTAAACAAGCTACAGAAGGTGATACTATATTCACTAGATATTGTTGGCACATGTTGGAAGTGCCATTGTTGATCCCTATCCATAGGTGAAGATTGAAGAATAGTATGTCTGGTTGCACTATTGCTCTTGTGTTACTTCATAGGTCTCTTTCAGCATACAGTCTCTTCGCACATTATATTTGTTTGATGGAGAAGCTAATGGTGAGCAGTTGGGAAGAAGGAATTGTTTTTGCCAAAAGGCACTTTGGAATTGCTTCCCTGCTCTCCCAAGAAGCAAATAGCACAATTTTTAAAGTAAACCCTTGGGCCTGATTTGCAACCATCCACAACTCTATCGACTACTGCTTTAATATTTGTGTGATTTAGTTTTGGGGAGAGCATAGAAATACCATTGCCAAGTGTGTTAGCATGGATTTATTCTTGGTCACTTCCCTGATGAGATTAGTTGATTGCTTTTCTGTCAAGGGAAATATGGTTGGATTGATTGAAATATCTTTCTTGTGCACAATTTCCATTCATGAGTTTTATACTCTGGCTTGCAAATTCATATCTTATTGCTTATTGTTGCCTTCTGTCAGCCCTGGTATAATGCTATTGATCTACTCAAGAAAAAAAAGGGTTTTATTCCTCTTGAGATTCTTTCTATTGAAGATGGTAAGTGCTTGAAGTCATTCAACCATCTTCTTCATCGCAATAAGAAGGTCGATTTCATCGAGCCATTCAATGAAAAAATTCTGGTCAAGCACGAAGGGGAGAACCTTCAAATTCATGAAGTAAGAACTTTACCTAGATTACAGATGACAGCAAATAAAGCAAAACAATTTTCCGTTTCTTGTTTGTAGTTAACTTCTGTGCACAACTGCAGGTTAGAAACTTCAAGTTGACAGAAGTGAGCAGGAGTGAATTTGTGACTCCATCAGCCTTTATTTTTCTATATGATATGCAGTTGTTCCTGACCTTCCGTAGTCGATCAGTATCAGTTTGGAATTTTCGTGGCGAATTGGTATCATCTTTTGAGGATCATCTGTTGTGGCACCCTGATTGCAATACCAACAGTATTTACATTACTAGCAACCAAGATCTCATTATTTCTTACTGCAAGGCTGATCCGAATGACTCATCTTCAGAGGACAATGATATCATTTGAACTTTCTGATGCTTCGACTTGTATCACTGACGTGTTTACTTCGTAATGGAATGCCAACTCTACTGCTTGTTGCTTTTGACTGGTTATTGGTTGTTGCAGTTTCCTGTCATTATATTTCCATATTATTCATAACTGCTCCTTGTCATGTTAGATGTAGTTTGCAGCAGTCTCAGTCTGCTCTTTGATTGGATGCACTGCTCTCAAGCTTTTAATTTCAGCTCAATTTGATGACTGATGCATGGAATTGCAGTATGTTATGATCAAATGTGTGCCATTAAAGTTTTTGTGTGTTTTGTACATAGACACATCAGAATAGCAGTGCTTTATTGTTTATTCCAAGTACCTTATGAATTATGATCACTGAAAAATTATTTTGGTGATGTATTTCTGCTGACTAAGTGGTGATGTATTTTTGCTGACTAGGTCAATTAAACAAATATGCATCAGAAAGTATGTTAAGTTAGAGATGTGCTTATTACATGTTCTTGTTTCGAATTCATTTTTTCTTTCATATCTTGAAAAAAAATCTCCTTTAAAACTTACTGATGCATTTAAATGAGGATAATGCCACTATTTTTCCTACATAATTTAATTTGCATTTTGACTCTTATGCAGCTTGTTCTATAAATATCAGCGAGATATTAACCAGAAAATGCTTGGCCAAAATAAAGGCAGGGAACCTCTGCAAACAAAAGAAGGCATCAAAGTTCCAAACTACACCTTCAGAGGCCCTAGGGGACATCACAGCTCTATACTATGATGAAGAGCGTGATGAGATTTACACCGGCAATCGACAAGGCCTTGTCCATGTGTGGTCAAATTAACGGTTGCTCAGGCAGTCAGACTACATTGGAGCACCAACAAATCCTTGTTAACATCTGGCACCAGTCAGTCGCCAACCTGACCTAGCTGTGGCATCTTTCATCGAGGCCTTCATCGTGGGAACGCTATTTATTCGTGTATAGTTCACCATCCATCACCAATCTCTCATCTGCTGCTGAGTTGACATTAGTAATGTGTTTTAGGATGGGTGTAGCTTCTAAAGATGTTTATCATAGGGTTCATCTAAGACGAAGGGTTTGAAGTGTATTAGTATAACATGCTGCCCCGCAAGCTATTTATCTGATTCTGATCCGAGATGTCGTTTTGCTGTGTTCCTGTATTTCCATTTGGAGCGACTGTGTCTTGGTGGATGTCATTTCTGTTTGTGGTAAACAATGTGCAAAATTTGTAACTTTGTTGGGTATCGTCTTTCACCTTCCCCAACGTACTTGTCATTTTTGTGAGATGAAACGAGGTAATTTGCGTTGGGGGTGGGATGAACACGTTCGGTCGCTTCTGTTGGAGCGAGGGGCGCACCACCATACAATTACCCAGTAAAGATGCATCACAATGATGCAAGTTGATCAGAATTAATGTATCTACTGTTAAAATATGGGAAGGCTACACTAGCGCAATTAAAATTTTTTATCACGTAAACTAGGAATTCATACGAGTAAGAGATCATTGAAAATAAAGTTGAAGTAGATGGTTCAACGTAGTACGCATCGGTGTAGAGGAATTAGTCAGATCGTTCTCTAGCCAATCATCTCCTCACGATCGTCCCGATTAGCATCGCAGTCGTAACAGTGACTCTACTAAAGTCTACATGTCCAAGGATGAAACATCGTGCGTAAGTGTGCTAGCACGACAGGACCTATAAGAGGTGGCAGCTAGGATTTTGGTGGATGTAAACTAGATGCATCTCTTAACTCCACGCCTCTCTTAATATAGCACCTCAATAAAACCCTACATTAGAGGCTCAACAAGGTGCGAAGCCCACTTGGCTCATTAGTAATGGATCTAATCCGAATTAATATGTTCCAACCTATTAAATGTGTGACTCATTATATTCATGTATATTCAGTCGTGGTCCAAAAACCCTTTTCGGTCCACAAATCAGTAATGGTTCCTAATAGGACATATCGACTCTAAATATACATAAAGATCATATCAGACGAATCTATATAGCGCCGATGTACTGCCTCACGATATCATATCAAATTCAAGGCGAGAAGTGTGCCATCCTATGATAGCTCTATCATTCACTCGAATCTATATTAAATTACTCAGTTGTGATTGACTCTTTAACCATATCCAACATAGTCATGCACTTTCTTAATTTAACCACATTGAGAGGCCAGAGATATCTCTCCCGTTATATAGGAGGGACCAATTCTACCTTAATCGCTCACACTTCTCTGTATGTTTTATAGTAAACCCAAAAACTACATTTATGATTAACCAGTTATGGAGTAGGGTTTGGCAATATTTAAGTAAACTATTACATATGTGGAAAACTATAATGATATCAGATCTAAGGATCCTACATACACTATGTATGAGACCAACTGATGACATTTAAGAATATAACAATTCCTGCAGTATATTATGGTATATCAACCCAACACCATGTTTTCTAACATGTGTCCATATTATTGATTTGATATCCTCATATCCATGATCCGTGAAATGTGAACATCAATTAATACATGTGATAATCTATAAATTATAATTATCACACATAATGATATAAGATCAGGGATAATTTAGAATAACATTAAAACATGAATAAAGAGTTCTATAAACAAGTCATATATTTATTAATCAATACGAAAGATATTTATTCAAGGAATAAAATAATCTATTATTTAAAGATCATGAACATAGAAGTGATATAATCATCTCGATGATCACCTCTAATGCATATCACTAACATCTAATATATTTTATTTTGTAACTAAATTCTTGTAAAACGACGACGCGCAACACGCTGAAATTCTGAGGTAGTGGTCGATCTGAATGCATGCGTCTGTAGCATTTGTCAGCAGGCAGTCAACGTAATAAGAACAAATAAAATCAAACGGACATGGCATGCCACCAAGAGCAGTATTAAAGCAAGAACAACACATACGGCACCTATCGTGACCTCCGTTGGCTCACTAAATAGTAATACAAAATGTCACCCACAATGTTGTAGGGCATGTAGGAGGTGCACTCGTCAAAGTTTTATACCGATTTTTTCGTGTCCTAGTTTTGTCTGTACGAGCTCCTGGTATCCATCGTGATTCATCGTGGATCAAAATTTTGATCACTGGTTAGGAATGGTTCAAAATATCACATGTGATGTTATAAGGCATGCGGAAAGTGCACTCATCAAACATTGATACTCGGTACCTGGTTCCATTCTGTGTCTAGGTTTCATCCGCACTAGTTTCTTGTACATATCGTGGACCAAAATTTATACCGATTATGTCCTGCCGTGGACCACAATTTGGCTCACTGACTAGGAATGATTCTAAATGCCTCCCATGATATCATAGCACACGTAAGAAATGCACTTGGCAAAGTTTGGTACGCGGTGCCTTTCCGCGCACTGTGTTCGTCAGCACAAGCTTCTGGTACCTATCGTGACGCGCCATGGACCCAAATTTGGTTCATTGACTAAGAATCATTCAAAATGTCTCCCATGATGTGGAAGTGCACTTGCCAAAGTTTGATCCTTGGTTCCATTCCATAGCATGGTTTCGCCCACATGAGTTTCGACCAAAATTTGGCTTACTGACTAGAAATGATTATAAATGCCTCTCACGATGTTATAGGGAATATAGGAAGTGCACTCACCAATATTTGGTATCTTATTTCTTTTCGTGCCCTGGTTTCACCCGCGCGTGCTTGTGATGCCTATTGAGGATCGAAATTGATAACCATTGTGACCCGCCGTGGACCAAAATTTGGCTCACTAACTAAAAATATTTTCAAAGTTCTCCCATGATGTCATGTGGCAAGGAGGAGGTGCACTCGCCAAACTTTAATACCCGATTCCTTTTTGTGCCCCGGCTTCACCTGTACAACCTCCTAGTACTCGCCCTAGACAAAAATTGATACCCATCGTGACCTATCGTAGATTAAATTTTGGATCATTGACTAGGAATGATTCCAAGTGCCTCGCATGATGTCATAGTACATACAGGAAGTGTACTAGCAAAAGTTTGAAAATGGGTTCCTTTCCATACCTAGGTTTCACCCACATGATCATCAGGTACTCGTCGTGACTTGCTGTGGACCGAAATTCAGTTGACTGACTAAGAATGGTTAAAAATGCCTCCCATGATGTCATTGGGCCTGCAAGAAGTGTACTCGTCAAAGTTTGGTACCCAGTTCCTTTTCGTTCCCCAGTTTTGCCCGCAAAAGCTTCTTGTATCCATCATGACACGCCTCGGACCAAAACTCGGCTCACCGATTAGGAATTGTTAGAAATGCCACCCATGACGTTATAAGGCACACAGGAAGTGCACTCACTAATGTTTGTTTCCTGTTCCGAACCGTGCCCCGGTTTCACCTGCACGAGCTTCTAGTCCCTGTTGTGAACCAAAATTGGTACCCATCGTGACATGTCGTGGACCACAACTAGGCTCACTGATTATGAATAGTTCCAAGTGCCTCCCATGATGCTATGGCACATGCACGAAGTGCACTCGCCAATGTTTGATACTCGGTTCCTTTATGTGCCCCAGTTTTGCTACACGAACGTTTGGTACCCGTCGTAGATTACAATTCAGCTCACTGACTAGGAATAGTTGTAAATACCTCCTATGATGGCCAAAAATTGGAGCTTGGTTCCTTTCTATGCATCGGTTTTGCATGCATGATCTTCTGTTACCCATCGTGACCCTCCATAGACAATTTTGGCACACTAATTACAAATGGTTCAAAATGCCACCCATGATGTTATAGAGCATGCAAGAAGTACGTTGACTAAAGTTTGCTATCTAGTTCCATTTCGTGCCCCTATTTTACCCTAACGAGATTTTGGTACCCGCTGTGGACCAAAATTGATACCCATCGCGACTTGTCATGACCAAAATTTGGCTCATTGATCATGAGTCACTCCAAATGCCTTCCATGATTTCACAACACACACACAGTAAGTGCACTCGCCAAAGTATGGTGCATGTTTTCTTTTTGTGCCGCAGTTACGCCCGCACGAGCTTTTGGTTTATGTAGTGGATCAAAATTGATACCCATCGTGATCCAACATAGACCAAACTTCGACTCACTAATAATGAATGGTTTCAAATGCTTACCATGATGTCATAGGGCATGCAAGAACTGTACTTGCCAAAGTTTGGTACCAAGTTCCATCCCGTGCCCCAGTTTCGCCCACACGAGCCCTTGCTACCTGTTCGACTCACTTATTAGAATGGTTCCAATACCTCCTATGATGTTATTGGACATGCTGGAAGTGCACTCACCAAAGTTTGATACCCGGTTACTTTACATGCCCTGGTTTCACCCACACGAGTTTCTGGCACCCGTCATGACTCGTTGTGGACGAAAATTTGGCTCACTGATTAGGAATGGATTGAAATATCACCCATGAAATTATATGGCACGCAAGAAATGAACTCACTAATGTTTGGTTCATCATTTTATTCCGTGCCTTTGTTTCACCCGCACGAACTTCTGGTGCCCGTGGTGAACCAATATTGATACCCATATCAACCAGCCATGGACCAAAATTTGGCTCACTGACTATGAATAGTTCCAAGTGCATCCTATGATGCCATAGCATAGGCAGGAAATGCACTTGTCAAAGTTTGGTACCGGTTACTTTTGGTGCCCCGGTTTCACTCGTATGAGCTTTTGGTTGGACCAAAATTGATACCCATCGTGACCCATCGTAGACCAAAATTCAGCACACTAACAAGGAATGGTTCCAAATGCATCCCATAATGTCATAGGGCATACAGGAAGTGCACTTACCAAAGTTTGGTATTCAGTTTCTTTCTGTACCCTGGTTTCGCTCGCATAAGCTTTTGGTACTCATCGTGACATGCCTTGGACTAAAATTTAGCTCGCTATTTAGGAATGGTTCGAAATTCCACCCATGATGTTATAGGGCATGCAAGAAGTGCACTCATTGATGTTTGGTTCTCAGTTCTATTCCGTGCCCTAGTTTCACACGCACGAGCTTCTAGTCCTTAACGCAAACCAAAATTGGTACCCATCGCGACCAGCCGTAGACCAAAATTTGTCTTACCGACTATGAATAGTTCCAATGCTTCCCATTATGTCATAGCGCACGTAGGAGCTACACTCCCCAAAGTTTGTTACTCGGTTCCTTTTTGTGCCCAAGTTTCGCTTGCACGAGCTATTGTTACACGTCGTAGACCAAAATTGATACTACTTGTGACCCGCGGTAGACAAACATTTGGCTCACTTATTAAAAATGTTTCCAAATGTCTCACATGATGTCATACAGCATGCAGGGAGTACACTCACCAAACTTTGGTACTGCCCCTTTTTGTGCCCTAGTTCCACCCACATGAGCTTCTGCTACCCGTTGTGGACCAAAATTTATACTTATTGTGACCCATCATGGACCAAAATTCGTCTCGTTAACTATGAATGGTTCCAAAACCCAAATGCCTCTCATGATGTTGTACGATATGCAGGAACTGCACTCACCAAAGTTTGGCGCCTTCCTTTTCGTGCCCCCACTGTGGACCAAAATTCGGCTGACTGACTAAGAATAGTTCCAAATGCCTCCCATAATGTCATAGGAAATGCAGTAAGTGTACTCACTAAAGTTTTGCACTCGGTTCCTTTCCATGCACTGGTTCATCCTCATGATCTTCTAGTACCCATCATAACCTGTCGTAGACAAAAATTTAGCACACTGATTAGGAATGATTCAAATTGCCACCCATGATATTGTAGGGTATGTAAGAAGTGTACCCATCAATGTTTGATATCTGGTTCCTTTCTATGTCCCTATTTCACTCGCACGGGCTTTTGGTTTTTAACGTGGACCAAAATTAATATCCATTGTGATCTACTGTTGATCAAAATTTGGTCAATTGACTATGAATCGTTCTAAATGCCTCCATGATGTCATAATGCATATAAAAAGTACGCCCTCCAAAGTTTAGTACCCATTTCTTTTCCGCGACTCGGCTTCACCCACATGAGCTTTTGATCCCGTAATGACCCATCATGAACCAAAATTTACCTCACTAGCTAGAGTAATTCGAAATGCCTCCTATGATATTACAGGGCAAGTGCCTCCCATAATATTCATAGTAACATAACGTGAACCAAAGTGCCTCCCATGATGCCCATAGCAACATGATGTGAACCCATATTTTACTCTTTTAATATACGTACAAATAGATCCAATTGCCTTCCATAATACCTATAGTAACATAACTTGGACCAATGTGCCTCTAATGATATCCATACAATGTGCCTCTAATGATATCCATAGTAACATGATGTGAACCCATATTTTACTCTACAAATAGTTTCAAATGCCTCCCATGATACCCATAGTAACATGACGTGAACCAAAGTTTGGCTAGCCCCGCTCGTTTTGGCTTAAGCTTCTGACTTATTTTTCAACATTCCTAAATTTCGTTTTTTAGCCTTTTAGCTTTTTTTGAGCTTTTTTGCTAGTTCTTTTTTCCCGTATTCGTTTATATTGTCTGTGATGGACTAACCTGTTTTCTATTTTTAATTTTTTAAAAATTTAGTTATACCAAATAAACCACCATCAGTTACAGTGTAATTTCAGTTAGCTATAGTGCAATTTCAGCCATAAGCCAACTTATTTCAGCCCAACCGAACGGCATCTAAGATGAAATACGGCTGACTGATAAAAAATGGATAAAAATACCTCCAATGATCCATGATGCTATAACACACGCGAGGAGTACACTCGCTAAAAGCTTAGTACAAGTTGCTTTCCGTGCCTTGGTTTCGCCTGCTCCAAAATTGATACCCACTTTTACAATTATCGTTTGAAAATTATCTTTCATACTTCAACTGAAAATTGGCTTTATGCAGCAAGACATTATAGCCTTACATGTAAATTGACACAAAGTTTGACGTCTCACATGTAGCTGAGCAAAAATAGCTATCAGACTGTCAAGCCAGCCCAGGCGGTAACGTCGAGTTACATATAAATAGAGCAACTGCAACTGCAAGTCAAATCCACTTTTCTGTGTTTATCAATCATGCATGAGTTTGGGCAGCATGCTAGCTAACAAATTATTCGACGATATGATCCCCTTGATCCATCTCAAAACTATAGCAACAAAATTGGCTATCGCAATTTTGACTTCGGACTGTATTTAGTTGTCAACAACTTCAATGAGGGTTGGCTCGTAGTCCGCAGGAGCCTCAAAGCCGTGGAGGTTCATTACGGTGGCGGCGACATTGGCGAGCCCAGGGATCTGAATATCGGACCGGAATTTCACTCCAGGGTGAAGACCAGGGCCTCCAATAGCAACCGGGACCTGTAGGTTTTACCGTTTTACAGAGCATTAAAAACAAAGCGATCAACATGAACACTCGGGGGTTTCAAAGGAGAATATCAAAACCTAGCAAATGGCATTGTACTTACTGGTTGAAGTGTATGCGAGGTCAGAATCTGGACACCACCACTCTTGTCAAGCATTGGCTGGCCAGATTTGTTTCTTTTCACCATGTCCTCTGCGTTTCCATGATCGGCAGTGACAAGATAGATACCACCTACTTGCTCCACTGCATCCAGTATAATCTGATCCAAAGAGGAACCAGTGAGTACAGACTATGTAAATGCGTATAGAACACTCTAGTAACCAAGGTAAACATCAAATTGCAAAGCCCAGGAAAACAAAATTTTCAGGGAAATTTCGATTCAAACTATAGAACATAAGTTATTTCCCATCAATGTAATTGTTCAGCTTTCAGAATATACGGGCCTGTTCTTTTCGGCTACGGCTTATGGCCCTAGAGCTAGCACTTGTGTGAAAGAACTGAATACCGGTAAGCCACTTCGAAAAAGCTGTCTCAATAAACCACTTCAAAAAGGTGACGGAGAAGACGTCCCGTTTGTTTGTTTATTTGAGGGAAGCCATAAGTCATAAACCATAAGCTAAAAAGAATAGGACCTACATATAATGAAAACAGAACACTGACAGAGCAACAGGACATAAGTTAGTTTGTCTTGCTTGTTCTCACCTTGACAGCTTCATCAGCAGCCTTGCAAGCAACAACGGTGGCCTCAATATCACCAGTGTGACCCACCATATCACCATTTGGCAAGTTGACACGAACCTACAAGAATAAAATGCTAAGCAACTTTACAGCAAACAGATAAAGTCACCTATTGTAAATTTCAGAATTGTTTACCTGGTCAAACTTTCCACTGAGGATAGCATCCCTGGTTTTCTCGGCAATTTCGAGTGCCTTCATATTGGGTTTAACATTGAACGTGATACCACTGTCACTAGGAATTTCTACATATTCTTCCTTAGTTTTATCAAAGTATCCTGAACGGTTTCCATTCCAGAAAAATGTGACATGGCCAAACTTCACTGTCTCGCTGTTATGTACAGACCAATGAGTTACACCATAAATACAAATATGCCAAAAAGTAGAACATTGTATTGTAAACACAGATCACAACGGAAATCAAACAATTGCGAACCAAAATAGTATGATACAAGCTCTAATAAATAACAAGACGTACTTCAGACAACCCTGCATACAACAATGCAATCATTTTATCACACTACAAGTGAAGCAAATATACTTTGTGACCAAGCTTAGTACCAGAACAAGGATGACGAGTAAAAACTCATATAGAGAAGTCGAACCACTTTGTAGCTAAGCTTATGCCCCTAGAAAAGGATCCAAACACCAGGAATAAACATAATAATAGGTGACTGAACATAACAAAGAACTCCAAGTGGCATCCACCGTGACAGCAGATTTTTGTGTCGCCTGCTCTATCGGGCAAATTTGCCGTTTCCTAGTTAGGAAATTTAGCCCATGTCTGAGTGATAAAAATGCAGCACAAGGCAGCAAATATAGCCAGTGATAAGATCTTTTGGCAGGTATAAGCACCTGACTGGTGCTTGCAAATTTTACCTCATACATGACCTGTATTTGTTTTCATGTTCAAATTGTCCTTTAGAATATGCTAAAACTTGATACAAGTTCGGTTGAAGTAAATGTGCCATATGCCGAGACCGGTCACTGACCAGTATTTTTAGTACAGAGATGAATGTGAAAAACGAAGTGCTTTAACATTGAAAGAGAAGAGAATGGAAATCAGGTACTTGCCTGCAGGCAAAGGTGCGGATGCCATTCTTTACCAAGTATTCACCAGATGTCCTCTCTATCTCTGGAGGGGAAACAAGGTAATGGTTTGGAAGCTTCAACTCACCATCATACTGGAGCATCCCAGCATACTGGATTTTTGGTACGCGAACACGATCAAATTTGTCAAAATCTGCATACTCCAGTGCTTTCGCAAGCATAACCATGCGATCAGCTCGGAAATTGAATGTCACAACTGCATCACCATCTACTATAGGCCCAACCGATTTGCCACTCTCGTCAACTATCACAAATGGGGGTAAATACTGATCATTGGCCTTGGGCTCTGCTCTTAGTGTTTTCACTGCTTCAACTGCACTTTGGAATTTGTGGGGTGCTTCTCCAAGTACCTGGGCATCCCACCCACGTTTGACCACATCCCAGTCATTCTGCAAAGTATTAAATAATATGACTTTGACTTCACCAGGAAAACAATACATCTTTGTATTCAGAAAATAGCTCAAAACTGTAAGAAACACTGCTAAACAACAGAAGCTGATGGTTGACAGAAATGAGATGAATTTACCTCATAGCGGTCCATGGTAACGTACATCCTTCCACCACCTGATGCAATCCGTGCATCAACACCCTTTTCACGAAGCTGAGAAAGATCATTCTCTAGCATCTCTACAAAACCAACACTACTGCCATCCAAAACATCACGCCCATCAGTGAGAACATGAACACGAATTCTTTTTGCTCCCCTCTCACTGGCACCTTTCAGGAGCAACTGAAAATAGAATGAAACAAAAAGGAACAGTTTAAAATTGGACAGATTAAATCATCAAAACTTCAAAGACAGCAAGTTAATTCCTAATCATTCATGACATAGTAGCAGGATAAATCAAAGAAAGTTTAGCAAACCTGCACTTGATCAAGCCGGGAGTGGACACCTCCATCACTCAACAAACCAATAAGGTGCAGAGTACCTTTATCAAAACATTCTTTGATGTAATTGAACCCCTCCCCTTCATAAATCTTCCCAGAGGCAAGAGCAAGATCCACAAGCTTAGCACTATAGAATGATAGAATATATTATTCAATTAGTTTGGTGGTAAACAATGCGAAAACTTGATGGTTATATCATATAACAAATGAGTGCGTGAAGGAGGCAGACAAGTTTGACAAAAAAATGCAACAAAATTTAGAGAGTACGTAGATTCTAGATTTCTTTGCATAACAGCCATGGTTACAAATACAAGTCAAAAAGTTAAACAGAAAAGTATGCCAACCAAACCAAACCAAGCACAAAGTAGCACCCAAAAGAGATGGGTCCTAGCTAGTGATTGCTCAAAAAAAATCGTTGATATATAGTGATATCAATAATTAATGAAGATAGCTATGCAGAGTTTCTCCAGGCTCCATACTGTTCAGTAGAAGACTATGTAACACTCCCAAGGTTCCGGTTAAAGTCAAGCCAAACATATTTCGAAATCTTATGGATACTGGAATTATTATTGGCTGTATTATCACATTTTGAAGCTCGACCTATTTTACTATTGGACCAAAACTTGTACTTGTGGGCATCCAGACCCCAATGATATACCCAAACAAACAATAAGTGCATTAGTTACAGTAAAGACTATATTTCCAAAATAAATCAAAATCAAACAGCATACCCTTGAGCATAGATCCGACCAGCGCCAAGAGCATTGTGGCCAACTTCACTGTTGCCCATGTCGTCATCACTAGGGAGACCAACGGCTGTTCCATGAGCCTTCACTAGTCTCCACCTCTCTGGAGCACCCTTTTATTACACAAAAGAAAAGCAAGTTAAGCATAGTGCTTGCACATATAAAAATGAAGTTATGCAGGACAAGATCAATATTACATCTAAATATTGTCAAAACCACATTTGAACAAATCGAGGTTCGATGCAACATCTGATTTGTCAAAACCACATTTGAACAAATCGAGGTTCGATGCAACATCTGATTTCCCCATGTTAAACGGCTACATGAGTGCCCACTAGCTGCTACCACGATAGCTGCCCAACATTGACTATGTTAGAGCCAAAAGGGCCAATAATCACATCAGATTCAACATCACGCTAAAACTAGAGTGCCACAAATTCATAGCACAAGGCCAACCTTGTGCAAGATAAATGTACTCAATATTATGTATCTAAAGTATAAACCTCTGACTGAGTTATAGCATGAGCTTGCTGACCATAGGATCATGCATACAACCATGACTAACCTACAGCAGAAGGGGAATAACATATTTGCAATCACTGAATCACACTAACGCATGAACCTGATAAAGATTGCATCTTCGCTATATAAGATAAAGTAGACAGGCTCCAAGAAAGCATACATTCTTGAGCGAATCCATGACGGGCGTCTGGGCGACATGGATGCAGTTGTACTTGTCTGGGTTGGCCTCGCCCCATCCGTCCAGCACGACGACGGCCACCGTCTTCCCCTTGGGGAGCTGGGTGTGCTCGGGCAGCGTCCACGAGAAACCCGAGCTCGCCATTGCCGACTACAGGACTACCAAATCGCACCCACACACACAAGAAAAAGAACATGTCAGGCACAGTAAATCCGCAGAACCAAACAGATCTACACTAGCTCAGAGTCGCAACATGGCATCATTAACTCGTGCTAATCAACAGATCGGAGTGAGCAGTCTTAATCTACCTTGGTCAATTAGCAAGACTAACGGCGCCAGGAACCAGAATAACAATGGAACTCATCAAAATTAAGTGTAAATCTCGCTAAAAAAATCAGATCTGGACAAGCGGATCCGACGACCGATCGGAGGTTAACCGAACATCAAATATTGACGAAGGCTACAACTTGCAGATGGAGAGGCATCGATCAGATCGGAGAGGTTCTTCTCACCTTTGCTTTTCCTGCGCTTTGCCGAAGAAATTTTTCGCGAGCGGAGGGCAGGACACGAGGCGGCGGCCGCGATATTAATAAGGAGGCGACCGCAACGTTGCGGGGTGCGAATAATAGGGTGCTCGCGTCACCATTGGACGGCCCGATCCGAGCCACCCGACGGCTGAGGTGCCCGAACTAGCAGCAGAAGAGAAATTTAATAATTTGTCGTATCTTTATTTGCAAATAGCTTATTTACTCTATAGTTGATATCAATTAATTATTTACCCTATATTTGATATCAATTAATTATTTACCCTATATTTGATATCAATTGATTATTTGCCCTATCTTTTAATTTTCAGTTGATCATTTGTCCTCTTTGCATTTCCAAACTATTTTCTATTTTTATAATGCTAAATTATCATAGAAATTGACCAAATTACCCTTTGAGTCACCGGTGAAATCCACCTCCCATTCCCTTCTTTTCTCTGTGAGAAGAAATGCGTACATGGCTAACAACTTTGGCTATCATCGTCTAATTAGGAAGAAAACAATCTGAAACAGCAACACCTCACGCTGTCACACATGCTATTGCAGACTTGGAGCCAACCTGCCTATAGGAAGTAACCTGTCACGCATGGCTTTTCAGTCTTGTCTTGATAAAGCCATAAAGGAGGACACATGCTCACCCAGCTTTGTTTAAGCATCAGGGCTGATCTGTCCCTCCCTTGTCATGAAATCCAAGATGGTTATTTTGCACCTGCAAACATGTGGTTACAAGGAACAGAAGGTCCACAACATAGAATCGAGACATTCCAATGTTGTGCATGATCCTAGCTGCAGAGACATCAAATTTGGACGATTATACACCCACAACTGGAGAGGAGGAAGGAAGCACAGCGGTGGGATCAAGCTTGTCTGTGAGATCCCGAGATCTCGAGGTTCTAGAGCGAAGGGGAAGCAGGGGGCTGGTTTGACCACTGCCTTCTTCTTGCTCTCGCAATTTGTGACACCACGTTACGGACAACTCACGGCTAATCGAAATATCCAGGAGTTCGAGGGAGTCGAGGAATTGCAATCCTCCAACACGACCGATTGTTCACAATTTCGATTTCCGAAACTCCAATGCAATGCAAGACGGATGCGATTGCAGAGACTTCAACCGTGGGCTCTTCCATATTGACAACTTCTTGAGGGATCTCATATTCTCTCCAAGAAGGACTTCCGCTGAGAGATGGTCGATATCAACTTTGTCAAGTAACAGCGGAAGGGGATTTCCATTTCCCCGGAACATGGACGAGAGTAGACTGGGGCAGGGTAATTTGGTAAATTTCTATGGTGATTTAGCATTATAAAAATAGAAAATGGCCTAGAAATGCAAAGAGGGCAAATGATCAACTGAAAATTAAAATATAGGGCAAATAATCAATTGATATCAATTACGGGGCAAATGAGCTGTTTGCAAATAAAGATGGGGCAAATCATCAAATTTCTCGCAGCAGAAAGTCAAAATTCCCCACTTTGGTGCGATTACGGGTGGTTCCCCAGATTTGATGGATCCAAACGAGGAGATCCGCCGGTTTTATATCACGCCCCTGGTATTGGACGGGCGGCGGCTTCCACGGAGACAGGTGGGGCGCAAGCATCATCGAGACAGCAAACATAGTGCTAGTCACGTGAGTCCCTGGGTTGGATATTCTTTTGACAATCGACATATTCCAACAATTTTTGAATTTCACCCCGCTGTTTTTTGCTTTTGTTTCCAATGTAAACGTTCGGGTTCTTCTTAATGGACCTATATTTTTTTGTTTTTGTCTCTTGATTTATTTGAAAGTCAAAATAAATAGGTCAATTTTTTTAAAATCGATTCTTCAAAGAGTTTTTATGTTAAAATTATGTGTGCCGTCTATTACAGCCTTAAAAAATATCTCTATTATTTAACAGAAAAAATTAATGACGATGGTTCGGCACCGGTGGCTCATCTGTCTTACTATCCAATCCCGCTGCCCGTCGTCAATCCAACGCAAGCGCCGCACCCCGCTCATCACACCCACGCTGAAATCCCCGGCCCCCAAGATCGATCTGGCTGGCGCCGGCCACCCGCCTAACCCTACCCCCGCACCGCACCCCACCCTTCTTCTCGCGCCACCGCCTTCCCCGCCGCGCCCGGCACTCGCCTCCTCCCGCCGCCACGCCCCGGCCCATGCGGCTCGGTAGCTGATTGCCTCCCCCGCTGAGCACCTCGAATGGGAGACCGACGGCCGGAGGATGGGGAGCAGCTCTCACCAATGGCCCTCTCCTCTCGGGTCGATGGCGTAGGTGGGCACGGTGACTGCCCAGGAGGAGGCGATGGAGTGGGTCAAGAAGGACCGGAGGCAGGGGCGGTGGGTGTGGGTCGCCGAGCAGTCGGGTTGGCCATCAAAGCCAGCAAGCTATTGAAGGCAGATGAAGAGTAGCGTAGCGCAAGTGAGCAATGCTTGCCTCGCCGGCACCCACTTCTTCGCGCCTTTGCGGTATCCGTGTTCAGCAACCTCGGCGTACTCCTGCCGGTCATCTCCACGCCCTTGCCCTCGCCAGCGCGGAGGGGCTTCCTGGTTGTCGTTGCCAAGGTCAAGGTGTCCACGCCCCAGGCCGACCGCATCGCCCGCTATGTCCGCCTCCGTAAGAAGGTAGTAACCCTACACGAGGATGCAATAGCTCCGTTATTTTTCTTCTCTTGGCAATGCCCAGCTATTTAATTAGAAGTGCGCACGCTCGCTACGTGAAGTTAATAAGGTGAGAGGTGAGGGCAATGCCATGCCATTAAGCTGTTCGACGAAATGCCTTTTTGGCAGCCGTAGCTTAAAGGCTGTGAATGTTTCGGCTTCAGCTTCTTCTGACTTCTGACTTATTTTTCACTATTCATAAATTCGTCTTTTCGAACTTTTGGCTTTTTGAGCTTTTTCACCGTTCTTTTTTCCGTATTCGTTTGCGTTGTGCGTGATGGGCTAACATATTTTTATATTTTTAGTTTTTTTAAATTTAATTATGTTAAATAAGCCTCATTCACTCTGATATTTTTCGATCACTGATGCTTTTCAGCCATAAGCCACCAAAAATAAGCCCAAATGATCACCACCAAAAGGAGTAGAGTTTAGTTTCTGAACATCTCGCTGTATAATTTGACACTTTTATCTCTGGTTAATGCCTTCCATGGTTAGTTGATTTTACGGAGAAGTGCCTTCCATTGGATGTATTTTACGCGTTTATATTATAAAATTTCATTTCTCTATTTTGCTTCTACTTACGTATCAGTGTCTTCATCCTTGCATATCTTGTGCATCACCATTACTACACTTTCAGTTAGCGATCTACTCTCAGCACATGCCATGCTAAACTTGTGTAGCTTAACCACTGCCTGCAGGCTTCAGAAAAGCACGTCCATATCTTATTTTTGATCTGCATATCACATATTTTTGAACCCTATCAGCAGTTGTGGAACTTTCAGAATCTTCAAATGAACCATATTACGTACATTGAAATGTTCATTCGTCTCGATGCCTCGCGTTCCCATATCTATCTTGGCAACAATATTTTTGTGTGGATCATGGCCAATGAATCAAGCATGTGCAGGCTAAATTTAAAACATTCAAGCATGAATAACATATGGTAGCATCCTCTATCAAAGTAGAGAAGTTAACATTACATTGTTTTTCCTAAGTTAACATTACATTTTTGCACGAAAAGTTACTGATTTTGAAACAGAGAGAAGAATGCAAATTACCTCCTCTTCACTTCATTCATCTCTGGCTAGCAAGATGTTCTTCCCATTAGTTAGCCATCTCTACCTTGCAAAATTGAGATGTGCAGGCATGGCGGTCGCCGTCAAGAGGCTCAAGCCCAACGGCCGCCAGGTACCCCACACCTGCAGATTGCACTGCAATTCCTTCACCGAGTCTTGAGCCATTTGGCTCCGTTCTTCTCAGTCCCATTTGAACTCTTTCGTAAATCCAGCTATGCATGCCGTGATCCTTCATTCCTTCTTGTGGGTAAGGAACCTATTCTGCTAAATTTATTATTCTAATTTGATGCCTTTTAAAAATATAATTTCTGCTTCCCTTTTTCATCCTTGTTTTGTTTGTAGTGATGCTCATGGTTGTCACGGCGTAATTGGTGACCACGGCGCCTCTCAGGCGCCAGGACGCCTTGGCGAGCGCATGGCGACGCCTAGGCGAGGCGGCGATGCAGCATCCCCATCTCCCGACTCGATTCAACTGTCTCCCCATATAACTCCCGACTCTCTTTCTCGCTGTCTCTCGCTGTCTCGCATTCTCTCGACCAAGGTTGTTATGGCGTCGAGATATCGGCGATATCTCGTCGCCATATCGCCGTGGCGGATCGGAGGCTCCATGCCGTCCGGACGGCATGGAGGTGTGCCGTATCCGCCGTCGCCGCCGGCGGATCCGCCGCCCGCCGCCGGATCTGCCGCCTCCGCCGTCGCCGTAGCCGGATCCGCCGTCGCCGCGGCCGGATCCGCCGTCGCCCTTGGCCGGATCCGCCGTCGCCGCCGCCGGATCCGCCGCCCCGCCCACGCCGCGGCTGAATCCGCCGTCGCCGCGGCCGGATCCGCGGTCGCGCCACCTCTGCCGCCGCCTCCTCCATGGTGCCGCTTGGGGCGGTGGAGAGTGGCGGCGGGAAGAGGGCGGCCGTGGAGAGCTCGGCCTCGCCCCGGCCCGGGAGGCGGAGGAGATGGGGAAGGAGAGAGGAGAGGAGGAGGAAGGCCGAGCGGGCGGGCGGCGAGCGAGCGAGGCGAGGCGTGGCAGCGCCGCCACGCACGCCGATTAAGGATTTAGGGTTTGACATTTTGCAATTTAGTCCTCCTAGTTTCTAAAATTACAATACAATCCTTCTTGCTTTATATTTCTTCTGTTTAAACCCTCCAAAGTCCAATATTTTGTGGCTACTCATGTGTATGGCGTCACACGCTGCGCCATAAGCGCTATTGTTGTGTGAAGGTGGTGGAGGCGCGCCGCCGCACCGCGCCGTAATAACCATGCTCGACTCTCGACTCGAAGCTCCTCCCGACGCCTCCCGCCAGTCGCCAGTCGCCTCCCTCTCTCCCGGCCTCCCTCCCTCCCCGCTTCCTCCCGCGTGTTGCCTCCTCCTCCACCACGTCCTCCCCGCCACCTCCTCCCCGGCACCTCCTCCCGACGCCTCCCTGCCGCCGCCTCCCGCCGCCTCCCTCCCTCGGGCGCAGCCGGAGAGGAAGCCGTGGCGGAGGAGGCGGTGGCAGGAACGTGGCCAAGAGGAGAGGCGGACGGCGCACAGCCAAGGCGAGCGATCCTCCTCGGCGCCTGGACGCCAAGGCGTCGCCTAGCAACGCCGTGACAACAGTGGTGATGCTACTACTCAAGGATTACTTAAGGTGAGGTGAACATATCCGTTTGGTGTCGATCTGGTAATGGCATGGTAGCCGCAGTGAGCTTCCGTTTCTAAACTCCTTGAAGATGTCAATTCTTCTCGGAGTTGCACAAATGAACCTTGGAATTGTGATGAGTTACTTTAATGCAAAGTTTTTCAGAAATGCTCTTAATGTTTGGTAAGTTGTTCTCTTCTCAGGAATAGACTGACCCATGATTGAGTTGACCTACAGTAGATGTTGTGAGTGATACAGGGGCTTATTTTCACTACTATCCTAAGGTTTTTTTTAAAACAGTAGAGCATATTCATTCAGCTATTCTGTAATTATGCAACAGGTACCAGTTTATTCCACAGGTGATCTTCTTGACCGACTTATTTTGTTACCTATCACTCCTCATCATTATTAAGTGGTGCCGGCACTGTGGTGACCTTTACCATGTAATGATATATATGTTCCTCGTTCAACCGATGATCTTGGGAGAACCAACTATTTCTGGTCAAAAATAGTACAGGTTTGGTCATATTCATTGTTGCTGATATATGTTGATTCTGTGTAGTAAGTGTAAAGCTTATTCGTAACATTGATTTTCTTATAGCTTGTTCTACTTATGCTTGCTCTGGTATCTGTGCCTTGGATGCTGATTCCCATGCCATTGCTCTTGAAGAAGCAACATGAGCAGGTACGTGTTTGCATACTTTTCTGAACTCCTTCCAACTGTAATTTATATACCCACATGTTGAACTTTTGTTTTTGGTTCCATCGAGGTACCCGTGCCGGTGGTACACTATGCTTGTGCTACAGATGAATCAGTCATTTAGTTGGAGGAACATCGTCATGAAGACTCACACCACCATGAGGAGTTTGAGTTCAGTGTGGTTTTTGTTCACTAGCTGATCCACACGATTGAGTTTGTGGTCGGTGTAGTCTCAAATATCGCCTCTTACCTTCATCTTTGGGCTCTCAAGTACTGCTGAACTTAATATTATACATCACCTTTGAATAAGTTAACGTTCTCCTCACAAGGCATGCATTGATGGTTGATTGCTTTTGGGTAATAATGTCTGCTTTACGTTTGCGAGTACGCCATAGCTAGATTTTAGTCCTGGGTCCGTCACTGGGCAGTTGGACTACATTGTGTTATATATTTTTAGAAAATGGAACAAATCTTTTATGGTTTTCTTAGTTGTCATAACTCATTGAAATACTTGCTTCTATAGTTAGTATTTTTGTTGCAACGTACGGACACAGGACTAGTTAACAAAATCCATTAGTTGTAACCCAAAAGAATAGTTGCTCCACGTTGAGTCCTCTCCGTGCACCGAGGAAAGCAATGGAGTCGCATGTACTATTGATCATCGCATCACAGGGATCTAGAAGAGAGCAGTTTCGCTATGTGAGAGTGATAGCATAGGAAGAGGAAATTAAACAAAAAATAGGAAGAGGAAATGGCGAGGTGAATTCTACTATCTTCTCTGCCAATGGGTCAAGCTGTTCAATGTTGGAACGACAAGCCAGCCGTCGCCGGGAGGGGCCCAAAGCGGCGATAAAAAGAAAGCCTGTAACCATTGACTGGATTTCGCTGGATCGTTCTTCCGCCGATGGTCAGGAACGAGGGCTGGGTGTTGAATTTTTTTTGTACGAATAATCTATTTTTTATTCAAAATTACAAAAATATACCCGCAGCAATATTTTTTACAGAAATAAACTTCAGTCGCCCAATAGGGGACGACTAGAGTCAATCGCCAAACAGAGAGGCGACAGATGTCCAGTCGCCCGACCCTAGGGTGACTGTAACCAGTCGCTCCCCCATTGGGCGACTTTAAGTGCAGTAGCCCAATGGGGGGCGACTGGTTGCAATCCCCCGTGAATTTTGTAAATTTTATCAATTTTGTAGTTTTTAACTGGAAACTAACCTGCTGGAGTTTGTAGCGCCGAGTCGTGCGGCACCGCATGACCTGTTGTACTGTTTAGGGTTAGGGTTTCATCGATTAGCTGCTTCGTGTTTTCACAAAATGAGGTGCAAATTTTGTATTGTTGTTTTGATAAGACTGTATATAGTTGCACAAATTTTTTGTAGTTATAAACATTACGTGTACATTTTGTTTGAGTCATTTGCTGGAAATTATGTTGTCATTTATTCCACATTTATTTGTTATTTGTTGCCATTCGTTGCAAATTACGTTTGTTGCATATTATGTGGCTACTATAGGCAATGTGCATATTATGCGTCTAATATGACAAGTACGTACACATGCGGCCACTTTAGGTAACAGCTTGCAGTAGATATACATAGATCAACCCTGCAGCAGGAGAAGACACGATAACAATAAACAGAAAATAGAACATAGCATAAAACATTACGAACATAGATGAGGATAACCTCGAACACTACAACTTGACGATAACAATAAAGACAAGAAAGAAAATAGCCCACAACATTAAAGTAATCTTCCACTCAAGTCTATCGAAACGATGCCGCATGTAGACAGGGTCGCTACCCCCTACGACAACTCTGTCATGTCGAACAATGTCGGTCCTAGTGCCCATTTTATCCTTCCACACCCAGAATCGGCAACCGCTGGGGGCTTTCTGTGATTTCACGAGAAGAAAGGTTTGTGTCATACTTGCACGATTCGAACGAACCCGAAACAATCTTACTCACCGAGTGAAAGGGGCACTTGTAGTAGTGTCGCCCAGGATTCGTGGCCGTGTGTGAGGTCTTACGTCTAACAACCCTATTGCATTTTGGGCAAATCACCGTGGGTGCCGATGAAGAGGTGCTGAGTTGACTCATATCGGTGTCCAGGGGAGTGAGCACAAAAGAAAGGTACATAGATTGGAAATAAGTAATTCAGGACGTGATGGAGAATAATGTAGGCGACTAGGTGAGGAATGGCCCCCTCTTATAGGCTTAGTGCGGGGCAGCCTGATGCACTGAGACCACAAAATAACAAGGCATCATACAGTGAGGACACGAAACAATACAAACATTGCACGTACAAAAACATAGAAAGTACTATAGGCAGAGACTTGACAAAAGAGGGCAGCTTTTTGCAGAGATATGACAAAAGAGACCAGCTTTGGGCAGTAGCTTGACAAAAGAGACCAGCTTTGGGCAGTAGCTTGACAAAAGAGGGCTTCTTTGCGTAGAGACATGACAAAAACCGGCAGCTTTGCGCAGTGACATGACAAAAGAGGTCAGATTTGCGTAGTGACATGACAAGAGAGGTCAGATTTGCGCACTGAGAAAGCTGCCCCTTTTATATTGTAACTCTACAAAGCTGTCCCTTTTGGTCTTATCACTGAGCAAAGCTGCCCCCTTTGGTCTAGTCACTGCACAAAACTGACCCGTTTTGTCTTGTCACTGAACAAAGCTGTCCACTTTGGTCTTGTCACCCACATGACAAAGCTGCCACATTTGGTCTAGTCACTGCATAAAGCTGGCCCCCTTTGGTCTAGTCACTGAGCAAAGCTGCCCCTTTGGTCTAGTCACTGCACAAAGCTGACCTGTTTTTGTCTTGTCACTGAACAAAGCTGTCCATTTTGGTTTTGTTACCCACATGACAAAGCTGTCCATTTTGGTCTTCTCACTGTGTACCCTGTTTGTTGTTGCCTGTAGGCTGTCGAGTTTGTTATAAATGGACGATGCACCCCATGGAAGTAGGAGCAGTGGAGTGTGTGAATCGAACGAATAAGTTCATTCTTTGTCGTGCAGTAGCATACAATGGCAGAGAGGGTTGGGCCAGTTGAAACGGGGTCACCGAAGGAAGACCTTCCCCTGCAAAGGAGGGAGGTCTTCTGCCCTAACTACCAATTGATACCAAACAGGCGTGATCAACCAGTATGGCCGAAATGAAAACACAAGGAGGACACAGTCGTGCAGGTTCTTGATGGCCCTTTCGATGGGGGACGACGTTTCTTCCGATGCCCACACTCCGGGGTATGAGTTGGTAATAGTATATTTTTCGTTAGTGGTAATACAACACCCATGTTAACCCTCCTTTGCAGCAGATGGCGAAATGTGACTTCACCCGCTGGATCGATCTTTCGCATGAACTCTATATTGTGAATTATGTGGATACATTATGGGAGCGAATCTTCGAGTTGAAGGCGAGAATTGACACTCTCAATGAGGACAACAATGATATCCGCGAACAGATGCAACGCGAGAGGGGCAACGAGGAGGTTGTCAACATAGCAAGTTCGTATGATCCGACATGTTGCTGCGCGAACCCTTGCTGCATGTGTGCCTGCCACAGGAAGGACGACGAGCCACGTCCAAGACGCCCTCCTTTGGAACACTCCATGTGGGTACCGAGAGGAACATTCTATCAGTAGGCGTACTTTGTGTGGTGTATGTGGAGAGAATTAGTAGCTTAATGTTGTGTGCTATTTTGTTTATGGTGTTCGATGTTGTGTTCTAAGTGTACGCTGCGAGTGTTGTTTTTATTAGTGTTGCTCCCTGTACTACTTTCAATAATTTATGTATGTGCAATTCTATCCATTCAGATCTAGATATTTTTTTTGCTGGACATGAGGAGCTTACTTGTACGGTGCCGAGCTAACTTGTACTTCTCTTTACCTTCTCGACGTGCATAACAAACGAACAGTAAACTGCACTGATGGAAACCGCAACAACGCACGAACCATTCAATTACATGCTTAACAACATTGAAAATTATTTCGAACATCACTTACCATCGTATGTACGGATCGTTCTCTAGTCAATCGTTCCTAAAAAAATTTCTTAAAATTTGTTACGCACCTACAACATACAATGAACATAAACTTTTATTACAACTCCAGCATATTAGTTTTCAGTTAAAAACTACAGAATTGATAAAATTTACAAAATTCACGAGGGAGTGCAACCAGTCGCCCCCCTATTGGGCTACTGCACTTAAAGTCACCCAATGGGGGAGCGACTGGTTACAGTCGTCCTAGGGTCAGGCGACTGGACATCTGTCGCCTCCCTGTTTGGCAATTGACTCTAGTCGCCTCCCTACTGGTCGACTGGAGCTTATTTCTGTAAAAAATATTGTTGCAAGTATATTTTTGTAATTTTGAATAAAAAATAGAATATTCGTAGGTGCCTGTGGCGCAGTGAGCCGACTCGGCCTCGTGCTCGGCAGAATCCTAAAACCGGACGTTCTTCTCGTCGCTTGTCACGCACGTAGACCACCGTGTTCTCTCTTTTTTTCATCCAAAAACTCGGCCATGTCTTTTTAGGCTGCAAATGATTGCGTTTAGATGTACTTTTTAGACGAAAACGAATAGCGAAGACGTCGACATAGTCAGTGCACACAATTTTATACTCAAAATATCATTTAGAGAATCCGTTTAAAAAAACCATCCTACTTATTTTAAGTTGTAAAATAGATAAAACAACAAAAGAGCCGGACAGTCTCTCTCCATAAGTTCATTCCTAAGGGGCTCGCACACAGACCACCGTGTTCTCTTTTTTCCCCCAAAATACTCGGCCATGTCTTTTTGGGTTGCAGCTGATTGCTTTTAGATGTACTTTTTTAGATGAAAGCGAGACGGAGATGTCGATATGATTGGCGCACACAATTTTTGTACTCAAAATGTTATTTAGAGAATCCGTTTAAAAAACCATCATTTATTTGAAGTCTTAAAAAAGACAAAAGAGCAAAAGAACCGGACAGAGTCTCTCCTTCATAAGTTCATTATCTTGCAAAAGAAGGGTATCCTCGAAAAAATTGAGGACCCATAAGCAATTTTAGAAAACCAAGGGGTTTTCTGTGGAAAAAATGAATAGCGGAGGTCTTTTTGCAAAATTAAGGGACATGTACATTATTTCAAAAAAGTAAAAGGGTCTTTTTGCAAAGAAGCTGACCTTGATGCCCTCCCCAGGGCGAATTCCCTAGGGTATAATATAGAGTATGCATGGCGGATGTCTTTTTGCAAATTAAAGGACATATACACGATTTTGAAAAAGTCGAAGAGCCTTTTGGCAAAGAAGCTGACGTGGATGCTCTCCCCAAGGAGAATCCCCGGGGTATAATATAGAGTATGCATGGCGAAGGTCTTTTTGCAGAATTGAAGGACTTGTACGCAATTTCAAAAAAGTCAAAAGGCCTTTTTGCAAAGAAGCTGACACGATGCCTTTCTAGGGGCGAATTTCCCATGGTATAATATACAGAGTATATGGGTGCAAATGGAGCGGATATTTTTCGACCGTCCGTCCGTCCGTTTTAATTCGGATACAATTTGGAGCAAATTTTCGGATATCCGAAGGTTTTGTCCGATCTGAAGCAGTCGGATATTTTTGTCGAATCTGAAATGGATTCGGAAAAAGGATTATCCGACGGATACGGAACTATTCGGATATTTTTCCGGATAGTTACCAGATAGTTTCTCCTTTACACTCTACGCTTATTAGTAAGAAATAGAATGCTTTCGGATTGAAAATATATGTTAAGCAATAAGCATACGGTTATTACTAGGACCGTGACTTACACTGGAGAAGTTGAGCCTGCTGAGAAGAAGCAGAAGAAGTGTATCTCGAAGATTTGGGACCACTATATTAAATACACGGTGATTGTTGACACAAAAATTGTGTCAAGGAGAAACAACTTTGTATGCAGTGCAATAAATGTCCTCACAAAGCTCGATGTAAGACCTTAAGGGGCACGAAGGCCTTGTGGAATTATTTGCTAAATGTAATGAAATTAAATGAACTAGTGATGTACTTGACTACTTTGCTATGGGCAATTCGTACTTTTGAACCATGTGACATATAGCTAGTTAACTACTACTTGTTTAACTAGTCTCTATTATTTACTTGCTACTTTGCTAGGTAGAATTTACTAGTTGCTTAAATTGTCCCTGTCACCATGTGAAATTTGCTTTCCCGCATTATCCGATCAACTATTCGTGATCGAAAATAACCGTATTCGGAGCGGCATATATTCGCTCTGTATTTG
Source organism: Bonia amplexicaulis (assembly GCA_036346245.1). Taxonomy (NCBI): domain Eukaryota; kingdom Viridiplantae; phylum Streptophyta; class Magnoliopsida; order Poales; family Poaceae; genus Bonia; species Bonia amplexicaulis. Next base: position 6,281,555 of record CM070736.1, on the reverse strand, counting down.
TAACCAAGAATATTCGCATTCGTATTCGTATCCGGCATTATCCATGTCCAACTCCGACTCCGACAAAAAATATGAAAAAAGAAACAGAATAAGCAATATCCGTTCGTATCCACTCCGTTTACACCCCTAATAGAGTATGCATGGCGGAGGTCTTTTTGCAAAAGTGAAGGACCTATATGCAATTTCAAAAAAGTCAGAGGGTTTTTTTTTGCAAAGAAGCCGACATGGATGCCTTCCCGTGGCGAATGGGCGAATCCTCTGGGGTATAAATATACAGAGTATAGAGTATGTATGGCGCATGTCTTTTTGCAAAATTAAAGGATCTATATGTGATTTTGAAAAAGCTGAAGGGTCTTTTTGCAAAGAAGCTGATGCGGATGCCTCCCCGGGCGAATGCCCGGGGTATAATATATAGAGTATTCGTTGGGCCGCCGAACTGTTATGGCAAGCTCGCGCGCAGCGTTCTGCTATGCAAATGCTGAGATCCACGGAAGCAGCGGATTTTGTATCCTGTTTAGGGCCTTGTCCCTGAAGGCTGCGTCAGCCCACTCCGATTTAGCCCAGTACACAGAAGCATATGGATAGGCTGGCTACTCCAATAATGTCCAGGCTGCTCCTGCTTTGTGTCGATACGATATTCTGAAGTCATCTGCAAAACCGCGACTCACGATAAGCTATGCAGCTATGGAATGTTAACCGAAAGACGAGAGCCAAAAGCAAATTGCCACAGGGGAATTCAAAGGAACGAGAGAGAGGGAAAACTGAAAAGCTTCTTAAACCACTGGACCAGAGTGCCGCAGCATACAAACTTTTGGACAGGCTGCAGATATTGGGTTACTAGCGTATCTTTCAATCTTTCGGCGTCGGCCGTGCATCATCCCCGGCTGGACTGACTCACCTGATATCTGGAAGGTAGCCACGCACCAGCCTTTTTTTTCTCGGTTCTGACTGCTTTTCAGATCCCAGCCTCCCAGGTGTGTACGTTTTCTCCAGGATGGCATGGTCCCAAAGCGCTAGGCTAGCAACGGGTCACAGTCTTGCCAGTCCACACGCGAAAGCAAACAAAAATGTTTCTGCAAGTGTGATTCCATGTTTCCATTTGGCACTATGAGTAGAATTACCTCTACAGAAGATGAAGACAGTAGTGCTCTGTGAAGGAAAAGATGTTATCTTCAGGAGCCAAGAACCGTGTACAAAAACAATTGTCTAGTATTTTGATTCCTTCTTTAGATACATATTTGCGCTTCCGTCTCTCTTTACAAAATTCATAATTTGCTGTCGAGAAAGCACGCTGACACAGCACAGGAGTCAGGACTCGGGAGAGACTTCCATGGAACAAAAAAAAAAGAACCCAGTTGGTCGTGTGTGCATTTAGGGGCAACCAGGGACAGAATTTGCTCTCATGCCCACACACATCGATCGATTTCACCATCAATAATTCATAACCCCAATCAAGGGGCAAAAAACTAGTAATTAACTCGACTAATTTGAACTAAATAAAAATAATCTACGAGGACCAGCTCCTCAAGAGAGACGGCCTCGCGAACATCTGGTCGAGCGCCACCACGACGGCCATGGCGAGCGACACGCCGAACCCGTGCTGCACCACCAGCCGGAACACGTCCGTGCCGACCGCCTCCTTGGGCCGGACCTCCGCCACTGCCCGCCTCTCGCCGTCGTACACCACGCAGCACCGCCGCGTGTACGACCCCTCCACCTCGTACGACGCCCCTCCCGCGGCTTCCGCGCACGGCGTCACGTGCGCCATCGACTTGCCGCGCCCGCTCCGCTTGACGGCGTACAAGGGCCGCCGCGTCTCCTCGCCCGCGAACACGAGCCACTGCTCGCCCTGCAGGCTGAGCCTCTTGCGGCGGACGGTGAAGGCGGGGCGGCCGGCGGGGTCCATGAGGACGACCTCGTCCCCGGACTCGGACGCGTAGCTGTCGACGCGGTAGGCGAGGTTGCCCTTGGCGTCGAACACCGTGAACCCCTTGCAGTTGAACAGCAGCGACTTGCGCCACACCGTCAGCGTCGTCGCCTCCTCCTCCCCACGCTGCACGCCGGCGCCCGGCGCGGGCACCACGTTAGGATGAACCCTCGCCATATACCGATCGATCGAAGGACTTGGAGACTGATCAGGTGGTTGCTGAGTCGTAGTCACGCAGGCTGGGTCTTGTTGGTTTTGAGTAGAGGTAGGCGGTATATATATACACGTCTGGTGTCATGGACAGAACAAACTGCACACCTGCAAAGGCGAAGGCGAGTAAACAAGGCCATGTTGCTCTGACGTGCGTGGTGGGGCAGGGGTGACATGGGGTGCTGCTTAACGACCCCCTCCCATAATAATGATTTGCTTTCGAGATCACCGCTTTAACTAAAAACAAGAGCAAACCAGTGCAGGCACGCACGTTTAATTATTTTTACTGTCAAATGTATATAATTAGGGCATCATAGGAAACTAAAAAAATGATGATGATGCATGTATATGCATAGTCAAATTTTATGCATATATTTTAAATATTTAGATTAGATATATAAAATTATATATAAATATTTCTCGAATAGTGTCTCTATAATATTCTAATTTTATTACATTTTATAAAATATATGATAGTATAAATTAGTGTTTAAAACTATATTTTTAAGGGCCGTTGTGATATCCATAACATACGTTTTTGTGATTAGAGAGAGTATTATTTTTTTTCCATCGACGCCATAAACTAACCATTGGATCATATCCGGAAACAGGCCAAACGTTTTGTGCGTGGTACATGTGGTAGATTAGATCGACCAGAGTTGTTTAATTTTTTCTTGTCTTCAGTTTATCTAGCTTGTGGGTGATAATGCGATTACGCATCAAACGTAGACACATCACCGGTCCGATCAGGACGCTCCTTGTTCATTAGTATATTCATGTACTGCATCATAGAATTACGGATGCTGGGCCCGGGCTTGACACGCGGCAGGAGGCGAAGCTTTGGGTGGGTAGAACTTATATTAGTGTGCTGTTCGGTTGGACTGAAATAAGCTACTAATATTGTACTATAGCTGACTAAAATTATACTGTAATTGATGATGTCTTATTTAACGTAACTAAATTTGAAATAGAGAAAACATGTTAGCACATTACGGATAATACAAATAAATACGGGAAAAAAGAACAGGCAAAAAAACTCAAAAATAGCTAAAAGTCATAAAAAGACAAAATTTAGAAATAATAAAAAATAAGCCAAAGACAAAAGTTCAAACCGAAATGAGCGAGCCTAGATCATATTCTTTGAGCTTTTACCTTACGGTATTTGGGCTTTCAGAAAGTCCACACAGACAAGATGTTTTTTTAGTTGGATTATTCTTTAGTCAGATTCTTTAAACAGTTTTTTTAGATTAAAATTATGTATCATTCATATCGACATCTATTGTTATATAAAAAATATAGATAAAATTATCGACCGTATCTAAAAACCATCGGCCGCTAAAAAAGAGAGACTAGCCCCGCTCGTTTCGGCTTAAGCTTCTGGCTTATTTTTCACTATTTATAATTTCGTCTTTTTCTGAATTTTTGGCTTTTTTTGAGCTTTTTTGCCGGTTCTTTTTTTTTGCCGTATTTGTTTGCGTTGTTTGTGATGGGCTAACAAATTTTTTATATTTTTTAATTTTTTTAAATTTAATTATGTTAAATAAGCCTCTGTCAGCTACAATGTTTTTTCAGCCAGCTACAATACTTTTTAGTCTTAAGCCACCAAAAATAAGCCAAAATGATCACCACCTAACAAGCGTGGCCGGCTCTGCTCAGACAGTGAGTCGTACTAGCTAGTCGCTTGGTACTCCATATAATGGTCGGCTGAAGTTTATTGCAGACGAGGAATTCTATTGGTGTAACAACACGGGATTATTGGTTCATTAACGTATGGTCGTATGGTGAACGATCGAGGGATTGATCGATGTTTGCGTTAGCGATTAACTAGCTTTGCTGGTCATGACGAAAATGATGAATGGACTGGTTACACTGACGAGCTGGAAGCTAGTACCGAACATCACTTTTGTTTGCATTCTAGAAGTCGTTGGCCGATTCAGCTGCTTGCAGCCAGCCCAGACTGCTGAGAAAAAAAACAAAGATTGAGAAGTTAAGAGCCATCTGTACGTTATTGATTGGTTTGGCTTGGTGTTAAAACTAAACTATATTGGAGAACGACTAGAAATACCTGTACTACTACGGGTGTATACTTATGATTTAACCAATCATTGGAATCGGATATTCTTGTAATCTTGTCATTATAGTACTAATGCAGGTATAAACAAGGCGAACTTACGTATGCAAAACATGTTCGAGTGCAACACATGGAGCAGAGGGATTGGCTCTCGGGTACTCGCGCGATAGACTAGTATTAATTTGTTTGACAACTCAGAAAATTACACATGCTAGTTTTGAATCAACAAATCATGCCGAACTGAAACAAGATTAACGTAATGTTAATCTTCAACCGATAATCTACTGTCCTCTACACGTGGCATATATTGTAGAAGGTATTTTTGACACATATCCGGCGCATCCTACCCTATGGCAAGCGGTCATGCATCCCCTCTAGAAGCATTCAAATGATCATGAAGAGGTAGAGGGATACCACGGGGAAACCTATAGTACCAGTGTCAGAGGATGCCTTGATCAACTATTTATTTTAATCTTGTTTTAAGAGCCTTGTCTCATAAAGCTTCAGTTATATATTAGCCCAGCGTCCGCTAATGCGAATATGTACATTTGTGATATGATCTCGTTCCGGCATATATTAGATGTCGCTCGGTTAGATTGAAATAAACTAGTTTATGACTGAAATTATATTGTAGCTGTCTGAAATTACACTGTAACTGATGATAGTTTATTTGACGTAACTAAATTTTAAAAAATTTAAAAATGGAAAAAACATGTTAGTCCATCATGAACAATGCAAATGAATACAGGAAAAAAAGAACCAACAAAAAAATTAAAAAACCAAAAAATTAAAATTTATAAATAGTAAAAAATAAATCAGAAATCAGAAGCTCAACCCCAAGTGCACAACTGGTTCTTCACCTTTTCCTGTTCCTTCTGACTTTGCAGCTAGTGTAAGCGCTATCGTTCTCGGTGGGGCATCAACGTTTGCAGCAGTACGTACGTACTTGTTGATGCACCACCCATCAAACGGGTGAGCGAGGGACCATGTGAGGTACTTCAGAAATATTTATGATACATAATTATTAATTATCAATGTTTATGGCCTTCAAATTTAAATTTGTAAAAGATTTAGATTTTTTTCAAGTTTTTGTTTCTAACGGTTGAGCGGTCACACTGACTAGGCATATCCATTTGATCAGTTGGTTGAGTGATCAGACTAGTTGAGATATCGGTCGGACTAACCGTTCTCTGATTTCAATAGTTATTTCTGAAATGTGGGGTTTTGATAGAGGATTGGGTAATTTGGTCATAGGTCAATGCATTCATACTGCATGAAGTATATTTTAACTAATGTGGGTTAAGTTGTAAAGAACTTAAGCTCAAAAATGATTTATTTATTTTTGGATGTACAAAGAGGCTTGAAGTCAACCATACTCAACGATAAGGACCGGGATTACTCTTATAGAGGAGCCGAGGTCCAGAATAATCAATGATACTGGGGTGAGATGGTTGAGTTCAAAAGTGGTACAGAAAAGGCAAGAAATGTTGAAAGAAAGGTACGAGCGACGGATTGCACTAAGTAGCTTAGTTGGTCCAAGTGAGGCATGGTTCAGTGGAATCGAAATGGAGAGACTTACCAACACGTGGCAGACCATTGGTGTATCTACACATAGTAAGTATGACGATTGCTTGCAAGGAAGGTGAAGACCGAGTCAAGGTGAGGGTATTTTGGTAGTTTGCCAAATACCGAAAACTTCGTTGAATCAAAACCATAGCGCTTGAGCAGCATTTAAGAAAGTGGTTTAGAGGGTTAGGGATGGAGACTTGTGGCTAACCATTTCTAACTATTCTTGAGTTAGGGTTAGAGTTTGAGTGAGAAGAGTGCGTACTGCAGTGTGCTCTCTTATCCTTCTTATGGAGTGGTTGTAAAATATTCATCTATAAGTAGCAATATCATCAAGTTTGTTCCTCTCACATGAATCCTTCTTGTCATGGTTGATTTGATCTTGTTCATATTGGTTCTTTGTCTCTTCTCCACTCTTCTTGATCTTGTTGGTGCCAAGGATATGTAAGTGATGGAAATAACTCGTGTAGATCAAATTCCATTCATCTAGGCGTTGTGGTTTATAAGATCTTGAATTTGCCCGGTTCTTACATGTTTTGGCCCCCCTTTTTAAGAAATCGTGATATGTGGGTTTTGACTTTGATTCGTTGGCTAGTTTTGCTTACTATGACATATGAGAATACATGTAGAGCCATCTTGGTTATTCTTAACCCACAAACAAGTTGTTTATTAAGATTTTGATATTTGCCCGAATTTAGTGCAACATTGCATGTTCTGAGAAAAAATTAGGATTTTAACCATGATTCTTTCTAATATTGGATGTAATAGGTTATTGAGACCCTTAGTAAGGTGCGTGTAAAGCTTGATATCTTTTGACCTTGGATTTTGAATATTGCACTAAAAGTGATTTAGACTCGGACTGATTTTCTGTTTTGAGAACATGAGAGCAGTCAGACCGCTCTTAGACCCGATCAGACCACCGACTTGAAGCCGGTCACACCATCGATCTGTGTCCGGTCAAACCAACCAGGTGCAGTGTTGTACATCCTAGTTGTTTTTCAAGTTGTTGCTTGATTGTAGGCCATGAAATCTGAGCTTCTTAACTCTTTAATTCTGGAATAAAATATTTTTTGTACTTTGAGAAAAATTTAAAACGATACTATTTATCGCTCTTGCCTGTCCTACAGTGAGCAATCAGCTGGTCTCCTCCGTTGGTAAGATGCTCCACGATCGATTGAGATTGGGAACCGTTCTTGTGGAGACCGGTTACCATAGCACAATGATTTTGTCCATAATTTCCGGCCTAATCAATCAATTTTCTGATGTCCGGGTGCGTTGGAAGAACCCAATCAATAGAACTATTCTGCATTTCAAATCAAGGTGCTGGCAGTGCCAACGAAGGTTGGGAATCCACACTACAATTGTCCTAGCACTAGTAAATTACTAGTATTGAGTATAGTTTCATTTTTGTTCCCCTTTTGATAATCTGTGGACTCTAGTTTTGCTTTAATTAGCAAAGGTCTTGCTGAACCTCAGCAATTTTGTATTTCAAAACAAATGTATGTTCTAATATATCATATGTAGATATTTAGTCTGATAAGTAGGCCCACTTACAGAAATAATCCGAAATTTTCAAATTTTTGAATCTTTATTGGAATTTCTTTTGAATTTGATTTCTTTCCCAATTCGGCAAGTCTCCAGTGAAAACCGCTTTCCTTTCTCGTCTTTCCGCTTTCTCCATTCGCTGTCGCATTTTGGGGAAGCCGCCTTCTCCTCACCGCCTCTCTGCAACTGCTCCACGCGTCGCACCACTGTTCCGCCGGATTGCGGCCGCCTCCGCCCGCGCGTTCACACTGAGCTAACACCGGGTCCCACCCGTCAGCCACCAACTTTGTTTCCCTCCTCGCTCCGCGCGCCGCTGGCTTGCGCTCGTGCTCTATCTCCAACGCGACACACCACCTTTCTTCTTTGTCGTGTGCGCCCATGTCGTACCGTAGCCTTCACTCCCTCGTCAACGTTTGCAGGAAGCCAGTGCCACCTCCTCCCGCTCCTGAGCGTCAGTAGACCCCTGCCTCTTTTCGGTCGCGTGCAAGAGACACTGCCGAACTGCCTTACTATTCCCACCGCCTCTCCTCGCCTTTATAACCCAATTGCCGTCTCAGAGAGCCCCACGTCACTCCTCACAACTCATCAGAACCACCTAATCGTCCACCGTCGCTCTACATCGCCGCCATTTCTCTCCCCTACACTGGTAAGCCTCTCCACCCAATCTCGTGATTCAGTTGATGCTTTTCAATTCCTAACAACCAGAGGACCTTTAAGCCACTAGGAACTCATAGCTTAACTCACTGAGCCTGTCCTTGATATCTTCCTCGCCAGCACCGTGCGCCGCCGCCAAACATTAGGGGATCTCCGTGGACAGCCCAGCACAAACCATCCTAGTTAGAGCCACCACAGCTACTGAGTTCGCCTTGTCCTGTAGGTGGTTAAAACCCTAACGCTCCGCCAGAACTTCAACGGAGCTGCCCTATGTCATGCCTCTGCCTGCAAAATCGCTCCTCAACACCAGCAAAAATCACCGCCTCTCAATCTTGGCCAACCTCAAAAATGGAATCCCCGTGGCCCCAGGAACCCTCCCGTTGTCGCTTGTTGCTGTTTCGACCATGGATTCTCCGGTCGCCCCTCTGCTTGAGTTCTTCGGCCGCCCTCCGGCCGCTCCTCTGATTGAACCCTCCGACCACATTGTAATCGAGAGGGCTTCGACCGCTCCACTTTTGAGTTCAACACTCGAACCGCTCGAATGCCATTCGGTGCGCTTGAACCGCTCGATTGTTGTCCTATCTTTTGAGCCACTTGGACGCAACCCGATCTCCATACCTACTCAGACGTCATCCAATCTCCACAGTAACTCGTTCACCATCCGACCTTCGCACTTGGCTACACGTTGTTGTTACGACCATGTTGTGGTTTACGACCATGTTGTCATTACGACCGTGTTGTGGTTCACGAGCATGGTGTGGCTTTCAACCACGCTATGGCTTACGACCATGATGCGGTTTACAACTGCGCTGTGGGTCATGACCACACTGAGTGCTCAGTTTTCATAGTCGTAACCCGGTTACGACCACATCCTTCAGCTCCACCAATACCTCTGACCACCTGAGTACTCGTAAAGTTCTCCGAGTACGAACAGTAAAACCCGCGATGAATAATATCAAACCCGTTACAGTTCATCCGAAACCCTAAAATCACAAATACCTTCGTTTTGACCGTTTCAACCCCGTGAATCCATTTCCAATCTCCGTTTTGTCAAATCAAGCCTCGATAAAATCTAAACTCACACTATTCTAAATTCAAGTGTCCACTTCCAAAATTTGTCCAGCGCGTATATAACCTTTTTGATTGCCCTGAGCTTATCTAGTCCAACTCTAACCCTATCAGCCAACCAAGCACTGTTGAACTCCAACTACCCAACCCATTTTATTTTATGTCTTTTCTTGTTATTTATTTGTATTTTGTTCACAACTTGCATTCTGCAAGGCAGGAACTTATTTGACCGCGTTTTCAGCGCTAGTGGATGGACCAAGCGAGTTGGTCAACTGAAGGGCAGCAAAAGCAAATGAAGTAAGTTTGAAGCCGGTAGAGAAGATCGAGAACAACGGGAAGGAGGCAAGTCACATGTTTTTTATCATATTGAACCTACATTTTTTTATTATTTATTTATCAGTAATTCCATGATCTTGTATTTGTGCGCTGATATTTTATGTACAATAAATGTTTAGAATGACATGATATCTAGTTACATCCTACCACTGAAAAAATCATGTTTACTTTAATGGCCACATTCACCTTGACAAGACTTAGTAATGCTAAATTTAATATTTAAATGACCAAGGTAGTGTAGGAAACTTAATTATTTCATACTATTGTTTAACATTTCATTTTGCCAGAAATTTGCAAAAGTATTTCTTGGAAATTGATTATCATGTGTTGGCTTTTGGTCGGTAGAATTATTAAGATGTCTCTAGGGTAAGGGGGTCTAGTGGAAAGCCACAAGGTGACTCTCGTCCATGACCTCACCCTAGATGGAGGTTTGTTTAGATAATGTCTCAGAGTAAAGTGACAGTAAAGTTGGAGAAAGTAAGGATGACCTTATGCTAAGCAAAGAATATAGTGATCGCCCAACCACAAGTTTTGACTCGTTAAACCTGGTTTAGTAGCTGTTCAAATCGATTGAATCTCTACATGAGTATAGGAGAGTTAGTATGGAAGCAGTAAAACCATACTGAACAACGGTAGATTCCTCTCAGGACGGGCATGAGATATCTAGCCGTGTCGGTGGATACCCGGGTCTGAGTTGGAGGTCTACCGGGTAGAGCCTATATATTGAGATGAGCAGTGAAACGGCCTTATTTTCTTAACTCAGTCATGAGGGTTAAGAAATTCTTGTGGGTAAAGCTGGGCAACTCTACGGAGTAATCACAATAGTATCTTGAATACGACGTGCTTCCGGTAAGAGAAGCTATGTTCATGAGTGATTCCAACCAGCAGTCATAAGTAGATTTGGAAATGAGTTGAAGATGCTGAGGTCTGTTAATCAAGTCTTGAAACCCCAAATTCTTAAGTAGTTGTTATTCTTTTGTGTTTAAAAATATTGTAAAACAAAACTACATCCACATATTATAACAGAACAACTATACTACCATCACTTGAAAATCCTGGCAAGTGGATATATAGCATTTACCCATGTGATTTGCTGAGTACGGTTGATTATACTCAGTCTTACAAAGTTTCCACCACAACAAATATCAGAGGAAAAGAGAATGCTGCAAGTTTTCGTGTTAGGGTTACGACCGTATTCAAGCGTTCCTGTGGAGTTTTCTTCAGGTTTTTTGAATGTAAGTTAAGTTTTGGGCTTAGACGCACGTATTGTTACTAAAGTTGACCATTAGGTTTAATTTTAATCAAATTAATATCTTTTAGTTGTTCGTGAGCACCTATGATACTCTCTTTATCCGTAACTAAACTCCTGAGCTGTTACGGGTGGTACAATGTTCTTGTTCTAAAAAATAGGAACGTTACACTTACCCACTAATCCTGTTTTTTCAAGGACAAAGACACAGTTAAGAAATATATTACGAAATTAGCCCTTGCTTGCCATTATCGACACTGGCAGACCCTTTGCTCGAGAAGTTCATCAGTGGCAACATTTCCTTTTAATCTTTAGATTTTATAAAGATGTCTGTAGTGTGCCAAACCTACACCTTGTTGGACTCATGACTCAGTGCACTCATCACCCCACTAAGCGTTTGCTCCGTACTAATGCATGCATCCGTTGCTAGATATTGAAAAGTAAAATCACAGCTTCCATAATTAATAGGGTTCATCCGCATGGTGATTCTATGGTTGGCGGTTTTTTTTTTTGAAGGGATAAGAAATAAACTGAGAAAGGGCAGATGAGCAGATCGCGGTACATAGTACTACCAATACAAGGCCAAAATTATAACCTGATTAAGGTGCCGTTTGGTTGGACTAAAATAAACTAGCTTATGATTGAAATTATACTGTAGCTGAATTGAAACTATATTGTAGCTGATGGTGGTTTATTTGATGTAACTAGCTGTTTGGTTGGGCTAAAATAAACTAGCGTATGATTGAAATTATACTGTAGCTGAACTGAAACTACATTATAGCTAATGATGGTTTATTTGATGTAATTAGATATAAAAAATTAAAAATAGAAAAAACATATTAGCCTATCACGAACAATGCAAACAAAAACAGGAAAAAAATCAGCAAAAAGCCAAAATAACCAAAAAATTAGAAAAAAATAAAATTAAAAAAATAAAAAATAAGTTAAAAGTCATAAACTTAAACCGAAATAAGCAGTTCATAAGTTCGCAATGGCAAGCATGGCAAAAGCAACTGCGATTCTGATTCCTGCGACGGCGTCCCGGCCAGTCCACGCTTAAGACACAATGATGGTCCGAACACCCGACTTGACGCCCGTCACTCTCGTCGGCAAGGGGATTAATACGCACAGCCTAATTGCATGACCACAACTAAGCAGCCATCATGGTGTCGTGTCTGCGTGTCCCAGTGGCCTTCGGCCCCCCCTCTAATTGCCCCGAGAAACCAGGCAGCATGTCCCCAACAGCACAATCTCCGCCCCGACACCGTCGCTCTCGGACAGATCTTCCCCGTGCCCACCCCTCACGCCTCGCGCGTCCATCGATACCTCTCCACGCGTTTAGCTCGGCCGAGCCTGAGCGGCCGCGCGCACAGTCACACTGCCGTGTTCCCTCTCGCCCGCGTCGCGAAGGGGGGCTTCGCTTGCGTTGCGTGCTGCGTGGATCACTGTATAGGACGCTGTACTGGACTGCTGGTCTTCCCGTGATCCAGTGGCGAAGCCAGGAATGAAATTGAGGGTGGGCTGAACTATTTATAAGTCTAAACTAAGTTGACACAAAATTAGTCTTTTACTCATATAAAATTTTAAATTCAAATAGAAATTATATATTAAATGAAGACAAACAATGAAAAGTAGAGAAATAGAAAGTATGTACTTTAATAATAGAAAGCGCCATGAGTGCGGAGTAGTGATAAGTCACTTATGTGTAAAACATATCAAAATTAGTGATATAATAGAAAATTATGAATGATAATAAAAATTTAGATCATATGAAACATACCAGAATTAAACTAATTTGAATCACGAGATAAATAAAAACAAAAGACGACATCTTTTTCACACTCTATCCAATGTTCTTATCATTTTCACGGCAGGGAGCTCGTGCGCGGTGCCTTGAGGCACGTCACGGAGGACCACATCATCGCGGAGTGACGGTAGAGGGAGAAGATCAACCAGAGGTTCATCGAGCTCTCCACCGTTATCCTCGGATTCAAGAAGGTTCATATATTTCACTTTCTTTCTTCTTCTTTTCTTTGATTGATTATCTCTTCTTTAATTTTATGATTTTCACTGCTACTCCTCCTCTTCGTCCTTATTTTTTTGATTTATATATATTATTTCACTTTCTTTCTTTCTTTGATTGACTGATTAGCTCTTTTTTAATTTTATGATTTTTCACTTTTTCTCCCCCTTCTCGTTATTGTCTTCTTTAATTTCATACTTATTATTAATCTTTTCATTAAAAAGAGCTAGCTTCACTTTAAATTTATTAATTTTTTTCTATTTTTATTCTATATAAAATTGCCACCGGGGGAGGTGAGGCTGAAGCCTCACCAAGCATCCCCGGTGGCTACGCCCCTGCCGTGATCCCAAGGCAGCTGGCCTCGGTGACGTCGCGAGTTTAGCGTCGGCCCCAGGGCGCGGCTATCGGTCGATCAGGAGAGAGCAGAGGCGTTGGAAAGAGCACAGGGCGCCTGTGGGATCCATGCGCAACAAGCCATGTGGAGACAAACAAATCATGTGAGCGGATGGAGCGGAGTTGGTGATTCCAAGAAAAAACTCTGTATTAGTGCCGCCGGATAGATGGATGGGAGGACGTACGCAAGCCATCTCTTGGCCTTTCCGATCGATAGCTAGCAGCTAGCTACTGAGGACTAGTGCTTCTGCTCTATAATTTTCTTGGGGCGATCGTTCTTTCCGTGATTCTGCTTATTTGGATTTAGATTTCTGACTTTTAACTTATTTTTTACTATTTCTAAATTTTATTTATTTTTCTGAATTTTCGGTTTATTGTTTAGCCCTTTTGCCGATTCTTTTTTTTCTCGTATTTGTTTGTATTATACGTGATGGGCTAACTTATTTTTTTATTTTTTATTTTTTCGTATTCGTTTATATTATACGTGATGGGCTAACTCATTTTTTTATTTTTTATTTTTAAAAATTTAATTATGTCAAATAAGTTATCATCAGCTACAGTGTAATTTTAGCTAGTTACCATAAAAATTTAGCTATAAATCATTAAAATTTAACCTAACCAAGCACCACCTTGGGCCCTTCCCAATCTTCATTTGCACGCATGAGCGCGTGACATATATATAGGAGTGTACACTAGGGGCTTTCTTTCCTTGTCGGTGACGACGGTGAGTGATTTCTGTGTGTCGCTAGATCTGTGAAGTTTGGTTCAGAGACCAGACCAAGGGCTTCTTATCTTTCCAAAAACTAAATTATGTAAGGACTTATTTCAAACGGTTTTAGCTTCTATTTTTTTACTTTCAATTTATTTAAGTTAGAAGACACTTGAAACACACCGATTTTTAATTTTAGCTTATTTTGTCTTTTTTCGTCTTTTCTTTTTTTCACTTATTTTTTTGCATTGTCCGGGACGATATAACATATTTTTTAAAAAACTTTATTTTTCTATGTTTTTTTATTTTTTATTAGAAAAAATTAACATTCGTTATAATACAATTTCAACTAAAAGACAACAATCACTATCAGAAATTTAAGCTATAAGCTAGTTAGAGCACCACATAAATCTCGAAGCAACACTGCCAGTACTAGCATGCCGTTACAAATCAGACCTTCAACGCGATTTAGATTGTTCATGATCTCCGCTACGGAAAGTGTATTTCCTGCGTGATTCCTAACTACAGACGGGCGTAAGGACTGTGTGCGAGCGCACCACAACATGTCGACACGCTTTCAGAAAAGAGAGGGCAATGGCAAGATGCGTGAGATATCAGGACTCAGAGCCCGAACAAATAGCCCGATAGCTGACGGGCCAACATAATGAACTAGGCCAGCAAAATATTCAGGCCGTCTGACTTCCGAGAGGGCCGGCCTAAAAAAAGAGAGGTTAAGCCTAATACTCCTAGCTCTACCTGTATTTACAGTCCCCTGGTGCTCGTCCACGCACGAAGAACCCTAGCCGCCAGAGCCTGCCGCCGGCCACAACTCCGTTGATCCGCCGTTGGCCCCTCTACCCTCTTCCCTGGCATTCTCGTCGATATTGAGTGAATGAGGGACCCGTTGATTTCCAGGAGTAATATTTTTTTTAGTATTCTTCTATTTTTTTCTAGATCAAGTTGTTCTAGTTTATTCTTCTCCGGTGAATTTGTTGGATTTTTATTTACCCATGATGGGTTTTATCATACCAACTTATCTCGACGACGATGACGACGCCTACGCCTACGCTGGATATAGATAACGCCCTGAGTTTGGTATAAATAAATCACCTCTAATTTTTCTCTGATAAATGATATTGTTTTCAAGGCATAGGTCCTATACACCAATGAAGATCATCGACAATCTACTTTTTGTTAACGTGATCATCAGCAATCATAATATTATTGCAAGATCCAGAGTCTTCGGCGAGGAAGATAAAAAAAAACACAGTACATTCATCGACTCAATGACTTAGGTCCTGCTCAAAAGAGTTTTTTTATGGCTTATGGCTAAAAGTACTATAGCTGGCTGAAAAAAATACTGTAGCTGATAGAGACTTATTTGGCATAATTAAATTTAAAAAAATTTAAAAATAGAAAAAACATGTTAGCCCATCATGTATAATGCAAACAAATATGAGAAAAAAGAACTGGAAAAAAAGCTCAAAAAACCAAAAGCATAGAAAAAAACGCAATTTATGAATAGCGCAAAATAAGTCAGAAGCCAAAAATTCAAGCTAAAACGAGCGGAGCCTTAATAGTGACATGTTGTTAATTTATAATCTTCAATGTAAAAGTTGAGTCCTTGTGTACTTTATCCATGAGTTGTTAATATAAATAAAAGATCTTGCTAAAAAAATCTATATGTATTCGAGCATATTTTTTAATGCGATTTTGCTGCATGCAGAATTGCCTAACATTTTGAGCAAATCATGAGCTTATGTTTGGACACTGTAGTATGCATAACGATTGCAAAAGGTGACAAGAAATTCACACGCCCATATCCAAAAGAGGGAAGATCGGGTTAGACTTCCATGACCAAGATATAGCATTTGACTCGCGCGTGCAAAACACGGACAAATAAAGAGAACTAACGTATTTGCATATCTGAAATAACAATGAAAATACCATTGTTCCTCCTCGACACCAAATCTGATCCAACACGGTCTTCAATAATCTGATTTATTTGGTTCAGATATTGAATTGTGTGGAACGGACAGGCAGCTAGCTGGTCGATAGGACAGTAACCTCTCCTTTCACATTCCACGATAGAAACAAGCTGCTACAAACCCAGTACAGGGTAATTCATGCACTAGACAGAATGATTCGGAAAGAACACTATACGCTACAGAAATGAGAAGAAAAACCAAAATCAAAACGACGAAGTCCCTGCGTGCCTCAGAAGCCTACGTTGCCACTAGACCATCTGCTGTTGGCCGTCGATGATGCGGCGCTCGTCCGGTGCGCCCCGGACGACGCCGACGTCGCCCGCTGGTTGGCATTGCTCACGTACTGGCGCACCGGGTCGCTGTTCACGGTGGGCGCAGCGGCAGCCGTGGGCGCCCCCGCCACCACGTACTGCTTCACAACCAACACCGTCATCGCGAAGTCCGACGACACAAGCGTGTCACCGATGGGCCCCAGCTCCGGGCACTCCATCCAGTCCCCCAGGGCGGACGTCATCGGCGACCCGTTCTCGCCAGTGTTGGAGTCCTGATGTTGGTCTCCGGTTGTCGTTTGAGTCGTAGAGTTTATCTCTAGCTATGAAAATTTAGTTTAAAGCAGAGTTAGTTTCAGAGTTCAATTTCTGAGTTTTAGCTTATATCTCTAGTTGAGTTTGTATCGGATTTAGTCAGTATTGTAATCTATCTCTAAGATGTAAAGTTGAGTATAAATATGGAAGAAAACCCAAAAAAGTGTGCTGTTTTGGCACCGTAAACTTCTGCCCAGATCTGATTTTGTTGTTACTGATCAACATATGGCAATGTCGCCGAATCGTTGCAAGCGCAGGTGATTGTAATCGAAGTTCACGAGTACGTGTAAACCAGTTGAATTTCACGAGTACATGCAAACCAGTCGAAGTTCATGAGTGCGTGCAAACTAGTCGAAGTTTATGAGCACGTGCAAACCAGTCGAAGGCTACGAGTACTTGCAAAGAGGTCGAAGGAGCGGTTGAAACTATCATCTGGTATCAAAGCCTCGTGTCAAGGATTGGGCTGTCGAAGATCAAGATGGCGGAGGAAGGATCGGTGTCGCTCTAGTATTTGGTCCTTAGCTCTGAGAATTATCCTGTGTGGGTAATGAAGATGAAAACAAATATGTGCGCCTAGGGCGTCTAGGCGATGTTGATCCCAAGGCAAAGGAGGTGGTCGATGACAAGCTCGATCAAATGGCATTGGCTATCATCTACCAGGCAGCTCCTGGTTCAATGATGAGTCAGCCGGTCGGGAAAGAAACAGCACGTGAGGCATGGGAATCACTTCATGTCATGAATGAAGGCATGGATCGTGTCAAGGAGGTTCGCCTGCAGGCTTTGCGAAGCGAGTATGAGAATACGCAGATGGGTGAGAACTAATCTGTGGATGAGTTTGCTGCAAAACTCATCGCACTTGTGAGTGAGATTCGGCCCCTTAGTGACAAATTGGAGGAAAGCATTGTCGTGAAGAAGTATTTGCGGATCCTTCCAGAGAAGTTCCTCCTGATGGTCACGACGTTGATGTACTCAAACGATCTCCTGAAGATGAAGGTTGAGAAAGTGACTTGGTCTCTCAAGACACATAAGGAGCTCCTGAAAGGCTATAAGGTGAGGAATGATCAAGCGCTTCTTACAAAAACCGATATGAAGGCTAAGATCAAGCAGGTTCGTAGGGATTAGCCTCAGTACCATAGGGGCGCGGGTCTACAACATGGCGTGGCCAAGGTGCTCGTGGCCACGGCCATGGCCGAGGAGGTCGAGGAGGCAATACTGGTCGTAGGGAGAAGTTTGAACGTGGAAACAATGGCTTCATTCGAGATAAGTCAAAGGTAAAAGTGTTTTGATTGCGACAAATTTGGCCATTATGCTTCAGAATGCCACATCCATATCAAGTGTCATGGGTGTGACAAGTATGGATATCATGACTCTGATTGTTATAACAAGAAGAAGAAGGATGATGTCAATCTCACACGGACTCGGGAGGAGGATGAACCGGCATTACTTTTGTTCTCGATCTTCTCTATCGGCTTCAAGCTTACTTCATTTGCCTTTAATGCTCTTCAATTGACCAACTCGCTTGGTCCGTTCACTAGCGTAGAAAATATGGTCAAACAAGTTCCTGCCTTGCAAAATGCAAACTAGAAACAAAATACGAATAAATAACAAGAAAAGACATAAAAGGAAATGGGTTCGGTGGTTGGAGTTCAACAATGTTTGGGTTGACAGGGAGGGTTAGAGTTGGGCCAGATAGGCTCAGGATGGTCAAACGGGCTATAAATGTGCTGAACGGATTTTTGGAAGTGGATGATTGATTTTAGAACTGTGTGAGTTTAGATTTCATTGAGGTTTGATTTGACAACGGAGGTCGGAAATGGATTCCCGGGGTGGAAACGGTCAAAACGGAGGTATTTTTGCAAATTCGTGTTCTAATGAACATTAACGGGTTCAACAATGTTCATCATGGATCTGGTAGCTACAGTACAGGGTTCAAACAGTAGCGGGTCGATTTTTGTGTGAACAGTACTCAACAGTACTGGGCTCGGTCCAAAATCGCGTAAGCAATCCGGCCCAACCGGCGCGCACGTGGACCGTTGATGGTGACGCGGACGGTCGAGATTGAGCCACGCCGTTGTCTCCTATCTCTCCCCCCATTTCCTGGTGCTACAGTATGACGGAGCAGAGCAGCAGTGGCGGTGGCCAATTGAGCGTCGACGAAGGTCGCTGACGGCAACCAAGGTCATGTACGTGCTCCTTAGAGCCTTGGGGTTCCATTTTTGAGGTTTTACGGACTGAAGGGGCGGTGGTTTTAGCCAGCGGTGAGGGAGACTCCAAGGTATAGGGCCATGGTATAAGGACTCTCCGGCAAGATTCCGACGAGGTGGCCAGGATTTTTACCATGTGCAAGCTCGACGAACCTAGTAGGAGTGCTAGCTTCAGCTGGGAAGACCCAATCAAAGCTGTCCACGGAAGACCCTCTACGCACGGCGGTGACGAACGACGCCGGTGAGGAAGAGACTGAGGAAAGGTTCGGTGAGTTGGGCCATGAGTTCCTAGTGGCCTAAAGGTCCTCTGGTTGCTAGGAATTGAAAAAGCATCAATTGAATCACGAAATTGGGTGGGGAGGCTTATCGGTGCAGGGGAGTGAGATGGTGGCAGTAGAGCGGTGGTAGACGATTAGGTGGTTTGGTGAGGTACTAGAAGTGTTTTCCAGGCAACTTGGGTGCTCGGCTAGGCTAAAAAGTAGGAGGATGACGGTGGGAACAGTAGGACGATTTAGCGTTCTCTCGCGCGCGCGGATGGAGCGAGGCAGTGGAGAGCCTACCGTCGTGCAGGGGTACAGGGTGAGGTGGCTCTGGTTCCTTGCAAGCGTTGACAGGGAGTGAAGACTGCGGTACGGCGCGGACGCGTGCGACGACTGGGCGAGGCGGTGAGCCGCGACGGAAGAGCGCGAGCACGCAGGGAACGGCACGTAAAGCGAGGAGAGGAACGGAGCTAGGGACTGACAGGTGGGGTCGCGAACGGAGGTTGTGTGAACGCATGGGCGGAGGCGGCCGCAAATCTGGGCGTCGACCGCGCGGCGCGTGGAGGCGGTTGAATAGAGAGGCGGCAGCGCACGGAGGCGCCAAAAGAGAAAAGCACATTCTCAAAGGATTGCCAAATTGGAAAAGAAAAACGAAATTCAAAAGAAAATAAATTTTTTTCAAAATTTGGGTTATTTCGTAGTCCAAGCAGCTTCCAAATAAATGAAATATCAACAGCACAGTATCCTGCCGGCTCTGTGCACACGAAGCTACCTAGAGCCAGAAGAACAGCCACAACGTGGCAACGCTATGAAAAAGAGGTAAGAAAAAGGAACCCCACACCTCCAAAAATATTAAAGCAAGCAAACCTCACGCGAACTGCCTCTGCCTCTGCCTCTGCCTCTGCCTCCTCTCCTTCCCGGCATCGCTTCCCTTCCGTCTTGTCCATACTTCCCGCTGCTTCCCACCTCCGCTTTGACCGCCTCCCCCTTATCTCCCTCCCTTCCACGCACCCGCACGCGTACACGCGCGGACCGATGTCAATGTGGCGCTTCTCCCGCTCCCTCCTCCGCGCCGCCACCGCGGCCTCCGCCTCGCCGTGTGGCGCCCTCCAGCGCTGCCGCTACGCGTCGCTGCCGGCGGCGGCGGAGGCTGCCGTGGGGAAGGACGGGGAGGCGGAGGTGACGGCGGAGGAGGCGAGGCGGCTGATGCGGCTGACGAACGTGGAAGCGCTGAAGCGGCGGCTGGGGGGCGGCGAGGTGATCCCGTATGCGGAGCTGCTGCGCGCGTGCGAGGAGGCCGGCGCCGCCCGGACGCGCGCCGACGCCGCCGCGCTTGCCGCCGAGCTCGACGAGGCCGGCGTCGTGCTCCTCTTCCGCGACAAGGTCTACCTCCAACCCGACAAGGTCAGCTCACTTGCTCACCCACCTCGCATTGCGACTCTTGTAGTCCCAACATTTTCTCTTCTGCTTTTGTTTGCTGCGTTCGCGGCTCGGTTCCTCTTGGCGACTCGTGGGGATTTCCCGATTCTAACCATCCGTCCGTCATTTCTTCTCCCGTATGGCCCGGTTCCATGCGGGCCGGCACCGAAATTCTTAGGAAGGCGTTTTCGATGAAACCAAGAAAGACATTGAAGGATATCATTGCGCACCCCCCAAAGGCCATTGGGCGCCTAACGGCTCAAGTACAGACAGATCTGTGCACCCCTTGGCCCTTGTTCCGATTGCGACCTGCAGGTGTTCGGTAGATTTCCTGCAAGTATAAGTGCACTTACCAAACGGTGTTCTAATGTTGCACGCGCCTTTTTTTGGGCTTCAAGGATATCCAAATCCCACCAATGGCCGTCCATGGATTCACTCATCCAAATTGCACGTGCCGTTCGATAGCAAACCAATGGTTAGGTGAAATATAAGCACATACTTGAATTCATCATCCACTTTGGTATACACTGTTCAATTGCTGATTGAACCGACCTAGCAATAGCATTTTGGTGCAGGAGCGCGCCCTTGGCCCTACTGTATAGACTTTAGACCAGAAGCAATCCACTTGTCGTTGACAGTTCTCTGGAAAAAGCCGTCTCGTTTCTTCAATCTTCAGGAATCATGAGTCAGGACGCAGCTCCAAGTGGTGGTGACTGGTGGCTCACTACGTGCCCCTCCCGGTGCGCACGCTGGCCGCACTAGTACAAAAGCCATCTCCGTTTCTTGCATGGGGAGGAATTCTTCCGATTAAGTGTGCTCATAAAGCACCTAGTAGATACGTTTTCTTGTCTACCTTTCTTTGCACTGACCTTTCGGTTTCATACAGGATGGGTTGTTGCTGTGGAGAGGCCAGTGGCTCTTTACACTGTTTTTGCCTTGTTTCCATTTTAGATGAGTGACTTCTGGTGCAGGGTGCCCAGACCATTATCTAACAGTCGTTTTGCGTATTGAACTACCGGTCTACCGTGCATGAAGTTTGTGGTTTGATAGCAAAATCCTTTGGTCGGTGACGAAGAAATGCGATTTGCTTAAAAGTTGGTTGTTTTCACAATGCCCATCTTACATTATTTGTTTAATTAATTTCATAATAGCATTGCTTGCATTATTTATATTCAATTTTTTAGACATGCTTTCCTTGATCAAACCTCGTTGTGTCACGTGTTGAACAATTTTGAGCCTTGTGGCTGGGTGGGCAAAAAGGCACAATGTCTCCTCTCATTTTCATTGGGTGGGTGGTTGTGCATGTTTAAATCAGTTATTAAATGTATGAGACCAAAGCATGTATTTACACAAATGAACTTGTAATATTCTTCTAAAACATGTTTAATTTCCATTGGATTCGATGTTTTCTGTGTTTGAAATGTTTGTCCTTGCATCACTTGTGTATTATGTTGGATTGTGTTGTTATTATTTTAGAATTTGCATTGGGTACTTAACGCTGTCAGATATTGAGGGTGAGTTCTTTTTGGCTGCAACCGATAACTTTTGGCCCTAGTGCAAGCGAACCAAAAGCCGATAAGCCATTTTAAAAAGGCTATCCCGATAAGCCGCTTCAAAACGGCGGCAGAGAAGCCGTCTCTTTTGTTTGTTTGGGAGAAGACATAAGCTGAAAAGAACTGGGCCTGATTTTTTTTTGTTCCATATAGATTGTGGATCTTGTAAGAAAAGTTATGCCCCTAGCACTGACACCTGAGGATGATCCAAGAAAGGAAGAGCTCAAGCAGCTCCAGACACAGTTGGAAGATATCAACAAGCTCGCACACAAGCAAGTCCGGCGAATCCTCTGGTCTGGGCTAGGGTTCTTGATCACGCAGGTCGGGCTCTTCTTTAGGCTCACCTTCTGGGAGTTCTCGTGGGATGTCATGGAGCCCATCACATTCTTCACAACTACGACAGGCCTGGTTGTAGGGTACGCCTACTTCCTCATTACATCAAGAGACCCGACGTACCAAGATTTCATGGAGAGGATGTTTCAGTCTCGGCAGAGGAAGTTGATCCAGAGGCAGAACTTCAACCTGGAGAGGTACCTGGAACTTCAGAGGTGCTGCAAAGATCCTTTTGAGAAGATGTGCGGCACAAACCATTCTTCCAATGCTGACATCGCCCATCTCCACGAGGTGTCCGTTCACAAGTGACAACTTTCACTACTATTGCTTCTTTTCTTCTTTCATTCTCTTGGAGTAATGATCAAGAAATTAGTAGAAAAGCTGATGTTTCTTGCACCGGTGACGTAGACCTATTTCATTTGCAACCTTTTTCATGGTCTTCCCCTATGCAGCCGTGTAGGTCAGTAACTTAGTATTATCTTTTTGTAACAGTGCTGAAGCACGAGCACCTGATACTCGGAAGAAAACTCATTTGTATGACCAGAAGCTTACCAAGAGCTGTGTAACTCTCCAGCCTATGCTAATCTGCCGTGTTCTATGATTCATTGTCTCCTTTTGGTTGATATGAAAGCTCTTATATTTGGTGACAAATTAGATTAAATTGTCACCGCTGAAACTTTATGCCTATAGGAGTATTGATTTGTCGTCTTTGATCTGCTAGTATGTAATGGTGTTGACTGTTCAGCAATGGACAGAATATCGCTAGGGCCTTTCATGACGTGCCTGCAAGGTGGTATTTTTTAAAGGTAAATTAAAGGCTGGCTGCCTGGCTGATGGCTCAATTTGTGATGTAATCACCACGTACTCAGACTAGTCTAACCGTGGCCGCGTACACACTGGAGTTGATTCCTCCCATGAGTTGCAACTTGCAAATGAGTGATCTTAAGTTGTTGATTTCTGATCAAACGGCACACGAGGGGAAACGCACTTGCAGTTGTTCGTACTGTTTGGGTGGTTGCTACTGTTTCGAAAGTAACCTCACATAATCCATTCTAAATCCATAAGCTGCGAAAGGTCGCAATCAGGCGCTGAGATCATGTAGCTCGTAACCTGTTCTTTTCTGAAGAACCTGCAGTTTGCAACTGACGATTCCATGTGGATAAAAAAAAGAAGGTCCAAAACTACGCAGGGTCGTCGGATACCTGATGCCCGAACCCGGCGTATCCGGCAGAGGATCCGCTCTGCCGCCCACAATTCTTGAACGTTATGCAGGCGAGGCGACGGCCAGCGAAACGTTCGTCTCCAATACTGGGTGGAAGTTACTGCGCCGGCGCGGTCAGTTTATTCATTGGTGCTCCTAGTCAAGATACTGCTGCTACGGCTAAGCGGCCGTCACTTCCTTGGAATCCAGACTCCACAGATCGTTGTGCTGTTTCTGCGAGGGTTGCCGTTCTTGATGTCCTGTCGGTTTGCCATAGCAGCTTGGATTTGTCAGAAAATGATCTTCGCGTTGGACTCTGTTTGACCGAGAAGCTGAACTGACACCTTGTGCCTTCTGTCCTGAACAAACGGCAACTGGTTCTAGTGAATGTGATGTGAGAGTCACAACTCTCTTCTGCAATTTGTATAGTTTTTTTAGAGGCGTCGACAATCGAACCGTCCATCGCATGAATAGTAGAGATATCCAAGTCTCACGGAAAGATAATACGGAAAATTAGTCTTTATTACTATATTAAGACTATAACTTACTCTAAATAAGTGATTACAGAGAAAAATGCTACGTGCCCGAATGTGGAATGATCTCGTTGTTGTTCTCTTCTCTCTCCTAGGTAAGGCTTAGATATTGCCGAAGAAACGTTAGTTGTTTGTATGAACAGACGTCTTGTTGATTCCTTCTGTCCGCACGTGTAAGCGACTGATGACGGTGAAAGAGACCTGACAATAACCGTCAATTGGTTGTTGTCAGTGAGGGAGAGCCTCAAGAAACAACTGTAGGACGGTTGTTGTCAAAGATACTGTACTGAACATGGAGCGGTCGTGGGAATGGGAGCGCATGTGATATGCTCCTTAACTGCATAAGGCATTGCCTCAGAGGAGGCCCAAATATCGGATTACAAAGCTTCTGAGTAGTAGATAGTCAGGTAAATAAATAGTAATTCTCTCGTCAGAGGGTACTTGGGATTTGTTATAGCATAAGCTATCACAACACTTGTCTAGCGGTTTTGATTACATATTAAAGTGCATCTTTAATAGATTATTTAATTCTTGTAAGAAGCAACTGCAATTTGTGTACTTAAGAACAAAACTAAAGAATTTTTCTAAAATAATCCATTTTATATTTGAAATTACAAAAATATAACCGCGCCTAAATTTTTTACAGGAATGGGCTCCAGTCACCTAACCGTCGAGGGACTGAAGTGTATCGCCCAATGGCCGCGCGACACGTAGGCAATAGGCGGGCCGTTAGGCGATAAGCTCCAGTCGCCCAACTGTTGGGCAACTGCGTCCTGTCGCCGAACCATTGGGCGACTGGAGCCTATCGTCCGACCGTTGGGCGACTGCCACCTCCACCCAATTTTTGCACAATCCCCCACCGTGCATGGGGTAAATGATCATTGTTGTAGGTAGGTGACATGTATCAATTTTTGTTTGTAAGTTGTATTTTTTAAAAAATAAAAGTGAAGACAACATCGGTTGATCCATTTGTGATTTTCATATATTATGAATAGTATAAAATCTATTAGATTCGCAATAACATTTTGCGATCGTCGTATTTTGTTGTAGTGCAAGGAATTTTCTGAAAATTTTGTAAGAACGACTAGGATAGCAACGATCGGTAAGTACGAAGGTAAGTGATGCTGTGATGCAGCCGAAAATTCATACGTGGAGGATAATTTTGGATAAATGACGTAAGGAAAATAACACAACCGTTCATCGGACATGGGGTTTGATGTTGCGAAAGATGACGAGATTTGACGTTGCAAATTAAAATAGACTTTATAATAAAGCTAAGAATAACACGACGCATAGGGTTTGGTTGCGTGCATAAGAAACAACATCATGCACAATGCAACAAACCAAAGTACTCCTACGATACATATGCATCTTTTTTGAATGAAAATAAATTCAACCTTCAGAGGACTAGTGCGGAACAGCCTGACCTACTACATGGATCAATGACATTTTCTCTTCCTTATGAGCTAGGCGTTGAACTCCTCGACGGTGTCTTTGGCCTTGGTCGCAATTTTTCTCTTTTTCTCGTGCTCCCTCTCATGAGCTTCGCGCTCCCTACGCGCGCATGCTTCGAGATGAGTTTTTGTCTCCCGACGTATACGCTCGGTTTGCTCATCGTTGCGGCGCTCCTCCTCGTGAATCTCGCAGGCCATTTTGACATCCCACTCCTCATAGTCGAGAGTCTATTGATCATATGGGTGGATCTTTAGGTCAATTCACTTGTAGTAGCCACATAGGGGTTGTAAGCTCTACGGGGCCGTCCCTAGGCTGATCCTCCGACCTCGTTAAGCCACGATGGTGTCGGAAGTGACCTGGCCGACCCTCTGGCCTGGTCAGGGTGTGCGGACGTGGCCACACTGACCCTCTCGCGTTGTGTGATGGTGGACGGGACGGCCCCGGCGGACATAGCGAGTGTGGACCAGGCACCGACGTGTCAACATCCGAGAGCATCGTTCATGACAACAGGGCGATGACATGTGCTCCCATAGCCTGCACACGATGGAAAGCCTGGATGACCTCGTCGCATGTGACCTCTGCACCTTCGGCGAACATCTGCACCATGGAGCGAGAGTCCCTCCAAATCGCAGCACCAACATCTACCTACAAGGAAAACACAAAAAGGTGAAACCTATAAGTGGGATTGCCATAAGAGAAGATTTAGAAAGATGATGTAACGTACCGTGATGTGAGCATTCCGCGCGAGGTGCGTGTGACGTGTGCTGTGGGCTAGTCGATAGCAAGTACAAGCCTGGTACGTGTCCGAGGAGCTAACCAGTGAAGGTACTTGCCGTACACGCTGTGATCATAGGGGGTGGCCTCCTGCACACACAGTTCTGCAGCGTGCCCTCCCACTGGCATGTCCATGCATCTATCTTCGCCACTAGTTTGTGCCACGGCGGACTCCCTTCCTAGAGTTACTGCAACGAGACTGCAGTAAAAGGAGAGACATCTGTGGTGGTAACTCACACGTGGACGTTGTTGGGCACAGGCCGCCCGACTGGTACTGGAACGACCTGGCATAGGCTAAACTGGAGCATCACACGATGCGTCACGTAGTCCTCAATGAAGATGTCGAAGACGAGCTTCTTCCATGTCAGCCAGTAAGCCTGGTCGTGCCAACACAGCGAGGACAGCCCGCAAGGAGTGTGGCTCTATAGCGCCTCAGGGGAGTACAGCTCCCAGCTCACGTCATCGGCTATGAGCCAGTCGAACTGCTCCATGAAGGGCACATACCCCCGTGTGACCTGAACGTGCGTGAATTGTACCTGCATGGAACAACAGCCATTAGATAGGATGATCCATAATACGAAGAAATTAATCGCTATGGAGCGTATGTACCCGTTTACGGCACCAGAGAGAGCCCACAGTCGGCCCGTCCACCACGCCCCCAAGGTACATCTTCGGCCCATAGGGAGTGGTGTCCTCCAACGGGGGCTGTCCGAGGCTAAAGCGCTCGAACGACCACAACTGCAGTAGAGGCGAACACCCAGCGAGGACCGAGTTTGGCTTCGTCTTGCAACACGCGTCGCACAAGTCGTGATAGATTGCATCAAGTGCGGCCGAACCCCAACTGATGTGGGGGGCCTCCCCGTCGCCGATGGCCCTAGCATAAGCGATGAGGCACGTATCAACGGTGTCACCGTGGCTACTGGTGAACAACACCCAACCAAATAGCCATAGCAAGTAGGCCTCCAGGTGCCATGACACCTACTGCCCGTCGGTCTCCAGGTCCATCCGCTCGACCTGAGTACATGCAAAAAGTTAGTAAGACCGTAATGTGGAAAGGAGAGTGCAGTGGTCCGAACGGGAAGGGCATCGAACACGTACCCAGAACTGGGAGAGCCATTGCAAGGGCGGGCCGTGCGTCCGTGTTGGCGGGAAGACGTAGTACCCCTCCGCAGCCCCATGCAAAGCACTCCCTGAAACCTAGCCAGCAGGTCGTCGGGCCAGCCGGTCGGGGCCTCCACGATAGGAAGGCCAAGTAGCAGCGAGACGTTCTGCAGAGTTGGCGCCATCTCCCCAAATGGGAAGTAAAAAGTGTGTGTTTCTGGCCGCTACTGGTCGACCAAGGTTGTCAGTAGTGAGTGGTTGAACGGAAGCGTCACGGTCGCTCCGGTCTTGCCTGCACGTCTCTATCGTCCCCGACCGCAGCTGGTGGCAAAGCGTCCTCGTCTGTGGCCTGCAGCATCCAGGCGAGAGGTAGTAGTCCAGCATCGCTAAGCCTGTAAAGCAAAAAAAGGTCAGTACGCAACCTACATATGGCGAGAAGATAGTGCTGCCGAAGTGCAAATCTATCTGTCCAGCGTGGGTCTAGCCTCCAGGTGATTCGAGGTGTGCGTGTGTGGATCACCTCCAAGTCAGTAGCGTCCTCCGCGGCCGTAGCATGCGGGACACGATGCAACGCGCGACGCAGCCGATCGACACGCTCATCCAGGAGGCCATAAGGCCAATCCGACGCCATACTTGCAAAATAACTTCAAGTTAGTACTTACGCGGAACAAAAAACATTGAATGTAAAACAGGTGTAATTTTAACTTGTAAACAGACAAAAAAACAATATTGGGCTACTAGGACAATACTTACAACAATACTAGAAAGGGGAAAGTAGCACAACAATTGCATAAATAGCACATGCAACGTACAATACATTTACTACGACACTACGTACATCAAATATAGCAACTAACAAAGTACATAGGATAGTGTACAATGACTTGTAATCTTGAAGCCACTTTGCACGCTTGAACAAATGGTCTGAAAACCATGTCGGTGTGCCTACTCATCAGCAGGTGCCTTGCATCGTTTGGCTATGTGGCCCTCCTGGCCGCAGTGCCCATAGCGTCTACCTGGTGCCCCAGCTTATGCTTCGTCCATATCATTGGTAATACAACAACTCTATTGATGATCCTTCCCACCCTTTAGCGTGTCAACATCTGAAATCCAAGTCCTTCGTGCAATATTCAATGTGGTGAAATTGCCCACAACCCTAAATCCCCTAAGCTCGCCGCACCACGCCTGCATGACCCTCTCCTTGAAGAAGTACTCAGATATGAAGTTTGAAGGATACATGTGCACAGTCCCGTATGCGACGAGGACATGAGAGTATGGCTTGTGTAACTATTTTGGATTGTTGCACGTGCAGCTATATTCGTTTACATGATCTCTGAGATATACCTCATGGGTAACAAGAGAACAGGTCGTCCCAAATCTGGCTCTTTCTCGGAGGAGCACATCGAATCGATGCTCCGTATTGCTCATCACGTGCACTGTGTGCAACTAGCCCTTCTCTTTCTTTGGCTGCATGTACGATGTTATTTTTGAGCAATACGGTTTTGTGGGTTGGCTGCATGAAGTGCGGCATTCACATGTCTCTCCCTAAAATAGCCGATTGTACTATGTAGAACACCTTCTACGATGACGATGAGGGGCTAAGAACGAAGGCCCCTAAGAACCAAATTGTACATAGCCAGCCTCTTGAACAGCTTCATCAATGGTTGCTTTGGGAACTACTTGAAGAAGTTGGTCCTAGGTGACGAATGCACCATCTGTTCCTCATATCCGGCCAAGGGAACGGCTCCTCGGGGTCTTCTTGGAGTTTTTTTATAGCCTCACCATCCCAGTGTTGCGATCATGGATTACGCACACATCAGGATGATCTTCAACAACTCCAGCCATCAAATGTCGAAGGAATCACGACCAGCTATCATAATTCTTACTTTCGATGAATGTTATGGTCAAAAGCATAATTTGATTGTTGCCATCAATGCCAATAGTGGTAAGGATCTAGCTCTTGTATTGATGGTCAAAAAGGTCCTGTCAACTAAGATCATGGGCAGCATATGCTTGAATGCATCAATGCACACACCAAAGGCTAAGAATGCCCTCTATAATACCGTAAAACCTGACGGTCTTATAGATGGCTTATCCTTTACAGCAGTGTACGTGCCTAGGTTTCTGTCCTACAACACTCAAGCATACAAAGAAGGTTATCGTACGCCGCCTCGAAAGACCTAAAAAGTTTTTCAAAAGCCTTCTGCTTCACATGCCACGCCTTCGTGTAGTTAATCTTGTACTTGAATGTTTTTTATCGATAGCCACCATGATGTGCATGGCCTCCATGTCCTTCTTCTCCAATATCTCTTCATACATCAAATTGGCAATAAAGGTGGACGTTATGTTACGATGCCTCGGCAAAACGCTACTAAGAATGCAGGAGTGTGGCTCCACCTTCGAGACAATCTAGTGAGTCTCATACTTCAGTCTACATGCGTGAACCCTCCAAGGACAATTGGCCTGCTCGCACTTCATGGTGTATTGCTCCTGGCTAGATTTGATGACCCAAAACGTCTGCTGCATCGACAGGGCCCACAGCTTAATGGCATCCTACAACGATATATTGTTAGCAAACATTGAGTGCGATCGAACCTCTGTGACATGGTACTCCCACGGTGATTCATGCTCATCATGCGCCGCAACACCCTCAGCATCAAACCTATTCCATTCCTGT
Organism: Bonia amplexicaulis; assembly: GCA_036346245.1. Classification (NCBI taxonomy): domain Eukaryota; kingdom Viridiplantae; phylum Streptophyta; class Magnoliopsida; order Poales; family Poaceae; genus Bonia; species Bonia amplexicaulis. The sequence goes on along the minus strand of CM070736.1, from coordinate 6,251,722 downwards.
CGGATGGGAGCTTCGTCCTCATTGGAACTGTCCTTATCGTCCTCCCGTACAGCTCCCTCTTCAGCCTAGACCATCTGGTCATCGCTCTCCATTTTATACACTCTATACTCCACATACTCCCCTTCATCAGCCTGTCCTGCAGGCTCACCATGCGGTGACCAATCTTTCTCTCCTGTATGTACCGCATTGGCCTCGTCACGAGCAACATCCTCCGCAACCTCTGTAACACCAGCCTCTGGGTCCTCCTCTTGACCAACATGTTGGGCGCCCGAACTGCTCCCACCACCCGGATGATAGTCGTCGGCAGGGTCTTGTACAACTTCTTTTTGGCATAGTTGCGCAAGCAGCACACACTCGTATCCGCGGTGCCGGCAGCATTCCACAAAGCCCTTCAACATAACAGTGCACATCAATCTTCTCAAATCACATCTAATATGCGTGGGAGACCGGCTCCAAAGCCCTTTTATGAGGACACTGTACACCTTAGGGTCCAAGGAAAAGCTATGAGTGAGCCATTACATCACACCTCTGATTCGAGCATTCTCGTCGTCCAGGTGTACTAGAGTCGTTTACGCAAAACTACTCAAGTCAACACCGTTCAGACCTCCACGAACGGTGCCGACATCGTAATGCACTTTCAATATGATGGGTATCGGCATTGCTGATGTCTGCCTGCAAATATTTTCAATATTGCAACTGGTCAAATCGCATCGCACATTATGGAGCTACTGTTGTACTGTAATATACATTTCTACGGCCGTTCGCCTATGATCAACAACCGCACTACCCTCATAGCGTAACCCCTCCTCATTCGCACCGACACCGCTCCCTTTCCTCCACCCCAATACGCATCAACTCCCTATTTTCTCCCACACACACCGACATCGCTCCCTTAGCTGCTCAAGTCTTCTCCTACTGTAAATGATTCCTAATGGGTTTCGAGAATTTATATGACATACTGATTTAAATGCCATTATACCAGTTCTAACGGTACGCATGAATTTTCAATGTACGAACGACATTAAATTCATTCTTAATTAATCATAAATGTTCTCTAATAATGATTTGCACAGACCAAACTATTTACTTCGTACAAAACTATTTACTAAATTTTCTACAACTATAATTTTCTACGGATACTAACTTCCTACAGATGCTAATTTTGTACATAATATTGACTAATTTTTCAACAACTAGAATTTTCTACTAATGCTAATTCTCTAGGATACTAATTTTCTATAACTATATTGACTAAATTTTCTACAACTATAATATTTACTAAATTTTCTACAAGTACAATTTTCTACGAATACTAATTTTCTATAACTACATTGACTAAATTTTCTATAACTATTTACTTCATACCAAAGTTATACTATTCTTTTCTACAACTATAATTTTCTACGGATTCTAATTTTACACTAAACAAACTATTTACTTTATACAAAAGTATTGACTACAATATAAAAAAGTTACCTCGCACAAGTAGCGGAGCATCTCTTCTTCTTCCTCTCCCTCTCCTCTCCTCCCCTTCCCTCTCCTCTCTTCTTCTTTCTTTCCCCTTTCTTCTTTCTCTTTGCGCAGCGTCGGTGGATGGAATCGACCGGACGCTCAGCTGAGCGGCCGATTATATATAAGTTCTAGTCGCCGAACGATAGACGATTGGAGCTGTAGTCGCCCAACGGTTTGGCGACAGGGTCCGGTCGCCCAATCGTTCGGCGACTGCAATTATATAACCCAACGGTCTCCGGATTGCCTATGTGTCGTGCGGTCGTTGGGCGATAGGTTCCAGGTGAAGCGACCTTCAATTGGATCTCAACCAGGCCCATGTTGTGTGATTTTGTTCCAAATTCCAACTGCAACAAGCAAAACATCGAATATAATTAGCAAGTACACAAACAGCGAAAACTTTTGTGGATGGCAATTCAATGATGAAAAGACCCTGGCGTGTAAAAAAAAGTTGCTACCCTGCTTGGCCTACTAGGTTTTCACTGCTTTTGTCCAATTTGGCCGGCCCAATTACTCGGCTACCAGGCACGAAGCCTAGACGACTTGAACAATGCCATGGCTGCCCGAGCAGAGGAAGGAGATAGCGGCGGCAATTGCACGTCGGTGAGGGCTACTGGCGGCGAGCGGTTGCATGACAAGGTCAAAGGAGCATCAGAGAAGGCTAGTGACGGTGATGGCTCGCCAGAGTAGAGCCATGGTGCGGTAGCGCTCTGGTGGGGCTCTGGCGAGTTTGAGGATCAAGAAACACTACATCCCTCATCCAGGAAATAGGAAACCACGCTAATTAATTAAGAAAGTTCCAAAGCTATCTCCATCGTGGACATCTGAAGTCCTTAAGGAACACCGGAAGTAGAATAAGTTCAGTTTAATCAGAGAAACGCTCCATGATTCAGAATATGTATGAAGTTGAAAGAAGCTTCTTAAAGGGAGAAGGATAAGAGCAACATTTTCTTACTGATACTTTAGAGTTTATCCTGTCGTGAGCTACTGCAATATGTTCTGCACTTCTCCCCATTTAATTTGTCAAGATTATTGATAGCATTCGATCTATACATCCATGCACACAAATTATAACATTATATATATATATATATATATATATATATATATATATATATATATATAGGAAGCCTACTTCCTACACCCAGGTATAGTTACACCCATCATATCTACCGTCAATCTTCATCGAGATACTACTCCATACTTTGGGCTATTGGTTTGACCTTTAAGGTATTCTTATCGGATAAATCCATTTACCTGGCATTATAACCGTTATTTGCACATAATCTGGCGCAAATTAGTACTGTTTCTGCGGGTGAATGATTAGGTGGTATTAGCCGTGGATAGCGTCGGCAGTTGGTTTGTAGTAGTTCGCGCAGATAAATTCTTCCGTGTTTTGGTTGTGGTATTTGAAGATATACATGCAGGGAAGTTTGTTCGCATCTTGTTAGGGATAGTTCAATATGTAGTATGTTGTTAGCGTAGATCATCGTGAGGGGATATTGTTGTGTAGACTGAAATATGGGGGTGAGTCATCGTGAGGCAAAACGACCGAAAAAGTTTATATGCGGTAACTACTATGTGCTTCTGAAGAATAGTTTTTCCTGATAGACGGAAAAAAAAGTGGTTAATTATTGAATGGATTTGGTAGTACGTAATGATGCGACATCGGCCGTGTTAAGCGGAGTTGATTTAGTTCTCGTGATTAACCTGTACTCTACGATACGAAGGTTGTTTTTTTCCTGGTTGCCATGTTCGGGTCGGAGGTTGTAGCATCTGAGATATACACCGTAACTTCAATCGAATAGAGAGACCATTGGGGACGCCAACCGAGATTAATGTCGAGTATTTGTGTAGTGCCGCCGGTGTTGGGGGAGGAAGAACCTACACTGGTACAAGATTGTGGCCGTCGGAATGATGCGGATGAAGTTCTAATACCCCTGGAGAGGTGGTATTTAAAATTTTTTTGGAGAATTTTATATCTTGGTGTTTTTATGAAGGTATATGATTGCAGTTATTGAAATCTTTTGTGTTTTGCCAGGGTTGTCGCAGGTAGTGAGGCTATGAACATACTAGTTCCTAGTTCGTATTCGGACCCTGCTATCATGGTGCCCAAAATAGGACAGCTTTTCAATCAAGAAACGGATGCATATGCATTCTATAATCTGTACGCACGGTGTAATGGTTTTGGCATTCGAAGGTTTAAGAGCAGACGTAAGAAGGGAGGCGTTGTGAAGACAATGCAAGAGTTTTGTTGCCACCGACAGGTAAGGATTTTCACTTATCTTTGTTGGTAGAATCTTTGAGCGTAATTCCTTACAACTGTTTGTTAATAAAATGGGTTGTAATTAAATTGAATGATACTCTGTACCTCACATGTAGTATGTACGTGTATTATGTTTTGCATAAATTACATGGCTGTATCATTTGCGAAATGATTTATGAGAACAAATTGGTAGATGTGAAAAGGTGATATTGCCTAATGATTGTGGTATCTTTGTTTTGTAGGTTAAGAATATGTACATATTCTTTAGGTTTGTTGTAGATGAAAAGTCCTTAGATTACCCAAAATATTATTAGTTCGTGTGTAGTATGTTGTTACCGTAGATCGCTTGATTTGTAGTATGCTATTTTTTATGTGTCTATGATTTCGGAAGATACTGCAAAACCGTAATTGTTTATATAATGAAAAAAATTATGTGGATATTGTTTAGCATGGTTACGTGAGTAGTATTTATATTTGAATGTGACACAATTAGACTACCAGTTATGACAAACGTCCATGATGACATATGCAGGGTCGCGATCCAAAGATAAAAGGAAATCCAACAAGAATAGGATGTAAGGCTATGATTAGGATTAATCGTTCTTCTGAGCTTCATGAGTGGAAAATCACTGTTTTTGTTAGAGAACATAACCATGATTTGAAACGTGATTTGAGGCATACTAAGCACTATAGGTCTCATAATTTCATTGACGATGGGACGAAGAGTATCGTTGCAGAAATGGTCGATAAGAGAGTACCACCTACGTGCATGTATGGACTGATCGCTGGAATGCATGGTGGACCTTCGTTGGCACCTTTCACTAGAAGATCTTTAAACAGATTATCGTATGCCATAAGGAGAGATGAGTGTAGTGACGATGTCCAGAAGACATTAGACTACTTGAAAGAGCTACATAGCCGTAGCAAAGAATTTTTCTACACCGTTCGTGTTGATGGGGCGTGTAGAATTAAAAATATATTCTGGGCACATGCATTTTCAAGGCTGAGCTTTGAGCATTTTGGTGACGTCGTAACGTTTGATACTACTTATCGGACAAATAGGTACAACATGCCATTTGGTATATTTGTAGGAGTTAATAATCATTTCCAAACAATAATTTTTGGGTGTGCGTTGATGAGAGAAGAAAGCAGTTGAATCATTCAAATGGTTGTTTCAAACTTTCAATGAAGCAATGAAAGGAAAGAAACCAGCTGCTATACTAACAGGTATGTGTTCATACGTAAATTATTATAAATAATTTTTACATATCTCTACCTAAAGATGAACTGATTTTGTCCATTTGTTTTTTAAGATAATTGCCATCAGATGGAGGTAGCCATAAAAGAGATTTGACCTGACAGTATTCACAGAGTTTGCAAGTGGCATGTACTTAAGAAAGCTAAAGAGAATTTAGGAAACATATATACAAGGAGGAACAAGTTTAAGGAAGAGTTTCATAATGTTCTTAATGGGCCACAGACAATTGATGAGTTTGAAAGGGCATGGTTAGGGTTATTACAGAAGTATGAATTAGAGTCAAGTATATACTTGAGAAGGATGTGGGATATGAGAGAGAAATGGGCACCGGCATATTTCAAATCTTATTTCTTTGCAAAAATGTCGACTACTCAAAGGAGTGAGAGCATGAATCATGTTCTTAAAAAGTATGTGAAACCGTCTTCATCACTGAATGGTTTCGTCAGAAGATACGAGAGTTTTTTTTTGATAGAATACAAGAGGAGGAGGCAGAGGAGCACCAAACGTATAAGGTTAGTTTTTACTATTATGGCAATTTTGTGTATTTATTAATGTTGTACCAAATATTTTACAATGACAATTGTTTTCTTGAAGGATAAGGTGGCGACAACAACGAGCTCACCTATAGAGAAACATGATGCACGTGTGTACACACGGGGTTCGTTCGCTAGATTCAAAGAACAATTTGGTTGGAGCTTCTTGTATATGGTACAATCTACTGAAAATGAAGGCAAGGTTCAAGTGATTCAAATCGGAGATAATACAAATCAAAACTGGGGAAGAAAAGTATTTGTAATAGACATCAATCAGAAGGAAAAAGAGTTCATGTGTGAATGCAAGTTATTCGAGCATTTAGGGATAATTTGTTGTCATATTATAAGGGTATGTTCTTAATGTACTACTACTTTGTATCATTTTAAAATTATTGTATCATGAGGTTTTTTGTATTAACCGTATGTTAATATTTTTAGGTTTTTATTCAGAATGATTACACTGAAATACCGAAGAGGTATATCATGAAGAGGTGGACAAGGGATGCTAGGGATTCAATTCCAAAACATCTTGAAGGCTACAATAGGGATAAAGTCAAGTCGTTTCAAGAAACTACGACATACCCTATTGCATAGGTGCGCTCTTGAAATGGTAAGACTTGGTGATACAAATATGGAAACTTATGAGAAATCAATGGAAGTATTGGATAAGCTAATGGCCGAATTGAAGGTATTGGTGATTTCAACAGAGGCGAGTGATGAAGGGGATTGCCATAGAGGAAAATATGGTGAGTATGAAAAAGAGGACTATGGTTTTGAAGATGAGGAATATGTCATTAACAGTGATCAAGATTTTGAGAACATAGAGAATGGGGAAGAAATGACATATGAAAGGGCAGTTGATGGATCATTTGAGTATGATCAAAATGAGATACTACCTCCTGAAGTAGTTAGGGGAAGAGGACGCCCGAAATCTAGAAGGTATATGTCAAACGGGGAGTCTGCTTCTCGAATGAAGAAGGTTCATGTAGAAAGCAGCTCGATGAATCCTAAAGCAATGCAAATTAGGTATTGTGGGCAGTGTGGTGGACGTGGGCATAACAAGAGCACATGTGGTCGTCAATCCTCGTACAAAAGGAAGTAGATGAGCGTAATTTATAAAACTAGAATTGTGTGTGGACATGTGGTAATTTCTTATTCAATTACTGGATTATTTTGTTCCAAGATTATTGAAGTTTTGTTTTGATAATGGTGTAAACTTTAAATTGTTTGTCTGTGAGATTATATGAAATGTATTTGCTGCTACTACCATGTGTATTGTTGTTTGATTGGTCTACACATGAGCAAATACCACTCTTTTATTTAACATTGAAAATGCTATAAAAAATTACAGGTAGTTGAGCTACCATGTTTACGGGAATTGTTTTCAGAAAGTCAATTACTACTTATGGAAACGTTTGATTCTGAATGTGTGATTGTTTTTATTATGTATGTGTGTATGTGAATGGTTGTATGTACATATATATGTCTGTGTGTGTTCAATATAGCGCACAACAATTTCGTAAATATTAGGCTTTTACATGCCTTTGTGCGTAGCATATACAATGCTATTTTCGTATGCATTACAAGGCATGTCAAACGTACATTGATATTTGTATTGTAGTGCACAGAAAGGCACATGCTCATTATGGAGGCGATTGATTCATAAAGTGTGTATGTAGTGTGTATGAAAAGTACATTGTTCTAGAAATATGTACTGAGTATGCACTTGGGGATATATTAGTACTATGGATTGTGTTTTATGTTATAGTTTGTATGTCTGTGAGATATTCTATCACGTGTAGGTACTTCTAATCAGGCGTAAAATTTGTGATCCGAAGTATGTAGACAGCGGTATGATTGGATTGTTTGACCGTAATCTATATTTTCTCCCGGTTGAGGATACAGATGATAGTTGTTCTACGAATCATGCAGCTAATAGGCAAACATTAAACCCTGATCAAATTATATTTCATAATAATATGGATGCAGCGTATGTCGTCCATGCTGGTATATCTGCCCAAAAGTTGTTGGTGGCGGAGTTGGTCTATATATCGGAAATGCAGAAGAATCTGTATCAACGGCAGTTTGTGGTACATACTCATTTGGTTAGCAATGAGAAATACGATTGAAAATACAGAATTTAATTTAATTGAACTGTTGAGGTCGCAAAATAGCAGCAGGAGTTCAAATGGTACTGACTTCTTCTATAAGAAGTTTACAAGATGTCATGAAAAATGCGAAATCCCTCTAGTGAGGTGGTAAATCCCTGACTACATTGGTTTGTATGCAGGGAAGTTTATTTTTACGGTCCAGAATTAAAACTCAGAAGTCGTCTTGGATTATTTCCGATCCTAGGCTTTCAGACAACGAAGGACGTAATCGGGTAGTATTGCTTCATTTTTCTTGAATGACAACAGATTCGCCAGAAATTGCTTCCGAAGGTCTAATGGATCCTGAGACAGACATGTAAAATATGTTACATATCTACGATTTACAGGTAGTTGTTTTCGAATGGGTATGTTGGTCACAATAAAGATACTCACATTACTATAAGGCATGACGAGGCGAGATCCATCCCAGCTCCTCATGTAGTTTAGAACATGTAGTGAGCAGTCCAACCTACTAGGTAAACTAATTGAGAACATTGATGATTGAAGAATAACCAAATAATAGGCAGATGTGGAAATACTTTACTTGTTTTTCTTGAATATTGATATTAGATGGGAACTCGACCAGCCAATTTGGGATGTCCTCGTCCCATTTAGGAAAACAGAGCTTCATGCATTGAGATAGTGCAGTGGATATGACAACCTTAATTTTGGAATGTCTTTCTTCCGCTTTTTGCATGTAGTGGTAGTATCTCGCAAGGGATCTAAGATACTAAGTATCTTCGGTGCATGTCAAATGCATATAGTGCATAGTGATGTGGATGGTGCACGTGAATAAATATCTGCATTAATGTTTGATTGTTAATAAATTTATTGACCAATATGTAAAGGTATGTAACACGGCAACATACCGATCTACAATTGCAAACGTCGTAGGGTATTAGAGTTTCATCATTGAAGCAGTGGAGATGATCTTCGGGGTTCCACATGTCCGCACCAGCGGATGCAAACATCTGTGTTTGTGAGTAGTATCAGTGAAAAATTAAGTGGGAACTAGTACGTAATGTAGTATCATAGTACACTTACTGAAAAATCTTGGTTAAGAAAATATCTCCATCCTACAAAGTCAGTTCCACCAAACCTATGCAATTCATCTTGAAAATTGATTGACAAGCAACATTGAATGTTTCGTCGTGCATTTCAACATCAAATCTTAGTGCTTGACGTATTTGATGCAAGTGCAGTGTAAGGGGGACAGGGTTTGAAATGTGGACCCAAATTTTGCTGACAAATGAAGTTTCATACGTAAGTGAATGTATTAAAAAGAGAATAGTACGAGAACTAGTATGACATATTCAAAGCTTACGTAAGGGACGATTCATCACTCTGTGAAACTGTGTAGACATACAAGTCATCAACGGCCTTCAAATCGTATCTTATGAAGGGGTGTTGTTTGCAAAGAAATGGAGATCTGACAATTTTGCTTGGTTTAATGGTCCTTCGTGGCCTATCCATGAGTAAATCTGAAGGTCCCCCAATGATCCTTCTCTTGGATTTTGGAGGGTATTTGGTGCATGAATACTCTTCACGTAGTACGATCCTAATTGCACTAACCTCCCGCATTGCAGAGTGTGGAGATATGAAACTAGCTGGGGAACACGTATTCCCTGCAGATAGTGTAAAATAATTAAATTGATGCAGTAGGTATTGCATATATAACTGAATATGATAATGTAGTAAACCAAGATTTGTTTGCAAATAAATCTTGCTGGATGTATGCAGACCTTGCTCTGTTTCCGGAGTATCTGGGACAATATAATTACGGGAATCATCTTCTGTAGGGACATGTAGTTCTGTTTGATGTTTGCAGTAAATTAGTACACAAGGTGTATAAAGGAGTATGTAGTAACAGGACAAGAATTTTGTTGGCTGTAATGTATTAAAATGTTAAATTATAACCTGAGTGACAGATGTCCAAATGATTGTACTCCGAATTTGTAAATTGTGCCTCAGAAATGGATGCATTGTTGAATTCTTGCATCAGATTAGATGCCTTATGTTTTGTTGGTGTAGACACGGCTTTGGTGTATTCGGAAGGCGTTTGCGTGATTCCCAAATCAAAGCTTGGGACATCGATGTCCATAAGTGTACGTTGTACAATCGGGTACTAGTCAAGATTTGCATGATTAATCGATTATCTTACTTGCAGTATACCACAAATGGATGTATTTAACGTAATGCATTGTTAAACAAGATATACCTTATAGTTTGTAGTATATACGCAGCGTCTCAGAGAGCAGCTTTGGGATCACGGTCGCACACATTGGCAAAAAGTTTGTATGTGTAAAGTCAGTATGATAAGGAAACATAACGTATTTGAAAAGTGAAATGTAGTATGAGACATTGAGCTTTCCATATGAAGGTAATGGTGTTCGGTTTTTCATAATAATGTCCCTCTCTACGAATTCTGCCAACTTCTTGTCATCGTAATCACCGATGCGAGGTAAGTTGTTATGAGCAAAATTGTCATTTCCAAAATCAAGATTGTCTATGTAATAAATCTGAGAAAAAAGTGGTATCAATGTTTGTAGAACTTTCAGATAGTGCAATGCAGAGAATATGACAAACAGTCAAAGGAGTAGTGCAAGTATTACCTGAAGTAAGATTATGCATCCATTGATATACCCTGGACTCTTTCTGTTTGTAATTTTACTTTGCAACGCAGCGGCAGAATTCTTCAATTCTTCGGCAATGAAATCAGCCCAATTGTAATTACAAACATTATCAATATCAACAACAGCCTTGAGGTACCGTGTTGATATGTAATTGTTATAAGACTGCGGTGCCAAGAATTTTGTTACAATGTATATTACAAATGCCATCTTGAATTTGATAACTTCATCAGCATCCATAAGTCCATCAGAGCTACTAGTCAGCAATCGCTCAAGGAATGGGATAGTTAAATCATCCCAGGATGACTTGCCAAAGATGAAACATAAATATGCTTTTAGATCTGAGGCCTCTTTTTGGCTAGCAGGTAGTATTTTCTTGCCTTTGTAAGGGATGCCGAGTACACAGTTAATATCATCGCAAGTCATCGTGAGTTCTAGCCTTGTACCAACAAACAATACTCCAGTTTGCGGATCAAATTTGCTTAGCAGCCACGCACCAAATTGGCGGTTCAGCCTATGCAGTTTTAAAGTGACTAGACCTTGAAAACCCATAGACCTTGAAAACCCATCTGACTAACTAATTCCAACTTATGATTGTCTAGATCTTCAAATAAGTCAACAATGAAAGAGGGAGAACACCTGGAGTATATCTTGTTCTGCCAAGCCTTTCTCAACTTTGTAACACTTCTTCCTTTTGATTGGAAACCCTTAGCCCCACTTCTCTTTTGTTGTTCCAATTTTTGTTTGGAGCGAACAAGAGACAGAGCCCCTGAAAGTGTAATTTGAGCTATCGCCGACAAGTGGTTTGATAATATTTTTGTTTTGTCCATGGCCTACAGTAGAAAATTGCAAAGTCATTACAAATGTACAACAAAAAAACAGTGGGACAAGTAATGAATTTAACAACTAGCATGAATAACTATGCTGTACCTATAGAAAAAAGTGACTAATATGAACACAAAATGTCCTGAAACTGACTACACAATACCAGCGTTAACAGAATTAGCGATATTGCCAGCCACGGTTCTCATACCGCCGGTCAGCAAAATTGTGGCCAGCACTCTAATAAAACATCACAAACAATATATACTACCATATACGAATCGCGTCGAATTATAGCGCAATTTGCAAAACGAAAATGGAACATTTGATCATTGAGGGCCATTTGAAAAGAAGCAAATTAATCTAGATCAGTAGTATTAACAATGTACATACCACAATCTAGCCGGTTTGTGGATCGATGCATCTTGCCTAAAATATTTGTTACATTTGAAAGGGAGTAAAATAATCTAGATCAGTGGTATTAACAATGTACATACCACAACTAGCCCAGTTTGCGAATCGGTCTGTATTGCCTAAAAAATTTGGTAAGATATTTGATTAATACAAGCAGGGGATTATTCTCCATAATATTGACCAAAAACGTAATAACGGAACATTATCGAAGAACCATGACATCAAAACTGACTACAAACCCTAGGGAGTCCATACCACCAGAAATCAGCATAATAGAAACAGATGACATACCAATCGAAGGTGGTGAATCTCTTCTCCCCACCGCCTGGCAAGAAGACGCGCCAATCCTTTCTGTATATTCTTCTCCTCAAGCTCCGGCGAACAAAGAGAATCCAGGCCACTAGCAAGTCGAGCAGAGGTATGATAGATCTGGTATCGTCAGGGAGGAAAAAACGCCCTGCGATTTCGGTAGATTGCGCTATCAACTGGATCTTTCTGGAAAACCAGCATCCAGGCCACCAGCGAAGGAGATATGGGCGATCTGGTATCGGCAGTGAGAAAAAATCGCGATGCTGTTTCGGTAGATTGCTCTATCATCGGGATACTTCTGGACCGCCTACCGAAGCTGTCGATAAATGCGCTTGGATGTGGATCTAGTACTCCTCAAACCCGTATGCTGTCAACCCCGTTACGCTATTACTGCATCTCCGATCTCCACACAATATCGACGGTGGATAACCCGGGTGTAACTACACCCGGGAGTAATAGGAATCTTTCTATATATATATATATATATATATATATATATATATATATATATATATATATATATATATATATATATATATATATATATATTGTATGCATGTCATCGGAGCATATGCTTTAATTGAGCTAACAGAGCGGCACAGCACCAATCACTCATTTATAATCAAGAAATGGCAGATCTCTAGCCAATTCAAAAGGTTGCTGTAAATTTGCATATGCTAATTATCATACGAAGTTTCCTTAAAAATCAAATGGAACTCTGGAACTCATGTTGTGATGATTACCATATCTATTGAAACACCAACTTACAAAGGTAAACCGAACCAAAAATAAAACCGAACGAAAAAACATCGAATAAAATCATTCGAGAGGGTGTCTCGAGCTTGTACGCATTCGCATGCATCCGGCCAATCTTTCTCCTTGCTTTCATTCTCGTTCCGATGACAGGTAGTGTCTACATGAAGTCATCCTGAGCCCCCTTTTATTCCTCGAAAGAGAAAGTAAACCTGACAAGAAGAATAAACGGGGGACGTACACAAAAAAGAAACCAAAAAACCCCTGCTCTTGTTGTTGTTGTGTATACAGCGCCATGCGCGCGCGCTCGTGGACCATGCTCCGATCTTGAACTGATGGACTTATGCGGGGAGGTAGGACGGCGGCAGCGGCAGGCCGACGACCTTGCCGCAGCGGAGGCCGTTTTCGGGCATGTTGTACTCGTCCCTGAGCGACCTCTCCGGCGAGATGACGCTCACGTAGAGCTGCTCGCCCAGGTAGTATCTCTCCCACATGTTGGACCTGATGTTCCACATGCCGGCGTTGTCGAACGTCAGCATGATCGCCGTCCACGACCTCGGGTACACCTGGATCGTGTGCCGGCTCACCGTGTCGAGGAGGTTGTACGTCATCCTGCTCTGCGGCGTCCATGTCCCCGGTCCCATGCTGCACGTACGTGTGCATATATCGGTCAGAATTAATTAAGCTTGCCGCTACTGCAATGGCGTATATCAAGGTGTATTTCTACCGATCGAGCCAAGAGGTTTAGGTAGTTAACGCACCCCGCAGCGAAGAAGGCGTAGCCGTTGAGGTGGAAGGAGTCGATGCTCTTCTCGGGGTTCTCGAAGACGACCTCGATGAATGTGCGGAACTCGGCGGTGATGACGTTGGGGGAGAGCTTGATGGGGGTGCTCGCGGCGGGGGGCACGTCGCCGATGATATTGTACTGGAACAACCCGGTGGTGGCGTTGAAGTACTCGGCGAGCTTGAGGGGCGTCTCGGTGTCGACGTGCGACACGCCGTTGAGGGCGTACCGGACCTTGCCGTCGACCTTGGCGCGGCTGGTGGAGAGCTTGATGGTGCGGGTGATGTTGATCTGGCCGTAGTGGTAGGAGCCCTGCGGGTTGGGCCTGGCGGCGCTGGCCGTCAGGTTCCAGCGGAAGGACCTCCACTGGTTGATGGACCAGGCCCAGCCGCTGGGGCCCTCCGGCAGCTTGGGCGACGCCGGGGTGTTGGAGCCGTTGTAGCGGATGACGGCGGTGATGGTGCTGGCCTGCTTCATGAAGCGGGTGGAGGCGACGAGGAAGTAGTCACCGGGCTTCTGGTCGGCGGTGACGAGGAAGGAGAGGCACTGGCCGACGTGGACGTCGAGCGAGTCGTAGGTGTTCTGCACGGTGTGGGAGCCCTCCATCTCGACGAGCTTAAGGATGTGGCTCTGGACGCGGACGTTGAGGGAGGACTTGATGCCGACGTTGCAGACGCGGTAGCGGTAGACCTTGCCGGCCTCCATGGTGTACATGGGCGGGTTGGAGGCGTCCTTCTCGTTCTTGCCGTTGATGAGGAGGCCGGCGGGGCGGCCGATGCTCTTACCGGCGTCGAGGTTGCGCGCCAGGACTGTGTGGTCCTTGGTGTACCAGTCGCCGACAAGGACGGAGTAGTCGCCGGCCGGTTCGTCGAAGGGCACGGGGATGAGCAGGCGGCTGTGCACGCTGATGAGTCCGTAGCCCCCCGCCGCGCGCTGCATGCCGATGCTGGGGAAGTAGAAGAAGCTGCCGATCTGGTCCTTGGGCTGCCAGTGGTACGTGAAGTTGGTGCCCGGCTGGATCGGGCACATGGTGCCCGGCATGCCGTCCTGCCAGGAGTTCTTCCTCTGCTGGATCCCGTGCCTGCGTTGCACGGCATGGCATTGCACATCCATCGGTCGGCAAATGATCGATCGATGCAAACAGAATCAACGCATGCAGCAGAATGATCGGATCGTACCAGGTGAAGAGGAGCGGCTGGTCGAGCTGGTTGAAGACGTTGATGACGATGTTGTTATTGGAGCTGCAGTTGATGGTGGGGCCGGGGAACATGTCGTTGATGAGGATGACCTTCTGGGGCAGGCCCATCGGGGACCGGGTCCCGTACGTCACCTTCCACTCGAAGAAGTGGTACGGATCCTCGGCGTGCCCCACGGCGAGGAGCGCCGCCACCACGAGCAGCGCGGCGGCGGAGGCGCGCATCGTTGTCATCGGACGATACCTCGCGGCGCGCAGAGGCTCGGTCTCCTCGGTCGGTCCTATGCTCTCCCCGTCTGGCAACAATGGAGCTGGGCGGAGAGCCAGCCAAGGGAGGAGCGGCTAGGTGTGAGTGCGGAGGGGGAGGCAGGAGGACGCGAGGCTTATATGGGTGGAGGAGCCGTGGGAAGGAGCGGTGCGCGCGTGTCCGTGGCGGGGGCGCGTACGCGTGGTTTGTTTCCTCCACCGACCGCGCGTCCGCTCGCCTCGGCACCGCCGATCTGGCCAGCGGTGCGGGGGGTCGCTCCGACTCGCTCGTTCCCATTCTTGACTTGTTCTTGCATGCATCGATCGTGCATGGCGTGGCGTGCGCGCGCGCACTCGGTCCGTTCGTGTCAAGCTGGTCCATTGCCATGTGGACGTGGCCGCGGTCGTTATGGGCTGTAGGGACTGTTTTTTTCTGCAGTTTATGATTTTTGTTGAAAATTTTGAATTTTGACTGTTTACGGTAGAAATTACGGAGAGAGATATTCGTTTGTGATTTTGGTTGATACATATGTTAGAGTTTTAACGTGTACTATAATTAACTTATAGATCTCGTCTTAAAAAAAATACTCTATTTAAAAATTAGATATTATAATAAAAACTAAAAACCGTTTTTAAAAACGGTAGAGAATAGACCCGTAGTTGTGGTTGTTGGGGTCTATGGCCGTCCTGAACTCCCGGACGATGTTGTACCCGCCCTTGGCTATGGGCTGCCTGCCTCTTAGCAGCTCTAGCAACACGTCGCTCTTCTCCGAGAGTAGTTGCGTACGTCATGTAGTACTCGGGGTCCAATAGCCCTGCAAAATGAAATGTAACCATCATTGTCAAGAGTAACCAATGGCATTTGCTGAAGGATTTGTACGAATTGCTAAAGTAAGCGAAGCACTTACAAGGGTTCCTTTCACTTGAGTAGAAACTTGGCCCTTTTCGGTGTCTGCAACTAGCTTTGGCAGGCCAAAATCAGCAGCCTTTGCTTTAAGACTGTTATCCAAAAGAATATTTGTGGACTTGACATCTCTGGATAATAGGTGGATGAGCGAGTTCATGAAGGTATGCTAGTCCTCTGGCTGAGCCAAGAGCAATCCTGAGCCTCTTCTTCTAGTCCAGGTAAATTCCTCTTGCTGCATGATACGTAGATTGTAAGTAGTGACAAGGGAAAACAAACAGAGAAATACTATTTGTTTGGAACATAACTATGTTCTGTGTACATACCTTGCAAGTTCTCTCGTAATTAATGGCAGATCTAGGATTAAATTTGAGCTTATGGTGGAATCATTCATGAGTACCAAGAGAATTACCCAAAATCAAAGGATTTCATACACTAACCATATTGCAATCACATTAATAAGGTGGAACATAGAAGAATACCTCGCTAATGAAGCTTACACAATAATTTGTCACCAGGTTATCGAACATAATAGTTTTAACAAAAGGTGAGACATAAAAGAAGCAATAGATGGATAATAGGTTAGTAATGCCATGATTAGTTAATCATAAATCATAAAATATGCAGCAAAAAGAGAAACCAAAAGGCTCAGGCAATTTCATTCTCCGTGATTTCATGTCTTGAAACGGTTTCTTCATTTTATCAAAGTCAAGTTTTTTCAATATCTCTCACTCGGTGTAGCACAACATCAAATCCTTAAGCTAATCATCGGATATATTATTGCGCAAATCGGTCTTGATAATATTTATAGCTGAGAAGACTCTTTCAATTGATGATGTTGCCAGCGATAGTAGCAATACCAACTTGAGACGGTAGACCAATGAAAATGCAATATGTCTTTCAGTTTCTACCATCTTCACAGCCAGACTTCCAAGATCATGACAAACAATAAAATCATCAATTCTTCGCATATGAAGAATGAAGGTTTCAAGTTGATCTTTTATAGCCGCATGATTAGCAATGGAGAAATCTTTATCATAAAATTCCTCAAGTCGAGCAATCTTATCCACATCCAGCAGTAGTGCACTGTGCAGCACGTCGGGCCATTGGCTCATTCCCTGTTGGCTTCAATGCACCTGCACCCTCAGGCCTCGGCCAGTCGGCCCCCATGCCTCGCCGCCTCTGCTCCAACTCCCAGGCCTCAGCCGCTCTGGTTGTCGCCGCCGCTGTCGCTGCCACCAACTCGCATGTTGCTCGCTAGGGTTAGGAGGTGTGGCGTGTGTGTGAGGTGAGGTTGCTCGATGCACTACACCACATGTCGTCGTCTCCTCCTATTCGTGTCATAGTGTGCAAGAGGTGGACCAAGCCGCCAGACCACAACTCATCCAAGTCTAAAACTATCGGCTCCTGCTCGTCTTCAAACTCATCACTCGCGTACTACCCACTGGGCACCGTCAAGTACTAGGACTAGGAGGGGGTATTCCCGCCGGTAGGAGCTCGGGCAGCCACCATGGCTCGCCTGAAGGGTGGGTCCGCCCCTACTCGCAATGTCCCATTGGAAACATATTCATGCACCAACATCTGCTCCCTTTTTGTAGGATCAGGTACGATAAGTCAGAGGAGGGTGAATAACTCCTTAAAATCTTTCCCCTAATATTAGCAACTCAATGCAGCAGAATACTCAAGTCTACAAGCTCTACCAGAGACAAGAGATAAAGATCACAAAACAATAGATGTAAATTCTGTTCCGTTCCGACTGGAATGGCCTAGAACGTTCCATCCCAGCAAGCAAAACGGTACAGCAAATCCTCTATCCCATACTGGCCTTAATATCAGTCAATTCCGGTCAATACCAGCCAATACTGGTTCATTCCTAGTCATTCCATTCCGGTCATTCCGGTTCCAGCCATGTTTGGGTATTTGATTTTAGGAATTTGTAGGATTTGTCGTTCAATCTATTCTGGTACAATGTATAATTGAAGTGACTCCTCATTTTATGCTATGGTTATGTATTTAAAGTAAGATTTAAAGTGAAATTGTGTGCGTATATAATTACATATATATACTTATGAATAAATATATATTATTATATTAAAATTTTAAAATCCAAAATGGTACACCGAAATGGACCAATACCGGCACATTCCATACCAAGAGGCAAACCGGAATGGCCACCGGAATGGAATTGACAACTTTGCACAAAACACCCAAGACAATACATTCTCGCCGGTTTGACCACTGGCCAGGGGCGATTGGACCACTCGGTCGGTCTCACCAGGTCTCAGGCGGTTTGACCACTCGTGTCACGGCAGTATGACCGCTCACTAAACAGAGATAGAAAACAACACGTCACATGACCAAGAAAAATGATAACTCTTAAACCACTTATCTAAACAGGATGAAACTGGGTACAAATCCTCCCTAGAATGTCAGAAACCTATTTCAATCATAGATTGTAAATATAAATATCAAAGTTTCAACCTTTATCCAAAACATAGAAGATTGCACCAAAACTGGACAAAAGAGAGAAACCACGATCTATTTTTGCTCGTGAATCCTTGATAAGCTAGATGATTTTGGATGGGTTCTCACATGTCATAGCAAGCCATCTTACAATACGAACTCAAGCCCAAATGCCCACAAGATCAAAACCATAAAATCATCCATCTCTTGAGTAAAACCGGTCAATTTTAAGAACTTTCCATAGAAAGTAACTGGATGGATGTGATCCGAACTCCAAGAGATATTTCTATCTCTTACACGTCCTTAGCACCAAGAGAGATCAAAAGGAGATGAAATTCAACTAAGAAAACAAAGTAAATTAAAAGCACAAGGAGAAATCCATGTCACAACAACTTTTTATTGCTTGGGCCTGAAATGAATAAGTTGTGTAAGATTGGAAGATAAATAAATCGAACAAAAGAGAGTACAAACATATGAAGTCTACATACTTGCAATGTATGTGCTTGCTATGAAGCTATATGGTCCAAATGCAAGTGGAGTTTTGTAAGTTTGGTTGACTAGAGCAAAATTGATTCTTATAACATCTGAGCGATTGAAGCTCATTTTATTGAATGGAAAAACCTTCACTGTGAGTGTTAGAGGAGCTGCTCGGCAAAACTCAACATTGGAAAGGGCAACTGATCCTGGAGCCAGGCTAAGGTTCTTCACAAGCGTCGACTCCAAAAGTTGGAATGTCATGGGTTTTGTCGCGTCAGACAAGGCCGATGCTTGGAAGACCATCAAACCTGTAATGCCCCCATTTCTGGGAGCGCTGATAATCCCCACAACTGCCCAGGACTATTTAGTTGCGGAGTAATATACACGAATGAGCATCAGTTCAACACACGCTTACAAACATGAACCAAACATTATTACAGAAATAAGACTTAATAGCCTATTTTTGGATGCTGCGGGCGTACAATTCCAAAGTTATCTTATATCACAAAACGAACTCCACAGGCAAACTCGAGCGAGGCTAAGATCGAAAACCAAAGATCATCGACGAAGAAGGGCTCTTCTGGCCCCTCTTCAATAGCTTGTTCTTCATTGTTCCACTGCTCTTCTGTTTGTTATTTAGCAAGTAATGAGTATAACCATACCCAGCAAGTCACAAAGGTAATTCCTGACTTAATTACTTACAAGGATATTCAATTGAAGGGAATATACTGGTTCTATTAACGTGGATGGATGCAATTTTATTTGTAAACATTTTTAAACATGAAATAACAAACTAAAACTTCTTAACAGTAAGGGGTTTTCTCAACAGTTGCTTTCTCAGATTACACTAATTTAAAACTTATAAAAATCTACTTATACCTTGCTATTGGAATCACCCATTAAACACAGCTCCATTAACCGGAAGCACGGCGTATTCAAATACCATTAATTTCACTCTACAGAGTTGCTCAGCTTTACCCACAAGATTTCTCAGGCTCTCAATGTCACGCGATAGGCACGATTCAGCTAACGTGCGACTAAGTTGAGAAAGCAAAGTTTCTCACTGCTCAATTCTTTATATAGCCTCTACCCAGTAGGTCCCCACTCAGACCCGGTATTTACTGGCTAAACCTAAACATTTTTGTCTGTCCTGAGTGGTATCTACCGTTGTTAGGTATGGTTGCACCACTTCCATACCAACTCCCCACTATCTATACTTCTGTCTCCTATAGAGATTCAATCGAGTTGAGCAGTTACTAGACCAGGATTAACAAGTCAACACTTGTGGTTGAGCGATCATTGTATCCTTTACTCAACATAAGGTTCTAGTCTTTACTTTTCACTTGAGGCTGCCAACCACAATCCAGATCCCCTGTGCTCGACGGCACTATCACCCATCTACTCAAGCCTCCACAATAATGTAAGGTCATGGACTCCAACCATCTAGTGACTTTCCATGATTCCTCCTTATCCTAGTACTGTTTAAGCAAATCTACCGGCCAAATACCAAGTCACTTAGCAGTACAAAATATTGAATAAGCCAATCTACAATTATTTATACAATTATTAAATATTACTAAGTTTATCAAGGTGAATATGGCATCAAATTAAACCGGCCATTTTTTAGTGGTAGGACATAACTAAATTAACAAGTCATTCTAAATATTTATTTTAACTAAATAACATTGCACAAATAACAATAATGCAAATACTGTAAATAAATAATATGAATTTTATAGGATTCAATATAATCAAAAACTTGTAACTTGCCTTGCTGCTCGACAAACTCAGCTATCTCAAAAACTTCTATGCCTGTATTAGGCCCTTGCACTGTTGCCTCGGAGTACTCGGGAGCTAGCGCAAACATATAAAATAACATAAGTCCGCTCTTGAAACTAATCAAGGTAGGAAAGTAAATAAAATAAAAAGGAGAAAAATGCAATAAAAATCAAATAGAGTTGGTTTGGATTTTATTGGGGTTTATTTTGGTGGAACAGAGGCCAAAATGGGTTCGAGTGTCGAAACGGTCAAAATAGGGTATTTTTAAATTTGAAGGTTTCAATGAACAGTGTTTGCTACAGTGCATAGCCCGCACAGAAATAAATTGGCATGGCTAAATGTGTTGGTTAATTCGGCCTAAGCCGCACGCGGTCGAACGGCCCAGCGTGCGCGCTCATGCGCCTGATGACTGACATGTGGGCGGCCAAGATCTGACCACGCGCCCCTTCGTGTACCTCTCACCAACTCTCAGCGGCGGAAAACAGAGGCGCAACCCCTGCTGCGATTTGGCACCGGCGAGGTTTCCCGGAATGGTTCACTGGTATGGTTGACTTCTTGGGTTGTGGTGATTCCATTTTGAGGCTTTGGAAGACGAGGACTTGGGTGGTGGTGGCTGGCAGCAAGAGTGAAGGCTGCGGGCATCACTGTGGCTTGGGGCTACTCCGATGGTCTTTCGGTGAGGTTAAGGGTGGTTTGAAGAGGTGTTCCGGCGGCGGAGGCCCATGGTGCTAGGGCATTCAAGAAATGCTCTCATTCCAAAGAGTTCTGCTTTATGATTATGGTGTTCTGGGGATGCTATGGTAGCGAGGAATTGGGATTTGGTGGTCGAAGGTGGGAGTTAGACCGAGGGGCTTACGGGCATAAAGGACTTCGGTGGTGAGGCTGCGTTGAGAAAGAGCTTGATTGGTTGGACCTGGAGAGTAGAGGGGAGTGGTGTGGGGCTCTGTGTGGAAGCAATCGAGCTTTAAGGGCGAATTGAGGTGGTGAGAGCAGTGGCTTAGCTCGGGCGGCACCGGCGCGTGGAGGGGAGAGAAGGCAGGAGCTCTGCTGAGGGAGGAAGATTGCAGGCGAGGTGGCACTGGTAGCACTACCGTCTCTGCGGGAGTTAGTGAAGGTGACGGCAGCTGGTACGGTGGTTCACGCGCGTTGGTCGGGGATGGCAACGAGTTGTGGCGGGAGCGAGCTCGAGTCAAATGGCTTGCGAAGCGAGGGAGGGGTGAGGTCAGCAAGGAAGAGCGTGAGACTGGGAGGTGGGGCCACGACGTCAGGAGCTAGCAGGCGAGGTGTGAACGGTGGGGCTAGCTCGGCCGCAATCCTGGGCGGTGGCGTGAGGCCACGTGGAAGGGGAAAACAGGAGGCGATGGCAGGAGACAGTTTCACCAAAGGCGCCAACAGGGAGGGAAGATGGGTTAGACAAAAAAAGAAAGCAAGAAGTTAAGGATGGTTACTAAATTGGGAAGGAAAACGAATTCAAGCAAAAACCCAAAAAGAATTCAAAATGGTTTTGAATTTTTGAGGTGTTTCAAAACCCTGGAAGGGGGTGGTGCAAGCGCAGTTCTGTGAAGTCACTGGATTCGCTGACTGATCAGTGGGGCATGAAATGGCACCACATGGGCCTGGGCTAGTAGAGTATGGCACTTGCTGCTTTCGCTTGAGTGTGCAGAAACTGCGATTGTCTAAGCATAC